>JALDNG010000187.1:2257500-2955000 GCA_024349245.1 Neodontobutis hainanensis
AGGCGAGCAAAATCTGGTACAGTTTTATCCAGTCAGTGTTTATAGTCCTGGGCCAATCAGTTTTACCTTATTAGACGCATGTGTTGTTTTTGACAATTAGAAATATGTGGTGATTTAGAGGAATGGGTAGTTTGGCATATGAAAGATGGACTTTAAAAGCCACGTGTAAATAGAACAAGTTAAACTATGTTATTTAATAACAAATTGAAATGCAAAGTCTAAACTGCTCCAAAGACAACAGAGAGGTGCTGCGTGACCTAGGTCTTGCTCCAGATTTGATCCCAGCATGTGACAGTGTCACAGGTACAATTTGCACCTTGTCCAACCAGGTCGTCCCAGATTATATTTCCTGTCTTTGCCCCTGTGATAAACTCCAGGCGACCTCTCCCGCTGCTTTGCTCCGAGGGCTTCAGCCTTTATCATTGCCCTCCTTCCTCTTTCTTTCTCCTTGTTCTTCCCTGGACTTGCTGTTAAATGGGGGCACAGCTACACTTGTGTGCACGATGACAAATTGGCCCAGAGGATCCAGATGGTTTGAGGGAGGAGACTGCCTGTCACGTCTGCTGAAGTGACATGAATTGATCTTTGTTCCGATCACGATGAGACCACACATACTCCTCTTGTGTAATCCTGACTTTGCCTATACCCTATACACACCAGCGAACTCTTGACACGCATGCCACCTTCGAGCAGCCTTCCGCTGCCATTAGTATCAATGATGTGTGCAGCCGAGGTGCTCACAAACTGTCAGCGCGGCTTGGAAAGGCAAAGTGATGGCGAGGGCTTTTGACAGAGAGACACGGCTCAGACTAGTGGTAGGCTGCTGGGTTTTTGGAAGCCTTCTTTGGAGATGCATATGTCCTGTAGATGTCACATTCTGTTCTATTTACAGAGCTGCAGACTTAACTATGTTTACCCATGAGGCTCTGCCGCAGCTCCACTTAAACCCCCATGGGGGTTTTTCACTGTAACATGACTAAGAGTAAGATCATAGTCTGTCAGGCAGGAATGGCATGGCTCATTAGGGTATTACTGTTGAATTGTTTCCCAATTAGGGTTACCACCGAGCTGGGTTAGGGACAATGTTATAAAATAAAATCTTGCCAATTTTACTTCAGGATTCATAAGTTGCTGCTCTACTCACAGGTAGCTGGTTTTTAACCTATTGAGCTATTAAATTATAATTGCACAAATGCACAAGCTCACAACTGTAAGTATATTAAAAATGACTAAAAAGAAAGAAGAAAGATTACAGATAGGAGAACAAAATGCTAAGTGCAGAAATGAGCAATGATTTATAAAAATTCAGTTAATCTATGTTTAGTAATTGTGTGTATTTTAAAGAAACAAAGGCGGTTTTATTTTCAGAAAGGGCTTTATTTTACAAATAAAGCATATAACACAAAGTTCTGAAAGAAAAACCTAACATTTTAAGTAAACTGATGCCTGTAAACATGAATCGAATGTTGTGCAGTAGTTCTTTAAAATAGCCTACTGAGGTTCTGTGAAAACATAATCTTATCAACGTTCTCATTCTCTTCCAGGCATTAGACTATGTCCTTCAGTTTGGAGGTTTTTGTTTTTTTGTTATTGCACAACTTAAAACATCCAGGCATAACATTTATAAACCAACATTTATACGAGTACCTGATATTAATTCACAAAGGACCAGATTTAAAATGGACTCCAGTTTGATTAAAACTCAAAAATGTCTCAGCTGATGTAGGTTTGAGTCAGACTCATTATGAAATAATTAATGTCTCAGACAGAGATGGTTTAGACCAGCAAGGACCAGTGCTACATTCAAAATCTAGCTTTCTTTGCTGAAATGAATCTTACTTTTTTTGTTGGTAAACGGAACATTTAGTATTTTTAAGTTCAAGTTAAAACAGAATACAGCTCTTGCTAACTCCTCTCTGAACAGATCAGACTCCATTTGAAGGCAGTGTTTACAGCGGGACATTACAGCGCCAGTTGGTTTGGAGCCCCAGAAGCTGCTGTTGAATGGGTCTTTGCTAGTCTTGGTGGGGGTGGCTTCACTAAGGCAGTTGTGCTGCTTAAACTATAAAGAGCTGGGAAACACTGGTGTTCATAATTTTTCTGACACGAGTGTTGTCATCAGCCCATTGAGAGTTGTGATTGGTTGTTCACTCACAGAGGCATTCCCAAATGAACGCAACACATACAGCCAACTGAGGAGAAATATGCTGCATAAAAAGACAGGGAATATTTATTTTACGCAAAAACCAAGAAACAAAATATACCAGCGAGTTTTGAACCATGAAGGATGTACCGAACGGTTCAATATTGTATTGAGAATTGTTGCGTCCATAGTGTTTATTGACATATTATGATCATTAACTTTAAATTGACTACTGTTGTTTTTCTGTGAAAGTCTGTCACTACATTTCCATGCAAAGTTTTTCTCTTGTTATTCCTCAAAAGCTTGTTAAGCTCTATTAGGTTGTGTAACAGGACTATTGTCTTTTTCTCAGTTAATTGACCTTTTGAGAGCGGCATGCTCTGCTAGGTTATGGTAGTTGACACCTTTGACCTTTTTATGTCCAGAAATAAGGTTTAGCTCTGGTCTTACTGTGCTGTATACATTCAGTAGTACCTCAAATGAGAATCACATTATCATGGTTTGTTCAAATTTGTGTCCTAGAACCAATCCTTAATGAAGCATCCTCATCAATTACTGATCCTTTGCACCACTATTTGTTTTGTCTATGCAGCATTTTTTTTATTTTTTATTTTTTAGCAGGGGCTCTTAATAAATCAGATCCTCATTCTCTCAAAGCCTTCATTAGGTGTAAAGGCGGGGGCTGGGAGATGAGATAATTGCTGGCTTTATCTCTTCTCACCCGGAACGTGATGGGATAGCTTTCCCACGGTTGCTTTATATTCAGTGAACCGCAGAGGATATTGATCAACAGATGTGATGTATTCCCACTGCCTTCCTAACAGGCATCTGCTCAGTCATTGAGTGGGAGTGTTGATGCTGCCTCTGCTCCTCAGACTTCTCCACATCATAAACGGCACACAGAGAAAACTGAGAAAGCATATTCTTAAACGTCTGACCCTGGATCTTCGGCAGTAAAGAAATAATTTTGCTATCGACCACTATGAGTTATTCAGCAGTGATCTGGTAAGCTTTGCAACTGCAGATCTCTATTGACGCTTCTCCCAAACACTCATTTCGGCTCGATATTTGAACTTCAAACAAACTTTGTGCCAACTTTCATGTTCATCAATGCCTAATGATCTGCATGTGGGAAAGCGGCTGTGTACAGCTAGTTGAACTGGCCTGCTTTCTATCCAAAAACACACGCACACAAACAGCATGGAGTAGTTTATGGGATGTCTACACGGCATTAGAAACTGCGAGATGCTGGATGCAAGCCAGTTTGTTACAAGAACTCACGCAAAGGCACTGTCTGAGCAAAAGCACAAGCTGTTAGCTGAGTGGAAAAAACATCTCACTGTTAGAACAAACATTGCTGCTAAAAACTTAGAGGGACAAAAAAGCCTCTGAGAAATATAGAGTGCTAAAACAAAAGTGCAGCGGGGTTTAAATAAATCATGTTCCTGAAATGGGTTGAAACTACTCTTAATAGAACATACAGTGTTTGGACCATGCCAACAAACCCAGCAGCTGCAAAGTGTGTCATGCATCTTAAACTAGCATGCATAAAGTTGACATGACACAAGGTGGGGCTCATCCAAAAAAAAGTAAGCTAGTGTTGAAACTTACATAAACGTATGGTTAATGGGTTGGTCTTTCTAGTCATTTGTTTACTTCTGTTGCACTCTTTGTCAGTTTTGTGCAGGAAATGGTGGTGCATGTGCACAGAATAAGATTTGGACATGTATTCTAGTCGTGCCTCAGTCGTACTAAGACAATTATTTAAATTTAGGGTGACTTTTAGTTAAGTAAATGTACTTTTTGTCTGTTTTACCTGTCAACACAACTGGTGGGACCAATTGAAAATGTGGGAATTTGTTCAGAGGTATTTTTTCATAAAAGCAGAATCTAATTATATTATTACTTATTACATTAGTGCAACATTTACCCAATAAAAAAAATAAATTGTGTTTAATCTCCACTCACCTGACGCATTCAATCTTGAATATACAACTTTGACACAAAGGAAGGTTTTTTTGCTATTCAAAGTACTATACATCTAATAATAGATGCTGCATAATGTAATTCTACACATTTTCATTTAGGTAGTATTGTGCCAGTCTCGATGGTCTTTAACAATCTACTTTGCTAAAATCACTGTAAGGGAAGCTAAGGAGCCCCCCATCCCCCCACCCCCCAAGGTCCCTTTTATCACTACAAATCAAATATGGTTGTATGCAATGCTTTAAGGTGTCTATTTTGAGGAACACACTCTAAATGTTTCCAATTATGCTAGTGTTCACATGTTTACTCATTATACTTGTGTCAGTTTTACCCTTCAGATAACACGTCCACATTAAAACAGATCTATTTGGACAGTTGGATGATGTTCAAAGCAGCTGTTTAAAATTGAACAGGATTTCCATTTTGAACCGTTGGTGGTTTGCTTTTGTTTATTTGAGCTGCAGTACGCGCCTGCCAAGGTGAACCATTGATTTATTTATATTTCTCCATCAATTAGCTCCAGATTAAATGATAAAAGCAATAGCTGTTTACCATATGCTACATTAAATTAGTCCAAAAACGTTTCCAGTATAGGGTTTGTATGACCTGTTCCAGTGCATTCTGATTTGCAATTGGGAACAAGTGAAGGTGACAGAGTCTAGTGTCTGGGACCTCTAAGTGTACTCTATTAAATCAGATGGGCGACATTCTGTAGGGGCGCAGCCAATTAAGATATTTTAGAAAGCCAAACAGGTAACTGGTACCCTTTTTCCTTATTGGCAAGACAGTAATGGATTCAGCTGCTTGCAGTCTCATTCCATCCACAAGACTGGAAGATGTCAGAGCCCCGGAGTTGTGTGCTTTAATGACAGAATGTGCTTGGTCATTGCAAAACCTGATTAGAAGCCCTGTGTGTCATGGTCAGGGCAGGAGCATATGGCCTCAGGGCTTAAGCTCACGGAGAAAGGGAAATGAAACCATACAGATTAAAGACAATCTCTGCAATGCCACTTCAGGACAAATGCCTCATTTGTGAATGGCACGGCTTGAGTTTTTAATTAAAACAGAGTGCAGGCAGCTGTTAAACTTGGATCACACATTTGTTTAACTGGCAGTTAAATTACAGTAGACCCTCGTTATCTAGCAATACGGTTTAATGAGGAAAGAAAATTCCAAGAGCCAAAAAGGACTCCTGATGTTTAACATAGTTAGTTTTACAAATGCCAAAACACAAAATCTGGTTGTACTGACAGGTCGTCATTTTCCCATCATGCTCTGAGCTGTGTAGCTTCTGCAGTAAAAAAAATGGCTGCTTTTGTTTTGATCTCACTAGGTTAGCTTTCTTGTCGCACTCGTGAGGTCAGAACAAGTCGGGATGGAGACAGACACAATTCTTGCTGCGCTTCAATCAACACCAATCAACCAAGGTTTCTCAAACCCAACTCACCAATCATTGTTTTCACTGAGAGTTCTATTTGTAGTTTATACCATGACGCAGGAAACCTCGCCATGATGATGCTGTTTAACAAACAGCCAAAACCACTATTTATTTGGTGAAACTTGACACGTAAATGGCCTCTTAAAAGCTTCAATAACTCAAGTCAAATATTGCATTGGGGGATTTGAATTTCTAGGAAACCTATTCAGTTGTAATATATTTGAATTGTTATTGTTACTTTTGAATAATTCAATGTTTGGCCTGAGAGGTTCACTGACTCTAGTTTGTTTGGTCATTTCACCATAGAGGCCAGCTTTTTACATCAGACATGTTTGCCATTGCAAATGTAATTGGTTCCTGTTTTGAACATTTTCATAGCCCATAAATGATGAATATTGAATAGAATAGAATATAGTTATTACCCTTGCCTAAACGCAATGGAACAAAATGTAATCATTCTTTCAGTGCAAAATGCAGACATAAAAAACAAGTAATGTCAGAGACAATGCATAGATCTGAATACTGAAATAAATGTTGAACAAATGGCTGTAACCATACTGCTCCCAAATTCATACGTAAAGAATAATATGCCGCTACTAAGCATCAAGGTTATTGTAACGGAGGAATTTGAGGCTGAAAAATATCATCGGCTGAGTGGCAAATAAGGCCAGGTGGCTGATGAACTCTAGGAATAGTTTGACAAACCCTAACACAAGTGACAAATTAAAGTGTCAGCAGCCGTGCTACGTGGCATCACATTTCTTCTGTTGTTGTGTGATATGGCCGCATGCACTGATACGAGCCAGCAGCACATGGCCGTCTCCAGATACAGTCAGCGGTGGCTGCGGGGATAGAGCTACAGTAACAGGAGACCTGGGCAGATGCTTGTCTCTGAGTATTGATTGGGCCAGACGTCCAGATGACTGTTAGGGCCACTGAAGCAAAGCAGTACCAGGCTGGGCGCTTCCTCATTCTTCATCCCCATTGCCGCCTCCTCTTTTTTTTCTTTTTGAAATGTGACATGACATACTGAAGCACATTGCCTGTGGTTAAAGGAAATGTGTCCTGGCTACATGCATCCTTGCTATTAGACATTTCCAAATAGAAAAGTCTATGCTGTCAGTCAGGGACACGGATAGCTTACTAATGCACTTTTCACACAATGCTTAGATTTCACATGTCTCTTCTATTGGAGAAGCCTTTGTCAAAAAACTCTTTGCCAGGCCGGCCTTCACAATGTGTCCTGAGTAACTGGGTCATCAAAGGACAGTCAGGTGTGAATGGACCCTAATTGCATCATCAGGTCTGATTACTCGGGATATATTGAAAGATGGTCTGTAAGTTTGTAAAGGAATATGTATTGGCATGCATTGTACATATGTATTTTCAGGAAAGATCATCTCCAAAGTGAAACGCCTGTTGAAATACAAGACAAATTGGAAAATGTACATGTTATCTGATCATCAAAAACGTTTCATGTGAGAAACGGCAACAAGGGAAAGTTATCTTTTGGAGATTGAAGGTGCTGCAGACATCCAATTCCTCCTGTAGTATTATAAAGCCTACAGATTTGGTATTCAAATCTGAAACGGTAACAACACTGGTAAGGATTATCAGACCAAGATAGAAATGTGCTCTTGCTTAAAATGTATTATTATAAAAAAGTTCTAATATTGAAAATAATAATCTGACAGTAACAGCAGGAGCCGAAATAAAGTTTGTAAAGATTTGCAAACTTACCCAAGGCTGAGAGACGAGAGGAGACGACATTAGGCCTCTTCAGCAGTTGGAAGCAGCCGTTAGCATTACATTAGCCGTTGGCGTTAGTTTGTTCAGCTCGAGCTCTAAGATGAGGGGCGTGTTTGCCCTGGAGCAGTTCAGATACTACCCTCTCTGCGCATTTTAATAACATTCTCTGAAGCAGGAGTCAGAGAAGCTCAGCTGTAATCACCATCTTATTGGCCAATATCAGTGAATAGGGGAGCAATGGGCAGACGACAGCCATTATTTTTACAATCTATGATTAAAACATGCAGGATCATTTGTTTTATATATTTTTGCTCCTTAACTTAACCCATGCTTTGCCCCATCTACAAATCTTACCTCAGCATGTGATTAATGGCTGAAAATAATTCTGACACAACAGTCATGCATAACATAGACCTCCATTACCGAAGCCGGAGCCCACAACACGTTGGTAGCATCTAAACAAGCATCTAAATACAAGCACACCCCTGCTCTTCTGCATTGAGCCTCAAAGACAACCACAAGAGTTATGGCCCCAGGTCTCCTCCTGAACACTGACTAATGAGAATCTCAAATTCAACAAGCGGAGTGCATTTATCACTCTCACTCTTAATGACGCCACTACCAAGGCTCTGCCGCACTCTCACCAGTATCTATGCTATTATTACAAACCTGAGCACAGCACTTTAGGAAACAGTTTTGTTGTCAACAGATAAATACATACACATGCAGCTTTGATCTACCGCTATAAAGATTTAGATTTTTTATTTTTTTTGTTGTGCCATGAGATAGAGCTGCTGACTGTTAACATGACTCTCTCTCTAAAAAGCATAGATCAAACAATTAGACATGTGGCAGTGGGTAATGAGCCGCATATCGCTGAGACTGAATAATTGAAGAAAGAGAAGACTATTTTAGGAAATGCTGCTATATGGAAGTCACTGTTTCTCTTGTTAATGCTGTATTGTATGTTCAGTAGTTGTGTGTAAAATGTTGCATATTCACTCTGAAAATGTAAGTGAATTTTGAAAGTATGTGTGTTAGCTCCCTGCTTCAGTGGCCTTGATGCAAATATAATGTGACCTCAGTGATAGTTACAGACACTCATGTAGCTTTAGACGGTAGAATATTGGTAAAGTCACCTGTCTGCTCTGGCTGCTGTGACTGGTCATTAAACTTGGTGCATGCAGTTGATCAGTTGGACTTGGTTGTGACGCTCAGACAGTGACATTGGAGCCGGCCAATTCAACCTGGAACTGAGTGGTGGAATTGATTGTGTGACAGATTCCAGACCAATGAGCTGAGAGACACTGTCACTTCTCTTTCTCCTCCTTTAGTCTTACCCACTGTCACTACTTGTGTCTCATTGCTCTGCTTCTTCTCTTTGCCCTGGTTTCTCCCATGTTTTAAACAACCCACTCTTAAAGGATTTCTATTACAATTTCACATTGATGGTATTCCCCAGGATGTACAAAAAGTATTCTAGCTCCAGATATTGCCGAATTGAGAGAGTTTACTATTCATGTAGTGTGGTTCTTCCCTAAACTTGACCAGAACAGTCACTTTATATTGTAACAACAAGGAAGCCAAGACCTTAGCATCTCAGCCCCTCATCCTAATTATTTTTCTATTGTTTAAAGGGATACTTTGCTCTCTGTTTGAGTTGGATTTTCAGGAAAGGTGGATCCAATGGGCACAGATTAAACTGCATCCGAACACAAGTTGATAAACACTAGGGATGTTCATGGTTAGTTGATAAACAATCAATTATTTTAATTAACCAATTAATCAATATGCTACAGTACAGTTCATACACTTTATCACTTCTGAACTGTTATACAGAGTAGCACTACGCAGTTTCCTCCGGGTGCCACCTAAAACATGTACACTATAGGACTACAGATGGAAATTAGCTAAGATATAATCTGATACATGCATCTCTGCTTTGGCTTAATGTACATTGTACGCTGTCCTAAAAGAAAAAACTTAAATGGAAAATCAGCTTTTGTCCTTATTTGTGTTGCTTTAACTGTTGTGTGCGCAAGGCTACAATTAGGCATTAAAACAAGCACTGATGGGAAAATGCAAAACACTAAGAATTAAGGAGCCTGTCCTGTTAAGGATTTTGAGAGAGTTTGGAGGGTGATACACTGCGGAAGCTCAGGTCTCAACACTGGACACAGTTCAGTTCCATTAGAGTTTAGTTTGTCCTTAACCTGAGTCTTTGGTTTAACTGTAGCCTGCTGCGTCTCCAGTGTCTTTTTACCCTCAGTTTATTTAACTGTGTAGCTAATCAACTAAACTAAAACAAATGTGTAAAGGGAGCAACAAGAAGCTGAATTGTTCTAAAACACTGCAGACCTGCCTCTTGTAGCAGGATGGGACATGTACAAGGAGGCAGTACCATTTACAGAATCCAGCCGCTTTAAATTAACATTAAATCTATCAACAGCCTATGAACAATAAAATAACTTTACTTTTTTCCTATTTAAATTGACACTTTTTCTTTTGATTTAATATCATCTTCACAGTTTGTTTTGGAAGCAATGAACTGACACTGACACAGGGATGTGTCTAAACAGAGCTGAGGTCTGTTTGTGTTCAGGAGGTTTATTGGGACTGTGGTGTTATTTTTGAGATTGTGGTGTTATAACAAAATTCTTTTTGACTTCAGCTCTATTACTCTTTACTGTAACCTGCATCTGTTTCTGCAGAGACTCATCTCCGCCGCTTCTCGAGCGTTTATTTTATTCATCCAAGACACAGCAATGTTTTTATAGTTTTAATATAGGCCGCAGTGTAGATGATAAAGTTAATTTACCAAAAAACAAACTAAAGACAAAGTTGATGCATAAAAGAAGGTTGTTGCAGCTTTATAAATAAAAAGACTATAATCTGACTACAGTTTGCAGTTTTATGAAACGTTAACGGGTGATGTCATGGAGGTGGTTAAAGATTAATTATTGATTGTTCAGGCGTTCAGTTATCGGTCCAACAAAATGTACATCCCTAATAAACACAGACCACAAGAAAACCAGGTGGCAGCACCACCATACAAAGGAAAAACTGCTTCTGGGCTGGCACAATTTGAAAAATATACAACCAATCAAAGAAAAAAAAAAGCATTTTATAAAGCCCACTCCATAGACAAACATTTACAGTTGGTCTGAAATGGAAATTGTCAAAGGGAAACCCAATACATAAGAATCAAATTAATAGATCTGGCTGGCTACAATGAAAGCGAAAATATAATTGTTAAATATTATAGTTTCATTATAAATTGTGTTTATATAACATTACAACCCTTACTATGCACTACTGCCTCGCAAAGTCTTGGGTTCCATAACGGCCAACTCTGTGGAGCCTGCATGTCTTCCTCGTGCTACTTTAGGTTCTCTCTGGGCACTCCAAAAGTCCAAAGACATGCACGTATAGGTGTATTGAAAGTGAATATTAATGCTATTAGCTGCGATTGCCCATGTTGTACTTCATCTTGCACTCAAAGCAACTGACCCATACAAAATTAAATAGAGAAGGTTGTTGGAGCTATAATACAAGAAGGTATCTTAAAAGCATCTGGTCTTTGAGGAAATGTTAGATGGTATCTTAGGTGTGAGGCAAGCATAATAACAGTAAGGTCAGCTGCCATCATGGGTGCTACACTGGAGGGCAGGACCATCGAGATAAGATGACTGTCTGCTCTCATCTCGGCTGCGAAGCTCCAGGTGAGTGATGAAGCTGACGCATCACTCTCAGATTTGAATGAAAAAGGCGTTTAGTAATTGGATGTATGCTCTTGGTAGAGACGGTTTGTCGCTAAGACAATGATAAAGTGTTTAATCTCCCCAGAAACGGGGAACCACACAGGCATGATGATGCCATTATCTCTGTGCGGCACTCTTCCCGAGCCGCCTTACTCTTACACTTGATTTATTTTTCCCTTCATCAGCATCGACCACTCAGATTGCAAAAATCATTCCTTTATAAAAGCAGGGCTCCCTGTTTTTGTTCAGAAATTTACCGATTGCACTTTTGTCTAGAGTTCCCTTGATAACATTGTCTCTCGGTACTCATCTTTTATAATCTCATTGGGATAATGTGACAGCGATGGATCTTCTGGGGACTGACTCTGTGATTGCCTTTGCTAACAAGGGATAAAAGCAGTAGAAGGATTTTCTTATTGTTTATCTCCTGTTTAATCCAAATGTGAACACTTGTGACCTCAAACTATACAGGCTTTGTACAGTAAAGCTACATCATTTAACACCACCTATTTTTGCCTTGACATAACGGCTTCTAAATCATCCCTATTGTTCCCTGGCTTAAGTTGCTTGCCTGATCCGCAAACATAATTACACATTATAAAAATCCCAGCTAGTTTTAATTCATTCCACGTTGAGTCCTGTGCACACAGCATCATGACACTATTTGTAATCAGTACAACCTGCTGTAATGCTAAATTCATATTTGGGTTAAATCGTATTCAGGGGACTGGAGCCTAAATCAGTGGCCTTGGGTATGGGGCGGGGTACACCCTGGATGATTGCCAGTCAATGACAGGGCTAACACTTCGAGACAGTGACAGTAAATATTGTAAGTGTAAGTGACGGGTACAGTGACACTCTTAGATTTATCCACTGTGGGCAAGGTGTTTCACCAGTTCACCTATATATATATATATATATATATATATATATAAAATGTGTTTGTTTTTTTTATTACATTAGCTACATTGGGCAATTTGATAAATTATAGGTCTCAAAAACTCGAGTAGCAAATATGATACAAATGGTTTAATAGGGTTAAAAGAAAATATTAATGGACAGTATCCAAATTATTACCATGAACAGTCCACTTTTGTGATTGGCAACATTGGCAAGGCAAGGCAATTTTATTTATATAGCACAATTCATACACTGGGTAACTCAAAGTGCTTTACAGAAATAAAAGACAATTTACAAGATTTAGAAACATAAGAAAAATTAAAAGCATTTTAAATGAAGAGTGCAGATAAAAGTTGTAGTGTAGGCGGAGTTAAAGAGGAAGGTTTTTAACCTCCCCTTGAACATTGTTAAAGTTAAAGCTGTTCCAGATTTTTGCTGCATGAAACTTAAACGCTGCTTCACCCTGTTTAGTTCTAACTCTGGGCACGAGCAGGAGGCCTGTCCCAGATGTTCTCAGAGTCCGAGGAGGTTCATAAGCTACTAGCATTTCAGAAATATATTCTGGTGCTAAACCACTTAGAGACTTGTAAACCAGCAGTGCTGTTTTAAAGTCTATTCTCTGAGCAACAGGAAGCCAGTGCAGAGATTTTAAAACTGGACTGATGTGGTTGTACTTCCTGGTGTTAGTTAGAACCTGAGCAGCAGCGTTCTGAATAAGCTGCAGCTGTCTTAACCCTCGTTTTGAGAGACCAGTGAGCAGGCCGTTACAGTAATCTAACCTGCTGGAGATAAAAGCATGAATAAGTTTCTCTAAGTCTGGTTGAGACATTATCCCTTTGACTCTGGAAATGTTTTTAAGGTGATAAAATGCAGATGATGTAATTGACTTAATGTGACTGATTGAACCCAATAGTCTTTATATGGCACAAATCTTGAAGTTAATGGTAGCTTTCAACCAACTTTATGACCTTAAAATAAATATAGCTCACCATATCTTCATTCTTGTAAGCAAACACAGCCAATCACAACTAAGATAGTTGATCAGATATTTATTAGAACTGAGATATTGAAATTTAACTGTCCCATTTGAGTTTGCAGATGCATACAAACCTTTCGAGGGCCTTAACTTTTAAAATCTACACAGTATTGCTTTGAATAAGTACACTTCAGTAATAAGTGCAGTATGATAAGAGTAGCACAGTTCTTTCAGCTTCTTTAACATTAGCCTCATTTCAATCAGCCACCTTTTCCTTACATGCCCATCATTCTATTCATCCAGAAGGAATAAAGGTTCCGGTAGATTGATAATTCATGCAGGATGTCTTTCGAAATGGGAAGTGCAAAGAAATGCAAACGGTACGGCAAACTAATTGGTACCACAGGGGAGATGGACATCAAAGAGCCTGTGTTAATAAAGAAGACTTGCTTCCCTTTTGACCACCGTCTATGTGCAAATGGACACAAAATGGTGCTCCCCAGTTTACTCGGCAACAATTTGTTTTCAACTGCAGGTGTGTGGAGTCATCAAGTTGTGAATACAACAAAGATAATTTAAAATGGATCCACAATGAAATTTGTTTGTACAACATGTTCCCACAGCACCTTGTTTTTGAAGACATTTTCATGAGCTTAAAATATGCATGCTGTACTCTTTTGATATATGATTGGCAAGCGCAGTTGGTTGACACATAATGGCTTGCAGCAAAAGTAGTATTTTTGGTGTCTAGCCAATGATTGTTTCCCATGGGAATATTTTGTTTTGTACTGGTTTGACCACTAAAGTGTTTTTCCTATTATTTTAATGACATTTGATAGGCACTAGTTCAATCACATTGCATAAAGTGTACTATCTGATTGAAACACACCCCTTGAAGTTTCACAGAGCACATCAACGCAGTGGATAAGAACATCAAGTTCTCTTGTAAAGATGCCAAAGATAACCGCCTGGCCTTCCTAGACTGCACAGTGGTTATTCGCGATAACTGGACACTCCCAAGTAGAAGTTTATAGGAAGCCGACACACACGGCTCAATATTTGTTGTTTGAGTCCCACCACCCTCTGCAGCACAAGCTGGGAGTCATTAAGACTCTTCAGGACAGAGCACAAGAGGTGCCCACAACATTAGAAGGTAAACGGAAAGAATACATTTGTGGGCCCACTCACCTGACTCTTTAACGACTCTAACATCAGGAGACACACTGCCCTTTCATAGCTAATGACTGAGACCAGAAAGCCTTGTCCAATCAGGTTTAGTTTCAAGTCAAACCTCTCCCTCTAGAGATAAAGCTCAGCTCTCGTATCAGTTGAGTCCAAAATTTAAAAAGTGTCTTTCCTTGAAAACTAAATCCAGATGCCTTTGCTTTAACCTTTTCTTTTGATTACCTAAACAGCTTGCAACTATACCAAATGTATCTATGCATTTATACCTCTTGTTTTGGCTCAACTCGCAGCATCCTTCAATTCCTAACTTTTTGCTACTAGTGGATTCAGAATGGATCAGTAAATGTCTGCTCAGAAAGAACTTTTGAGCAGATCCAAGCAAGTCTTGGAATCGAGCAAGTCTAAATCTCAATAGACAGTGTTTGTGGGTGATTATTTTATGCTTGTCAAATTTGACCAAATAACTTAAATTCTTTTTTCCCTCAACCTGAGGAATAGTAGCATCACTTGCCAAAGCTTTTACCACTTGCTTTTGGTTCAGAAGTTAGAAAACTCTTTTGGCAATCTCTTGGCACGCTACCCACTCCTCTTTCTTTGCCCCATCTCCATGGTGTATTACTTCAAGT
Organism: Neodontobutis hainanensis; assembly: GCA_024349245.1. Lineage (NCBI taxonomy): Eukaryota > Metazoa > Chordata > Actinopteri > Gobiiformes > Odontobutidae > Neodontobutis > Neodontobutis hainanensis. The sequence goes on from JALDNG010000187.1 coordinate 2,272,265, forward strand.
GTTCCCAACCAACAGCCAAGCTCTGTTGGTTTTTCTGCTTCATCTGGCAGCCTTGTACCCCTATCCATGCCCTTGTCGGGGGTCAGCGAGTGTGCAGGGCTCCCAACAGGCTCTGGCTGCACAATGGTGTGGAAAGCCTTTGAAGACAAGAGATTATATCTGCCCATTTCTTCTTCACAATCATTGCTTTCTGCTTTGTTTTATCAGAGCTGAGCTTATCAAATGGCATTCGAGCAGACATACTGGTTTCATGTAATTGACTTTAAAAGTGTCAAAATATATTTGTCCATGATGTGTTATTGATTTAAATGCTAGTGGTGGTTTGGTGATGTTTGGAAACTGTCTAAAAAGTGGCTTTTTTTTTTTTTTTTTGAAGCTGCCTGAATAAAGTTTATTTTATTTTTTATTTGTACATCAATATGTACAAATAAAAATTGAATATGACAGTAAACAAAAGGGGAGTTATCATTGACTGGATGCTTATGTAGAACCTGGTTTAAGCTCCATTGACACATCACAAACTCCAATGGCAATATTCTAATTTCAGTACTATTAAAGCCAAGGTTATAGGCATCGTATGATTACCTGATTGAAGATATATTATGTTGGTTGCATGGTTCCTGTAATATGGTGGGACAGGACCAGTAAGTGCCGACCAACACATTCTTAAAATACTTTGATTCTTCTACCATTTCCAATGCATTTAATAGCTACTGAGAGAAACCTTGGTTAGTTATGCTAATTGTGGGTTCTGTAGCAACAAAAACATGAAGCTAAGTCACGAATGTGTCACAAAAAGTGAATAACAGACCATAACAGACCACCTTTTGTTCTGTCGCATATTCCACCACCATTCTAAAAAAAGACCACAAAGTGAAAAGAGCTATCTGCAAATAAGTCACATATAAATGATCAGGTTCTCTTTTCATATTATGCAATTTTTTTGTTAATCATGTATACATCCACATAACAGCCAATGAAAAACTGATTTAAAATCCTTTTTTTTTTTTAAAAATAATCCCAGAATGAAGTATAACTTATACAGTCTAGACCAGAGGTGCCTAAACTTTATCCCTTGGAGGGCCAAAACCGAAAATTGTCCGTGGGCCACAGGCCAAATGCAAAAATCATTTGCTTATTATTAAAGGAAATACTCTTCCTCCCAGGTTTGTTTTAAATTTCTTTTGTCTGTGTGCCACTGCCAATGCTACCTCATTTTGTTTTGACGAGATGACACCTAATTGGAAGCTTGTGAACCTACGCTGTTTGACACAGAACTTTCAATCGGAAAAGGACAAGTTGTGGACTTAATAAACTGCACAAACCTACCTGAACTGTTTTCTTTGTTCAGAGCAGTGAGCTTTTTCTGAGGTATACGTACCCACTGGCTCCCCTTCATTAAAATTTGCCACTATCATACCAATAAATATACTAAACCATCATTTGAGAATAAATCAGTAGTCTGCAATTTCAGTTACAAGACGTGAAGATCACTAGAGAGACAAATCAAACCCCTTTGGCAGGTCAATTTTGGAGATCCCCTGGTCTAGACAAAATCAATACATCACATTATCAGTGTGACGAAGTTTAGGTAAGCATTGGTAGCTATCAACAGCGTTAGCTGTCATAACTTGAACTTCCCAAAATCTGGCCAACTTCTGCCTTAATAAACTAAATAAATGTGAAAAAAAATGAAATGGTGCTCTCCATTTGACTGTCCATCCCTATTTGCCTTCAGTGCTTACCAAAACTGAACAGTAGATTTACCCATTGGTTGTTCGTTGAAGTTTGAACATTCCCAAGGGAGTAAATTACAGTCAGTAAGTTTACCTGCTTTAGCAGCTGGGTCAGATTTAGGTCTCTAAAATGGACGAGTGTGTATATATAGTAACACGCAAAATTCAAATAACTGTGCGTCTGCTCTCACTGATTTTGCAGCGGCATCCTCGGGGGGTATCCAGTTATGACGCCCTTGAGGGAATGACAGTGCTTGGATTTCTGTCAATACAGGGCCCAGGTAGTGTTTCTCAATAACACTATGAATTATTGATGGCAGCGCGATTGAGAACAGAAGGGGGTAGTTAACATTCACTTTAATCTGTGAAGAGAGATGAAGGAGATGGGGTGGCACCAATCTGCCCAGCATATTTCAAACTCATCTGTTTGATTACGTGACCTGAGGTAAGGCTCTTTGGAAATACCATAAGGACTTGGATGACGGCTGGTGCATTCTGACCAGCAGGGATGGTCAGAGAATTGTTGTCCGCTCTGAAGATCAAGCTAAATATTTAACAGGAAGCAAATAAATGGACATGAGCTGTTCCAAGATGGGAGCTTTTTGCCTGTCCACCCTCTGTGCTCTCTTTCAGCCTTTGCACAAAGCCTTAAAGACAATGGATGATGCCTGCAGTGCTTTTTCAGATCGATCACAAAACTGTCTCACTGTCTGAATCTTCCATGGATGCCTCTGCGTGAAGCTGGGCCAACTTGCCCTTTGTAGGATGGAGTTCTGAGTTCAGGGCCTGACTTGAAAAGGCAGGGGAGATTTTCTTTCAGTGTGATGCTATTAGGAAAAATACCACTGTCAGGCTTTCCACACATCCTGGAAAACTTGAAGAACTTCAAATAGTCGACCAGTTTCTCAGTCATGAAAAAGATACAAAATAAAAGATAAAAACAAAATGCTTTGTTCGTCAATGCTCCATAATTTTGTCTAGCTTTGTTTCTAGCATAGCATTTAATATAGTGGAAGTGTACTGGTCAGATAACTTGATGAATGATTGCTGGGCTGGCATTTTCAGGTTAACCAGGTCGGAAAACATTTTACACTAATGTATTGGCTATGGACTTCGAGTTCTACATACAGACTCCTCACTGTAAGGCTATTGCTGGCCGGCCTGGTATTTGTATTTATATGCAAGTTACTAGGGATGCACCAAAATGAAAATTCTTGTCCGAAACTGAAAACCGAAAATTATGACACCAAGGCCGAAAACTGAAACACAGAAAGAAATTATGCCAATTATTAGTACCATTGCATTTATGGCTCTGACTGTGTACTAACTTAACTAAAATTGAATGCATTATAATTGCATAAATTAATATTAAAGATTCAAAGAGTAAATCAATTACAAATTATGCAAATATTTACATTGCAACAATGCACAATATAAAATAAAATTATTAAACTAAAATGTTTAATTTGATCCCACTCATGTGTACATTAAATAATTTACAGGCCTACTGGCTTGCAGAAAGGTTTAATTACTTTATCTCTCATAAAAACAAAGTGCATTTAGGTCAAGCGCATTTAAAAAGCGCTTTGAGTGCCTACTGGAAAAGTGCTATATATAAAAAAAATTAAAACAATAAACTTCTCCAGTAGGCAAGAGGGTTATTACTTCTGGGAATGGGGACTTCAGACAGATAACTAGCTGTTGAGGTTGAGCTTGTCATCTGCCTGACATTTTAAAAAGATTTTACCATGTAATTAAATAGTGCCAGTGCATAAATAAAATTTATCAAATATGACAATCTGATATATACAGTCAGTATAGTAGAATAAGAACAGATTAGCCTAAATATTATTATTATTATTATTTGAGGCACTCTCTTGCAGGATTTCACTGAACATCAACGAGGGTGCATGCCCATCGTCTAGTGCAGAAAGACCAGTCTTGTTCCTGCGCTCTGATCTCCTCCAGCGTTGGATTCTCCTCCACACAGGTTCTCCAAGGATCATTTCTTGTGCACGCTGCTTTATTTCCACATTCAATTAGGCTTGATCTTTATAACGCGGATCAAGTACAGTCGCAATGACGTGCAGAGGATCCGAATAGAGCTCGGAGAGCTCAGTGAAACGTGTGCTGACAGACTCTAAGAGTGTATACTTTTTATTGTTTTCACTCCGTGGTCCGTCTCAACCTCTTTGCTTAGGAGACACTTTAGTGCTGCGATTAAAGGAATAACGTCAGCTACATATGCATCAGGAGGAGCTGATCTCTTTAGTTAGCTGTTCAAAGGAGGGAGAGAATGTTCTATATTAAGAACCCAATGGAGTGAAGTAAATGTCGCGGGGAGCTTATGGTCTGCGCTATATGCACCCAAGACTCGCTTTTGCGCAAAGAGGCTTTGCAACAAAAAAAAAGTGCTGTCCCACCGCGTCTGTTGGTCTTTCTCAGATATACTGAAATCCATCCACAATGCAGACATGTAGTTTCAGAAAAGCACGTCATCACAACATTTCGGCTGTATTGTTTAGTTGATAAGTCTTTCGGACGAAAATCAAAAATGCACTTTTGGGCCATTTTTGGCCAAAAATTTTCGGTGGCCGAATATTCAGTGCATCCCTACAAGTTACCACATCTAGGCAAGGCAATTTTATTTAGGCAATTTTATTTATATAGCACAATTCATACACTGGGTAACTCAAAGTGCTTTACAGAAATAAAAGTCTATAATCTATATATGGACTGGAGTATTCATGTATCATAGGCTTGTCTGAAGATTCTTTAACTAGTGATGTCCTATGGAAGAGAGTTCCAGAGATTTGAGGAGGATCGAGAGTGTGTTGGATGGTGCATTTAGCTGGAGGATTTTTAAATTTCAGGAATTTTTCCAAAATGCCAAAAATGTATAATTTCCGGATCTGTTTTTGAGAGCACTTATCAGAAGGAACACCTAAATATCACATACCATATATATATATATATATATATATATATATATATATATATATATATATATATATATATATATATATATATATATATATATATATATATATATATATATATATATATATATATATATATAGTTTTTGTTGTTTTTTTTTCTTTTTTTTTAGAAAACAATAATAACCCGATCTAAGGTAACGATGTGAAAGCCTACATTTGTCAAATTTGGGAGAGAGATTAGAAAAACGCATTTTCTCATTTTGTATGCAGAAGTCTGCTTTTGGTTGAATTCACTCCAACACCAATCCTCTGAAGATCATCAGTCAAATCTGAAATCTACACTGAGCTGTAATCTTGAGGGAACATTCAATGAGCAGACAGTGCTGTCTGATGTGGGGTGACAATCAATGGCCGCCGTGACAGGACCAGCCGTCAGCTGTTGAACTCTGTGGGCTCTAAGGTTAAAGCAGCATTCCCATAGGAACAATCTGAGTGGCATTGATGGCAGCGTAGGTCCCAACCCCCCTTGACAGATAGATCTCATCATGGCTGCCATCTTGGCCTTTTTTTCTGCCATGCCTCCACAAAGACCAGAAGAAAAAGACTACATTATACTGACATTAAACAGTTGACACGCTAATTCAAGAAGTAAAGGACAACGGGGACCATTGATTTTCTTCTTTATTCTTGGTTTAAAATAACAAGAAGGCAGCCATCGCTCCTCTTCGACCAGAGATGCTAATGGACTTTTTAAACATAGGCTCAAGGCAACTGTTTAGCGCTCTGTTATGTCACTGCATGGCCTCTAAAGTACGTTTAGACTTTCTGCTTTTTCACACACTCTACATGACACATTTCCCAATCCTTTACTTTAGAGTTACTTTTCTTAGTCACAGTTTTGACCCACAAGTTAAATCTTTCAAACAGGATCTGCTACTTTCTGAAAACTCGCCTAGATATAAAATTGTTCTGTGTGTTAAAGGTTGTAGAATACTGTTAAAAGTACAATACTTAAATCAATACATGTTTCAGTGTGCAATCACCTCAAATTATTTGCATTGGCCTATCTTGAAACAAAACATGTAAAGCTTCATAAAACCCACAGGGCAGCCATTCCTGCCCATGTTACCCATGCACAAACCTCTGGGTTTGCGCATGGGTAACATGAGCAGCGTCATTCTGTTGTGCTACTGTTCGGAAATCTCAGGCTTATTAGGCTGCAGAAAAAGGAAGCTTAGGTGTACTAATGCAAACTGCATATGTGGTAAACGTTATTTGCATCTGAAATCTCCCCCTTGTTTCCAGTGGTTGTACTCCTTGATCCCAATTCAAAATTAGATCAGTAATATCATTTCAGGATGCCAGTGGATCAAATCGGCAAACGTTGTCTGAAATAGCTGAGGGCTTATAAAAAAAGCTGTTAGTTTTCCACATAGGTATACTGTTTGCAGTGGAATATGTTTGTTATTTATGAATGTCATAAGTGCTCCTGACATCTCCCCCGGGAGAAAGGCAGCTCTATGCGGATGTTGATGTGCTGTGTGATTAGTGTCATGAGACGGCAATAAGATTGGTGGTCTGATGCTTCCAAAATGAGAACGGGAAGGGATATTATGAGCTGAACAATAAAGTGTTTGTTTAACAGGGCCCCATTCATATCATGTGTTGTTTTTTTGGGCTTGTCACATTAAAATTCCATTAAGTTGTTTGGAGGAAAAAGTCATCAGGCATTTGTTTATCTGAAAAGTGGAGACAATCCTGACACCGAAAGAAGCTATTTTAAGGCCATGATGTAGGACGTTAAGTCTGTAATCAACATTAACCTAAAAAACCATGTATATATTAAACAATTTGTGGTGTATACAGTGGGGATCGAAAGTTTGGGCACACCAGGTAAAATTTTATATTAATGTGCTTGAAGACACCAAGAAAAAATGGCCATCATTTACACTTTCAAAATAACAGAAAACAAAAAAATGGTGTCTGCAAAAGTTTGGGCACCCTGCAGAGTTAATACCTTGTACTGCCCGCTTTGGGAAGCTAAGACCTGACAGTGTCATATATTGTTCTCAATCATCGTCTGGATAGACCAGGGGATGTCAATCTCAAAGGTTTTAAATGCCCAAACTCATCTGACCTTGCCCCAACAATCAGCACCATGGGTTCTTCTAAGCAATTGTCTAGAAAACTGAAACTGAAAATAGTTGACACTCACAAAGCAGGAGAAGGTAGAAGAGAAGGAGAAGTAACTTCAAATCCCCATTGAATCTGCCTCTGATGGATTTAGACCTGGTTAATTATTTTGTGTTTGTTCATTTTTTCTTACTAACTTTAGCTGAGACCTAAAACCTCTTTAGATCAAACAACGCTGTTATGACGCTGTTTTTACTAACAGTGTTATGTTAGTAGTATATAAAAACTGATTGAAAAACTGAAAAAATTAAATGACGTCTTCTGACTACAATGTGCATTTATGAAAACGGGTTATATGTCACTGCGGGTGCTTTGTTATTTTTGTACCTGTACTACAGGTAACTGGATCCGATCACCAGTCATATTGGAGCGTAGTAGGAGACATTGGCCTAAAATTTCCTTCGGCTGAAAGACTTTGAGATTTCATTTTAAACAGAAGTGCAACATGAGAGGCAAAGTCTATTGCGTAGCTGTTGGAAAAGTATTGATTACCCTTAGAAGCATTGAAGTTCTGGAGAGGTCGGGGGATAATATGAGCGCAATGTGTACCATTCTCATTCCTCCTCTTTTCGGACAAGTGCAGCAGGTGTTGGCAGAAAATAACCATCCCGGGAGTCAGCGGTGCAATGCAGCTGATTGAGTATAAAATTGGAATTTAGGATTTTTAAATGCAGCTTATTGTGGAATTGTTGTCGCCTGCCAAGATTGGACAGGGGGACACAAAACAGAGGAGTTTATGTATAAATTTAACTTCTTCAACTGCCTTGCATGTGCCAAGTTTTAAAAGCAGATTCTCTCCTCATTAAAGTTTTCAGAGTCTAGAACACTATTATGTTTTATTAATCTGCAGGCCCAGCCCTCTTGGTTTGGCCAAATTAATGTCAGATAATCAATGGAGTGCCCTAGTGGCGCACAAAGCCCTATCATCCAAAGAGACCCGACTGCCAATGTGTCCCAGATGGCTTAACAAGTCCAGTTCATTAAAAAACAAAGTGATCTAAGACCCCCGTAGAAAGCCCAGAACACACAACACAAACAGAAGCCGGAGAAGTAGCTTATTTTCGCCCGGCAGCTGTCCGCTCATCAGCACCACTCTTTAGACGACAGTAAGAGCCAATTCTCATCAAACTGCGTGACCTATTTATGGTTCATAGCTGCACTGAAATGGACAGATAAAGTAATCTGTATGAATGCGCTTATTGTCTTATTGTGTAAAAAGAACAGCGTTTTGATCATCAGTGGTAAAACTTTTCTCATATGACACTCCCAAAATATTCATTCTGGTTTTCAAATAAATACAAATACAAACTATATGCTCACCCATGTCAATAGTACTGTACATAATAGACCTCAAATTATGGAGCATTAATGTCTTATTGTCTTGTTTCTCTTTGCTTTTGTGAGAACACTGATGCTGGGCTTTTCGTAAAATGTGTAGGATATCGATGAGAACATTAGGACTGCAGACTCTCTGTTTGGCACCAAACTATATGCTAATATAGTTTAGTGTAGTTAGTATGCTAAATGTTTTTTAATTTGCTAGAATTTAGCACTTACTTGCCCCAATTGCTTTATCCTATGTTCTATTACTATATGCTATGCTATTCCACCCCTAATGCCATACTGTTATCAAGGCTGTAGTACTTCTTTGCTCTAAAGGGATCTGTAGTGGATTTATTACTAGAAGCTACAACACTATTAATAAAAATGTTAGATTTTATGGTCCTCCTTGCCGAGCGGAGAAAAAACAAATTGATATGAACGAGTCTAATTTCTCAGGTGCATTGTCCTGCTGTACGACCCAAGGCAGTTGTACACAAGCTTTTGTAATTCACAGAGTAAACAGGAGACGGCCGACACCCTCCCACTCCTCGATTTATGGCTCTGCTATCATCACTTGACCTCGTTGCTGCATTCTTCCTGCATTTAAATGAAGCAGACTAATATCAATATGGGTAAGAGTTTATGTCTGTGTTGACTCGGTTTCCTTCTCCCTCCTAAATTCTCCTGGCTCAGCTCCTTCTGCCACCTGTCACACTATAAACTGTCTTGTCAGAGCATTCGTGGAGGACGTACTGCCCTTAGTCAGTAAAGTCAGGTAGCACGGGTCATGTCTGTTTTGACATGACCTGTGTGTTGCATCAATCCCAGAGTTACAGTTGGCAGCGCGGTGGTGCTGTGTGGTTAATTAGCACTGTCACCTCTCAGCAAAAAGGTCCAGGGTTTGGGGTGTTGGACAAGGCCTTTCTGGGTGGAGTTTGCATGTTCTCGTGCTTGGGTGGATTTCCATGCTGGGCGCCCACTCGTATGGCTGCCAACAAGGAATTTTCCCATGGTGATAATAAAGAAATAAAAGTTAAAAAATAGTTACGGCCGCTGCTGATTTACATTGGAAGTTGTGATTCACTCAAAAAAGGGGCAGTGCAGTGATGTCAGTGTTACATAACTTTTTTGCCTGGCTGAATCTTCCAGAGAAACTCCTGATTGCTTGTAACTAAGTAAATGACTTATTGGCCACCAGCTATAGTGCGCCTCAGAAAGCTGTTTTTGACAAGTTTTAACATGTTTATTATGAAATAGTGTTAGTTTCCTTATTTTAATTTGCTATGGGTCAAAGAACAGTATGATAACATTGGTCTTGATTTGTAACCAAGGTGCTTAGCTTTAGCTTTGTCCTAGTAAATCCAACCCTACACTGTTAAAAAAAAACTGTCAAATTTACGGTAAAATCCTGGCAGCTGTGGTTGCCAGGAATATACCGTGAGAAAAATGTGGAATCTGTAAAAGACAATACGGTATACTGGTTTTGTAACCCTAAATTTTACAGTAGACAATGTATTTTTTTACCAAAATCATTGTAGAAAAAAACAAATATGTTTGTCAATTATATAGTAATTGTATGTAAAAAAATGCAACTTTCCATAGCTTTTTACGGATATTTGCAGTAAAAGAAAAGGTATAATATAATAATATATACAGTAATTTGTTGTTAATTTAACAGTAATAGGATAGACCCTATTATGGTAAATAACTGTAAAAATAACAGAAATATGTTAAACCTTATTAAAACCTTTGACAGTAAAAAACACAGTGAAATTGTATAACAAATTACAGCATTTTATTTTAACCAGATACATTTTACGGTAAATTCCTGGCAACCACAGCTGCCAGGATTTTACCGCTAAAAATACGGTACAATATGAGAAACATAAATAGTTTACCGTGCATTTTAAATTTGCAACCGCTAAATATAGAAAAATATAAAGATGCTCATATATAACCTAGGTAGTGAATTTTACTGTTAAAAATTAGCAAATTTGACATACCATTTAAAAACAGACTAAACATATCATTTTCTCTATTCCTACCAAACAGCATAGATCTTGAGAATACAGCATGTGTCCATATATATGGCTGGTAATCCATGGAGAAATGAATAAACATGAAACAAAATATGACCTGCCCCTGACTGATCAACAGTAATGAGTCACTGGGTCCTGCCTTGGTGAAGGAAAGCACTCAGTGGAGTTTCTAATGCGCATGGTGTCGAAGATACAAGCTCTGCAGGAGTACTTCAAAGTCCATAAGGAGTTCACTTTGGACTGGCAGGATCCCCTCTGCAGCAAGAAAATGGACAAAGTTTCAAAAGTTTGATCAGTGCTTGAGCAAAATGCACAGAAATTAACAAAACGTGCTGTCAAAAACAGATCTAATGATAAATGATTTTTTAGGTGTAAAGTATGCAGTTCTTAAAAAGGATTACTTCACTTTAAAAAAAAAAAAAAAAAAAAAACTTTTGCTGATAATTTACTCACCCCCATGTCATCCAAGATGTCCATGTCTTTCCTTCTTCAGTCGAAAATAAGTTAAGGTTTTTGATGAAAACATTCAAAGATTTTTCCCTATATTATGGTCTCCCATGGGACCCAAATAGTTCCAGGTCCAAATGACAGTTTCAGTGCAGCTTCAAAGGGCTTTAAACGATACCAGACGATGAATAAGGGTCTTATCTAGCGAAACGATCGCTCATTTAAAAAATAAATAAAAAAAGTTTAAGTTTTATAAGCACAAATGCTCGCCTTGCTCTGTTCTGTGATGCGCATTCGCGTGACGCCACGTAATATGCGTTGAAAAGGACATGTTTACAAATGTGCGGAAGGAGGACCATATACACCACATATTCAAATGTATTTGTGTCAGTTTATCGTTTAAAATGCCCATTTTGTGTGTGTATCCTGGGTGCTTTAATATTAAAAAGCCAAAAGAAAATTTTCTTCAGGACAGATATTTTTCAAGCATGTCCTTTTCAACGCAGATACGAATGTGCATCACAGAACAGAGCAAGGCGAGCATTTGTGCTTATAAAACTTAAACTTTTTATTTATTTTTGAAATGAGCGATCGTTTCGCTAGATAAAGACCTTTATTCATCGTCTGGTATCATTTAAAGACCCTTGAAGCTGCACTGAAACTGTCATTTGGACCTTGAACCGTTTGGGTTCCATTGGAGACCATAATAGGAAAAATCCTCGAATGTTTTCATCAAAACCTTAAATTCTTTTCGACTGAAGAAAGAAAGACATGGACATCTTGGATGACATGGGGGTGAGTAAATTAACAGGAAAAGTTTTTTTAAAGTGAACTAATCCTTTAAATCTACTTATGTACATTGACAACGCAACCCTAATCACAATCATAACTTGTTGGAAAACATTGTATTTAAGTTTCCAATTGATTTATCATAGAACTTTAAGTTAATGACTGAATGCATGGTAATGAGACCTATCATTCAATCTACATTTTATAGCATCAGTTTCCTTCATCGAATAAAACTGCTCACCTGGACATGAACCTGAGCTCGGCTGATTAAGATTAGTGTCTCCTGTCCATCCATCTTTTGCAAAAACTTGAATAATACCACTGCTTACCTCTTATTGAATCGTTGGGTGCAGACTTAATTGAAGAGCCTCGTATAAACAGGGTGTGATGTTTAGGAAACCAAAGAATACAGGCGCCATCATTTCTGCCAGAAGACTCAGGGGGCAACGAAGCTTTCATTGTGGACTGGCTAGATACCTTCTGCATTCAGAAAGAAAACAAAAGGGCATACACCATAAATAGTAATAACTGACAAAAATAATGAGACAAGAAATTAAAGTAACAAGAAAATAAGTGCAAAACAAGTTTCCCTGTGTTGCAGTGTAGCTGAATGTTTTTCAACAATTTGATTAACGGTAAAACACATACCAAATATTTCCAGCCAAGGTTTGGTTCAATCTTCAGCATGCTTTTCCTGCCATTGTCTTGAAACTGTTTCACCTGTCACTCTCATTTGATGCTGTTTACAAAAACAAAACAGCAATATTGTAAAGAGACAAAGTAAAATTAATTAAATAAAAAAAAAAAAAAAAAGAAGGCCTGAAATCTCACCATATCCTGAGAGTCACAGGTCCTTGGAGTATCCTTATGGTTTCTGCTCAAATTCAGTGTCTGAAAAGTGCAGGAACAAAAAAAACTTTTTAATCAAAATAAAGACAAAATAAAAGATATTTGTGCATCCTCTTACTGGACAAGTGACCACGTGTCCTTCCACAATATGGCTCTTCAGATGAGCTATTAACTCTTTAGAGTTTTGACATTGACGTTCACACATCGCCATTGCACATGTAAACGCAGAAACCACCGCCACACCAGTGACATGGGTAGAGGCAGAGTGTCTTCGGTAAAAATTAGCCTTAAACGCACCATACCTGGTGTATGTCTGCTTGCAGTCTGCTTCAATACACCGAAGAAAACAACGTGGCTCATTCCGATGCAGTTTACAATGAAGCACGTAGCCCCTTGATGACTGAACTACCTTACCACAGAAATTACAGGTTAACATATCTCCATGTACTTTGGTAATTCCTCCCTAGCAAATTAAGCACGCCAAACCCAGAAGCTAATCAAGAGCAATGCTTCCCACACCACAGTAATGCTAACTAAATTCACAACCTCACTCATAAAAAACGAACTCCTAAAATTATCTATAAAAGCTGGGCTGGTGGGTTTTTATAACAGCGATAACTTGAAGTTGTATGTACTTACCTCGAATTAATTTTAAGTTGCCAGGATGTGAAGATGCTGGTCCAAGCAGCTATAAATGGCGCTAAAACTGCGTCCGTTAAGCGAAGCCAACAAGTCTCCTTCAAGAAAAAAGCGCGCGGCACACAGCTCAGCAGCGTCATTTTCAGGTGACGTCATCCCGCAATGTAATGTCGCTCTTTGGAGGAGGTTTAATCAGAAGTCACGTCGCCTTGCTTCCCTATTTTTGGTGAAATGGTTCGCTCATACTGCACAATGTTGCTATCCGAAAATATTTTTCTCTGCCATTCGAGCGTAAACGTCTGGACACAGTTTACCAGCAACCAATCAACAGCGATCACACAAACTCAAAATTTAAGGCGGACCCACTTAAGGTGGTCTGATAATATGGCGTGAAACATAACATAAAGTTGTTTTAAAATAATAATTAAAAAAGATTATTGAAATCAATTTTATTCACAACCATGAAGTTTATTTTAAACATCTTCTTTTGCTGTTGATTTTTTATCAGAAGGTTAACAATGATATACTGCAGGCCTAACTTTTAATCTGTATATCAGTATCTGAATTTTAAAATAAAAAATACTATCAATTTTATTGTCTTGTACTGCTGATATTTGTTTTTTTTTAATGGTATTAACTTGTTGTATTATTACGGTGGACCCTATTTTTTAACATCTTGCTTCTGTAAAAATTAATGTTTTTGTTTGCTTAAAAATCTACAGATTTATACTGTGAATTCCAATGTGCACAACCCCAAAAGATGTAGTTTAACTCAAATAATACCGTAAAATCTATGGTTTTCAGACATACTTAACATTACAATATTTAATTGTAAAATGTATGAATATTTATTTGTTTTCACAGAAAATATTTATAATTTCAACATTTTATTAAAGTAAAAAACAAAGTTTTATCCAGTTTCACAATTAACGGTTATTCAATCTATTTAATACAGTAAAAGGAAGTTTTCGGTTTTACGCTCCATTACCGTTGGAATTTGACGGTGTTTTGCTGTATATTTTACTGACTTTTTTTACAGTGTAGCAGATGTTTTCCATGCACTGGTGCTTTAATTTCACTAAATAATCACAAAATTTGAAGCCATTAGCCGTAATGCATTGCAACTCTTTCAATTCACACTCATTCCCTTCACGTCTGATCCTAAATCTTCTGGAAACATCAGGAGTGCTGCCTCCCACAATCACAGCCCCTGGTGTCCAAAGTAAGGTGATGGCCCAAACCAGCCGTTGTTTATTTTAATATTTTGGTGCTAAACCAAGCCAAGAAAATCAGCCTTTCCGGCCTCTGCAGTGCAAAGGAGACCAGAAAATCTGCACCACAAAAAGGGATAAAAATATTTTGCTGTTGATAAGGCAACCTAAACACCAGGCACCACGGTGACAAAGTATAAACAATGTTACAGTAAATGCATGCCGTTAGCAAAACAGTGGATGGTCCAACAGAATGTGGGTGACTGCATGAGATCTACATGACTGGTTTGGCTATAGAGCTATAGGTGCAATCAATTTATACCTAAATATAATTGGCTGGACCTTCTCTGCCCCACAGACAGACCTCAGCCAGTCTTGTGAATTAAAATGTTGTGTACACATAGACAGAGCCACCTTTACCCTGAGAGAGGCTGTCAGAGATGGTATCATGGCAGCTCCAGGGTGTTCTTCATAGTGAAAGTAAATTCCTAATAGTGCAGAGTCACCTGCAAAGGGTATCAGCAGGCAGTAAATGAGGCTGGTGTGCTGTTGCCATGGTCCATCTCTGCCGGTCGTTACCTTAGACTCTTTCCATCTACAGTCTGTGTGTGTTTGATGATGCTAGTGGGTGCTCTGCAGTGACATTAGGCACTGCGTGCAAATAAGGACAGAGCTACCATTGACACTGCTACAACACTTAAGTAATGAGCTTTATATCTATATTTGGGTTCTCCATACCAGGTCAGGTACACAAGTGGGGCTAGTGTAAAATTTATTGGATATAATATATCCAATAAATTTCAATAGAACAGCATTGCTAGCAGCTACCAAGAAAAAATAAACCTCGCCCTTGTTGTAGCTTGGCACACAGCTTGGCACACAATATATATATATTTTTTTCAAATACATTTGAGAGACCACAAAAGAATAAAAAAAATAAAAAAATCCTATCTTTAACAGTTTTGGTTGTATAAAGGTATGTGTGGTGTGGAGGTACATTGTTTAACACTTCTCTCTCAACACACTAAGTGTCACCATATCTGTTGTTATAAAAGTTTATTAAGCAAACTAGACTATTGTAATGTTGAACTTTATCTAACTTTTGTCAGAGAATTGAAAACAAAACTCTGGATGAGTCTTGTGGTCTGTGCTTTGCTGTTGCGAGTTTGAGTCACCCCCACACTCTGAAAAGTGGTCAGCAGCTACCCTTTTTATTTTTATTTTTTTAAACATGTGAACTATGCATTCTTTTTAGTAATATTTGTATGGTTAAGTTGTGTTCTTTCCAATCTCAACTTTATTCCATGTGACAGTGCTTAGTGTTGGGTTGATCAGTCGAACTCAGAAGTTAATCAAGGCTGTCAAGAAAATGGTCCAAACATTATGTGATGTGTGTGCACTTGAGTTGGACTGGAGCTGGACCGGACCAGCTCTCAGCTCATTTTCTCTCAAGTAACCAAGTACATGGCTGAATGGGATTCCTATCCATTTTTGGAATGGAAAAACTAACACCCGAGTTTAGCTCAGTTAAGCTTTTTTGTAGCAATGACCAATTTGGCCGAAAAACAAAAGACTTGTTAAACTCCTGTGTTATTGTACGACTGTTTAGGTGCTCCATTTGAAATGTTCCAAATGTGATATGGTGTGGTTCCATTATAATGTAATGTGCCTAACTGAACTGTACCATTTGAGACCTAATAATTTGACAGGATGAAATGTCTTCATGTATGCTACTCCATTATGATTACTGTTCCTCGTACTAACCCTGACCTCCTTGTTTGTCTCATACAGGCAGGAGGTGGCTCGTTGGCGGGCCATGTGTTTCTGGTGAGGTCTCAGCTTGTGCCAAAATGAGGCTGCAGGCCGGCTCCCCTCAGCCCCTGCTGCCAGCCCTCCTGGCTCTCACCTTCACCGCCTTCTTACCCCAGCTGTCTTCAGGAGCCACACCGTTCCCCCAAGACCTGGAGCCAATCAGCATTGTGGAAAGAGACGGTAAGTGTGTTTCCATGGTGATCTTCTTCACGGTGCTAAATGGAAGTGAAAAGAGACAGAGCTAAAGTGTCTTTTTGCAGAGGAACACAGTTTTGTAAGCTGGACTAAACCTTTGCACATGCTGCAAAGATTTAGTCAGCTGTGAGCGCATTCAGTCCTATTAGAGTTTTGTGGTTGACTCATGGGAAAAGAAACTATTTTAATTTAGAAATCTGCAGTGGAGTGAATTTTACAAGTACTGACTCAAAACTTCAATGCCATTTCCAACTCTACAAAGCAATTTATAATGAATTGATCACTTTTTGGTAATGTGCTTGCTTGGGTGTTTGATCATCAAAATGTTAAAGTTTTACCTAAAAAGAACAAAATCAAAATGAAATAACTTTGCAAGACATCCTTCACTAGAGGTTGAATAGAAGTTTTCAGAGGTATGTAGAAGTTTGTGTTTTGTTGTCAGTTGTTCTGTCATTCTTAATGATTTGGAAGGTGCTCTACTTCTGTAGATTCTTCTAATCAGTGAAGGTTTCCTTTGCCAAACGGTGTACCTTCATAAAAACTACACAGTATTACTTTAGTAATGTTTTGGCTTTTGTTTCCATTAATGCACTCCACTTTCCAAAAGATGGCGTGAAACACTGCAGTCTTCTGATTGGATTATAGACCATCCTTTCTGACTAAACTAAGCTTGTGCTTATTGGCCACCTCCGTTTCTTGTTTTAGACAGATGCCCTTGTACAGTTTTTCACTTGTAAAATAAAAGTATTGTATTTGCTATCTAAATTCCATTAACTGCAACTTGTTACATTAAATGTCCCTAAAATGTAGAACATTTGTGAAGTTCTGTGAATAAAGGGGACACCTTTTTTGCATCAGTGCGGTTGTACCTCTAGCTACTGCTACAAAGGGAAATTTACTCTTACTTTTGTCTGCTCAACCTCCTACACAAACCAGTTTGTATTACTTGCCAAGGAATACCTGACACAGTTTTAAGTATTTTTATGAAATGTGACTACCGGTGAAATGCTACACAGCTGTGGCCATCACTAAAACAAGACTTTGAAGAATGCTGTGATGCAATATGTGACACTCCCTGAAGTACTGCATTATAATAGCTCCCCGGGGGTCTATCAGTAGCACCTAATCACCAGGGAGGTCTACTGGGAAGGTTCTGGCCGGCAAATGTAATGGCCCATAATTGATTTAAGAGGTGGCCGAGACCATGGCCCGCACACTGTAATTGATCTATCGGGAAGAAAGTAACACAACCATTAGCAGAAATAGCAGCGCTATTAGTCCTATATGTGGAGCTCTGTCCCGGGTCTAATGAGAGCCATTTGTCACGTCTGGTTCCAGCAGGTGACAGGGTGGCACCAGGTCCTCAACTTGATGAGGCTTCTATAATGTCACAACCGGTCTATCAAATTCCACTGATGAACGCCATGCTGTGAAATGGACATCCCATAATATACTGTACTCGTTTAACAAAGTCATCATCTAATCCATTAAAGTGTCGGTTTCTATATTTTCTAGTTATCCAATCACTAATGGCCAGTGTAATCATTCACAGTCATGCACACATAACCTTTAACAAGGAAAGCTACACATGTGAGTGGAGGTGTGTGCCTCTCAGGGTTCTTGCTAATTTTGTTACTTTCAAATTGATGCCTCCTTACGAAGTATGCCAGAAGTGTTAATATTAAATGCCCATATTCTTTTACACCAAATTAGAGTAGCGAACATTAGCAATTTAGGCTACACCAGCTAAAGGCTACATGCTACAAATGACTAGATATTTGCAATGTTTTGGTGAACACTAGCCAAATCCCATTTTATGGCCTCTTATCTGGATCAAGGGTTAAACAAAAGTCATATTCACAAAGCTGCAGAACATACATGAGGGTAAAATTCACCAGTATCATTGTGATAAATTTTTTTGATGACATAGCTTGTTGCAAGTTTATATGTATGAAAATGCTCTAAAGCTGAGTAAGTCACATTGGTATTGGTGCTATATGTTATACTTTTGATTATGTTATAGAACAAAGTTAGTTAAAATTAAGTATTTGACATATTCTCAGCAACACCATTCTCCTGCCAGCTCCTGTGAACTGTGTGCCCTGAGCTGTGCCCTCTTAACTTTGAAAAGTATAGAAGTGCTCAGGAGTAATTAGAAGCGTCCTCACCTGGGAGGATAATGGGCCGGGTTCTAGAGCCACTGGGAGCCTCTCAGCCAGACAGCACAGCCAGGCCGGCTCTCAGCCACACATTAGGAGTTTAAATCTTTAAACAGTCGATGCTAGACGAGCAGTTAGGGGAGAGGACGACTCCCTGCAGAGAGACTAATTTCAGATTGTGGTGTATTTCAGCTGGGGATTGCTAATTCAGCAGCAGCGCAGGTCAGATGGGAGGCTGGAGGGCATTTAATACACTACTTAACAGATCCACAGCGCCATGGCCTTGAGCCGGATCTTTGCATGGATCAAGAGGAAAGAGCGGGGGAAGTGTGTGATGTGGAAAATGGCCTGGTGGCTATGTTGAGCTGGCTAATTTTACTTTATTTTTATACAGAACAGTTGGAAGAAATGGCCTTCAGTGACTTCTTATATTAAAACAGACTTACTCTCTGGAAAACATGGGAGATCTGGAACTTGGATGCACAGCTCGTCAGTCATGGAAAATATTAGAAATCGGGATAGGGAAAAAGGTGCTAAAGATATTGTGCGTGGTAACTGTACGACTTGAACACTTCCTATGAAGCAGTGTTTGTCCATTATGTTTCATTCCATTTTCTCATGTAATCTAGTTGTTTTTTCTTTTGTAACTTTGTTTACAAAGAAAAAACACATTTATGAACATTTAAAGCTCTAGACCCAGTTTCTGTTTCTACTACAAACCAGAGCGGACATACTGAGTACTGCTGAAAGAGAAGCGCAGCGTTGTTACTTTTTGGACAATCGTAAAGTAAATTAATTTTGTTTATATTTTTTGGGGAATGCACCCTCTCACCTGTGTCAACTGAGTTTGTTCACAGACAAAACAACCACAAATGGTGTGAAATATGGAATTGCATCCTGCTCCTTTGCCGCAAGATGTCCCCATAAAGGCCTACCCTGCTTATATTTAAGTGGGTACAGTTGTATGTTTAATTTTTGTGTTGATTTCCATTAAGCATCAGTTTGTTCTTTTTCCAGTATCTTCTTATTTCCTTCTAGAATAGAAAACTGATGTCCTACAAATGTCCTGGAGAACAACCTTCAAAAAAGAGTGGGCACTCTGTTTTAACGATGGGACACTATCAGCTTGGGGTTCATTTAAATTCTCCCTTTGTGAGTCACTGTGCCTTTCAAAGGACAGATTATGAATTACTGTGGCGTACAATGAAAAGTTATTGTGCAACCCAGAACTGATATGATATCACCCACTTTCTGTTTGCATCACATCTCTCAGTTCTCATCATAGTTGATTCTTGCAGACATTTTTGTGTCGGTTTGTTTGAATTAGAGAATGTCTTTTTGTATTCTGTCTTTCTCTAACCATCTGGGAATGTACTTTTGAAACAGTGCTTTTATAAAATGTAGTTGTCTTCGTATAGCAGTAAAAACAGTCCTATTTTGGCCTTGAAGACAGATGAATGTCACTTGGTGTGGGACGAGCGGCTTGTTAATTGAGATGCTTTTGATTTGTTTTCCTGTCGCCACTTGGCTGAGTCCCCAGAAGTGTATGTTAAGAATTGCTTACCGGGAGCCATTATTTAAATCAGACTGACTTCTTTGACACGACCGTCTAATTTGCAACTTTGGAGACACTCTTTTTTTCTTTTTTTTTTTTTCTCTCTTGTTTGTCCACCTCCACAAGTGCACATTAACATAGAGTATCTGCTCCGGAACAATAGGCCACTGTATAACCTTGGACGGTGCTTTCCAAATGCAAAGGTGGAATTCTTTTTTTGAAGCTTCTTATTTAATTTATTATTGTTTAGAAATGTTTGACCTTTTGTTCATTTGTAGACTAATATGTTCTTAACTTTGGAAGATTAAAAAAATGCAAATGTGGCCTACATTTAAATCCAAATTAAAAATGTTATGATATTAATGCAAGCCACTAATAGTGTTTTAATGTTTAGTTGGATATAGAACGTATTGAATTTGAGTTTATTAAAGCAATTTTTTTTCTGTTTGAGTAAATTAGAAAACCTTTGTGGAACTCCAAATAGTAGTTCGGTCTGTTGGCAGTTGGCTGCACATTAAAAACGTCCTGCTGTGTCTCTCTACCTTACAGTGACCTACCTCTACCCAAGCTTCCAGGGTCTCATGTCGGACAATGACACAGTTCGTTTGGGTCTGGACTTCCAGAGGATGCTGCGGATCAACCATATGCTGTACATTGCTGCCAGGTCAGATTTTAATAACATCAGCATGCTGTATATGTATGGTGTGGGCCGCTGTATTTACAAAGTGTGTAAAACAAAAGTTTAACAAATTGGCAACAGAATAAACAGGAAGAACCATCTCATATGGTCCTGACTGCAACTGGTGTTCTGTTGAGAACAGCACCAGCCCGTAAGATGCATGCTTTGTTGTTGCACATAAGAATATGCATCTGTCTTAAAGTGTAATTAGCACCTTCTTTTTACATTCAGCACATTAGATGTAGACATGTTTTAGAAATCCTTTAAATACACAACAACTAACAGCCTACTTTCCCAAGATGAGACAATTACTAAACATATTTATTATAAGCTTTAGTTTACTATTACATCCAAAATTAATATTATATATGTTTTAATTTGCAGTGTTGCTCTGTGGTCATTTATAAGAATCAACCACTAAATTCATTATAAACTACAACACAGAGCAATAGAGGCTGGTATCTGCACTGAAAAAGTTTATACTCACTGAGGTTTACTGCCTTTATGTGATGTTAATGCAGGGAACATTAGCGAGGTTGATTTAGTTCAGGTGTGCGGGTTCAGTTTATATAAATATTAGAAGCATTCCATCTGCAAACACCTGTTCTACGTCTTAGATTTTTTTCCTCTTTAATTGCGTGTTGCTGCCCTCTTCATCAGCGTCAGAGGTTAATTATCAAAAAGTACAAGGTTGTCCCTCTGCTGCCTCCTTTCATGGTGCAAAATAAATCTTGCTACAGTTTTTGGCTCGAGACCAAACTGCAGTGCTAGCATTGCCAAAAATCTCTTAAAGGTACAGTGATTTCTAATGCACTTAAATGGATCAAATATTTTTCACAGCTGCAGACTCTGCATGCCAGATAGTAATTCATATGGGCTATGTCAATATTTGAAAAACACGGAGTTGAAAGGTTCTGAAAGTGAAGTGAAACCAATGAACCTTTGATGGAAATCCATCTGCGACACAGAGCCATTAAAGGGCTTTGATCAGTGCTGCATGTAAAGTGTGTTAAAACATAGTATTTGGTATGGGAAATGGGTTTGGGTGAAATATTTGAACGAGAGCCATAAGGAGGTTTGCTTCAAAGGTTTAAAGCAGGTAAAGGTTACATGGAGGTAGGCCACTAATCATGAGTTGACTCTCTCTGTCTTGCAGGGACCATGTGTTTGCCATTAATCTGGCTGCTTCATCCGAGCAGATCATCCCACAGCAGGTATGCTCTGTCCACACTCAGAACTCAGTCACTGCAGTTGTGTGATCTAGATGTACAGGTGCTGCATAATTATCAAAATCTGATAATACTTTTTTGAATATTGCAATAATATTTAAACTCATTTTTACAAGAAACTCTTAACCTTATTTATGCTGGTTGGTGTTTAACTGTGAATTTCTGCAGTTTTCTTTTTTTTTATTCTAAATGTGTGTAATAACTATACGCCAATTCTTTTTTTTATTTAAATTTAAAATGAACCGCTAAAGTGACAACACTCACCAACACTGTATGCAGAACATGCCCCCATGTTACAATGTCACAATATGTCAAATGTGTGGACTATAATTAAGCATAGAGTAATTCTCAAAACACTTAACCGTAAGTAAAGCCTGAAAAAGTCTTTTTTTGGACTCTGATGCATTATTTTGGCTTAATACAGCTAATAATTTACTATATTATCAAACATGCTAATTGGACATACAAACAAAAACTATTTTGTTATAGTTTAAACAAATTCTTAGGTCAATTTCAGTGGAAATGTTGTTGTTAAAATAATTGTTAGGTTCTGATGACAAACGAGACAACAAAGAGTGCACATGGTAAATTTAGAAATGGAAGACCGGTTTAATTCTTGCAACAATGGTACATGGTGATCAGCTTAATAAGTTACCAGCACATGAAGTTTTTATAGATGTACATTATGCTCAACTCTAGGGTCGTGGTAGAGCAGTCATCCTATAACTACAAGATTGGCGGTTTAATCCCCCCCTCTTCCTACGTTGTTGTAGCCTTGGGCAAGACGCTTAACTCACCTTGCCTCCAGTGTTCGTAGCTCTGGTGAATGAATGTGTGTGACTGAAGAGGTGAGTTTGGTGGTGGTCGGAGAAAGCTCTGAGCCCCATGTGTATGGCAGCCCCCCTCTGTCTGCCCTAGGTGTGAATGTGTTTGATTGGGAGCGCATTGGGTCCCTGAAAAAGGTGTAAAAAAGTGCTATATAAATGCATGCCAGTTACCATTTGACGTGTCATGAGTCATAGATGTGAATAAGTTTACATGGATGCCACTAAGTGTACAGGACAGTGTCCCTGAACAGTGATTAGATCTAGTGCAAAGTGATGTCTCTGTCTTGTTTGGATGAGCATGACGCCAATAGGAGATACAGCTAAAGACATTAAGTCATAAGTGTATGTTGATAAGCATATGAACTGGACCGGGAGTGAGAGCATTCAGCAATATTATACAATTTCTATGACAGTTGTCATGTAAAATGTTAATTTGGATTTGCATTTACTAAAAATAAAAAGACATTAGTCTGGAGAGAGTTGGAGGACTTCAAAAGATCTTTCCTTCTGACATTAGTTTAGAGATGATGGCCTGACAGTATGTACGTAATATGGACTCATAAATATACAGCATTATTAAAACATCAGTGTGGATACTGCCTTATATGCAACATTGTTTTGCTAGTATACAATACATTGTCTAATATTTGTATGTATTGTGTATGTAAATATTTTCTGCATATGCTGACAGCTCCATTCCCATTTTCTTTATATTGAAAACATTGAAAGCACTCTCAATGGAACATCCTCAATATAAATTTTTTCACAACTGTCGTTTTTATTCCTTTTCTCAAGCTCCCTCAACAACCATCAAAACCAACAAAAGTGACAAAAATGATTCAATTTCAGTAGGCAATAAAACCTACGCTACAACAACGTTGAGCCTTTATAACAAATATATTGCAATAAAAACAAGAAAGAAGCACTGAGTAGAACAATAAACCCTTTTAATATAATAAAGATAATTAAAATCTATTGCCAATAAAAAGAAAAGGGATCTCGCATTGCTCTGAGGATTAATATTAAGCAGGCATTAGATGTTTCTGTGTGCTGTTCCAGGTTGAATATGCATTGAGTTTTTCTGTTTATGTTCTGAAAGAATCAATGAGTCTGTAATATGAAACATTGCATCACAATGTTCTAGTACCGCGGCTCTCCGGCTATTGGTAATTAAATGTAGAACTATTACAGCTCCAGTGGAATATTGGCTATACGCTGCCACAGTAATATTGCAGATGATATATCACCATAAAAATATTTGACCTGCCCTGCCCCGAGTGCATTGTAAAGCACTGCTGATCACTTGAGACAATACTCCTCAGGTACTCTGCTTGTTTTCATTCTCTCAACCATCTCTGTTTCATAATCTTTGAAACTGATTATTTTTTTTCTCAGGTCCTTTCTTTCAAGTACTAAGCAATCTCACATCAGACATACATCCAGTACAAGTGGAACGGTCCCTGTGCCGCTCTCCAAGCGCCCCGCTCCGTCTTATCTGAACCTCATTTGTCAAACCTGATTGCACTTAAATAAAAGTGCTCCAAGGTCTGGTGTTTTGTTTGCTTGTATTTAGAATAACCTCAGATGCATTCATTCTGATAAAAGCCTTTCCAGTCTTGGACTTCTGAACTATTGATTTAGGTGTTGGATGTGGCACAAATGCTAAATATACATATTGTAACTAATAGTAAACTATCAGTTACATGAGTGACATCCCATTCTTAAACCAGTGGATTTAAGATGACGTCGTGCTACCCTTTGCAGGTTAAACAGCTTTAACTTTTCTAGGAAGGCTTTCCACAAGGTTTAGGAGTGTGTTTATAGGAATTTTTGAGTATTCCAGAAGTGCATTTGTGAATTCAGACACTGATGTTGGACAAGAAGCCCTGGCTTGCAGTCTGCGCTCTAATTCATCCCAAAGGTGTTCTTTAGGGTTGAGGTCAGGACTCTGTGCAGGCCAGTGATGTTCTTCCACACCAATCTCACTCATTTGTGTGTTTATGGCCCTTGGTTTGTGCAATGGTGCAAAGTCATGTTGAAGCATTAAGCATTCTCAGTTCCTTTCACTGGAACTAAGGGGCCAAAAAACTCCAAAAAACACTCCCAAAAACAACCCCACACCATAATCCCCCCCTCCACCAAACTTTACACTTGGCAAAATGCAGTCAGAGAAGTCACATTCTTCTGGTAACCGCCAAACCCAGACTCGTCTGATGTCCAATCAACAGCGCCACCTTTTTGGTAAGCAAACAACTGAAATACTATAATAAGGTGGCTCCATACGCCTTTTTATGTTGCTTTTTACCCCTTCGACAATGGAAACAGGCTTGTACTGTACTGATCGAGTGGGAATGTGACTTTTTGAATTTGAAAATTAAATAAAAAATTACCCGTCCTTACACATTTTAATTAGGTCTTGGTATTACCTAATCTTGTATGGAAAGAAATGACAGCAGGGCTTGTGACGTGTAGTGAGAAATTAATGCATATTCCATCAGAGAACAAAGCGAATGTTGCCTTAAATCTGAATCTGTGTTGGTCTTGGGCAATTAAATATAGGTATTGAATGTTGATGTTTGATGCACTGAAGTAATTCACTCAGACTTCTGCAGATTCAGTGCACCAGAAGAAACCGAGTGGAAAATGATTCCTTTCCCTTAATGTCATTTTCAGACTGTTCACGTTATCGGTGAGGCTGGTCATTAGTGTGTGACTCCTATGCCCAGTAAACTGTGAGGTCTTTAGTTCCATTCCTTGACTCCTTCCCATTTTGTAAGCAGCCCCTCACACTCACCTTTTTATATTCTCCTCTTCACTCATATATATCTAGGCCTGGGTGGTCATAAGTAATTATTAGTAAACCAAATGGACATGAATGTAGGAGTTTCCATTAACATAGTGCTGACTTCCTACATTGTCCTGTCACACCTTAATACCTGAGACCCAGTACATTATATTCACATTATATAGATATCAGATTGATACTATTTAGATTAAAATGTGTAGTCAGTATTTATTATCTTTTAGGCATAGGAATGAATCGGAACAATCTGTCAATACACAATACACTGCCATCAAGAAAATGAAAAACACAGTTTCAACCAGACAGATGAGATGGTCGGCTCCAACAAATCTGGCTGCTTTTGACTCCCATAGTATAAAATAGTTTACTTTTGTCTTTCTGAGTAACACAATATTTTGAAGTATTATGTTAATGCTTTATGAACGTCAGTGGTTTTTCACAGATTGTTAGCATCTCTAGCTAGCAAAAAGTTGCTACCATGCTTTTCCAATCAACAAACTAATACCATAGGCTCATTTATGTCTTATGGGTAATGCATCATTTCTTCTTGACCCTTGACTAGCTTTCTGATTACATACTAGCAGACCAATCAAAGGGTTCCATTCCATTTACAAAACTTGGCAACCAACATCTTTCTGGCTAGACAAACGTAATTTGATTACACTGAAACAGCCAAGCAGTAATTCAACTTCAAAACCATCTTAAGACTCCAGACATGCAATTTTGTGTCAATTGAATGTAAGAAGCATTACTAAGAATATTAAAAGTTTAAAGAGAAAACAGAAGTGGTGACTATCTAAAACCAAAGCAAAGTCTGACATTTTATGTAATGTGATTACATTTTATTTAGTTTACCATAATATATAATCTGATTGTCTTTCTTACCCAAGAAGACAGAGAAAAAGGTGAAAGTGACTAAGGACAAGCTCTATTTTACCCACTGTATAATTTAAACCAACAACCTAAGAGGAAGGACCATAGTGTAAAGTAATACGTCTGACAATAATTGTAACTTAAAAGAATTTTCAAATTTTTAGTGTTGTTTTATGGTATGCTTGTATTACCTATATGAGCTAAACTGAATGGTAGCTATTTTGGGAACAATTTTTTGCCTAAACACTTACTTACTGGTTTAGTACAGATCAGCTCAGTAAATGTCAGTTTCTTTTGCCAAAAGAGGAATGTCCCAAACAAGGACACCATACATTGGCTTTTTTATGACTATGGTATGCTTTTACAAGGCTGTAGCAAAACACAGCAGTCTTTTTATTAGACAATACTTAATCCTTACTTTTTTTAAAATTTGTACCAAAAGGACAAATACAATATGACAAAGTTTTATGCAATGATATGCTTCTGAAACCCAGTCACATTACATGAACGCATTCTTTTTTTGGAAAACAAAGCTTGCTTTAATCCTTGACAGCTGTGTCTGGCTTTAGGTAGTCGGTGTTGTTGTGGCTCTCGCTACGCGAATTAAAAACGTTGTATTTTTCGTCAACAGACAAATCAATTTGTGGCCAAAAATACACTACATTGGAATTCTTACATTATCTTGCATTAACAATTTTTTTTTAAAATCCAAATAAGGGTGACTTCCTTGTTAAAAGCTCATACAGGGGACAGCTGTGTAGATGAAAATAACCCAAGGAGCTTGAAATTGTTTAATCCAGTCTTCCCTTGTGTTCCAGTGAGCACTTGGAACATCCAGTCACTAAAATATCAAGAAACTGGGAGCTGTCGGCCTATGGATTAAACCATCAGGCGACAAAGCTTGTTAACATGTTGATGGATCTTTTGTAGGACAGCTATAGCTCTGATGTGGAACGAGGACAGCGGCTCGTCCAGTAGGTTAATTAGTGCTAATTAACTTGACTGCATAAACCCTTTGATTCCCTTGTGCCAGAGCCCCATGTTTCCCACTCAGTTTGACCACAGTAGAAAAGAAGCTCCTCATCAGCCCACCGCCGCAGGCATCCCACATATCTGTTTTGTTTGTTGTTTTTTTCCCCTCTACAACAGTTTATTGAAGTTAATGAGATTTTCATCACAGCTGTCTGCTAATAGCACTTGAACGATCGGCAGACACAAAAGCTGGGATGGTGAGAAACAGCTTGTCTCGGACCTGACAGTCGCCCGTCTGTTCAGATTTTATTTTTATTTTTTTCAGAAACTGACTTGGAAGACGAAGGATGTAGCAAAGTGCACCGTGCGAGGGAAAAACAGCGTGAGTACTGTCTTCCAAATCTTTTTGTTGTTGCTATTGGCTTCATTTTTCACTTATCCTGCTGATTTTCTCAGTCTCTCTTTCATTTCCTTCACGGAGCACTAGTTTTGTAATGACGGAAGGTGAAAAAGTTGCTTTTCAGAATTCGTGCTCCAGCCTCAAGGCAACAGCACAGTGAGGTTTTTATACGAGGAAGTATACAATTTAGGAATACTGTAAGCATTAATGATTCCTAGTGCAGATTTCATTTTGGTACCACGGTCTGGCTGTTCTCTTATTGGCCGACTGATATGAAACGTGTATAATGCACAATTTAAGAGATGACCCCCAACCAATCCTTGCCAAATTCAGTGGTTCTAAAAATAATTTAAACCCATGAATTGCACAAACCCTCATTCATTAATCATTACATACAATATTCACAGGTGGTTAATGGTAATGCTTGAAAGATTAAGTATTAAATAATTGTTGTTATAAAGTCTAGTTAGACAAGATTTTGAAATTTATGTTTGCTGTGCAAATGTTTAGTATAATTCTGACAAAATGCTAAAAAGTAAGAATGTCTTTAAAAACTGAAAGAAATGTCATTTTTTATTTTTTTCTAAATGCAAAATGACAGATTAAAAAAAATCTAAATCAAAAGTAACTTTTGGCTTTAGGTCCACTGTCAAGAACTTGTAGGTTTCTCCAAATATTGATGGCTTCTCAAAACCTTGAGTCGCTTCAGACTCCGCAGTGTTGAGTTCAGGGCTCTGTGGGGACCATACCATCAGTTAGGAACCCTTATCCTTCTTTACACTCAACATATGGCATTAGTTATATATTTTTGGGTGATTATCTTGCTGCAGAATAAAAGCCAATCAAATGCCTTCCTAACAGTTGTGTATTCTTGATTTTCTGTACAATTTTTATATATCAAAAACTTATTCCATTACCATTTCTAGTCCCATAACTATATTTTCAGACACAGCACCCCATATATTCTGTTAACCGAGGTGGTCCTAAAATTAAATATATAGATGTCACTGTACATCACTGCAATTATGTTAACGCTTTTGTCAGAAAACATTATTTGAGGGAATAGTAACATAGGATTTGTAATAAACTGGGTAAGTGTGACAAGGGTTAATCTACCCAATGCATTTAAAGGCCAGAGAATATGAATTTGCCACCCCATTTTAGCAAGTTGAGTCTGCAATGGCTCCACTAAGATGTTGACATCTGGAAATCTAAAAAGGTGTAGGAGCCCTGTATTCACAAAGTGCAATGAGAAAATGATGATAAACTACTTTTTAGTTTTATCTTTCACGGGTCTGTAACATGGAACTGTTTCCCCATGTCAGGATGAATGTTACAACTACATCAAAGTCCTGGTGCCTCGCAATGACGAAACACTGTTTGCCTGTGGTACCAACGCCTTCAACCCCACCTGCCGCAACTATAAGGTAAATGATGCATGCTTGCTTCATGCTGGCGTACTCCAGAGGGGTTGTGAAATGTTTGATAATATTTTTTCACCCTAATTTGAATGTCTTTAAATGCACATTAACATGAATCCAATGTGCGAATGAATAAGCACACAGCCACAGACTGAACGCTCACGCCAACAGAGCAGGGTCAGTAAAGTGGCAGTAAAGTGGCGTTAGGGAAGGTAAGAGTGTTGTATATCTACCCACATTGTCCAGTTATTAACTGTTTACCAGAAAATTTCTTCTTTTATTTATTTATGTTTTTCTTTCTCAAAAACGAGTCATGTGATGAATAGAAGGGTTTTTATTTATCTGCAATAGGTCTATATTAAAATACCTTTTGTTTCTGATATTTGCAAATAGTTAAAGCACCTAGATTGGGATCTGTACTGAAAACGCTGGATCAGTTTATCCCTAATTATTTGATTAGCTTAGTATTGAATACACAATATGACTACACTTATACATGACACTAGGTTTAATATAAAACAACATTTTATACAATATTCATTACATAGTGGGTCCCTGTGCCTTCTCTCCATTAGTTTGGGGGTCCTTGGCCTGAATTTCAAGAGGTTTTAATAAGACTAGACTATAAGATGCCATGGTTTGTCATATGTAATGAGCCCAAATGGTTTCAACTAAAATAAAAGAACAAAGATATCACAAACTTGAATCCAAGCAATACAGTTTTGAACTTGATTAATCTTTTTAATACATGGATAGTCTGTTAGAAAATTTAAGGGTATTTAATGGTATAGTTTGAACTGCAATTCAGATTATAAAAGTACTGCAGTGATGGGATGCTGGCATATTCGTTTTGCAATAATATTTTTCAAATGACCAGGTGACTTGAAAAGCCCAGTGTTGATAAAACATGATGTTGACTCAACAAGAATGAGCCGGCCTGATGTTGACAGAAAACAACAGCTTTTTATGTCAGGGAATGGAAGATGGATGGCATCTGGGGTCAAAAGGTAAACGCACATCAGAGATTCGGTCTAGTCCCAGGGGTGAGCCCTACAG
Organism: Neodontobutis hainanensis; assembly: GCA_024349245.1. NCBI lineage: Eukaryota > Metazoa > Chordata > Actinopteri > Gobiiformes > Odontobutidae > Neodontobutis > Neodontobutis hainanensis. The sequence continues at coordinate 2,302,412 of JALDNG010000187.1, forward strand.
TGGAAGGAGAAGTCTGTTATTTCTTATGATTAAACAAAAAAGGCTCTAAATTTATATTGACTTCACTTTTTAGAGTTGAGTCAGTGCCATAATCCAGTCCCTTTGAATCTATTTTCTGGTGTCCTGCCCCCTTTTTATCTAATCAGAAATAACTGAACCAAATAGTTTGATCATATTTGATGTCACTTCCTGAAAATGCTGTGGTGTGAAATTGAGATGAAGGGCAATCAGGGAGCCAATGTATATATGCTAATGTGTACATCAAACCAACAGTATGGAGTTCCTCAGGGTTTTTGTAACTACGGACGTGGACCCAACCGTTAACCAAGAGGTTTCTCCAAAGAACAACTAAAAAAAGAACTAACAGGGTTCTCCTGGGCAGACATTAGCTAACAAGCTTTTTTTTTATTGTACTGTAGCCACTCAAGTGTTTGTTAGGTTTGTTGTCGGTGGATAAAATTAATAATTGGCAAACTGCAACGTTAAGAGTTAAACTGAAAGCTAACTAGTCTTAGTTTTCCTTTTAAACAATAACAGCATAAAAAGCAGCTGGTTACTTCTCATACAGTCTTAAGTAAAGCGGAACAACATATTGCATATGCAAGAAATCATCCTTCCCTACAGTAGGCCCTTGTGTGTGAGCAAAATGAGGCCAGGGCTGTTAATCCTCTTCACTTTCAACACTGGAGACAGTGCCCTGCGACTAACTGGCCATTGTCCAGGGTGTACCCTGCCTCAGGCCCAAAGCTCCTGGGATAGGCTCAGGTCTCCTGCGACTCCTAGCGGGACTAAATGATGAATGAATGAAGGCTACTGAAAGACAGTAGCTTCATTTTTGTAGCGTCCGCTACGTGTGAAGAGCAGTGTTGGGCAAGCTTTTTGGAAAATATAGTGAGCTAAGCTACCAGTTTACTTTCCAAGTCAGTGCTATCAATGTTCAGTTAAACTGTTTATTTTAAAAATGTGTTGTTGAAAGCAAAGAATGCATTTATTTTTATATCGTATGTCGGCATTAGTTCCATCTGTAGAATTTATTTTTGTGTGTGCATGTAGCCTTTTCAATAGCCTACACAAAAGACTCACCAACAGCAACATCTCCAACAGCTGTAATCCACCCACAGTCCTGGTGTGGTCCTGGTCTGGTCAAATAATCCACCAAAGCCAAGTCCCAGACTAGTGAATGCCGTTGTAGATTTATGCAAATGAGCCACGCAGCATAAATTTCGAATATGTAGAATAAATGGTTAAAAAACTAATAATCTGAAGCCCAATATAAGTAATGTAATGTGAGTAAAAGTAGCATTACTTAACAAATCTACTCAAGTAAAAGTAAAAAGTATTGTGCAGTAAAACTACTCTTAGAAGTACATTTTCTTGAGTAAGTTTAACTCATTCCTACCCACCTCTGGAAATCAGGATGTAAAACAATTATATTCTTATTGCAAAAGCTGTGATAATTGAGTGCCATAGACAAACTCCTCTCTTTGCTGTCAGTCATCAAGGCTTATGTAATAATCTGTGCTGTTCAAGGCAGTGAGAAAAAATTAGTTCAAAGACGAGCGGAGGGAGCTTTGCTGATTTTACCTGACTCAAATAACTGAACAGTAGTCTATTCTTACATTTGAAAAATGGCACAATGTGAAATTTTGTGCATGAGGCATTGCTATTTAATGACTGAAACAAAAAACTTCTAAAATAATAAAAAATCCCAGTCTGATCCTAGGAAGAACCATTTTAAAGCAGGTTTGTTGAAATTATTTTTTTTGGAGGTCATTTGAGCAAACTCTGGTTTAAAGGTGACCTCACAGGTTTGGATTGTGATTCCCTGCAGGCCATGAGAGGAAGAGGGAGTAACAACCCTTCAGTAAATCTAAGAGTGTGGAGGAGACTACAATTCAAATGGGAGCTGCAACTCAAAAGAATTCTTATTCCGCTGACTTTTAGTGCTGTGACCTGACAGTGTTCTAACTTTGCCCAACATTGTGGAGTCCTCATGAGGTCGGCAGTAAATGGGCAGGAAGAATAATTTTGGTGTGACTTTTACTGTACTGTAGCTTTTGCAATGAGGGATATTTCTTCAGGCAGCCTCCAAGGGATATGCAGATTTCTTCTGGTTAATGTTAGGATTATATAAAGACAACTAAAGGGAAGGCCAAGGTCTAGACTTTTACCACTGAAAAGTCCAGACCAAACAGCGTGGGCGAAAAAAACCTCCTAAATTGTTCTGACACTTAATTAAATAATTGTTGAAGTGTACAGTTGTAGTATTACTTATCATTCAAAGCTATCAGTTGAATGTTTCTTTAGCTACCTTACTTGTTTATTGTTGCTGTGTTTACAAGACAGCTGGTAAAACAAGTCTCCCACACATAGCTGATTGGTATATTGTAATATTGTAGAAGAAATTAACCAAATTATTAATAAATTATGTGACTAGTCATACAATAGAATGCCATTATTTAAAGGGGGAGCCTTAAAGCTACCATAGCTGCTGCTGAACCTACATTGAGCATATCTAAACCTGAAGACACAGATTTACTCTTGAAAAATATATCCTGACATTTTTCCTCTACAATCCCACTTGCTGCTCAGCATTGCCTTTTCTTTTTTTGGCTTGTCTGCATTGACAAGTTGTGAAAAAGTACAAGCAATGACTATCCGGACAGCTGGTAGAGAGGGAGGAAGTGGAAATGTTATCAAGTTATCTGTCTCCTGTTCTCTGTAAAAACACAAAGATGGAGAGAAATGTGTTAGAGGGTTTTGTCCAGGTATGTAGTAAGGGTTTTGGGTTTGAGGACTGCAGTGATGTATCCAGCCAAAGATACATCACTGCACTAAGTTTTATGAATCTAGGTCAAACCTCTGAGCTATTTTGCATTTCCTATCTTCAGGACTGACATATCCAAAATGTTGCTCTTTTTGTATGGAAAAGATGGTGAGATTCACGATTAGGCTTACAAATTTGCCAGTGTTGCACACAAGAGTAAGGCAGATACAGTAGGGCCCCATACTCACTTGGATCCTAAAGGATAAATAAGTTGAAAATCTATAGTTAAGGGGTTATCACTGTTATAGAGCGAGTCGGTAACATGTCTGTCAGTGTATTTGTCAGTGTCTCTGTTTTTATAAAGAAATACATTTTTGGTTTTGCCATTCCCTTTTTAATCTTTTCAATCAGAGGTAGGAAATCCTTTGTTACTGATTCCAATTAATTTTCTTTTTTTCTATTTTTCTATTTTTTTTTTTAACCTAACATACAGTTGTGCTCATAAGTTTCCCTGACAGATAATTATTATTTTTTATTTATTTTGCCCATTTTTCAGAGAATAATGATATCACAAAAAACTTTCTTTCACTCATAGTTAGTGTTTGGGTGTAGCCATTTATTGTCAGACAACTGTGTTTACTCTTTTTAAATCATAATAATAGAAACTACCCAAATGTTTACATACCCCAGTTCTTTATATCATGTATTGTCACTTTTAACATCAATGAGCTTGAAGTCTTTTGTGGTAGTTATGGATGAGGCTCTTTTTCTCAAAAGTCAAAGCTGCTCATTCTTTTTTGGCACAAATTCTTGGTCTGTCTTGCATGAACTGCTCGTTTGAGACCTCACCAGAGTGGCTCAATGATATTAAGGTCAGGAGACTGAGATGTCCCGTCCAGAACCTTTATTTATTCTGCTGTAGCCAATGACAGGTCAACTTGACCATATGCTTTGGATCATATAATGTTGGAACGTCCATGTACGTCCCATGTGTAGCTTCTGGGCTGATGAGTGCAAATTTTTCTCTAGTATTTTCTGAGAACATGCTACATTCATCTTGCCATCAATTTTGACCACATTTCCTGTGCCTTTGTAGCTCACACATCCCCAAAACATCACCAATCCACCTCCATGTTTCACAGTAGGAATGGTGTACCTTTCATCCTTTCATCATAGGCCTTGTTGACGCCTCTCCAAATGTAACGTTTATGTTTGTGGCCAAAAAGTTAAATTTTGATCTCAGCACAAGTATTGTAAGTGGGATGCTTTCTCAAGCATGTCTTCTTCAATTGCCTATTGCATGTTGAAGCAGCCACACCTACAGTCCTGAATTTTAGGTAAAGTTATTTGTGGGTTTTTCTTTGCATCCAATAAAAAGTGTAAAAGCCATTGTGCACCACATTATATTTAGTGTTCTTAACTACATTAAAAGGCTGCTATTTGATATTTAAATCTCTCAATCCAAACTGCTGAAAAGGCATACTGCGACTGGTTGCTATAATAAACCAGTGAATGTTCCATGGGGACAGTCAAACATACTGACATGAATGGGTGCCCATCGGTGACTGACCAGACTGCTGAGACAGCTGCTCTGTAGACAACAGAGAGGCTGTCTTCAACACGCGCCGCCGTACAACCGAACCCTGAAGCGTCAAATCCATCTGGCTTTATCTGCGCGCTGTGGTAACTGCTGTAGTCACTACAGCACTCACTTTGCCAAGTATTACTGTAGATTAGACGGCAGACAACAACTTGACACACACAGTCGGCTATCGCAAACCATTAACAGTATAAACAGTGGAGTAAAATAGTGACCAGCTGAAGAGTGTCAACAAAGGCCTTGACATATGATGTTTTTGAGTTTATGGTGTGAGAAGTTATCATATTTGGTCTAAAGTTAGGGTTCATGAAACATTAATGGTGGTTGCAAAGCTAGCTGTTGTGAGGTGACTTCTGCTAGGACATACATCTCTTTTTGCTTTTGACGCACTTGTCCCATGGCTTAATATCTGTTAAAGTTTTAACATGTCCAAATTTTGTCCGTTTATTCATGTCTTTAGACTTTGGACATATGTCACTCAGTAACGTCTTGCGTTTTTTCCAGTAGAACAGTATTGTCCTATTACTGTAAGATAAACATTGTTTTGTCAGTTTTTTGTGGAAACAAAATTCATCACGAGGCTTTGAGTCACTCTTTACTTGGTTTAACTGCCAAAAAAGTACTCTAGAACCACCTGTCTTTATTATAAGTACTTTAAAGTTTAAAAACAGCTTTGAAAGTATGCCTTTGATGCTAGAAGCAGGATCGCTCTGGCAATCACAGTTGTCCTTCATGTAAGACACCATGACGGTTAATTTGTCTTTTTTTTTTTTATTATCTTGAAATATCATTTAACAAAGGAATCAACTCCTGATTGTTTTTTTCTGTTCTTTACAAAGATGTAGTCTGCTCTCTATGGGATCTAGTTAGAGTTGTATGCACTATATAAAGGAACACACAATTGGCTACCTCTGGTCGCAGCAGTATGTTACATCAATGGTTACGATAGATCTGACATTTCTAGTGAAAGTCATTGTTAATGGGAGGGATTCCACTAACAATGACTTTTAAAGTTTTGCTGGCAATTTTTTTATTATTATTTAATAGTTTTTTTTATTTTATTAAATTTTTTTGATAGCCAGCCCCCATGTTTGCTTTAGCCTTAAAACTAGTTACTGCCCCCTCAAACCATTTATGTCAATGTCATAAACTCACCATCAGGTTTGGAGAGGATTAAAGATACTAGCTAGCCCCCCAGCTGTAATGTTGACAGCCCATCTTTTATATCTATTATAACTCTTGACAGACACACAGGCAAAGAGACACCAGGCGTCCAAGCAGAGTGCACAGAGCATATTCTAGTTCCTTTACATAATGTTTAAATTTAAAACCGGATTTCATAAACTGCATCTGAAGTGTCTCGTGTCTATTTAAAGTCTCCGATTACATTGCTGTGTTTGATCACAGAAAGAGCAAAAGTGAGACGAGCTGGAAATACTGCATTAGCTCTTGCATAAGAAAAAGGTCCTGAGAACAATCTGCTTCCCACAATATTCAATATAGTGTCAGTGTCAGAGGAGACAAAATATCCTCATCAAATCCAACAGAGCTTTAATGTGCAGTGACTGTATCGTTTGTTACACAATTACTCATTATGGCAGGAGCCTTCATCTAGTGGACTAGACTACAACATCCAGGGCACAATGTCCTTTTACAGACAGGCAGATTCTTCAATTACTGTACGTATCTAAGACGACACCTAGCAGAATTATATACTTGGAAATTTATCCCAAAAAGGCCGCCACCTTAAATTGCCTTCAGACTGGGTTTAAACTTGAGCTTACATGTGTTTTTAGAAATGTGGTAAAAAGACAATTAAATTGAATCATGAATCAAAAGAAAATTCAGCTGAGTTACATTTAAACGGAGTTTAAATTGCTAAAATGCTTTAACCCTTTTAGTGTAACCAGGCCTGTGTAAGGTTATACCATAAACATTTATTCTGAAAATAAATAATAATTTTCATTGTTGTCAAACATCAAACAGGGATAAGAAGCCCACTTTTCCATAAATTGTCTTTTGCCTCTTTACTAAATAATGTAACTCATTCCTATGACAATACACACTGCTGTCTCACGACACAAAATTAATAACTTTTTGTCATGGTCTGAATATGTTACGTTTCGATTTTGGTGAAAATTAGATGAATGGTCTAAGAGGAGTTCAAAAAAGTAAAAAAAAATCTGTAAAGGAAATAAAAATGGTAAACAGGAAGTTTGGCCAAATATGGTAAAGTTAGTATCTGTGTTCTTGGCATGGCCTAAGCAATCTATTATATTAGTTTTATGACAATAGACAAACTTAATGATAATTATTAGCATTATTTGAAAATTCATTATGACTTTTGTCCACGAGGTGGCGGTGCCCACAAACTTTTTGAGTACCTTCAGGGCTTGGTGCCGAAGACGCATACCAAGTTTCGTAATGATACGGCAATGCGTTAATAAAATACAGCACTTTTTAACAAAATTTTAAATGGCCGACTCCCAAAATGGTTGATATGGGAAAATTGGCTATGGCTCGACATGATGCCACAAATCTAAAGAGAACAGTTTTGTGATTTTTTTTGCTAAAGCATTCTGAAGTAATAATTAAAAATGTCACATTTTTGCATCTCTGGACCACTAGGTGGCACTGCGCCAAAACTCTACAGGCAGCCTCAAGTATGGTTGCCATAAAACATACCAAGTTTGGTTAGAATATGTTAAAGCATTGCAGAGATATAACCTGACTTTCATTTTTGTGAGCATTAGGTTGATTTCATTTGCATTTTATTCAAAAACAGTATGAATAATCATCTTGATTCTAATATTGTTTTGTCAGCATAGTCTGAAGATAATCTGGTTAAATTTTCATTGAAATTGGGGCTATGGCCAAGGAGGAGTTTGCAAAAGTTATTTTGTTGCGAAAAAATATGACATGACGGAAAATGACGTCACATGGTGCAATCGAATTGACATGAGCTCAGGAATCATAGGAAAAAAGAATTTTCTTTCTAGCCCTTAGGGTTCAAAAGTTATTAGCATTATTAGCATAAACATCCAACTTTGGACAGGTGGTGGCGCTAGAGGGATTAAGTCAAAGACTTCAGATTTGTTATAGTGACAGATCAGACTGTCCTCTATGAGTGTGCCAAATTTCGGTACTATGGGCTGCCATAGACCAACGGCAGAATAATAAGAAGAAATCTAACAATTTCAATAGGTGCCTATTCGGTGCTTGGCCCCTAATAATAAACAAAAAATGTGCATGTATACAGCCTCAAGTCTTTTTGAGTTTAATGCTACAACCCTGGCACACCTTTTTTGGGGCAGTTTCTCCCAGTCTTCTTTGCAGAACCTCTCAAGCTCATCAGGTTGGATGGTGAGCGTCGGTGCACATCCATTTTCAGATCTTTCCAGAGATCTATAAATTTGGTTCAAGTCTGGGGTCTGGACATTCAGAGTTGTCCTGTAGTCACTCCTTTATCTTGGCTGTGTGCTTAGAGTCGTTGTCCTGTTGGAAAATAAACCTTTGCCCCAGTTTGAGGCCCAGAGCGCTCTGGAGCAGGTTTTCATCATGGATGTCGTTTTTTCATTGCTGCATTCAACTTTCTGTTGTTCATGACTAGTCTCCCAGTTTCTGTTGCTGAAAAACATCTGACATGCACTGTTAACAGTGGGACCTTGTAGACAAGGCAAGGCAATTTTATTTATATGGCACAATTCATACACTGGGTAACTTAAAGAGCTTTACAGAAATAAAAGACAATTTACAGACAGCTCTGTGCCTTTCCAAATCATGTCAAATTAAAGAGTTTACCACAGGTGGACTCCAATCAAGTTGTTGAAGCATCTTAAGGGTGTTCAGAGGAAAAAGGATGTACCTGAGCTTGATTTTGAGTGTCATAGTACTTGTAAGAATAATAATGTGCATGTTTATTTCTTTTTATTATTTATTAATTAATTTATTTATTTATTTATTTTCAAATATTTGAAACAACCTTCTTCAGAATTTTGAGGCAAATAATAAATTTAATCCAATTTGAAATAAGTAACATAACAAAATGTGGAAAAAGTGAAGCACTGTGAATACTTTCCAGATGCACTGTACAGCGCATCAACACATAGTTCAACATATTTTTTAAATGTAGATTTAGATGTGTTGCCTCATTGTCTTCTAATAAGCAGAATTCTATCTATAAATCAAAGTTTAAAAACAGGTTTCCAGTGATGCCAAAATTATTCACTTTTTAAGACATAGTTATCTTGCTCATTTCTATCGGGTTACAGCAGCATTCTGTTTATGGCCTAATAGTTCCTCTATCCGCTCTTCTGTAGATGTCCACGCTGGAGCAGGAAGGAGAGGAGGTGGTGGGGCAGGCCCGTTGTCCTTTCGAGTCTCGCCAGTCCAACGTGGGTCTGTTTGCCGGTGAGTAAGAGCTGCCAAACTAATATCTTTGGATAATACTCAGACTTAACAACCAAACAACACTGCTTTCCAAATTATGAGACCACACAAACCTGAATTCAATGGATTTATCAAAGGCTGAGAAAAAAAAACAATTGACTGGTAGCGGAACGACAAAAAGAGTTTGTCAATAAAGTAAAGACGCAGCGTTAGACAGATGACTTCAATAAACAGGATTTGCTAATCCTTTGTTTATCCTGTTTAGAAGTCTGATAGAAAAGGCATAATACAGTATAACACAGCCACATGTCACATTCATGTGAAAATAAAGGTATATAACGGCACACTAACAAACTTTTAAATACAGGTAATTAGTATGCAAAATGAATGAACATAAAAGATGTGTTCATGTCTGATGTTAATGAAGGAAATGTGTTCTGAATATATCCAATTAGTGAATACATGCACACCAAAATTAATTAAAAAAAAACAAAGGTTGTTCTTTTATTTATTTTTTTTCTGACTGGTTAAGGGCCTGATTAAGGTCAGCTTTGGAGTACACCAAAATCAGACTAACCCTCTGTAGACTTATATGTTTTCACTGCACAAAAGACTTATGTTATGTAAAAAGGTCAACAGACACTTTATCTATTTTAGAGCTAATAAAAAATATTGCACTTAGTAGGGTTGGGAAAATAATAGTATAATAGTTTGTTCAAAGCATCATATCTGTCTGAGCAACATGAATCTGCTTCCACTTCCTAATTTAGTTTGAAATTTCACATGGTAAACTTTCTACCCAGTAATTTTTTTTTAATCTTGTTAGACATTTTATTGAATTTTGGATGTCTAAATTGTGTTTCCAAGAAATATGGCATAATCCGTCTGAAAAAGGAACTGATTAATTTTTCCATTACACTTCATGAAATCAAAGCTGACTGTACAAATAATGCTTTTGATGCATCTATGATTCGAATTGTGGCCCTTTGAATCGAAATAAGATTGTGAAATGCCCACAGATTACCACCCCTAGTACTGAGTTAGCTCTCGTCTCAAACTACGTTTCCAGAATGTTTAACACAAGAAATTGTAGTGTAGTCAACCGAACAGTAGAAATTTCTTAAACTAAACTCTGATGGACCAACTCCAAACCTCACACCCAGAGCAAATCTTCGGCAGAATCTGAAGGACAAAGTGTGAATAGAGTGAATAAGAGCAAGTACTGACTGACCTGGCTGTTTTTCTATGTGGTTTATGTTTATTAGAAACCAGAGCACATTGGGGATGTAAACTCTTGATTGAAACTACTGAATCAGATCATCAGTTAATCTCATAGTCCCCTGATAGATTCTAATTTACATTTTTTCCTAAAAATAGCACTGAGGAAAACTAACACTGTTTGAACACATCGGGGTCGAGTTCAATGATGAGCAAAGGGGGCGAGAGCCAAAGCTCCACTCAGAGCTGCCAGGTTTCCACTGACATTTTTGCAAAGTTCACACAGGCCATTATTGAAAGCGACTCGTTCGACTGCATCTGTTCTCACCGTGTCTTTAAAAGGCCAATAAAAGTCTTGTGTGACCAAAGTCGACACTTATGAGCACTAGGTTATTCTTGGTAATTCCCTGAAATGTTTTTATTTTATTTTTGTTTATGTTTTTACAGGTGGGGACTTCTACTCGGCCACCATGACGGACTTCTTGGCAAGTGACGCAGTGATTTACCGCAGTCTGGGGGAGAGCAGCCCGGTTCTGAGGACAGTCAAGTATGACTCCAAATGGCTACGAGGTGAGGAGACACATCAGTGGTGTTGATTTAGCTTCATTCTAGTCCATGAATGAGAAACATAAGAAAAACATAGAGTTGGTTTAACATTTTTATTTACATCTAAATATTTAGAAAATTATACTGTCCCTTGTAGTCCCTTGTATTATTCTAAAATAATAATTGTAGTCCCTTGTATCTATTATTCTAAAACTTTGCCCAAATGCCATCTTTATGAGATGCAATAGCACTTTATGATATTGTGACCTCAATGAGCATCCACACATAAACAACTAAGCTGGAAAATAAAAGGAAGTCATTGATTAATGAATTAAAATGGCAAATTAAAAATTGAACAAAGGTTACAAGTTTAAAAGATTAAATGTATTTTCTCCCCCCCTCCCAAAAAAAAACAAGCTAGCTCTGCAGACATGAGTGATGCTAGAGTAGCATTTAGCTTTGCATTAGTGTTAGCTTGTTATTATGATTAGTTTGCTTTTACCACATCATTATGGTCTGAACTTGTTATTATGATTATTTTGCTGTATCATCATGGTCTGGGTTTATATTTATTTCCAGTATGACATTCAACTCCCACACTGAAGGGCCTTTCTGTACGAAGTAATGCAGAGTATAATCTAATAATCCTCCAAGTATCTGTGAGTCCAAAATACTGGCACAAGATCTGGAGCAGCTCCCTGGTCGCTGCTCTAAACGGGTTGCCCCAGTGGCACTAGATGATGCATGGGTTAAATAAAGAGAATGAATTGCCCTACAGGGATTAAGAAATGGCAAGTACAATGCAGCTTAGGTGCTGACTCCCTCATGTAAAGCAAATATGGATTAAGACCTGTGAACTGAATGCCTTGGACCAAACGGTCTTGTAAAGTGTGTGTACCTTACATGACAGGAAAATAGTACATTAATATTGCAAAACATAGCTTATAGATTTTTAATAATTGAGTTAAATTAATTTACAACTGTTTCAAATAACCAGTGTGTGATACAATGGCATTTTTTCTAATTGAGCTGAAATGCGAAGTCCTAAAACATGATCAAAGCCCTTCCATTACTCCCTTGTGCTCCTTTATTAAGTTGTTGCTCTCATTTCTCACACATAATGAGTGTAATCTCTGTGGTAGGGAGACTGGTTGTTTGGCTGTCCAGATTGACGGTGCCGCTATTGTGAAACACCTTTTTTTTTTTTTTTCTTAAATGTCTCTTATTTTCCAAAATTGCACATCTGTGTTCATCAGCCCTGCGTTTATCTGCTCACATGTCATGATAAAATAATGTCTCTGCCAGTTATGTTATTGTGACTGATGTTTTTCTGTCTCCCGCAGAGCCACATTTTCTACATGCTATAGAGTATGGGAACTACGTGTACTTTTTCTTCAGCGAAATCGCAGTGGAGTACACCACCCTTGGCAAGGTGAGAGAGTCTGGCTCTGGTTTTTCTGGTGTAATTACCTCAAGCATATGTTTCGACAACTGCACAAAAGGGAAAATTCGACTGAAGGATAACAAGAACCACACATGGAGCATGAAAGGAGCATGATTGAATATGAAAATGAATCGTATGAGGGAACTTTCACAGCAGTGTATTTTACCTGTGATCAAAACATGATGTAGTAGCATGGTAAACAGCTCTCTTTAGCCATCCAGAATGAGATGAAGAAAGATGGGAATGGCAAAGATGTATGTTGGAACATAGACACTTATTTTGTCATCTGGATTGCATTTAACATGGCCAGTACTACAAACCTAGGCTTTGCATTTTCAAACAAAGGACTTGCTGTGATGGTGTGGTCTTTCCATTTCTGTCTCTTTAGGTGGTTTTCTCTAGAGTGGCCCGTGTTTGCAAGAATGACAATGGAGGTTCCCCGAGGGTGCTGGAGCGTTACTGGACTTCGTTTCTCAAAGCTCGGTTGAACTGCTCCGTCCCCGGTGACTCCTTTTTCTACTTTGACGTTCTGCAGTCACTGACGAATGTACTACAGATCAACCACCGTCCGGGTGTGCTCGGGGTCTTCACCACTCAGGCCAACAGGTCAGTACGGCCAGACTTAGGACTATTATCTGGTGATCCGTGAGTCAAAGGAAGAAATAGAAAGTCAAAATGCACACTTAATTTGTTACTTCACACTCCCACTCATATGAACTGTGTGAAAAATCATCTCCTGCTGTTATTTTTTTAAGGTCAAGAAAACATTGCAGACTGTCTTTACAGCTTTACTACAGTGTGTCTATTCAAATGATTTGAAAAATACAACAGGGTGACTTTTTAGATTTCAAAAACTCCACTGTTGTATAAATGGCCACTGAACTATAGACATGAAAGAATGTCATGATGCAAGAAAAGGAGTGGTGAACAACAATACATCTACAATGTGTTCTCAATACAGTGTTGAAAAAGGAACTATAAAAAAAGCAAACTTCCAAACGCACACAGTTCCATAATGTATTCCTCCTCCTCCCCCTCAACAGCATTACCGGCTCAGCAGTCTGTGCCTTCTACATGGACGACATTGAGAAGGCCTTCAATGGGAAATTCAAAGAGCAAAAGAACAGCGAGTCTGCCTGGACACCTGTTCCAGAAGAGCAAGTCCCAAAACCGAGGTAAGAGAGACATCTTTAAATAGCAAACTGTCATTTCCCACAAACATGTTTATCTGCTCCTGACAGTGGGGAGGTGTGCAGCTGCTGCCTCAGACATCTCTGAACACAAAAAGAGACAGTCACACTAGACACCTGTTTTTCCCTTCTGCTACTACCACACAAACAAACAGCTGCCAGTGATTTCTACATCTGGACTAAAAGCAAGTTTAACCAACTACAGTGCTGTTTCCTCTACCAGGGTCTTGGTTAGAGGTGTCAGTTTAGAGTCAACACTAAAATCTCTCTGACATAATTTGAGATAATCCTTTAGAATGAGCTGTAAGTAATCAGTGAGATGATCAAACTATGTAATATATACATCAGGACATTACTATTTATGATGGGTTGTTAAGTTAATCTTGTTGCATCAAAATTGTAAACCAAATTTTAACCTGACTTTAGGTTTTTCCTTTAAACCAACTGGTGTTACTTTTACACAGCTGCTGCCTTCACATCAATTCAACAATTTAGTCAATATAGTGTATTTAAAAATGTTTACAATGCTGCAGAATGTGTGTTCAGGCAGTATGAATTATACCTCTACAAGTGAGAGAAATGCAGCTGTAGTGCCACTGCTGCTGTAAATTTGAATAATCTGACCACTGACAGGAGGCTGTAAATGGACCTGCATTAGACTGTTGTCAGTCAGTTGTCATTTGTAGGACAATATATCTTTTGTCTAATGCTTATTACTCACACAATTAACTCATTTATTTTTGTTGCAATAAAAAAGACTGCTGAGTCGCCAGTCAACAAGCCATTACTCACCTATGTTAGCTTTCAAATTTTGTTTTACTTTATAACTGCAACGTGTGGAATTGCAATGAGAGCAGTTCTCTTGAGAATTGGTAATTAATAATTAGTGCTTATAAAACCTATACGTAACTAACATGATACTTTATTAAAGATTAAAGAAACCTTTTGTGTTTAACTGGGCCTAATGTTGTTTTTACCTCTGATGTTATAACTAGGCCTGGATGCTGCGCTGGTGAAAGCTCGGCCGCCTCCTACAAGTCATCCACTACCTTCCCCGACGACACACTCACCTTTATCAAGTCATATCCTCTGATGGATGAATCTGTCCCGTCTGTCAACGATAGGCCATACTTTACCCGAACCACCAGCAGGTACTGTTCACATTCAACGGAGGTGTCTGCTTTCTTTGCTTGACTGAAGATTTGTGTGAAAATGCAGACTATTATACAACAATTGTAATTGGCTTTTAAAATGCAAGGCCAGCATCAGTTTTATTTCTCTTCTGCAGGTATTCTAAGACTGTAGACTGTGTTTCTACTGCCGCCCTTTGATTGGTATCGATGAGTGAGTTCAGGTGGAACAGAGAACTATGTCCCTCATTACAATCTTAGCTAGGGTCAGATAGACCTGAAGAAATGTAAATGGTCAGACAAGGCTTTTGCTAAAAAGCTCTGCTGGAGGTTGCTTTATTTACAGAGACAATGCCTTCACAGCCTTAAAGTTTGTTGTTTGTATTTACTATAATCTTTTTAATCAAAGCTTTTTAAGTGGCCAATCATATTCAGTTTCCACACAGCTGATGATACCTCAGATGAAAGGTAAAATGTCTTGAAGATTTTATCTGTACCTTACCTCTAAACTTTGAGTGTACTATTAGAATGTTATATATAACATATTTCATGCTACTGTTTTTCAAATGAAAGCAACACTAAAATATGGAGCTTGAAAACCATCTAATGAAACTAAATTTGTGAGTGACCTCGTATTGAGATGCTCTATAAGAATTTAGGCGATTAAGGACTACAATGTGCTATATTCTTACGATTGTTTCAACATGCCAAATAATACCACATGGCAGAGCTTTTTGAATTTCAGCCCTCCTGGGTAAACTATACAGCATCCACCATACTTTAGTAGAAATGAAGTGCATTAGAGTGTTTTTATTGATGGAGTATGAAATAAAAATGAAAATCTTGTGTGCATTATAAAACTCATTTATTCGCACAAAGCGGCACATACACACATCCAGGACGCTCCTCACTGCCTCCTGAAGCAGAACCAGGCTGACAGCTCGCCTCACACCGCTGGGGGTAACACGTGCCGCTTCACATCTGGCGCCAAAAACATCACATCTGCCTCATTCTCTCCCCACAGAGCACGCTGATAAATGAAATCTAACCAGAAGCCAATCACGCTATACTGCAAGTCAGTGCAGCGGCGCGCCAGTCGAGTGTATGTGGGTAAACACGGCGTTTCGCATCGGGGCCATCTGTGACGGGAACAAGCAAGTACTGAGGCCACACGACTTCAGCTGTGGAAAATCCAGAAGCGACGTGAATGCCAAACATCCGCCGGGTTCATTAGAGAAAGTCTGTTTTAAATTCCCTGTCTACCAGCAAGAAATATGGCTGGAACAAATGAGTGAACAATAAAGAAGAGTCAACAACTGTTAAGACTAGAGGTGCCCTTCAGCTGGGCTCTTAATCCCCAGCTGGTCCAATGGAGCCTGCAGCGGAAGACTGTGTGCCGAGCCGCTCCCAGGCGTGACTCTGCGGAGCTCCGTGAATATGAATCAGAGTGATGCTTGAAATTAAAAAAATATAATACCCTGAACTGAGTCGATACAGAAAGTGAACTTACAGAAAAGGTTATAGGCAACAGAAAAAGGGAGGATCAATTGTTGGTTGTGGGTGGAGAGGGGAATCAGGATGAGACAACAGGAAGTGGGCTGTAGGTTAGCACATTTGTATTTCAAGCTCAGAGTCAGCAGGTTAATAATGTTGATGCCAGAATTTGCACATTATACCAAAAGGTCAGTGTTTTGGAGGTCTCATAAAATGCATTTCTTTAACTATTGCTTTTGAAGTTATTCATGGAAATCACAACTTGCAAAAATGACCCAGATTTCTCTCTCTTTTTTTTTTTTTTTTTTTTTTTTTTTCATTTGCTTGTGGAAACTTGTCTTTTTTTATAAAGGTTCTGCAAAATACATAAACCTCTGACATAAGTTTATATGCTCAGGAGTTCATGGAATACTTAAAAATGGCACCTCATTTCACTTCAGGTTTCTGTTAAGGGTGTTTAAATGAAAAAGTGACTTAGTTTAAAATATACTATTGTGAATGTCTCATTTATACAATCTTTAAGGTCCTTGAAAGGTGACCTTAATAAATGTGTAAATGAGTTTTATCCCTGAGTACAGCATGAATCAATAAATGTGTTTGTATATTTTTTTTCAGGTTCAAGTTGACGCAGATAGCAGTGGACACCACGGCCGGCCCTTACAAGAACTACACTGTGATCTTCCTGGGCTCAGACAATGGCCATGTGTTGAAGATCCTGGCCAGCACCCAAGGATCCAATGGGTCCTTTAACACCCAGCTCCTGGAGGACATTGATATCTACAACCCCGAGAAGTCTGTGTTTATTCCTCTTCTTTTTTTCCCTCTCTGCAATCATTTATTATTTATCTGCCTTTGTCCTTTACTCCATACACACTCTTCTGTGGCCCTTTGTGTCTGAGCCTCTCCTGCTTCAGTTCAGTGTTTTTGTGCTTTGATCTGTGCTGCCCACCCGGCCTTTTGCTCTATTGTAACTCTTTGCATCATTCTGCACAGCTAGAGGGAGACTTTTTGTTCCGTGTCGTCTTTTGTTTTCCGTCTGCACCGCTCGAGGAGTCTATCTGCATGAACTCGGAATCGCAGTCTGCTTTTAGAAATGGAATAAAATTGAAACAGTCCGATGGTGACAGATTTTATTTTTCGTTTGTGTGTCCTCAGATGTAATGTACGAGGGGAAGACAGGAGGGTGCTAGGGCTGGAATTGGACAGAGACCTCCACGCATTGTTTGTGGCGTTTTCCAGTTGCGTAATCCGTGTGCCGCTCAGCCGCTGCTCGGACTACAGCACCTGCAAGAAGTGAGTAACCAACACATCGTCCAACTCATTTACTCACATTGACATTTATAACCAGTGCGTACTATAGACAGGTGAAGTCGTAGAGTTGCAGTATTGGCTGCAGCTATTGCCAACGTATCTCTAATTTCTCTGGAGAATAACCGCTAAGCGGAAGAGGATTAGTGATTGAATAGCAATGTTTAGCATTGCATAACATTATAAAGCAAAGTATTGTAAACCATACAATAGTATAGCATTGTAGCACATAATTTATAAACTTTCTTACAATATGTCCTATGACTGCGAATATCACTGCAAACAAGTTTTGGGTCACACCAAGCGTCTCTCATGGAACCTCCTAAATGGTTGTTGCGTAAGGGCGCCACCATACTCCAAAATACGGCAATCTACCGCTGTCCACCAGAGGGCAGGCTCCAAAAGCGAAAATATAAGGAGAAACCCAATGGTGACTTTACAGGTGTAAAAAACATGTTTACAGCCTGGTACAAAAGATGGCTCCGGTCTCTAGAGCCAAGTTTTTACTACGTAACAACTCTGGGGGGTGATTTTTTTATTATTACGTCTGTTTATGCTATCAAAAAAATATTGTTTTACTATGGAGTAAAAGTCAAAAAGCCCGGATGTAACCGCCGTTTTATTGCCCTGTCGTAATGACAATTCCGGTGAATACGGACCAATGGGCGGATTACGTCCATATTTATACTATCTATGGGTCACACCATTTAAGAACGCCTGCATTAGCGGTGAATGTATAACATTAGACATGTCAAAACTTTAAAATCAATTCTCTGTTTTACAAGCAGCCAATGGGGTGGAGATAAAATTGGTGTAATGTGTTCAAACCGTTTTGTTTTTGTTAAAATTCTAACGGCAGTATTTGGGATGAGCTGGAGCTTCTTAAGTGACTGAATGTGCTTTGCAATAATCTAGTCTTCTGGAAATAAGAGCATGCACAAGTTTTTCTGCGTTGGGGATGAGTAAAAGACATCTGATCTTAGCTATATTTCTAAGATTATAAAAAATAAGTTTTAGATATGTTTAAAATGCTTTTGAAAGTTCAGATCAGTGAAGGCTATCTTATTAGCATTATTGCTCGGTCTGCTAATGAACAAAACAATAGCCAATATACTTGAGGAGAACTTGGTCCATGGAAGCATTTTGAAAAATATATTCCTTTTTTTTTTTTTTTTTTTTTTTTTTTTTTTATGGCTGGACGTAACTTTAGAAATATTGCCTTTTTTGTTGTTTGTTTTTGCTGTGGTTGTATATCAATTTGATGACATTGCTTGTTTAAGGGTTTAATGGATAGCCAATATAGTGGAATGGTTGCTAAAGTCTGGAGCTTTCAGTTTCATAATTGGTCAACTTAGAAAAGACAGAAGGGTGGTAAATGTTGGGCAAAGAGGGGATCAGACCTAAATAAAACATAATAAAAGTATGTTGAATGTCACACAGTTATCACTCACCAGTGTGCATAAAGCCAGTCTTGTACTGTTTGAGTCCATAAACCGGGAAAGTCATCTCCTTCAGAGTCTAAAGCAGGTAAAAGCCAGGTTTGAACAAACCTTATCCACCTGTTTAGATTTACACTACTTTCTTTCCTTTGCACATTGCCAACAGCCACCTACACACCCAGATCAGGGGCTAAACTGTGCTGTTCAAGACAGGATGTATTGAAAGTAAACTGGTGGAAAGACACTGGTAATCCCTGGATGTATTAAGTGCTTTTAACGAAGGAAAATTCTGTCTCGTCTGAAGCTGCCAATTTAAGAAATGTGCCCACTCATGCTGCTCTTATCAGCTTTGGACAAAAGCCTGTAAAAATTGCAGATCTTAAGCTATTATCTTTATGGTTTGTACACTTGGCTGGCTCCATTTTTCCAAAAAGCCTTCCTTCCGCAGTTATTTGTGGTGTTGGCAGGTAATAAGTGGCAGTGTGACAAGCCTGAGCAGTGGGGATGTGTGGTGAGAAATGCTTTGGTGCAGGGAATCATTCGAAAGCTGATTTAGATTTGATTCTAGTCTAATCTTAAAGTGTAAGTGATTCTTCGAGGTACAGAGCCAAAGTAAAGAAACATACCAGAGGAGTACATTGAAAATAAGTTCCTCTCCATTTCTGCACGCTCAAGTGCAGAAGTTGAAGAGCATAGGTTGGAGTTGGTGAGCAGCGGGGCATACATTCATTCAGCTGAAGAGATTTTGTTTTTACTTTGCCTGCGCTGTTCTTGTGCTACAATCTTCCAAGTGGTCTTAAACTAAATTAAAGTTACAAGTTACAGCCTTATTCCAAAATAGATTAAATTCATTATTTGCCTCACAATTCTGCAAACAATAACCTATAATGACAACATGTCAGAAGTTTGTTTGAAATCTTTGCAAATTTATTTAAATGTACATAACAAATGCCATGACTTGACCTGTTAATATAAGGTCCACAGTTAACAGCATGTCAGAGACAAACCAAGCCATGAAGTCCAAGGAATTATCTGTAGACCTCCGAGAAAGGATTGTATAAAGGCACAGATCTGGGGAAGAGTACAGAAACATTTCTGCAGCATTGAAGGTTCCTATGAGCAAACTGACCTCCATCATCTGTAAATGGAAAAGGTTTGAAACCACCAAGACTCTTCCTAGAGCTGGCCGCCCCCCATCAAACTGAGCAGTCGGGGGAGAAGGGTCAAGAACCTGATGGTCACTGAGACAGTTCTCCAGCATGTCTCTGTGAAGAGAGGAAAACAACCATCTCTGCAGCACTCCACCAATCAGGCCTGTGTGAAAGAGTGGCCAGACAGAAGCCCCTCCTCAGTAACAGGCACATGACAGCCCGTCTCGAGTTTGCAAAAGGCACCTGAAAGACTCTGATTAAAAACTTTCTCCAGAGCGCTCTGGACCTCAGCAAAGGTTTATTTTCCAACAGGAGAACGACTCAAGCACACAGCCAAGAAAAGAAAGGAGTGGCTACAGGACAACTCTGAATGTCCAGAGACCAAACTTAAACCAAATTGAAGATCTCTGGAGAGATCTGAAAATGGATGTGCACCGATGCTCACCATCCAACCTGATGAGCTTGAGAGGTTCTGCAAAGAAGAATGGGAGAAACTGCCCAAAATAGGTTTGCCAGGGCTGTAGCATTAGACTCAAAAAGAGTTGGGGCTGTAACTAGTGCCAAAGATGCTTCGACAGAGTATTACACAAAAGCTGTAAATACATGTGCATTTTTTTTTTTTTATTAATTTTTTTTTTTTTTTTTAAAGCCCCTGGTATTAGGGGCCCCCTAAACCTGCTCAGCACTGGCCAACAGGTCATGTTTCAGCCACGGCATCCTCCTTCACCCCACAATGAATCTGTCTACCTCCAGATGTTATGTTCCCTCTGTTTTCTGCCTGACTCTCTCCCTCCCTCTTGGCTCAGTACACACTCGCTCTCTCTAAAGGCTGCATTAGCAGGTTTTTTATTTTTTTCACTCGAGGCCCTGCTGCTAATACTAGGTTTACGTGCATTTTTTATTTATTTATTTTTATAAATTTGCAAAGAATTCAATTCAAGAATTTTGGAATAAGGTTGTAACACAACAAAATGTGGATAAAGTGATGTAATGTGAATACTTTTCCGAATTCAGTGTTATAGTCTAAAACAGTTTTTGTGTCTAAGTCACTTTCAAATCCTCAGTGTTGAGTCCGACTACTAAAATCACTAAAAACTAGTGCAAGTTGTGTTTGAGTCATTATCACTTGAATTCCAAGTCTTAGTAACTAAAAAATAATTTCTAGTCATGTCCAAGTCGAGTCGTGGAGTTAAGTGAAATCAAGTCCAAGTGTACCCATTGTTTCAAATTAAAATTTAGTTTACAACTTGCACTCTCCCTCCCCTTTGATAATACGATTTGTTTCATATATAGTGTGTCCGAGAATAAACAAGTCAAGTCTGTCAAGTCAAACTCAAGGAAAATCCTAGTAAATGGGTGGGGATTCAGACCTTTACTTAGCTGAGAAAGTGAAACGGTCTGGCTGACCAAGACCTTGCATGTCCTGCGGGTACTCCGTTTTCCCCGTCATCATCAAAAACACACCCCATGACAGTGGCTGCCTACAAAAATTTTCATAAACTACTTTTCTGAGAATCTCTGAAAACGTTTTTCACCATTGTCAAACTTGCAGTGTGTTTCCAGCAATCAATAACTGTATAGGAACACAACCTATTAACTTCAGTGGCGACCGAACCCCTTTATAAGCCACTTAAAATTCTTGTTACATTGATTTGTTACATGTGAATTTGGAGGAATCTCCTTATATTCTGGTAATTAGTTACATATTTGATTAACTTTTAGGTAATTGGTTAGACAGATCAATAAAGATAAACTATCACAAGGGTTAACTCAAGAAGCGTTAGACTAGCTTGAACTGGGAGACAAATGTCTGTCTTGTTTAAAATCAACAGTTTTAAAGCCTCGACATTAAGCTTGTGCTATTGTTTTGGCGTAAAGTTTATGAGCAGAGCCTGGAACCCCTCTGTCTCTTTGTCTCGAGTTTGTTTTGTCAGCCTATGTTTTCACCCCCGCTAATGTACTGAGTGCTATTTTTGGAGCTGTGCGGAATGTTGGCCCCAAGTTTTGGCCCCCTTCTTCGAAGTCTCCCCGCTGGCCTCTAACCCAGAGGAAGGATTTCTTCTCAGTTGCACCAGGGAATACAGTCGCCCTCGTAGCATGCTAAACCCTCATCGGCAAGACCTGGAGAAGCTCTTACCGTGGTTTACTCATAAATTGGATCCAGCTGATTGGCTGTGTGCCAGCAGCGGTGGCTGCAGTTTTATTCCTGAAGCAGAAAGAGAACGCAGCAGAGAGAAGTAAAGAGAGGAAAATGGATAGGGTCTGTCTTATTCAAGCTCGGGGGCAGGCTACATCCACAGATCACTTTAGCAGGGTTTACTGTCTTATAAGTCATAGTAGACTGGATTTTCATGATCAAGTTACACTACAACCTTCACAACGTGGTGTCTTTTACTTAGATTTTAAAGCGGCATAATTTAAAGTGGAGTCTAGGAGAAAATAAAACAATAAAACATTTGCCTTAACATGTTATGTTGCTTTGTAGTTAGATTATATTCATTTGAGTTGTTTTAGTAGTTTCTTTATACTGTAGTTTTGTTTATAGTTTTAAGTTCATTTGGATGCTATCATTCATAAGGTTGTGAAAAGTCATAGAAATTTTAAATTCAATGTGCAGTTCGTGTAGTGTTGATATAATAGTACTTAGTCATTTTTTATTCAACTCTTAATATACAATGGTATTAGTATTTTTAGCGTAATTATTGTAAATGCAGACATAGTCCCCCCCCCCAGAGTAGTCACATGGTAAAAACTTTGCTCTAGAGACCGGAGCCATCGTTTGTACCAGGCTGTAAACATGTTTTTTACACTTGTAAAGTCTTCATTGGGTTTCTCCTTATATTTCCAGTTTTGGAGCCTGCCCTCTGGTGGACGGCGGTATATCACTGTATTTCGCCGTATGGCGGCTCCCTTACTCGAGGACCATTTAAGAGGTTCCATGTTAGAGGCTTGTGGATGACACATGGAGGCTGGGGAATATGACATGAATATTTGCCTAATAAGAGTAAAAATACCTTGATTTAGTATAATCCCGTCATCAATAATAATGCCCTGAAAGAGTGTGCACCATGACTAGAGCTCCAGCCCCCTCACCCTTGGATTAGGGGCCCCCTAAACCTGCTCAGCACTGGCCAACAGGTCATGTTTCAGCCACGGCATCCTCCTTCACCCCACAATGAATCTACCTCCAGATGAGATGTTCCCTCTGTTTTCTGCCTGACTCTCTTGCTCTGTCTTGGCTTATTACACACACACGCACTCGCTCTCTCTGAAGGCTGCGTTGGCAAGTTTTTTTTAAATATTTCTTTCACTCGGGGCCCTGCTGCCAATATTAGGTTTCAGAAAATGCTGTGTTTTTGAAGCGCGGCTAGGTACTGTATGAAATGGGAGTTTTAATAATAATACAATAAAAGGGCACGGAGGCCCCAAACACAGCACAGCAGAAAAGGATATGCGCTTTATTGAAAACAGCCAACTTATGAGAATCTCTTGAACTTGCTACTTATGTAGGACAAACGGAATTGTTTTAAAGGCCATGCAGAATCAAGGAGGCATTTACACAAGGGACATAACTGCTCTACTTTTGGGGGGGAGGGTTTTTTCAAAATGTGCTCGGGGTCTTTACCACAGTTGGATGGGACTGAATCCAAATCACTTGAACCCTGCTGCTTAGAAGTCATGATTAGAATTAAGCAGTGGAAGGCCTGTAAATACGTTTACATAATCTAAAAGGCACATGGTTACATGTGCAGACAGTGACCCAAAATTGTCTTAACAGTTGATTCCTATTAGGGTTGGATGATCTGAGGAAATGTGTGTGAAAAATTGTTTAAAATACTGAAACCCATGACAAAAGCTTAACGACTTGGCACAAACCACACTATCTTAGCACTGTCAATATAGCAAATAAATAGCCAATTGGAACCGATAGGCAAACGCTTAAAACTAGCTTATAGAGCAGATTACCTAAAAGTAGGTTGCACACACAAGTTCCACTACACTTTTATTTTGCCGGTCAAGTGTCTCAGAATTCTTACTATAAACGCCTGTCATAAATACACAAATAGAACGTATGGCTGCAACTATTACATTAAACAATTTGCCTGTGCATTGTTGAGTAAATAAAACTAATTTAAAGTTACATGCAGCTGAATGGTCAGTGCTCTACACAAATAAAATGACATCGTAAATGCAGTGTGCCTTAGTCCAAAGTGCGCACACAGCACTAGGATTATGGAACATTGGGAGCACATAGATATGGTTATGGGTTGTCTGTGAATTAATTCACTTCACTAAGTCTGTCACATTTGATCGCAAGAATTCTGGAGAACCAACAGTTCGAGGATTTTTGCTTGTCTTTGAAATGGGTTGCTATGTTGGACATGTTATTTAAGTTATGTACTTGGTTTGAACAAAGGTCACACTTTGATGACTAACCAACAAGTATCTCAAAACTGCAACACATAAAGTATCTGTTGCCATCTTGCTGCTATATGTAGAGATTTCATAACAACACTGTGTCCTTGTCCTACCAGTTAACACCTTTAAAACTGTACAAATATTTTATTCAGTTTTCTCCAAGTCAATGTGTGCTTAGTCCTTTTATTAAATGTTTTACATTCACTTAAAACTACATTCAGCAGGACAGACATGCACTATTCCCAGGGCGTTGGCTTACTGACAGCTGGAAGTTGTGAGCCTCAGCCCTAGAATCCGAATAAATCCCATTTCCCCTTAGCGGCTAATGGAATTACCTTGCATGCAGACGAGCGAGCAACCTATGTGTTCATCGCAGCCTTACAGAACAGGAGCCTGAAGGCGCCGGGGAAGAGTGGCAGGGGACATGCAGCGCATTATGTAAAGTGTGTGTATAAGTTTAGAAAGTTTGAGACTGATGTCTTTTCCGCTAAAGGAAGGAGCTGGCTTTTTTTTTTCATGGTCCTCAAAGTTATCACTAATTCAACACATTGAGGCCTTTTCACAAATATGTTGACTGGGCAAAAAAGCTACTATTAACCTTTCCTATAGGTACAAACAGGGACTGTACATATACATAGTAAGGGTTGCTCGAGAACCAATTTAACATTACAATGACCCGGACTGACATGACACTGTACTCTACCACTGCAGTGACCTTTCTCTCTCCAAAAACCATACATTACCCTTTTTACCTGAATCCTGATGAATTGAAGCAGCACTATGCACTGTTGTATGGTAGAGAGGGGTATTTTAGGACAACTAGAGATCCACTTAGAGAATTTGGAATTCAACGCAGCAGTCAACATTAAAGAGTCCACTTTCTGCTGACTTCAGGACTGTTCCTATTCTTGTGAGCTCTTTGAAGTGTCAGTGTCAAGAAGGCTTGATTTCATGGACTAACACTGACTAATGCTGGTCCCATAGTGGACCGTTACTGGGACAATGTTGGGTTCAGTATAAAGCTTTGTCATTTTTGCCTTTGTAGGTCCTATTGGTTTTCATAGTAGGGCTATTGATGAGTTAAACACATTACAACATTCTATTTTTATACTGATATTTATGTTCATTTATGTTTCATGTTGCAGTAACTAAACTCAATCTCTCATTCCTATCCTTCACAGACTTGTACTGTCATATGATATATAGACTGAGTTCTAATATTTTAAAACCTCTCTATGAATTTCTAGCTTAATATAAATCTTTTATTCATTTAAACCTACACAGACAGAGAGTTGCTGGAGGTTAACTCCCAGCTGCAGTGTGCAATGGGGAACACTCTCCATTCTTCTTCTGCTCTCTGGAGTGACACGCTGATCGCTCACAGTGGGATTTCACTGCCATGTTTACAGACTGGGGCTGAGGGCTGCGTAACACCTGCACGCTCAGTTAGGAAAGCTGTAAATAGACTCAGATATTTAGAAACGGGTCGCAGGAGTCCTCATTAAAACTCATTACAGCTTGTTTCCTCGCTGGCTTTGACACCGTACTGTACCCTGCCGTTTTCAGAGAACGCATTTGCATTTCAGCTCATAAGTTGTTTTTAAAAAGTGTACAGATTGCAGACAAACTAATGCTATTCTTTGAAATTTTGTATTTTCCTCTCTTTATATTTGCTGAATGTTATGAACGCTGGTGTTCTTATGCAATTACAGCTCATGGCCGAGGGACAGAGTGGAGTTCAGAGGCTTACACTAATGAACAAAGCTGACTTTGTCTGAGATAACAGGATGTATAGAATCCCCCAGGCATTAGTACATAGGAAATGAGACTAATAGTTATTGATGGTGGTTAATGCTGACTGCTGCAAATAGGAAATAAACAGTTCTTGGCCGCTCCAGCATATTAGTTGCTGAATTACGAAATAGACAGAAATGGAGCAGGTAATTAACTTATCTGCTCTGCATAGATGTAAAACCCTAAACATGTGTTTGTGTATGGCAAAATGTTGTTTTAATCTATAATCTATTAAAAGTGGGTGCACCTTAACATCTAGAACATTGTATTCTGAATAGAAATTAGATTAGAATTGTTTTTTTGTGTTTTGTGCAGGAGCTGTCTGGCTTCACAAGATCCTTATTGCTTTTGGCTCAAGACAGGAACCTGCGCCACAGTCTCACCCGGCTTCAAGTAAGTCAAACTCTGGGACGGACCATGTGATGAGGATGTTCCTGTTTTATGCGCCTATGTTCTTTTAGATATTGTATTTTTTCATACCTAATGGTTGACAATGACAATGGTTTTTAGCACTACTTAACTACACAGTTATTTATTTTCAAATCGTTTTTTGACATTGTGTAGTGTTTACCTATCTGTAACACTATCAGCATAAACACCCACACTGTTTTCTCTGGTCTGTAAGTGTAGAGCAGTGGCACCGTCATGACACCTAACATCACAGCATTTACTTTGTTTACAGCTCAGTGAAAGTTACTAAAACCGCAATAATGTCCAACACCTGAATGAGTCAGAGCTGCCAAAAGCTTTTACCCTGTACCAAGAGCATTGAGAGAGTGGGGTCTTGTATTAAGTTTGTCTGAACACACTAAAAGCTACAGGTGAGAAGAACCATTTGCTGTGTTAATATACTCTATGACCAATCCACTTCACCATTTCGTTTTAGTAAGGCACCCACCATCATTTTCCTAACTGTGTGCTTTGGGTTAAAACCACACATTTCTGATCAAGTTGAAAGCTACGATATATATTTTTGTCCCATGTTTTGGGACATCTGGTGTGAAACGACCATGTTTGAAAGGAAGTTCATAGTCGAGTCAAGCTGCTCTGTGTGTCCCACAGTAATCTTACATAATTACAAAAAATATATAAAGTGTGACATGCTATCACGTGGAAAAGTAATGAAATAAAAGTTTTAGTTAATCTAATAACTACAAAAGCAGGTCTTACATAGTGTACTGCAGCTGGGGCCATTTTGCCTTATTGTCAACAAAATACAATCACAATTAATTTGAACTCACTTCACATCTGTAGTGCACTAGTCATCATTGTGCAACAGTCTTAATAAAGGTACTGCACTCATTTAATGTGTCTTTCCTTTACAAAATCCCTCTAATTATGAACCACCAAGAGACAATCCTTTGCAGATTTCTTTTTAATCAAGCGCTCTGGCAGGAGGCTTGAGCCGCTAATTCTTCTCAAGCTGACGTTGTGCCAATTAATGAAATCGGCTCCTGCGGTGCTTGGTCAGTTTGAACGCTCGTGGGTGGACAGGGCTATATAAGGACGTTATTAGGACAGTAACTCATTGTCGCTGTGGACGTATTTGTATCTCCATCACTACTGTGCAGCCAAGCAGGAGCAGAAGTAATCATTTTCATATCTCATCTGGCTCCTCCAGTGAGTTGTTAAGCTCCAGACAGATCAACCGGGCTTGATGCTTCACCATCGCTGCACTTTGCTGATATTCAATAGCTAATCTAGAGTTTGACATTGCCGCCGTGTCAACATGATAAATATCTTAACACTTTCTAATAAAAATAAATGTGCTGCTGCGCCATGGGACCCCAGCATCCATCCATCATGTTTATTCACCAGTGGCAGACCTGTGTTACACATTAGAAAGTACTACATGTGTTCTCCACACATTGGCAGAATCTATAAAGACACACACAAATGCAGAGTAATAAAAAATAATTGGAACTTGTTGATATGATTTGAACTTTATCACCAATAATTGATGGGAAATTATCCCCTCCTTCTTCACTGACCAGGTCTCTACCATAAATATGCCAAACAATGGAAGTTATAAATTGGTAAAGGGCATATGCAATATAAATATAATTACAGCAAACACATCCAGGGCAACTAATACTAGGTAGTAATTTACAATTAGATGTTTTTGCTAGATCATAAAGAATATCTAAAGGCTAGCAAATGTCATATGAAAGATTTAAAGATGTAGCTCTGAATGTTGCTTCTCAGTAGTCTTTGATCAACTGTCCATCAATAAATCAGATGCCACAAAACATAAACAGTTTATACAATTTACTTACACCCTTTAATCCAGCTCCTGCCACTTATCTAAAGTAATGCTGCAGGGGAGTTTTCAAACCAGGCATTACCAGAACCCCCATTTCTATAGACCAAACTGGGCCTGTGCAACCTGGCTTTGTCATTGTAAAGCGCTGTTATGTTTCACACAATGCCTTTTGTACATGATATTAGCAATAATGGTTAAAACTGAAGACTGACTAGTCTTTGCTACTGTTTTCAAATACACACAGACTTAACCTGATGGGTCAGATGGGAGGGCTTGTGTAGAAAGCATGTGAAAGGGTGGTTACTTTTAGATAAATTGCTCGTACTGAGGTACTTTTTTTTATCCAGTCTGAGCAATGTCACTGAGCAGAATAACGGTTCCCACTTGTGAAGCGTTAAACACACCCATAACTGTCAGCACTGCCACACTATTGGACCAAACCAGTTGTGGTTCGGTGGAAATTGTATAGATTTGAAATAAGATGGATTTCTGTGAGTTGAACTAATGCATTTTACAAGAATAAAGCTGCAGGAAACGGATACTATATAGGCAAGCCTTTAGCAACTTTTATTTGGGACATTATATATTGTCCTAATAAGCAATAAAGTAAATGGCTTGCACTTGTACTGCTTGGCTTGTACCCACTTTTGGGTCTCGACCAAATGTACTAGTCAGAAAGTCAGTTTATTAAAATCCTCTAGCACCATAAGGCATGTGTCTTGTGCTTGTCAATAAGTAGACATAGCTAATCTAAATGGTGTGCAAAAGTATGTAGCAGCTACGTTTTATTTTTTATTGTTTTTTGCTTAATATATACGCACTGTAAACATTTCATTGATCTAGAGTTGACATTTGACCCAGAACCATACAAGAGACAGTAGTACCGTCTTTGTCCACAGCTCTGATTTTGTCGAGCAGGTTTTGTATGTTTTTCTCATCAGCTCATTCTCCCTCTGAGCCTGTGATAAAAACCAAAAGTAATTTTGAGTCGTGTGTTTCAAATCAAACAGCGGTGTACCTCACTGTCTGGGCGAATGGCTAAGAAAGATGGATGGGTCCTTGGATGGAAAGATGGATGAACGTAAAGGCTTTCAGTATGGCCCTGTCAGCTGATGTACAACCATGCTCTCAAACACTTTTCCCTGTTTAGTTTTTCTCTCTTAGCCTTCATCAAACTCTTAGTGGGCAGAACTATACTATTAGTACTACTACCAGAATATGCCAATAGTTGTCTCACTTCTTAGTTTCCTGCCATTACCTCATAACACACAGAAATGCTCTTATCCACCCAACTGTTTTATACAGCTCACAGCATGCTCGAGGACAAAAATATGAGGTAAGTATGAGTGACATCAAAGAATGTACAGCAGTCTTTTGTGTTATTTTTACAAACTAGGTGACAAACCACTAGCCTGTCGTCAAATTAATAAAAACCTATTGATATTGGAGGTGAGAGTCAGGCCAGTGGAGGGGAGTGTTATCTACTAAGGAGTGTAAAAGAGGAAATGTTGTCCTCAGAGTCGCTCACTGACATTTGATTTATGTGTCTGCACAAAGCCAGCAGCACACAGAAGCAACGGACCAAAACTTGGAAGAGAGGGCGTGGAATCGTTCTTCCAAATGGAACTATTAGCCCGCTGATACGAACATGAAAAGTGGAAGAATTAGGAAATGAGTGTGGGAAAGTCATGAGGGTGAAGAAGTGGTTAAGAACAGATGAAAATGTGATCAATCTTGTCCCAGTGCAAACATCTGTTTTACATCAAGCTATGTGTATTGTGTTGTTGGGTAGCTACAGGAGTGTCCCCATGCGCTCTGGAAAAAACTGAAATCTGTTTGATATATCTTCATGTTTATTCCACCATATGTACTGAACTGAACATTAAATATTGCAAGTCGGCTGGACCTACTCATTCATTCAAACACAAGGTCAGGACTCACTAGGTGACTAAAATCAAATATCTGGAAATATTTTCTTGCCCATAATCATAGTGATTTATTGACTTGTAGTATTTGTTTATTTGTTGTGTAGTGTTGCTCCTTTTCAGCCTCAGTAGTTTTTAGCTGTGTTTTGTTTTGCTCATATCTTTTGTTTTTGTATTGCTTAATCCTTTTTTATCCTTATGGTTTGCTTTTTTTTTTTCTTAAACATTTGTTTTCTTTGTCTTATTTTAATCATGTTTTTTTATCTTTTTAACATTGTCTATTTGTTTTCCTTCTTAATGTTTTTTATCTTTTATTTTGTTCTTTCCAATATTTATTTGCAATTTTTTTCCTTTTTGTCTTCGTTTTTTTTTTTTTTTTTTTAAACCATTTTTTAAACCTTTGGACCTTGCTTTGATTTTTTTTTTTTTTGCCTATCTAAGTTTTATTCTCTTTGAACTTGTTTTTTTATGCAGTGTTTGGTTTCTTGTAGCAGTGTTTGGATTCTTTTTTTGATAGTTCTTTTAAATGTAAACATGTCACACCTGCACTGAGAGCTCTTTTATAAACAAAAGGCACTGAAATAGACCGGACAGATCGTTGGACCAAAGTGCAAGAGGATCCACTTTAAAAGCAGCCCCCGTCTCTGTCTCCCATCACTCTTTCATGCACTCGCCTTTCTCCCACTGGTCTTTTCTCAACCAGGGGTGGCATACATTTTAATGAACGAACTTCAGGATTTCACACCGAGGAGAGAATTTCACAAACCTTTTTCCTCTTTCTGCTCTTCTATGAAATTCCAAAAGAGCTCCTATCTGTTTGTTTTTTGTGTCATAAATAATGCATTTGACATAATCATTGCTGCCAAAACAAGAGAGAGCCAAGGAAAGACAAACGGATACTACACAATAGAAAGAGAATAGCAAACAGAAATAAGCAACAAATCTACATAAAACAAATCTAAATAAAGAATTAATCTGGTCTGTCTGGGGTTTGAATTTACAGGGGGCAGCACCAATAAATGACCTGCTGCTCTAAACGGCATACAACCGACTAGAGAAACTTAAAAAAAGGCCCAACCCCATTTTAGATTAACCATTTTGATTGGTCTGACAGGATTTCTTCTGAGTGGCAAAGCCTGACATTGATTTTAAACCCCTGTCACACTGTAATTTTAGCCGATGCTGACGAGCAATTATTTGTTTAATTATTTGTGGCAAAATGAGTTGTAGGTTGGTGTGTGTAGGATGCATAGTCAAAAGCAGCTCATCAGAAATTGGTTGCATATCCTGCATCAATTGTATTATGAATATAGAATGACTATGTGAACAAATGGTAACAATTTACCCCAATCTTTAAGAAACATTCTTTTCCAAACTCTTTCTTTTTGCCATCAAAGAATATTCTTTTAGCTTAGAATTTTTAATTAGACTTTACAAGCTCGATATTGATTTTACTGCCCAACTCTGCTTTCTCTTGTTTACAACTTTATCTGCAGCAGCTGATTTATAGCACACATACTTGAACTTAAAAAGAGGAGCAGCAGGTTTCATGAGGTTGACTCATCACAGTGTTCATTAAGTTGAAGGACAGTATAAGCCAAAAGGAGCTTTTCTGCTCTGTGGAATGGAATCAATATGTTGGCAGCGAGTGCACTGACAACCCAAGTCCACCACACAAGTGTAAAGTGTTGTTCCCCCAGAAAATGCTGTGGGTTTGTGAAACACTGTCCTATGTAAGCCAGAAAGTTGTTCTAAGACTTTTCACTAGTATGTCCTGCCATTCCACCTGTCCACATGCTAGAACTTTAGTTTGTAATGAAAATGGGGAATAAAATTACTCCATTGGAGTTTGACATTCTTGGTCATCTTTGTTTTAACTTCCAAATTTAGTGTGTCCAATGAATTATTTGCTTGCTGATTGTTATTGTTGAAGATGATATTGAACACTCAAGAGGGAAAATATGACTTATTCCAAATTATTTGACGGTACAATGTGTTTCTAATTATTTTTATCCCATAAAAGGCAACTGCTCTTACAAACTGCTAATACAATGAATGCTTGACTAATGCCAGGTAACACACAACAGTTCATACAAGGTAAAAAGTTTTCTCTGGTTTTTGTTTAACAGTAAAACACATCCTGCCTGCTGCATTCTTTCAACCAGCTTAAAAATGTTGGCACTAAACAGTCCATCCACCATGTTTTACTTGACTTTTTAAAGTTTTTCCCCCCAGATAACTCCATTACAATAACACCGGGTGTCTGAAACGTTCTCTGACTAAATAATGACCTCCTGTCTCACAGTGACTCCCAGCTACGATGGGACAGCGCTGAGAAACTTAGGAGAGAGGCACTTTTGGGAGACTTACGGAGGCTATAATTTAGTGCGGCAGGTGTGGATGTGTGTGGAAAGCAGACTCTTCACAGCGCCTTTACAAACACTCGGCTCTGACCCTGACAGTTGATTCAGAGTTGGAGAAAGTCAGGGCTTTAACACACATTGGAGAAATTGAGGTGATTAATTCTTTGAAGTGAGTCCTCTGCTTCCGGCCAAATTGTCAGTTCTCACTCTTCAGACTCTCCGCTCACTTCTGCCATTAAATTGGGTGTCTGCTGATTCTCTTCGAGGCAAAAGTCTGAGTTTTTGTAAGGGATTGTGTAAAATTTAATCAGAGGTCCTACTAGAGCTGCACTATTATAAGGAAAAATCCCGTATTTAAAATCAAGACAATACTACTTAAAATATTTAGATTTATCTTTGGAGTTGGTAACACATTTTGAAACAATCATTGTAAACAGTAAATGTTTACAATGATTGATTTCACTGTTCAATGACCGTAGACAGGACATAGCTGGTAGGATAGAAGATTGTAAGTACTTGAGCTTACATCAAACATTGTCCAGTCAGCTTTAATGATCTCTAAATCACACTAGCATCACTAAATTAGAAAAAAACGATATTTCTGCAATGATATATTTGGCATATAAGGTTGTGAGTTCAAATCCCGGCTAACTCTGGCCTTTTTGTGAGGAGTCTGCATGTCCTCCACGTGTTACTGTGGGTTCTCTCCGGTTACTCCGGCTTCCTCCCACCATCCAAACACATGCGTGTACAGGTCAATTGGCCTCTAAAGTGTCTCTAGTGAATGAATGTGAAGGGGAATGGTTGTCTGTCACTGTCTGTCTCTGAATGTTAGCCCTGCGACTAACTGGCCACTGTCCAGGGTGTACCCCACCTCAGGCCCAAAGCTGCTGGGATAGGCTCCAGTCACCCGTGACCCCTAAAGGGACTAAACTGTAGAGACTGAATGAATTAATATATATTTTTTTGCTAACTGTTGGGCAGCTAAAGGTTCTTCTGCTTGTCAGTGGTTCTTATCCAGCCTTCAGCTGGATGTATCTGAATGCTTCTGAGCCTTTGATTCCTGGACCATGAACTAACATTTTCCAATTTATCTGGGTAGTGGTTATAAAATTTGGCTTTATGTAAGATCTGCCGCAAAAAGTTTGGAATTAGAATCATTCCATTTTATTGCCATCGGTTATAATAGTAAACTGTATATCCCCAAAGCATCATTATGTAGAAGAAAATGAAGAAAGTCTTGGACACTGTGTTTATTGTTTTACCTCAGTAACTTATTTTAGTCAAACAAATAGAATATTACACCATTCAGTTTAACATTACCAGAAAAAAGCAAGCCTAAACTGAAAGTACAATTTGCCATGAAACCATAATCAAGTAATAATAAGTTTAATCTTCCTCCTTCCAAAAACATTTCACAGTTGTGGTAACTTGATACGGCAGCTTGCAAGAACATTGTGCGGTGTAATTTTGTTTCTGCACAAAGCTGCCAAACTATATTTTGTCAAGAATATTTCCAATGTCATTAGCCCAGCAGCAGACAATGTTTGCCCAGAAATGATGACAGGTTTTGGTGTCAGTCCCTCCAGAACAACATGCTTTTTTTTGTACTCAATACTTTCCACTGACATTAAACACTCATATAGATTCTTGCGCTGTTGTAGAGGCGTGCTCTGCAGGTACCAATTTTACCAGCGGTTGTCTCAATAGAGCAAAATACGGTGTAACTACTCAAAGTGCTACGTGCAAAGAGATGGGTCTACATTTGGGATTTGCAGGTAATGAATAACTGGAGTACAAACCGTAGAGCCAAGCCTGGGGAATGTGAGGATACAAAGAAAAGTGAATTGTACTCGCAAAAGAACTCCTAGGAATCGCCTGCATGCTGCAAATTGGTGATGTACAATCATGTAGAGAGAGTTTCAATTCAGTTGGAGCCACTACAGTGTCTCAGAAAGACTCACTGACCTCTGTGAGACAGGAAAAAAAGTCTAGTTTTGGTGCACTTATCTCTTGTCTGGTTCTTGCTTTTCACTGAAAGTTAGAGGTTTTGTTAGAAAACATGCAGATCTCTGACAGCTTCTTTGTCTCTGTTTGCCCTTCTGCAGGGGCGGGTTTGAACAGGACGTGCAGAACGGCTACCGTCAGCACCCAGATACCTGCCACGGTAAGAATTCCAGTCATTTACATCCATAATAAAGAGCGCAATAAAACAAAAAAAAACACATCTGTTCAGCACACATAAGTGATTACACGTCTAACAAATTATAATAGAGCATTAGGATGTATTTATTTCGACAAGGCCAAAGATTCAGCTCATGTTGAAAGAGTTGAAGAGGAGTTTGTCCGCCCCCGTTCCCAATCCCTACCAGAAAAATGTTCTCCAGTTCTCTTGGTTAATGTAGCATTTGCTCATAGATGTGTTTTTTACATTGGGGATAAAGTAGGTTGTTTATTAGCCTTTCTCTGAGAAGTGGTCTGAAATACAAAAGCAGTTCAACAATTAGCCTCTTCAAAGTGGTAATCTACACTTTTAACAAGCAGTGCATCTCTCTGTGTTTACAGATGTCCTGGCAACCACTCGCAGGCAGAACCCAGCAGTCGACTCAGCGTATGGTCAGTGGATAAGTCTGTTATTGTTTATGTTGTTACATAGAACCTTATCACAAAAACCTTTTTTTAAGCTCATTAACCTGCATATGAAAAAACAACCCCCTATTTGTTCACAAACTGTCCAAAGCACAATGAAAACTATGATTTGTTGGAAGTTGGGACCCCACAAAAGTTTGTATTTCTCTGTAAATGTTTCTGAGCAAACCGCTGTAGGAGTGTATAAACTAACCTTAAAAAAGTAATTGATCTGGCTCATAGGTCAAATCCACTCAAACAATAAAAATATTTTAACAAAGCACTCATGACTGAATCTGAATATATATTTAGTGAGCTGAAGCTGGCTGTTAAGGGTGTACATTGTTTACTGTGGTGTCCTGTGCAGTATGTTTAGTTTTGACAGTTGAATGGTGGGTGCCTCCTCTCCTCTCACTCAGAGTGACAGCTCAGACACTGAGCCATTGTGTGAAGCATCACTCGTGCGATGGCCCACGCGCTGCACTGACCAGGCTGCCTAATGCCCTGTATCAAGAATAATCATCTTCCCTGTCACGTCCCATTACTCCCCCAGCAGCCACTCTGCGCCGCCCCTGGCACGGCCAGAATAGGAATGGAAAAGTGGGCAAGCTGTCGAGCTCTCGGATAAGATTGAGGAGGTAGTGGTGGGGCCAGTCTCAAAGTCTAACATTCAAAAGTACTTGTTTTCTCTCATTCGGCTCTCAGCCAGACTCACTTTTATCTTCACTGCTAAAGGACCTTGCTCAACTTTGTGAGTAGTTTTAAGACTCATTCAGCGGCAGATTCTTTTTGACTGGACAAATTGGGACACAAGGGACCTAATGGTGGTGGTGGATCCTGCACAGTGATTAGTATCAGCTCTGGGAACATCATGTGGAGAGTTTTCAGCTTTAACTCCCAGCACAGCCTTCTATAGTGCATCCTGCTCTGGCTCTTTCTATGAACAGAGGCCAGTTGGAGCTAAAGGCTCTGCTGTAGACTTCCATAGTCTATTGAGTTGCAGTAGTTTGTAAAGCTTGCTGCTGGAGGAATTGCCACTCAGTCGGTAGTCAGACTTGATGAGCAACCCCACTGCCTAATCCTGTGGGGGGTGTTCACAACCCTTTGCTTCACTCCCGTTTGAAATTCTCTTTAGTCAGAGTTAAATAGTTGAATTCTGCCTGTGTTTTTCCCTCTGCTGAATCACGCTGAAGCCTTTTAAGTCTTTTACGCTGAAGATCAATTATCAGCTTTCCTAGACAATAAAACAAGCCATATGCCAAACAAAACTGTTGTTACATGGGCCTCGCTTCCCTGTGAAAATGCACACCCAAGCCACAGACATGTTTTTCTTCACTTTGTTGTCATCCAGACAATTGCAGCCAACAGTGAAAGTGTGTGAGACAAACACCTACCTGTGTAGGCATTCAGTCTTATCTCTATAGAGCACGGAGTGCTTGTATACTTTCTCAGCAGCAAACGAGGACAAACAATCTGATCTTCTGCACACTCAGAATAACACAACAGTGATAAATTGTGATAATGATG
Organism: Neodontobutis hainanensis; assembly: GCA_024349245.1. NCBI lineage: Eukaryota > Metazoa > Chordata > Actinopteri > Gobiiformes > Odontobutidae > Neodontobutis > Neodontobutis hainanensis. The sequence goes on from JALDNG010000187.1 coordinate 2,339,007, forward strand.
GATTCCTGGAGCTTTAGTCTGAGGTGGCAGGGCCAAGCACCCCCTGGTGTACAGTTTTAATTTGCCCGGCGCAGATGGTGAGCCGACGGTCACTTCATTCAAAGTGAACACTGTAGACTGGCTCACACTGAGAGAGGAGCTGTGCAGCCTGGCCCTGTACTCCTCTGAATACTAACATTATGACTGGCTTATTAGTGCCGCAGCTCAAGCCAATAGCAGCACGCTTCACACAGGACCTCAAGGATAACAGGAGCTAATAATACAATCAAGATGTGCTGTGTGTCATCAAGATAAATATGTTTGATAATGCTGGCCCTGTGGCAGCCAAAGCCCAGCATGGTCTTTGGCACATGCTTGAAACAGTTTCAAATCAGTCCATCATTTTTCTGCTGAGCCTCAAGGTGACGGCTTTTCAATAAAACTGCTCTGATAGCAGTGGAACTGAGCTGGTAGTAAAATCAAGCTCAATATCAATGTCCACTTATTTGACAAAACACTCAGCAGTGGACAGAGTTCAGCTCTACTCCACACTGTTTCCTTTAAGACTGCAAGCCAGGGCCATCACAGAATACAGTGCACTTGGAAAAACATTGATTTACTCCACTAATTATGTCTTCAAGTCATAGAATATGTTGCTAGTTCAAACCAAACTTTTGAGATTTGACCTAAATGTATGAAGTCAGCAATGGCGTCAATTGAATAACAAAAAATTGTTACGCTGAAGTCAGACACACAGCCAAAGTTCAGGTGAAGCTACTCACCAAAAAGTGTTCTGTTTTTGTGTCACTTTTTAAAGCTGACAGATATCTATGTTGTGGCATTGAGATAGTCACAAACCGAAGTGGATGTATTCCCTAATGTGTTCGGAATGTGGCATTAACTACAGCATAAAGTATAGCTGAGTTCTTTGGATGTCAGTCGTTCCAAAACCACACTTTCGTGGAAATTGAAAGTGGGTTTAAAGCAGCTGCTAAACTCCACTGCAGCACTTTGAGGCTCTGTGTGGAAGATGGATAAACTCACTTCTGTTTTTTTTTTGGTCTGTGCTCATCATGTTGCTCACTGTCATTGGGCTTTGTGCAACCCTGTCTCACTAGAGTAATGTCTTTATGTAGCATTTCAGCAAATATGTAAGAAATAAACAAACGTGTTCCAGCAGAAAAATTATGTGTCATGTTTACATCAGAGCTCGTTTTGGTTGATGGCAAGGCTACATTGGGTGTGCCTTGTTGCATCTTAACTCAATCTTGTCCAGTGTAATCCAATCATATATAATTGAAGTTTACTCTTAGAAAAGTTATACACCCTGGCTTTCTTTATTCAACCTAAATAAAAAACTGCTGTGATGAAACTGGAGCAAATACAGCTTGTCAAATAAAAAATACGCTCTATTTTAAATAAATAGTTACAATTGGTCCGTCATAATTTCTGAGAGTGTGAATTTCTGTAAAGAGAAGGTATGCAAGTCCCATTTCACTTTGCAAATTGAATGGGTCTGACAGGCTGCTTGAACTGTGCACTATTTGTTATGGGCTGCTTCAGAAAAACACCCTTTAGCTGCTTATATAGTGAGTATGCCATTTTGTGCCCAAATTACTAGTGACTCAAATGTAAGGTACTCGAAGTTTACCAAAACACAGAATGACCATAATGCTTTGCAATTTGTTAGAAGAGAACCGCACAATCTTTCTTTCTTTTTTCTAGTGGCACAGGTTTGACCTATTCAGTGACCAGGTAGTTTTTGTTATTTGGTATTTATACAGTCTATGATGTAAAATGGCCAATATTTTTTTTTTACCGTAGTCTGTAATCATTATTGGAAACAAAAATAAATATTCTAAATAAATGATTCCCAGTAAAGCACCTTGTAGGAATTGTGCTATTTAAAATAAAATTGCCACAGGCCCTATCACAATCATTATCAAATCATCATATTGTAAAGGATAATGTTTCCAAATGTAAACATTGTACAATTAATTTTGTGCTGGCAACACTACTTAAGTCCACCTTAAAGGTTAACTGAAACAACAATAATATAGTCTGAAAGATTCTACGAGACTGGGTTGCTTTTTTGCTAACGGTGGTGGTTTTCTTTCCATCCAGGACTCACCTCATTTCTTTCTGAAGTGTATTCTCCAGACCTGATTTCACATTTCACTAATCACTCACTCTGTTGCCCTTCCTCCCTCCTTCCTCCTCCCCCCCTTCACTACAACCACAGGGAAGACCACACCCACAAGCGCCAGCACAACCTATCAGGGGGCGGCATTCCCAAAGGAGGCAGGTGACCCTCAAAGAGGTACAGGTCCCGATGGCCCTCCCCGAGTGGGGGAACAGGGGTCACCTGACTCGGAGCCAATCAGTGTGGAGATGGAGGGTAAGGGGGTGGGGGGGTGTCCTTGGTCAACTCCGGCCTGTGAGGGGATTGCACTGCTGGGCTCCAACCGCATCACTGTACACGGCTAACATGCTACGGCTAATAACTTTGAATGCTCTTTCACTCTGGTTCAACACACAGCAGTTCTCAAGTTAAAGACGCATCACTATAAAATCACATTACTATTGGGATCATTATAAGGGTTATGGAAATTTTTGCATGCATTTTACCAGTTTAAGTCAAGTAAAATTTTCCCCTAAAACAATTCTCCTCTTGAAATTATTTTTACTTTTACAATTGGACTCTAAAGTGTAGGTGTTCTTCCAGGGTGAAATATCTTTCTTTAGCTCACTAACTCTTAACCCGTTTAGTTAAAATAGTCGCTTAGTAAATGAAGCATCACTAACTCACTCTAATCTGTACACTTCATTAATCGCACATGACTTAATTGTACTCCATTTCTTGGAGCTCTGTAGGGAGATGGAAATGGGCTGCATGATAAATATTATATAAGCTAAGAGTCTATGTATCTACTCTACATACAACATGCAATTTAAAAAAACAGTCAATATAAAAAAGAAATCTTTAAAAAGTAAAACATTATTTGGGTACATAAAATTAACACATAACATTGCACATAGTGACTATCACTGACAGACTATCACTGACAGTAAAAATGAGTGGTCTGTTAAATATTCACTTGTTAGGCACAGATTCATCTACTGGGCATGAGTTATAACCGTAGCTCTTTAAATGTGCACAGAGTTGAATTCCAGTCCCTTGTTTTTCTGTGTCCCATTAGAAACTCATAGAAAACCATGGCACTGATACGGCACTCGGCAGTAATTAACATAACAATGAACATATTTAAAGTAGCACTGCGTAACCTTTGGCTAGTATCTTCACGTAACTTTAAGTCCAAAAATATATATATTCTCGCATTGATTTTTCGGTTCTTAGATATTGACTGGTAGATGGATGGATGTTATTAGGCTCATCAGACAGACAAACAAGCCAATTGTGTGCACTTAAATGTGTAGTGGCAGGACTGGGCACAAATGAGGCCCTAAATATGACAGAGTGGAGCCTCACATCCTCTATAGTTGATCACACATCTTTAAACGCACAACACAGCAGCAGCAGCTCTGAATGTGGACAATTACACCGGTTAAATAGATGCTGCATTGCCTCTAATTACCTGCTCAAATCAAGTTGAGAAGCAGAGGTCGCAACAACACTGCCCTCATGTTTTATTTAAGTGATGCTCACAACAAACACAAATTCCCTCGATGCTTTCCAACTCTGAAATGAATCAAACAACTGCATCTTTTTACTTTTTTGATTCTGCAAACATAAGCTTATCACAGTCACATTTACCAGAACTTTTGAATAGCATACAAAGAATAAACCAAAGTTTTAAAGTTGAGAAGGATATTATTTATTTTATTTTTTTTTCATATTTCTCACCGTTTGTGTACAGCTGTTTTTAGCACCAAGACTGCCATTTGTAGAATCATATCTTAATCAGATTTGTTATTTGTCACATTTGTGCTTTTGAGTGGGAGGTGCAAAGATGATCATAAAAATAAGTTTTCATAAAGTTAGCAGTGGTCCGTATCTCAAACTGTGGCTCACTATCTACCTTGTTGGTACACATACACTTTTACAGGCTGGTAGTATGTGGCCAAGAAAGACAATCAGATGCTGCTGGACACTTGAATTTGTATCTAATGTGGTACAACGTAAAACATCTGCAGAGTTGGAACCATGAGCTACAATAAGTGTCAATAACAGGACCAAAAAGACTTTAAGGCACTTTAGCGTTGGTACAGTGTTAGAACCACTAAAGCGGCTTTAGGAGAGGCTCTACCTAGCCTTAATTTTTTGTTCAAGTGTGGTTTTCTGCTCGACCTCAAGGCAAACATGATGGTGGACGTGAAACCGGACAAAACAATTCCTTCTTAATTGGAAGAAGTCAAGGAGTTTGTTTATCTGGGTTGCACAATCAACGTTGAGGGACGTTTGTCTGAGGTAAAGAGGCGACAGCGATGACTTACAGCACCATCATGGAGATGGGGAAGGAGGAGAAGCCAGATGGTGACTCTTGGATTGAAGGTGCGGTTGCTGAGAAATTCTGCTTATGCCATTTCCACCTACGGATTTGATTTACAGGCTTTGACGGCAGCTCTTTGATGCCTTTGAGATGTGGGCATATTGTAGAGTATCCTGAAAGGCTGGACAGACTGGATGCTGGATAACATTTGGACAGGCATGGTGCTGAGGAAGCAGTTTGTGCTTAGAAAAATACAATAGTTGGGCCATGTGGAGACTTTGACATTTTGCTGGGCTCAGTGGAGAGACGGGCAAAGAGGATGGCCAGAGATGTCTTGGTTTGGACACTATCTAGCTATCCTGGTGTGGACTAGCTGGTGTGAACTAGTGCCCACGGCAGCACAAACTGTATTTTCTGACTGACTGAAAGAAGGAAGGTGGTACCCTTTGTGACAATGGAAATGCCTCTGGAAGCTTGCCAGATTGATCCAACCTGGTACCGCTCCAGTATCATAAACCTTAGTATGTGCTGAAAGAGTTGACTGATGCTGAGCAGAGATTGGGATGTACAATAGATTTGGATGTGATTCAGTGAGAACAATGCAACAGCAGTTTTTGTCCTCATCTCACACTGCCTCTGCAGCTGCTTGTCAAGTCCATAAATCCCTGTCTTCTTTTCACGCAGACACACTGTGTGGCTGCAATGATGAGCTACACTTTAGCTCAAATGAGAAAAGCCTCTAACAAATAAATAACCAGCAGGGGCCTGAACCAGAGAGTTGGACAACGGGACGGGAAAGGGGGTATAGGATGTAATAGAAACAGCTACGCAATCTATTCCAGCCAGAACGTACAAGGCTGTGTGCTGGATCAATCAGAAAAGCCAGCCGGGCAGCGTGATAAGACACAACAAGAGCTGGTGTGGACGAAACACCATCACACTTCCAAAAAGCCCCCAATCACTTCTACTTCCTGTCCATTTCTCTCCACATATCTGCCTCTATGTGCTGCTGGGTCACAAAGCTCCTCAGTACGCAGCAGTAGTTGGAGACTAATACTATTACACATAGTAAGAAAGACATTTCAGAATTTTAGAAAACTATTGATCACTTGGGGTGAATTCAGATGTATTAATACCCATAATGATCATATGATCGTCTGCAATAGGATGCAGGTTAGAGGCTTTTGTGCCACTCTGTCTTAGAGTGTACTGTTCACAGACGTCCATTGGTCAGTCTGTGAACCTTTGCAAACTTCAGTGCAATTGTGTTGGTGCACTTAATAACATTGCTGTCCAAACTCGAGTGTGCACCAAGGAAGGGTACTGGGATTTTCACTTAATATTCATCAACTTTCATTTGAAACTAAATATCTTTAGTATTAAAAATAATTGCACATCAAGGAGATTATATAATTTCAATATTGTAAAGTTGTTGTTTTCTGCCTTGTGTTGTGTCCAAACCAAAACCACAATGTGAAATGTGCGGTACACATGTGGGTAGCTGCATCACATTATGTAAACACCAGGGACGACTAAAAGGCCTGGGTAGGAACCTGCTGACCTGTTGCTATTTAGAAAAATGCCAACAGTCAGATTCCACCAGAGCTGGGGAATACACCCACCGCTGCATTGTGGGATCTTGTGTTAGCAAAATGCTCTGTCTCTGCCTGCTATGGTTATCTGACCTTATCTGCGACTCGTGCAGGTTTAGTCCAAACCGGCGTGGGTTAGTCTATAAGTCCGGGCTCGCAGCTCATTTGGTCAACAAGCTCTTGGAGATGGTTCCATAATCTAATCAAAAATGGGGCTATGTTTTCCAACTCATTAAAACACAACAGGAGGAGAGTGCCTAGTGAACTTATGAACCTTTCCACTAGAAAGAGTGTGCGTCCTGGGGGGGACGTCAATGCCAGCGAGTCATCTGAAGAGTTATTTATACTTCTGAAGACCATGGCAACAGAGTTAAATCCATGCACGGATACAGCACTGCAGACGCAGCTCCTCTAACCAACGACAAGCATAAAGCAAACTATCCATGTCAGCTCAATGCCATCTATTAAACAGTTAATCTTATATTACATATTTTTTAAAAATTGATGCCCAGCCTATCACTATATTGCTGCAAAAATCCCAGACCACAGTTTTAACAGGTAGTCTGGTAGTAGTATTTTGTAATAGGGGGTCTGTGAAATACTTAAGTGTAGGTCTTTTATTCCTTACAGTTGGTAACTGTCAACACACTGTCCGTTTGGAGAATTAGACAGAGGCGATGACACAAGCTTTGTTATGTATGGCTGCTAAACTAGCCATGAAAACACACTTTTATAACTAATATAGATTTTATAACTTCAAAAACTATTAGTGTGCGACACAATTTAGCCAATGCTGAGAAACATATTGTGGACATATTTGTTGTGAACCCAAGTATCAGTTCAATACAACTACATAGTTGGTCTAAATGACCGTGTCTGTGTCCAGAACTTTAACAGATATTCTATGTTGAGCAGTTGGTACCAAGAACGTATAAACTAAGTTTTAACCTTTTACAGTATTTTATAAATGGTAAGTTTAATTTCACTCTGCAACAGCTATAATAGCAACCTTTAATAGTTCCCTCCCTTGTAAAGGAGACATTGGTGTATCTCTTCTCATGGACCATGCACTGGTCTGAACTTTAAAGCAGAACCAAGTAAACCTTTTAGCTTTTATAAATACTTTTCTAAGTCCTTATGGTGGTTAATTGAGTTGTAGTGGTGTGTTTGAAGCCTGCACTATTGCTTTACAGTAATTGAATATACACATAGCAACCTTCCGCTGTATGATGAGCATATGATCTTGCTAAGATCATAACAAAGTTTCATGAACTTTATTTAGTCATCAGCCATGGCGGAGCCCCAAAATGGCAGAGAAACCCTTTGTCTGAAGATGTAGAGCGTTGTAGTCCAGAGCTGTGCTAGGAGTATTTACGACGTGTGATTCCTTGAAGGAAGCTGTAAGAGGAGCTGCGTAAATCTTACTTAGTTCTGCTTTAAAACTTTAATTTAATAGAAGTTTTGGTCTTGTTTCTGTCTCAGTTAGTGATTTGACAACAGCAATACTACTTGATAACAGCAAATACCTCAAGCTCATCAGCCAATGTTGCACCAATCTAGATGAATTGCTTCACTACACTTCGAAAATTAATCATTTAATGCCAGCTGTACCTCTGGGATCAGCTCTCATAATTTTTTTTGTTTTAATAAAACATATTTTAAACAAACCTTTTAGGTGAATTAAAGGTGTTAATGCTCTATAACTGATCTATACTGTATTCAGTTCAGTCTTTGTTTTTTAACCTTTTTACTATTCACTCCTAATTTATGGCTATATGACGGGATGTGGTCACACACACATTTGCCTCACTTTTGAAATGTTACTGCCAATTTGCAGTCCCTGAGTCACAGCCGTGGTGTAATGGCACTCATTAAAGGTCAGCTTCAGCTCGGCTTCCCTTCGGCTCGCCTCACCACCATTTCACACTCATTATAAGTGACATCATATTTAGCAAGACAAACACACAGCACCCTGTAAAAACTCACCTTAAAGGCATTAAACCCTGCACACACCACTTAATGTAACTCCATTTTTTGGGGTTGATGTCAGCTATTAAAGTGATAAAATAGTTTAGGATAGGATTTCAGGTCATATATTGAAGTTGTAAATAGTGAATTAGATCCAATAAATTACAGGCTCCAAGCAATCCTTCCCTGGGGAGCTGAAAACAAAGTCCTTCTTAAGAATAAATATCTTTAGTCTGTTAGTTGTACTGTGGCTGCACAAACTAGGTATGTTCTGACTAGACACTTAAACAAATTTTATTGTCATCAAAATATACACATAAGTGCAGCATGAAGCCGTTAACAGTTGTTTTACCAGTGTAGATTGTGAGAGTATGTGAAAATATAGTTGGTAGTATGAAGTGAATGCACAAAAAACTAATTAAACTTATTTAGCAGCTTAGCCGCATCCTGGGATCCAAATAGATGTGCCCTACTCAAGCCTGCTGGTTACGGGGCTCCGTTGCGAAAGTGAAACCAACTCGCGCTGTAATGTTTGGCTGTCTGGCCTGTTCAGAGTGGAGTTAATAAGAGGTGCCTCTGTACTCACAGAAAGTTGAACTTAAAAATACTAAATGTCCCGTTTACCAACAAAAAAGAGAGATAATTCTTTTAGCAAAGTAGCTACATTTCAAATGTAGCACTGGTCCTTGCTGGTCTAAACCATCTCTGTCTCAGACATTATTTTATAATGAGTCTGACTAAAACATACATCAGCTGAGACATTATTGAGGTTTGATCAAACGTGAGTCTGTTTTTAAATCTGGTCCTTTGTGAATTACATCAGGTACTCGTATAAATGTTGGTTTATAAATATTGTGCCTGGATGTTAATGTTTCCTTGAAGCTGTACAATAACAGAATATTTACTAAATAGTAATAATCATTAGACCCACTCAACTGCAGGAAATGTTGTAAGTGCAACCCACTCTCACCTTGATGCAGAGAATGTTGATAAGCTTATGTTTTCTCAGAAGAACCAGTAATATTCTTATGCTCACTACAGTCTGCATCCAGACCTTTGGCAAACGGTTTTTACATTGTCATTCCAAATCTCACCGAAACAGATACAGTACATCTATTAAGGCTAATACATTACTTAAACCTACCACATACAACCCTATTTAAAAACCCAAAGCCATTACTTCAACCCTGTTTCTTGATGAAAAACCTGTGACCGGTGGGGCCCACAGTGAACAGATCCACTCAGCTTGTAGCCCTTACCCCTTCACCTTTTATCTCCCGTCAGCTCTGGGTAGGATTGCCCCCTCTAACATGCCTGCTTTCTGTTTCAAATACTCTTCCTCCTTGAGTTGAACTAACCCTTCAGCTGTACCTGCCTCCTTTGTTGAATCCTCTCCCACTGACCCTATCTTTCATCCTGTATGATCTGTCTCTCCACTTTCACAGCCTGTGGCTCAAACTGTGCTCAGGTTTGAGTGGCCTCAGTGCAGTTTGACCATGGCTGCTCTTAAAGCAGCAGTTCACAGCAAAGATTAATTTAGTGGTGCAACAGTGGTGGCTTTAAAGTGAACACAGATCGCTCTAAAGTAAAATTTTATCTTCTAAATTCTTGTAAATATGCGGTAAGCTTCTCTGCTCAAGGAATTAGGTAAAAGTTGACTGAACTACAAAATCTGACTTTTGCTGTGGACTGTTTCTTTAATTTTTCTGCTGCAGTTAAAATTTTCCTTGTGCCTATAATGAGGAGAAGGCACAGGAACATTAAACTTCAGCTGGAACAGAATGGCCTCTTCTACTTTTATATCTGCAACTGCATGTTTGTAAAAAAAAAAAATTTAATTAAATTAACTAATGCATGTGCTTTGACTTATTTCAACAAATCTGATTTTATTGTTGAATAGATGGAATGGTTTTAGAGCAATGATAATCCTTAGTTGTACAATATAATGGTGGATATTGTAAAATGTGTCAAATGCTGCATTCTTGATTTCATGCAAATTAGAAGAATGCTTTTCTGTTGCTGTGTGTAAATGTATTGCTGCGGACAAGACAAGTTGTGGTTTCTGGGGAGTTAGAGTATCATGGCTAATGACCACTGACTCTTCATTGCTGTATGTGTCATAAGCAGAATTATAATGAAGTATACAGGCCTTATTAACAGATACCTGTAATGGGTCAAGTATCAGATACTAACATTGGATTGGTGCATCCCTGACAGAGCTATTAAAATGAGAGTAGACAGTTGACGGAATAATTCTTAATCTCCGAAACTGGTTCAGAAGGGTGAGTAAGAAGGTCAAGCCAGACAAAATTCTGTTGACTATGCTGCTTTACGAAGACCATCAATAAAAATGCAAACTTTTTGTCTTAAGCACATAATCCATCACACAAGGATAGTAAAGCAGAAGTAATTAGAATAATACCCATCAATAACACAGGCATTTATTTCCACTTAGTCCCATTATGTGTCGTGGGGGACTGGAGCCTATCCCAGCAGCTTTGGGTCTGAGGCGTGGACAGTGGCCAGTTAGTCGCAGGGCTGACATTTAGTGACAGACAAACATTCATTCTCACATTTTTTCACTAAGGACACTTAATATTTGTCAATTGACCTGTACATGCATGTCTTTTCACGGTGGGAGGAGGCCGGAGTACCCGGAGAGAACACAGGGTGGACATGCAGACTCCTCACAGAAAGGACGGAGTTTGCCGAAAATGTTCGTGTTGGCTGGGGTTTGTTACTCAGTAAAAAAGACAGTTGGCTGAAAACTACATACATTTTAATCATTTGGAAATCCCATCCCTTTCAGCAAACGCTGTATTTGGGTCCAGGCTGTCTGCTGACTAGAGAACTAGAGCACAGGTGTAACTATTAAACTGGTTGTTTGTGATTGCCAGATGCCGCAGCATGCTTAATTTCCCACTATTCAATCCCAACACTAATAGAATCTATGCTGCGTACGCTGGGTACACCTGGAATGAAACGTGCACTCATTACCGCTGCTGTTAAGTTGGAATAGATCTGTTACGCTGCACCATTTAACCCTAGCTCACGTGCGCACATTAAAGCCACTGATGTAGAATATATGCAAATTTCTAATAAGAAGTGAACATAATTGAATTCAGTCAAACACACTAAACCAAAGACACACACATATTACAAGTGACACAAGGCAATGTATTCTGACCTACTGACTTTTACTTATTTTCAAATATGAGAATTTTAACATTCAGTCACATTAGACATAATCTTCTCTGACCAATGGGCTCCAAGTGTAGTAACACAATTCCCAGTAGCTATTGAAGTTTGTTTGGACTTAAATCTGTAGAGTCTGGAAACCAAAAAACATCTTTCATAACAATCTTTTAGCTTCATACTGTCCACAGCTGACACTCTGAAACAGTTTGATTTAAATGTGAACACCCCACAGACCACCGGTAAATGCATAACAAGCCATAACTAGGATTTATTTTCTAAGAAGAAGAACAAGTGTAAGCACAACCATATATGCGGTCTATGCTGAAAAAAAGAAAGTGTGATACATTTAACCTACTTTAAGGCCTGTTTGCTCTCCATCAGCACACAAACATGACATTAAAACTGTCAACATCCAGACACTTACCGCCACAGCAGAGGCTCATATTTTTAAAAGGAAATTGTTTTTTTTCCAATCTGTAACCTCGGGGTGTCATTCAGGAGCTAAACGGTTATTTATACTGAGGAAGAATAAATCTGGCATTAGCGGGGGTGGGAGGATATTGCAAGTCTGCCGAGCCTCGGGCCATTTTTATTTATTTTTAAATTTTTTATCCACACTAGCTTCTCACTGGGATAGAGTAGCCATTAAGGGAACAATTACACGCACTTGTAAGCTCACACAAGCAGAAACTAATTAGAGCTATTTTGGAACGTCTTCACTTTGATGCGCTGAAGAGAAGTTACAAAGAAGAGCGAGAACAGAAGTTGGATTTTAAAAAAATATATATATTTATGTCCTTCAAAGTAGGCATTTTATTTCATAATCCAATAACGTTTTATTGTTTGTTACTGTAGTAGAACACAAATAAATCTATGATAGCCCTGTAGGCACATTATTTTACTGTAAAATGCTGACACTATATTAATTTATTAAATAAATTCATGCAAGAAATTTTGTTCAAGATGAAACATGAGCCTGATGCATCAGCAGTTTGTCCAGGACAGGAATTAATGGAAGTAAAATGGCTGCTTCTATTGGGTTCTTCTATAGTATTAAATGTCCATTTTTCAAAAACAAAAAAATCAAATGTATTATTTTGACGTGGTTACACAATATTGAAAACTTATTTTTTTAACGGAGTTCCATTTTGCTCCAAAATCAACCATGACCTTTAGCTCAGTTTATTAATTTTTGTTCTCAAGGGAGTTTTTTGCAGATGACATAAACAATAGTAAATGGTAATATAATGCTCAAAAAGGAGTTGGCGGGAGTGAAAACATGTAAACACTGACCCTCTTTTCCACTTATTGATAAAAATGTTGATTATTACATTATTTGATACATACACAAACTCAGATTCAGAGTCAGCTGCATCATTTAGGATAGATGACTTTCAATAATACTTAATTACAAAGATAAATAGTCATTATTGTTTTCTCTCACTATAATTGTGTAATGCAATTTTTTTTTTTATAAAATCACTAATTAGCCAGACATGTCCTTAGTTGACTCTTTAGTTGTTTGTTTACATAACCCACCGCTCTGCACTATTTTTAACTGTGGATGCAGAGTGTTGTGATCCTCCTGCGCCGAGGTTGTTCTCCGACCGTATCGCAGCTGTCAAACCCCAGCAGAGTGACGGCCTGTCAGTCACCTCTCATCGCCTGTCTCTCACTCTACACCTTTTTCACACACAGCCGCTCGCTCCTTTTCATCATCCCCTGCTTCCACATCACTTTGTGCGAGCAGAGACTTTTATCACCACTCTCTCATTGGCTCCTCGCTTGTCTGCAGTTTGTCACCGGGCTTGAGTTTTATCTCGTCTCCTCTCTATCACCGAGTCTCTCTCCTCCCTTTCTTCTGCGCTCCCACAGCCCATCTGTCGTTTTTACCTTTTGGCAAACTTGGGTATCTCTATATTAAGCTTTCACTGAGCCGAGACCATTCCGAGTTGACACAAAATATAATGTGACAAAGTAAGAGCAGAACAATGCAGCAACATAATGCGTTCAAGGGCAAAGTGCTCTCAATTATACAGAACTCAAAATAGAATAAAGTGAGCTTTTTGAGGCCCATCTTGCATACATTTGACTCTAACTCTCTGGATACTTTATAAAGTATGCAAAAAGATAATTCAGCGACAGGAGAATTGAATGTGCAGAGTCAATACCAGTTTTACTAGTTTTACCATAACCAGAATTTGTGCTATATCTGCTTTTGGACTCACATTTTGAATCCCTCTTGACAACAAACAAAAAGGTTAGTTTGGAACATAAATGTTGGAAACTAATAGCTACTATTTATTTAGTACAAGCTGTAATAAATTTGAATATAGCATTACAACCTGTCTATGTTCATTTATATCCATTTGACTCTTGGTTCGGCTTAAACTTGTGTGACAGGCTGCTTCAAAAGAAATTGCCATGGTTCGGAGTATTCAGACAAAAACTTGAGCTAAAACCAGTGCTTGGCACAATCCATAATGCCTCAAACAAACTTCTGCAAGACAGTTGCAAGATCAGTTGCATTGGATGAGGAGGTATAGGAGGGGCTACAGTGAATACAGTGAGGCTAGTGTGAATAGCATAAGGAAGAACAGATCACACTGTTCTTGTTATGGGGGTTTTGTCTATTTTTTTTTTTTTTTTTGACATCTTGTTGGATTGAAATTGGACAATTTATTCTGTGGGAGAGACAAGGAGGGTGGTCAAAGTGAGTGTCATTCCCAACCACCCACTGTACCATTAACTGTAATAAAGATATTCAGCCACAAATTATTTAACAAAAAAGAAAAACGGAACTCCTTGGGAAGTCTTTTGTGCAGACAGATATAAATATAGATGATCTTATCTTATTGATATCAAACATCCACTGTCTGTTCTTTGTTGCTTTATTATGCAGTGGATGGTCAATGTTGTTTGGAATAGAATCCACCCTACCCTTGGGCCACTTTTACCCATTGTTTATATGGCCATTTCTGTCAGTTTTTTGAGTGTGTACTATCACTTTTTCACTAAACTAAACTAAAAATTGCATTTAAAAGTTTTTAACAATCCAGACAAAAAAAAATTTCAAAAAAATGTTCCACCAAACATCTATAGAAGTTATACATTTTTTGTGGCAGCAACAAAGTAACTAAAATCCTAATGCTAGAATCAATATCCTTGTTTTTTAGTATTAAATTTAAACAAGATGCATTCAGATTCTGTCCAGTCCATTCCGTAGAAGCCAAAGCAGTGGACAGTTGGTCAGTGCCTCCTGTCCGGCACCTTTCCTCCTGGCAGGCCTTGGGGATGATTCACAGCGTATTAATTTCACTGTGACCGGTGGCACCATATGTCCCTCGTAGCCGGTGATTGAGTCATCCGCTCTGCTCATGAAACATGTTGTGACAGGCCGTCGGTACGCTCCGGATTTGTTTTCCTCAGCTGTGTGTCCATCTCACACCCCGCCGGGACACTTGACTCCTACCCCCTGACCAGGAGGAAACTTTCAACAGTCCCTAGAATGAGGGATGGTCCCGGGGGACCGGATGACTCGCAGGTAGCAGAAAACCACAGGGGCCACATTGGGCAGAGGGCACCCTGACAGGGCTCCCAAATGTCATGGAAAATCTGGAAAATAGGCAGCTAGATTTTCCATTCAGTAATCTATGGAAAAATGAAACAAAAGCCAAACCTGTGGGAATGTATTTGTTGTCCAGAAAAAAAAATCTGGACCTTAATTTAAAAAATTACGATAATACTAAAGGTTTGAGGTTTAATGGCTGAAATGACATAATGATAAAACCAAAATTAAGGACATACTGTATATTCAATATAAAAGTCTTTGATTGCACAATTACAAAGAGCAATCCTTCCCTTGAACACATAATGATGAAATACTATTTCTGTCTATAAAGTATCTACATTTGTGTCCAAATTTTAGAAGAAAAAGAAGTATTGTGTATTTAGATCATTTGGGGGCCCGGGGGGTGCTTTATGCATGACATTAAATAACTAATTAATAATTATTCATTTATGTGTAAAATGCAGTATGCAGCTGGGAAAATGGAACTAATCATTCAAATGTATTTTGTCAATAGTCTAGTAATGCTTATAATGAAAAAATAATTAAAGCTCCAGTTGAAGTTAAATTTCCATAAATCTTTAGACACTATCTTGATATTGTTTCTAAATTACGTGAACCCATCATCTGACTAAATTTGGGCTACCGTAAATTATAGGTCTTATTGTTGCTGTAAGTAAAAAAAAAACTGCAGTGGCTTCAGTTATCTACTAGAGATTTATATTAATATGCGACTGGCTGTTTCTCTCATCAAAAACATTATTTGTTATAATCTTCTAAAAAGAGATGTAACCGTCCTTTTACCACAGTGGGCGACCATTTTGCTGATGAATGCGGCCCGAACTCTCAGTAATATAACCGTACTGCAGACCCGGCCGGCAGCCTGTGTAATTAGACCCAATTAAACAGAAAAGAGAAGAGCTGAAGATTAAACGACGAGACATTAACGCGCTCACTGCTGCATCACTTCTGACCGCCGCTCCCGCTGGGATTGCAATTATGATTTATGGCTTTTTAATGTGGTCATACGTCGAAGCACTCCTTGGAATAAAAGGCTCCAAATGAGAGATTTTTAATTGGAGTCTGAGGGAAATGTTGACAACACACTGTTCAGAAATGATTGATACTTGACACTGAGATAATACTACCTCCACATGCAATTTAGAACAAAGTTTCTCAATTTCTTATCAGCCTCTAGCCACAAAGTAAGTAAATACATCCATCATGACCAGACTGATAAACCTCATTTATTTCTAATCTCCAAACCTGCTTGTAATAACACTGTCAAATTAAAGCTTTTTCAGAGGCAGCAGTTAAATAACTCTCATATTGTGCCTCAATTTGGATTTCCAGACTTTTATTGAATTTTACCAAAAAAAATGTAAATTCATTTCTATTGCTGTAACATTTTCCTATAATGACCCGACAACTAAGATTATAGTAAATACCTGCATATTGCCTTTTAGTGTTGCATATTAGCATTTCCTACAAACATTAAGATACTGGCATAGAACTGTAATCAATCTGTCCATGTATAACATCTCTACTTGTCAAATAAACCTTTAATCATCTCCAACATCTTTGTGTTCTCTAACAATACATGTTGGTACTGCAGCTTTAGAGAACTGATCCCAGAAATAATTCAAAGCAAAACAGCAGGGCAATTAAGATTAATTTAAGTAATTATCAAGCTGATATGCACCAAGCTGATATCAAGCTGATATGATATGGGAGCTTCACCACATCCAGTTTTATTCATTAGTTTTGTTGCTTCCAACCTTCATAACTGCTACCATTGACCATAACACATAAGCCACAAGAACCAGACAAGCTTCTCATTTGCACTTCCACTAAGGCTGGTCTGTCATGTCATCAACAGACTGCAGTGTTTAGCTCCACCTTTTACTATCTACAACCAAAGGGTTTCCAAACAATACAGTTAATGTACCCAACATACAATACAGCATGTTGGATACATGCACTAACCACAACAACAAAACAAAAGTAAGAAAATAACTTGACACAACAAATTGACCCTGGTTTGTAACAGTTTCTATGGTATACAAACTATATTATCTGATTTGTGATCTTCCCAGTGTGCATCCCTCATCATCATAAACACATCTATATCAAGTTAATAAGGCTGTGTCCAAAACCTTTTCATTTTATAGTGGTGTCTTAATGTCTATTAGGCTCAAATGTACACTCAAAGGAAATGCAATGTGCCATATGATGCAACAATGAAGAGAAAGCTGTCTGAAACTTTTATCAAACTGTGTCCACTATATTGCGCCTTTTTATAGCTATTGATGAACTGAACTATTGAAGGTCTAGGGAATGGTTTCAGACACAGCCTCACTCTTTAAAAATCTGTTTGTATTCCTGAGATGTCTGATTTTGCATGTGTGCAGTCCCCCCTGCTCAAACTAATCACTTCCACACAAACTGTCATTAAGGCTGTAGATGGGGCCTGACACCACAGATGGCGGCAGGTTTTTGCAAATGAGCTCTTATTAGGAGAGGTGGCAGGTTTCAGTCCTTGTACCCTCACTGTCTTTCACGCCATTAGGCAAACACTGTGGCAGGGTCACATCACCCAAGGATATTTCCATGCTAGATTTACTGCAGCTAAATAACCTTGTTTCCAGTCCACTGTTGCACAAACTGTCTCCTAGGCCTCATTTACACAAAATTCGACAAGCTTATTTGAGTGTGTGCTGGCCGAGGCGCTGCACTCGCTGAGCTATTGGATAGACCTGTTATTTTTGGCTCGATCGTCATAACCAGGTGCTCTCACTATAATGTTCTCTTTGGAAAGTGAGGTTTGTGGAAATGACATCCAGTTCCCGCTGTTGTGCTCCTATCAATATTTAAAGCCCTCACTCATTTCAGAGTAGATTTGTGTCTGACTGGGGAGCTTTTGGCCTCTGCCACTCTGAGACCAACGACAGGTCCTGAAAGAAAGCCTAACTGATCTGGTAGCAGTGAGGGAACAGAAGCCAGGAGTGTGGTTCAAACACCTCTCCCGTGCTGTTCCCGCGCAGTGAAGCCCTGTAAACACAACCTGTCTCTCCCAGCTGCTACTTGACCTATATTAGCTCTGTAAAATAGCTCTTTCTGTTGCTCTCAAGCTTAAATAATAATAACTGATGTATTTTGTGCATTACAGGTGTGAGACGGCCTCCTGATGTTGACAAGACTAATCACAGTGTCCACTACACACTCCTCATTGCTTGTGTGTTGGTGGCCTTTGTCCTGGGAGCGTTCCTTTCTGGCTTTCTGGTTTCCTGTTACTGTAACCATACAGGACACAAGACGAAGAAGCTTGCCAAGGATCCAGAAGCCCCCATCCCACACGCCCTTTCACTGCGCAGCCTAGCCAAGCTCAACGGACTTCTGGACAGCCAGAGCAAAGATGACAAGCTAGAGGTATCCTCTCCAAAGATCTACAACTCTTTCTTTGGCAACGGAAAAGAGCATCACGCCCCGCGGAGAAACGGCCATCATGGAGTGACCATGGGAGACCTGATGCATTCCCACCACCACCACCTGCACCACTCTTCTGAGCTCTCCGGTCTGCCCACACCAGACTCCACCCCTGAGCTGCCCATCAAGAGCATGAAAGCCTTCAAGAACCAGTGGGAGAAGAACCAGAACTGCAACAACGCCAAAGACAAGTCCCATAGCAGCTCCCGGCCTAGCTCGGCCCTACTGCCCCAGCAGGTCTTCCCCTACTCCCACAGCCTGTCCAACGGTCTGCACTCTGAAGAGCGCAAGATCCACAACGTGGAGCGGGTCCTATCCCAGCAACCCTACTGTGGATACCCTCAGAAGGTGATGGAGGTGACCTCTCTGGACGAGCTGCTCAAACACATCCACGAGGCGGGTAGCAGCAGTAAGCCCACCCAGCTCATGAGCCCTTCAGGCCTGATGGCCAGTGGTGGGGCAGGGGGTCAGCTGGTCTTCTCCAACCGCATCCAGCCCCACATCCCTGAGACTGAGTCGGCACCATACTACAGCTCATCCACTCTGCCGCGGGACAGCCTCACCCGGCGCATGGACGTACCCCCGGACATCCCTCCACACCACCAGTCCACACTGGAGCGGAGGCACTCCTCCCAGAGGCACTCACTGCTGACTGCAGCCAACAAGATGGCCGCTGCAGGAGGAGGAGGGATGATTCCTCGCCAGCCAAGTTTCAGCCAGAGGAACGGGGGATCTCACCAGCCCCCCCCACTTCTGGCCCGAATGAACTCTACAGGCAGCGCCTGCGAGGTCCACTATCCCCTTATCCCAAATGGCTACTTAGCCCGCCAGCACAGCTACAATGGAGAGCAGCAGGACATCCCACACAGGGGGGCCATAGTCCGGCGGGCCTCCTCCCTCAAACCGGATGTCCCCCCTAAGCCCCTGTTCATCCCGGCCTCGTCCCCGGTCAACCAGCCGGGAAAGTTTAACTACTGAGGACCAGCAGGAGGACTTCTCTGGGGCTGTCGTGATCCAGTGATCTTGAAATAACTTACCTGAACAAATAAACAAATATGAGGCAGTAGACCTTTGACCTCCAGCTCGCCCCCTGGTGGTTTTGTGACCCTAGTGTCACTGTGGGCAAAGCCTCAACCAAACCATGTCCCCTTCTGTTTGTCCGGCAAATATCTTTGTACCATATTGGTATTGCTCAGCTACTTGCTTTATTCTAGAACCGCTGACTGAGGTGACATGGTGCCACCTCCTGGTGTTAGACTGCCAACGTCCTCAGTGTGGATTTACAAAACCAGTTTGAGTTGAAGAACTTTAGGTTGAAGACTTCATGTTGAGGATCCTGCGATGCTTAGATTCATGCTTTTGCTTAACCTTTTCTGATGTAGTGTTGGTAACCAACCCCACCCCATCCTCTAATGTGTTTATATTATGCATGTGTGTGTATATATATGTGTGTTTATATCCACACCGTATATGTATACATATACATATGCAGTATATGTAACTCGTGGTGAAGTCAGAATCCCCCGAAAGTAGTTATGTCTTTGCCTTATAATACTCTTTCATCTTTGGGCATATCAAAATATTTCCCCTAGAAAAGATTTGAAGGTAGGGCGTCCAGATCATGCACTCCATTTGCCAAATTCACCGTCTGACCTCCACCGGCACTAAAAAAAAACACACCCGGTTGTGTTGAGAAAAAGGAAGCAGCTACTCACCTCTTCTCTCTTTCTGTTCTTGTCCAGCAGATGTCAGGTCAGGCCTAGACCGTGGAAAGGGGTTTGTTTTAGACGTGTGTTGCTCCACATATTGTGAGGGAATAACTGAATGGAATAAAACTCTAGTGTGTGCTCTAAAAGCTTTTGGAGCCAAAGAAGGAAAGATGGCGTGCCCTGCTTACTAATACATCAAACATAGAATGGACTGCAACTCTAGTTATTAACTTTGTGTGCTCTCAGTTGTAAATAAAGGAATAATTACTAGCCAAATTTTAACTGTATGTGTAAATGTGTGCCTTATTTAATAATGGTGTGTGACATGAGGGAGGGGAACAATGCAAGGGGCTCAGGCGGCTATGCTCCAGTATATTCTAGGTGTTTCATTTTGTACGCTTGTCAGTATGTGTCATATATGAATATGTGAAGAGTTTCATTCCACAAAGACTAGTCATGTTCAAATGTGTCACTTCTTCTGATGACAACTGTGAGTATGATTGTACCAGTCACTATGAATTGTATTTTCTTATATATCAGTATCTTGAGCCTTTTTAGTAGTATTTTACAACAATGTGTACCATTCAAAAACATTTAATGGCAGATCTTATTTTTGGTGTTTTGGAATGAAACCCTTCATCTGTGTCTTTTCGTTCTCTCTCCAAACTACATCTCGTAAGTGTGAACCTGCTGGATTTTGGGGAAAATGATACAAAGCAAATACACACATTTCACATACACAGACTTAATCTTACACTGCTCTGATGATTTCTGATTGTCTTTATTCTATCTTTACTTTTACTAAGTTTTTTTACTCATTGACAGCAAAAACAAGTGAACAGAGTTAGCTGTGGTTAGCGGCAGTTAGCTTAAACAATTGTGCAAAAATGAGGGCAGGCTCCCATTAATACAATACTATTGGAATTTTTTTTTTCACTCTGGTCTCAGTCATTGTTCGAACACTTTACTAGAAGCTACAGTCTGAATAAAAGTGGGTCTGAATATAAAAGTTCACAGCCTAACACAGGTGAACTTCTCTGATTTGGGACTGAGCAGCAGAGACGGCCGTGGTGGTGACGATCTGATGAACCTCCTCCTTCCGCCAATAATGACGCCACATGTATTGGAACAAAACAGTGAAAGGTAATGTGCAGACAGTACTGCACAGAGTACTTAAAACACCAGCTCCACGACACGCACGTCAGCTCGTCGAAGTATATAGTAACTGAGTAGGAGATGAGATAATGCTACTAAGCCATGGCTAATTTTCAAAAGTATAATTTTCTTTTTCTTTGTTGGAATATGGCTGTATTTCAAATTTACTAGATCCTCATAACTACTAAATTGGTTGAGGACCATTTTAATCAGTCTCGATGGGAACCAGCTTGAATATGGACCCTAGCAACCGGAAGCGATGGAGGTGGGGCCATGAGAAGGGATTGACTAGGGTCGACTTTAGCTGCTAAAAAAAACCCTTGTGGGATTGACTGCTGCTAGCATAGCTACAACATATCATGACCCTGGCTGTGTCTGACACCACTGCCATAGGGTTCTGCGAATGTGCTCTCAAAGTTTCCCACAATGCAGCACGAAAGGTGATGGTCACTGGAGACAGAATTGTCAATAACTGTACTATGTCTTTTAAATTGTGTTTGGATAACACAAGCTAGAGAGATGAGTTTAACCAATTTTGTGGCATCAGAAGTCTTTCAGCACTGTGTCAGAGACGTTTCTGCATACACAGCAGCCAGCATTACTTCATTATTGCTGTCTGGTGTCAGAAATCCAGTAAGTTTTACTAATGCTTTATCAACAAGAGCACTACTTTCTGTTTGCATTCAAAATAAGTCCACTTCAGTCCACTTCTTTTTACTGTCAATGTCTCTCCTACAATTGTTCACAGTTCCTCTTAAGTTCTAGTCTTGTAGCCATCGTAGAAGTCTCCTCACTGCATGGGAGGGACACTGTTTCAACATGTGACATTTTATACATAACTTGGTCATAGCCGCAAGAAATAGGCAATATACTGTCTTCTTGTTTGCCTTGACTTTGATTTTTATAATTGAATGAATTGTTTTTTGAACTTCTATGATGGCTATTCTGTTGATTTTGGGTACGACAATGGCATGATACAATGATAATGTGCAAATGCTGCAATGACCTCTTTGAATTGTCAAGGATATCATTTGGGTTTTTCATGTTAACCAGTCTGCTTTGCTTCAGACCAGTCACACTTTGGGAGCCTCTTTGGCCGCGCTCGACTGGAACCATGATCAATTCTGTGAAAACAAGCTCTGCACTCTTTACTGTATCTCAAAGTGTTGTTTATTGATTAAATTTGCCCAATTCTGGCTCCAGCAAACAATGGAGTATACTTAATGTGGCCAGCTGTGAGGTTTGTTCAGCGCCAAAACTAGATTGTATATTAAAATGCAGCAGAGCATTAAATAGACTTTGAAACAACTGACACAAAACATCCACTGTGTGACCATAATGTCTTCGAAGAGGAATTGTGGCAGCTTCACTAACTGGGAGTTTTGACAGTTGTTTTTTCCTAATGTGCCAGAGCCTGTTCGAGGAGCGATAGTCTCACCTTTGTGTTTGAGTTGGTGTAAATACATTCAATCAGGTGGGGTCTCATTCAGTCAGTGTTCATTTGGGTTCTTTTTGATTTCCAGGCTAAAACTCTTGGAGTACTAAAGATTTTGGTCTCACAGAAAACCATTGTATGTCTCTTATACTAGGAATAAAATGAAACTATGAGGCAATTGTCTGCGCTTGTCATTATTTTACTAATGTCATTCAATGGTGCGCAGTGGTTAGCACAGCTCACAGCAAAAGGTTGTTGGATCAATCCCCGCAACAGGTTTTTCTTTCTGGAGTTTGTATAACACAATTCTGATATGAAATACATGTAACCTTCAAATCAATTTATTGGGAGCAATTTTGGTGGCTCTCTGTGAAAATGTCAGAATAGCTGCTCTTTTATACGCGCAAGCTTTCAAGAATTTTTTTTTTTAGCTTTGAGCTGTAGTTACATGACCATGTAGTGGAAAACAGTTGTTGCCAATCAAGAGGTTGAAAGGATTGTATGGGTCATTTTGGTTCTTGAGTAAGAATATGAGCTAAAGGGCAGAATGGCTCATAAAGGTCAAGAGAATGAAGACAAAAGAGCCTCAGAGCATATTTTTGATTCCTCCATTGAGCCTGACTTCATTCCCTGGGCCTCTTCTTTACTGCTGTCCCAGAGCTTTTCATGCTGCTCGTAAATGCTTCCGAAAAGAGGATGGAGAACTTGTGAAAGACTTAAACACTGCTGGCATGCACTGTTGGATGAAGTGTACACTAAGTATCTCTAAAATGTGCTTGATGAACACACCTCGCACAAGCTGGGTTACATATTAACAAGTTCAGTCAGCAAATGAACACTATTGTTTTCAAAATCAGATCCAATACAACATGTTCCTCAGAAAAATATTCAAACTTTGTCAAGTTTTTTAAAGTTGTAATGCTTTTCCATAAGCTTTAAACAACAACAACAAAATGAGTCAGCACAGGAGCACTTTTATATTTAATAACCTTACAGCCCACCAGGGTGACTGCCAAATTGACAGAACAAAAGTGGAGCACTTGACAAAATTTGAATGTGGCTGCCTGAAGACCAACAGGTCCCAATCACAGAGCGCTGTGGACGCAGCTGGAGCAGGTCACACTGACACAGGTCATTGTTCAAATATAGCTTCATTTTTTTGGAACAGGTCACAAATAAGAAATAATACAACAGGCCCCATTCAGCCAAAAGCAGGTATTCTCATCTTGTGGGTTGGGTCTTAAGTATGTTCTTGATGGGTGTATGGCAAAAAAATAAAATGCTGAAGTTCAATTTAAGAAATGGTTACTTTAATAGTATTTTGAAACTTGGGCAGCACTGCTCAAAAGTCTGTTACCCTCAGACTACAGCAGCCTTAGAGGGTCAACACTACCCCCCACCATTTAGTGTCACCTGGGTATCCTGCTATCTAAGCAGTGCCAAGGATCCTCTCTCTTGTACTATGCTTCTCAACAGTGGTGGAAGAAAATGGAGCACTCAAAGTTCACCTAGACAAATGGAGAAGATACAAACTCCAGACCAGGCCTCAGCCCTGACAGGACCACGTGTGTCATGACAGGATCAGGGCAAATAGCTCTGAGGATCATCTGATTATTGGGTTCGGTAATTCAGGTGTTGTAAAGTTGTTGTTGTATATACTTGCACTTTTCTGCACGCTAGCTGATGTAGCCTCAATGCTTGTTTGTAGCACAGTTAAGCACTGAGCCACTCGCTAATGCAGCTGTAGATCTGTGGATCTACAATAGGAGCTTGTTGGGGGCAGATTATTCCTAAATATAAAAGTTCCATAAAAGGCTGGTTTACGTGGAAATGCCTACATTTCCAGCTCTGTTTCCTGTAACTGCATTTGCCATCACAGCAGCATTAGTGATGTGCAGCATAGGTCTAAATGCACTAAACCTGCCTGGGTCTTAAGCAAAACCACTCTTGCTGGTACAGTGAGGGATAATGTCGGCAGCTGAGGCTGACCTTTTAGCACAAACAGATCTTCTAATGAGGTGCCATCGATCGGTTTATGCAATTATCCTCCCTGTGGTCTATTAGATAATCATGAGTGGTGGAGATGGAGGAGGGTGTAGCCCAGGCCGGAGAATGGACAGCGATTAGCACCAGTCTAATTATCGGAGTCCAGCGGAATGGGACTTGTTGTCGGCCCGTGGTCCGTGGGGTCAGAGTTCACATCCCCCTGAATGAGAGCTGATGGAAAATAGGCCTCAACTGAACCCATTACTGGACTATTGTCAGTCTGCGCTGTTCTCTGACATGACCCATTGTTGCTAAATTTGTGCATTGAGTCACGAAGCATAGACATACACACAAATAATCAGTTCAATTGTCTACACTTTCCCACACTGGTCATATACTAGGGCTGCAGTGGTTAGAGCAGCAGTGACAGGTGAAGCAAATCTGAATAGTCATTGATAAATGAAGGAAGTTTCCATAAAGGCTGGTTTCATTACAAGTACAGTCATAATTGCAATTTTCTTCCTTCCATTAGCACACACATACAGTACCTATAATAACGTGGGGAGTTTATTAGAACTAACATTAACATTCAAAATCTATTCCACCAAGTTTCTTTCTTGATTGGAAATGACACTGAAGACAATGTCTTCCAGAAGATAAGACAATGTTGTGGAAATAAATATTTCTCAGCTTTTATTTACATTTGAACAAAAAGTGGCATGTCCAAAATTATCCATACCCTTTGCAAACCCTCCAGTCTGTGAACAAATCCAAAGTTCTATACTATTCCAAATAGCCCAGGCTGTTCTAAAGCATCCTATTTACCCTGATTCATTAGGAAAAGCTGAAATCAATTCAACAGGTGAAAAACCGCAGCTTTCTGCTCAAAGGAGCTCAGTGAATACCTGCTGCTGTGCGTTGTGGCTGCTCACAAGTCAAGAAAGGGCTATAAGGCCATATCTAAAGGTTTTCAAGTTCCAGTGGCTACAGTGCAATGCTTTATTAAAAATACAAGACGTTCCACACTGTAGAAGCCAAAAGTGACCTCTGTGCTGGCCAGGACGATAGTGAGAGGTGAAAAAGAATCCAAGGATCAGCACCAAGGCCATCCTGGTGAATCTGGGCTCTGCTGTCAACTTCTCAAGGCAGACAGTCCAACAGACATTGCACACTGCAGGGTTTCACGGACACAGACCAAGAAGGACGTCATTTCTTCAGATAAGACACACAAAAGCCTACTTGGCCTTTGCAAATACTCATCTGGGCAAAGACAATGACTTCTGGTCTTCTGTTTTATGGTCAGATGAAACAAAAATTGCATTGTATGGCCACAATAATGTATCCTTCATTTGAACATCATCCACACTGTCCAACAAGGATGGTGGGAACCTCATGCTTTTGGGGTGCCAATGGACCAGGGAACCTAATCACTGTAAACAGCACAATGATTAAAGAACAATGCATCAAGATTCTCAACAACAACATCAAGCAGTCTGCAGAGAAACTTGGCCTTGGACACCAGTGGACATTTCAGCACAACAACGAAGTCATTGAAAGAAGTGGTTAGCAGACAAAAACATTAACCTTTTGTAATGGTCCAGCCAGAGTCCTGATATGAATCCAATTGAGAATCTGTGGAGGGAGCTAAAGATCAGGGTGATGACCCTCCAACCTGAAAGAGCTGGAGGTTATCACTAAAGATTAATAGTCAAAAATCCCAGAGTCATGCAAAAAGCTGGTCAGCAATTATAGGAAGTGTTGGATTGCTGTAAAAGCCAATAAATTTCTATTCATTTTTGAGAAGGGTATAATTTTCAACATGCTACTTTTTGTTCAAATGTAAATAAAAGCTGACAAATGCAAACCCAATTCCAAAAAAGTACACTGTAGAAATTGTGACTAAAAACAGACTAAAATGAGGTGGAAGTTTAAAATTTCAATATTTTATTCAGAATACAACATAAATAACATATTAAATGTTTAAAGTAAGACATTTTGAAATGTCATGCCAGATATTGGCTCATTCTGGATTTCATGAGAGCTACACATTCCAAAAAAGTTGGGACATGTAGCAATAAGAGGCCAGAAAAGTTAAATGTACACATAAGGAACAGCTGGAGGAACAATTTCCAACTTATTAGTTCAATTGGCAACATGCTTATAAACAGAGGTATTTGCTTACAACATGGTATAAAAAGAGCCTCTCAGAGTGACAGTGTCTCTCAGAAGTCAAGAAATAGCACCAGCAAAACATAGTGGAGCATAATCAGAAATGAGTTTCTCAGAGAAAAATTGCAAAGAGTTTGAAGTTATCATCATCTACAGTGCATCATATCATCCAAAGATTCAGAGAATCTGGAACAATCTCTGTGCGTAAGGGCCAAAGCCTGGAAAACCAGACTGGTCAAAAAAGAATGATCCAGAAGTGCAGGAGTTTTCTCTGGAGCCAAGGCTCATTTAAAATGGAATGTGGCAAAGTGGAAAACTGTTCTGTGGTCAGACGAATTAAAATTTGAAGTTTTTAGAACAAAAAAACAGAAAACAGTTTTTTTGGAAAACAAGTTTTCATCAGCGCTCAGTTCAGAAGACTGCATCTCTGATGGGATGGGGATTGCATGAGTGCATGTGGCATGGGCAGCTTACACATCTGGAAAGGCATCATCAAAGCTGAAAGGTATATCCAAGTTCTAGAACAACATCTGCTCCCATCGAGACGTCATCTCTTTCAGGGAAGACCTTGCATTTTCCAACATGACAATGTCAGACCACATCCTACATCAATTACTACATCATGGCTGCGTAGAAGAAGGATCCGGTTCTGAAATGGATAGATTTTTCACCCATAGAAAATATTTGGTGCATCATAAAGAGGAAAATGTGACAAAGACAGTTGAGCAACTAGAAGCCTGTATTAGACAAGAATGGACAACATTCCTGAACTTGAGCAGCTTGTCTCTTCAGTCCCAGACGTTTGGAGACTGTTATAAAAAGAAGAGGGGATGCCACACAGAGGTAAACATGGCCTTGTCACAACTTTTTTGAGATGTGTTGATGCCATAAAAGTTTAAATCAACTTATTTTTCCCTTAAAATTATACATTTTCTCACTTTCAACTTTTGATGTCATCTATGCTGTAAACTTTTACATCATTGCATTCTATTTTTATTCACAATTTGTACAGTGTCCCATTTTTTATGAATTGGGTTTGTATTTATTTCCACAACAATGACTCTTGTACATTGTTTATTAACTTCTGGAAGATACCTGTGTCATTTTCAATCAAGAAAAAACAAATAAAAATAACTTTAACTCAAAATTTGCTAGGGATATGAATAATTTCGGGCTTGACTGTGTATAATATATCCTGAGTCTGAGGGTGCATTCAGAGCAGAAAGTATTTGGTTAAAAAATTACTGAAGTACTGAGTAACTGTTTGATTTATAATATTACAGTTACAGTTACTCTACATTAAATGAAACTGTACTACACTAAAGCTACCCCCCAGAGAAATGTAGCAAGCTAAACTACAGCATCATGACAAAAATAGTTTACTACATACTAATTTTAACCTATTTTTATTTTATTTTATATGGAACCAACAGCAGTCCAAGCCAGTGCTATCAATGTTCAGTTAATCTGTTTATAATGTTGGGCGGATCAATCCAAATATCAACAAGATCAATACCAACGAAGCCAGCCACGGCGGCCACACAGCACAGAGACGGAGCAGAACAGCAGAGAGAAAGGTTTTTATTTGTTGTGAAGATAATTTTGTACACTTTGTTTATTTGAAAATTAAAAAAAAAAAACAGAAAGAAGTCCAATGAAGAGAGATTTTGTTTTGTTATTGTATTGTAGTTTCTGAACACAATTTTTCATTTGTTCTCAAGTGATCATTTTGTGCTGTTGCCACATTAGAACATGGGTCTTTTGTGGAGGGCCAGGCCAAAATGAGATGAATTCTTTATGCGCAATAAAAACACATTTCTTCTAGTTATAGACTACAGGTAATATCTGCAATAAATACTATTTAACACCACAGTCACAGCTGCACTTCCTCAGTTTTAGATCCACTCTTTACAGTTTGTTCTAAAACCAGTGAAAACTCCCTCTCGCTGAGGGTTTAGGAAAGAAAAGTTGTTCTTGTTTGGATCATGTCAGAGTGGAATCAACTGATCACTGCAGAGTATCAAAGAGAAAAGAATATGTAGTGTTTTTTCTTCTTTTCCTTTGGGCTGTTCCATTCAGGGGTCTGCCTCCATCAAGCCCAGGCATCGGCAACCAGCATCTCCGGACATGGTTGCACACAGCTCCTGCAGGGTTGGATGGTTTGGGGGTTAATTAATTAATTAAAGGGTCTTAATTAATATGCAGTGCTAGACGTTCATTTATTTCAGTCAAATGTTTAATAATCAAACAAAGAAGTATAACCTATTTAACACAAAATGGAACATATGGCAGCACAAACAGTTTAGCCCATGTCTGGGGATTTTTTAATGTGATTTTTGAAGGTGAGCTGCACGAGAATTTGACAAACTGTCAAATTCACGTGCAGCTGCCTGGGCTCTGCACTACGTACAGTGTTTAGTCAAAACTGCACCAAATCCAAACTGTACACACAGAACAGGAAGCTGTGTTGCCTTTCATCACTTGAATTCACTTATTCATCCTGGAGTCCGTTACAATTGATACACAGTTTAAGGACTGTATCATTTTAGTTCATGAGAACATGAGTGAAAGTGTTCAATTTTTCTAGATCACACCGTCCAGGCTTGTCTTTTAACAGTTAAAAATGCAACAAGGAGGCAGTTATTAACCTTTATTAGACTCTCACAGACATAAGCTGGTAGATCTATGCATTGTGTGTGCGTCCTGCTTCTGGAGAATTGGGCCATCAACTAGAAAAACATAATTTTTTATGCAATTTCTTTCTTACCTCACAAAAAAAAGAAGATTAAAGCTAAAGCATCTGGTCAAGAGACTTTGTCAAGTCTGAGTTGACAAAGTCTCTTGACTTTTCATACAAAAAGTTACTTGTTGACTTTTACATACAACTGCTTGACTTTTCATACAAAAAGTCACTTCTTAGTTTTTCCATATAACTGCTTGACTTTTCAAACAAAAAGTCAATTGTTGACTTTTTATACAAATAGTCACTTTTTGACTTTTCGTACAAAAAGTCACTTTTTGACTTTTCATGCAAATAGTCACTTTTTGACTTTTCATACAAAACTTCTTGACTTTCACACAAAACTTCCTGACTTTTACATACAAAAAGCCACTTCTTGACTTTTACATAAAACCTCTTTACTTTCACACAAAACTTCCCTTTTACACACCACTTTATCACTTTCACAAACCACTTCTTGACTTTTACATAAAACCTCTTTTCTTTCACACAAAACTTATTGATTTCACACACCAATTCTTAACTCTTATAAACAACTTCTGGACTTTTTATAAAAAAAAGTCACTTCTTGACTTATCATACAGAAAGTTACTTCTTGCCTTTTACAAAAAAATGCTTGACTTTTCATACAGAAAGTCACTTCTTGATTTTTACATACAAATGCTTGACTTTTTATACAGAAAGTCACTTCTTGACTTTTACAATCAATTGCTTGACTTTTCATACAAAAAGTTACTTCTTGACTTTTCATACAATAAGTCACTTTTTGACTTTTACATACAACTGCTTGACTTTTTAAACAAAAAGTCACTTCTTGATTTTTGCATACAACTGCTTGACTTTTAAACAAAAAGTCACTTGTTGACTTTTTATACAAATAATCACTTTTTGACTTTTCATTCAAAAAGTCACTTCTTGACTTTTACATACAACTGCTTGATTTTTCATACAAAAAGTCACTTTTTGATTTTTGCATACAACTGCTTGACTTTTCAAACAAAAAGTCACTTGTTGACTTTTTATACAAAATAGTCACTTTTTGACCTTTTGTACTGTCACTTTTTGACTTTTCATGCAATAAGTCACTTCTTGATTTTTACATACAACTTTTCATACAAAAAGTTACTTGTTGACTTTTATATACAACTGCTTGACTTTTCATACAAAAAGTCACTTCTTGATTTTTGCATACAACTGCTTGACTTTTCAAACAAAAAGTCACTTGTTGACTTTTTATACACATAGTCACCTTTTGACTTTTCATACAAAAAGTCACTTTTTGATTTTTCGTACAAAAAGTCACTTTTTGACTTTTCATGCAATAGTCACTTTTTGATTTTTCATACAAAACCTCTTGACTTTTACATACAACTTCTCAACTTTAAAACACCAATTCTTTACTATTACATGCAAGTTCTTGACTTTTACATAAAACGTCTTTAGTTTTACACAAAACTTCTTCCCTTTTACACACCACTTTATCACTTTCACAAACCACTTCTTGACTTTTACATACCCCTTCTTGACTTTTACATAAAACCTCTTTTCTTTCACACAAAACTTTTTGACTTTCACACACCAATTCTTAACTCTTACATACAACTTCTGGACTTTTTATTAAAAAAAGTAACTTCTTGACTTTTCATACAAAAAGTCACTTCTTGACTTTTACAAACAAATGCTTGACTTTTGATACAGAAAGATACAAAAAGTCACTAGTTGACATTTTATACAAATAGTCACTTTTTGACTTTTCATACAAAAAGTCACTTCTTGACTTTTACATACAACTGCTTGACTTTTCATACAAAAAGTCACTTCTTGATTTTTGCATACAGCTGCTTGACTTTTTAAACAAAAAGTCACTTGTTGTCTTTTTATATAAATAGTTACTTTTTGACTTTTCATACAAAAAGTCACTTCTTGACTTGTATGACTTTTTTGACTTTTCAAAAAAGTCAAAAAGTCACTTTTTGACTTTACATGCAATGTCACTTCTTGATTTTTGCATACAACTGCTTGACTTTTCAAACAAAAAGTCCCTTGTTAACTTTTTATACAAAATATTGTTGACTTTTCGTACAAAAAAATCATTTTTTGACTTTTCATACAAAAAGCCACTTTTTGACTTTTCGTGCAAATAGTCACTTTTTGACTTTTCATACAAAAAGTCACTTGTTGACATTTTATACAAATAGTCATTTTTTTTACTTTTCATACAAAAAGCCACTTGTTGACATTTTATACAAATAGCCATTTTTTTGACTTTTCATTCAAAAAGACACTTTTTGACTTTTCATACAAAAAGTCACTTCTTGACTTTTCATACAAAAAGTCACTTCTTTTCTTT
Organism: Neodontobutis hainanensis; assembly: GCA_024349245.1. Taxonomy (NCBI): domain Eukaryota; kingdom Metazoa; phylum Chordata; class Actinopteri; order Gobiiformes; family Odontobutidae; genus Neodontobutis; species Neodontobutis hainanensis. The sequence goes on from JALDNG010000187.1 coordinate 2,370,793, forward strand.
TACATACAACTGCTTGACTTTTCATACAAAAAGTCACTTCTTGATTTTTACACAAAACGTCTTCACATTCACACACCACTTCTTGACTTTTGCATACAACTTCTTGACTTTTACAAACAACTGTTAGACCTTTAATTACAAAAAGTCACTTCTGGACTTATACAAAATTAACTGCTTGACTTTTTTAAAAAAAGTAACTTCTTGACTTTTACACAAAACTTCTTCACATTCACACACCACTTCTTGATTTTTGCATACAACTTGACTTTTTAAACAAAAAAGTCACTTGTTGACTTTTTAGACAAATAGTCACTTTTTGACTTTTCATACAACAAGTCACTTCTTGACTTTTACATACAACTGCTTGACTTTATATACAAAAAGTCACTTGTTGACTTTGTATACAAATAGTCACCTTTTGACTTTGTACAAAAAGTCACTTTTTGACTTTTCGTACAAAACCTCTTGACTTTTACATACAACTTCTCGACTTTAACACGCCACTTCTTGACTATTACATGCAACTTCTTGAATTTCAAACAAAGTCTCTTGACTTTCACACAAAACTTCCTGACTTTTACATACAAGAAGCCACTTCTTGACTTTTACATAAAACCTCTTTACTGTCACACAAATCTTCTTCCCTTTTAGACACCACTTTATCACTTTCACAAACCACTTCTTGACTTTTACATACCACTTATTGACTTTTACATAAAACCTCTTTTCTTTCGCACAAAACTTTTTGACTTTCACACACCAATTCTTAACTCTTATGTAGCCCAGTGGTAAACTTGGGCATAATAGTAAAGCATAATGGGATTGGATGGTTTATGATTAATCCAATTTTCTCTATGAATGCATAAGTTTATTATTTGTTTACCATTTATTTACTTTGTGTGGATAATTGGAGGATAAATAGGTTGGGAGCACTTGTTAAGTAGATTATATATTATTTGGATAAATAATATTAGGAAATGTTTCAATGTAGTGAAATGTTTCAATATAGTGAATTGTTATTATTTCATTGAGTCGAGGAGACACACGAAAAAGGGACGGGGTGACACGTGAGTGGTAAGCATGTGTGCCGGTGTGCACATGGACTCATGTTTGTACAGAAAGTAACGAATGACAAAGACTAACTTAACACATGTGTTTGTGTGGGTGAATGGGCGCCGCCATCTTAGGTTTAGGCAACGTGCTATATTTTAGTTGATATTGTAAAGCTTTATGTTGGGTTATTGGTTTGTATTGTGGGTAATGTTGGCAGTTTGGGAATGTTCTAATGTGTTTTGCCTATTTAATGTGTTTCATTAAATGAGGAACTACTTTTTGGTTCTTGTTATACAGACAGTATCTTTGGGTCTCATTTATTTAGATAAAGCTAGGATAAACGGGTTATACAATGTAGTATACACCTATTAGGTGCACCTTAGTGGTATCCACCTCAATCAAAAGAACCCAAGCACCCCCATTCTAGTGAGTAACCCACGGAGTGGCAGCACAGGTGCTACACTTATTAACAACTTCTGGACTTTTTATACAAAAAGTCACTTCTTGACTTCATGAGCGGTGGGTCCTGACCAAAAGAACCAGATCCCGGACACAGGGAACCAAAATGTGTCACGGTCACTCGGGAGGAGCTCAGAGCAGAGCTGCTGTTCCTCCACATCGAGAGGAGTCAGCTGAGGTGGCTCAGGCATCTGTTTCCGGCTAAGCGGAAGAAGAAGGATGAATTTTTAATCAGTGTTCATTTATTCTTTTTTCATTTATGTGATTACACATAAGGCAGCATTCATTAATAAGCAATAGATAATAAAAATGCAAATTTAAACCAAGAAATAAGTTTATTGGTTGCTGCTGCCAAAAAATGCAAGTTTTATATATTTTTGGCGTGAAGTAGCTCTTTGGCTCCAAAAAGTATCAGACCCCTGTACTAGCCCTATCCGCTGGTTAGGTTAAGTTATATTTTGCAATAAAACCATCTAATAGGTCTGTAGTTTGTGGTGGCTGTCTCCACTTTTATGGATTGATAATTCTCCTGTGCACAACAATAAATTACAAATGTGACTTAGAGGCTTTGCAATGTTAGTTATCACTTACATGTAGTAATTTGGCAGTGCGTAATATACAGTTGTTTGAAAACACTAATAAACTTTGTATGCTATATTTACATGTACATTGTTTTTCCCAAAGACACCGTCCCAATTTTGTTTTGATAAACTCTGTTTGAATGCATTGATTGTGTCATCAGTTCTGTGACATGATCTGCTCTGGGGGGGTTGCTAGGCAACAGAGGTCTTGCATATGTGTCTCTCTGATAATTTGAACATTAATCTCTCCATCACTGATATAATATTTAGATTTATATTCTAAACTAATACTGTATTTTGACTGAAGGTTGATGCGTAGTTGGTGAACATCTACAGCATCCAGCAATTTAATATAAGTTATACATTTTTATAAGTTAAGTTATTACTTAGGTTTTTAGATGCAAACTCAACCTTAGAAGTTTTCCAGTCAGGTCAGTTCAGTCAGGAAAACACCACAGCACAGAGACCGCCCTCGTCAAAGGGGTAAACAACATAAGAACAAACCTTGACCTAAACATACCCTCAGTACTGGCTACTGGACTGGAGCATTGCATTTGATAGGGCTGGTCATGATATTCTTTTAAACAAACTCAGATACAAAATAGGATCAAGTGTAATTGTTTTTAAGTGGTTTCAGTCAAGCACATGATCTGACCTGTTGTGTACCACAAAGACCACTTTTAGGACCTTTACCTTTGAATCTTTACATGCTTCTTTTGAGCAGTGTCATCAGGAGACACCCAGTGGTCGTGTCTCCTGATGACACTGACCCCCTGGACTCTCTTTTCAACTGTATTTTAGATATTAGAGTCTTGAATGTTACATAATTTCCTTCACCTCAGCCAGGAACAAAACAGAAGTACTTATTATTGGTTGCAAAGGTCAGAGAAAGAAATTGTCTTTAAACTAAATGTTTTACGATTAAATCTATGAAATCCAGTGAAAACCCTTGGTGGGATTTTAGACTCTGTTTTCAGTTTTTTTAGCCCAGATGTGCTACATCATAAAGACTGCTTTTGACCATTTAAAAAATATTTCTGGGTCTGTGGTGTGGCAATGAACACTTCTGGTTTACACTTATATAATCTGCACAGAATTTATCAAGTTATTATAAGTCTTTTTAAAGTGAGAAGCTGACACGTATCTTTTACTTGCACCACTTCTACAGACTATACATGAAGCACCTGCCTTAAAAACTTTTAAACTATCTACTTTTAAGAAACCATGTCACATGAACAAGGTTGGTAAACTGAAAAAGGGTGCATGTGGCAGAGTGGTTAGCACTCCTGCCTTACAGCAAGAAGGTTGTGAGTTCAAAACCTGGCCTGGTTTTTCTGTGAAGAGTCTGCATGTCCTCCACGTGTTACCGTGGGTTCTCTCCAGGTACTGCGGCTTCCTCCCACCGTCCAAAGATATGTATGTATAGGTTAATTGGCAACTCTAAAGTGTCTCTAGTGAATGAATGTGAGAGAGAATGGCTGTCTGTCACTGTCTGTCTCTATATGTCAGCCCTGCGACTAACTGGCCACTGTCCAGGGTGTACCCCGCCTCAGGCCCAAACCGGTAGAAAATGAATGAATGAGCCACAGTTTTGTGTAGTTTTGTTTTAGTAAAAACATTACTTAATCTAGAGCAGATATGTAGCAAAGGTGCAAGCTTCAATTTGAGTACAGCTAACTCAAATTGTTGCTAATGTTGAGCATATAAGCTAGTGTTAACATATAATGTTTAGGGATGTAATGATATTAACAATATCACGATATCTGTGTCTCAATATTTTTTTGTCCCAATATTGTGTCTGGGTATTGTTGTGGTCTTGTAGGTGTTATGGTCAAAAAATGTAGCTTTGTTCATATACATAGCTATAAGGACCTAATTAATGTAGTTTTTAATTGCACATTAATTACAACTAAATGGGCAAAAGCTGTGTCCTACACCAACAAATGTAGTATTAAAAGCCTTCAGTTGCAGCACCATGCTGTCCTGGTCTGTTTCCTCTCCCTCTGTCACCACACAACGCTCTGTTGAAAGAACAAACACACAAAAAGATCTACTCTCTGTCCAGCTGACGATAGTTTGATAGAAGCAAGTAACTCAGCTTTCTTTGCTTTGAGACTGTGTTGACTTCTTTTGCAGCGCTGTCTGAAAAATGCTGTTATTTCTGAACATCATGCAGGGACAGAACAAGGAAGGTGGTGGCCCATGGGCTATAGGCACATTTGGGTCCCCAATGACACAAACCACATTAAGAATATGTAAGCTACTGTTAAACACTAATGTGATACTTGGTTAGAACATGCATGTTTGTGACCTGTAAGCACATACAGTACAGTTTAAGTTAGCCTAAAAATCAAACTAAATTTACATGACTTGTTTAAGGCCCAATATGAACCCATTGGGCAAGTGCTTAAAAATTCTCAATGTTAATCCCTAAACAGTGTATATTTCTTGCATAATTTTTGCCCAAATCAAGAAATAGTGGTTTTAATCCTTTGTAATATGAAAAAAAAATATATTGTACCAATGACTGTTTGAGGATTATCGGATTTATTTTGTTATCGTGACAATATTGCAATAAATACTATACCATGGCTAGATTTTGGCATTGTTACATCCCTAGTAATGTGAATAAAGCTACAAAAAGTAATTAAACACAGTTTTAATTCAGGGTTAAATAAAGCAATTTATAGTGGAGTTAAACTCAAATTATTTTATCAGTTATTATCAGTTTAAACCAGTAAAGTTTAGACATGAGACACATTTCAAATTCTACATAGCATGTCCACATTTCTGTTACACGGTTATTTTCAATTTGGGTGACACTTTATGCAGCTAAAAACGAAGCTGAATACCAAGAAAAGAAAAGAAACACCTCTGCCTGAAGCCATTTCCACATCACTCTTTCCAAATCAATACTACGTTCATATCTGACATCTTTGCTGTGTTTTGTTTAATGCCTGTTAAATGAATGTTTAAACTCCCCTCCAGACGTTCCCCTGATCTCTAATCCAATTATCGGCTTTAACCTCGGCGCACTTTAATGCACACACAAAGAAAAAAAAAAAAACAGGAAAGAAAACACAGCGGGATGATTGACAGAGAAAAAACATTTTCCAATCACCGGTACAGTGCATGGTCCCCTGGCTGTGCTCGTCGGTCTGCCTGCTGCTCTGTGGATTCTGGAGGCCTTTAAATGGCTCGGTGTGTTGTCAGCCATCCCAGCGTGACCCTGTGCACCCCGCAACACATGCACACACCGGGGTATGTGTTAGACCTGAAAGCTGGCATCACCATTCATTATGTCTGTGGCAGAAAGGGCGGCCCTGTATTTCACTGTGAGAGCTGTCAGGGAAATAATCAGAGAGTGACGAGTGTTTGCATTAGATTAGAAAAATAATGTTCAGGCCCAAATTGGACTGTAAAAAGACATACAGTTAGAATGTGTACACCTCGAGAGAGTCCAGTGCTGACACCACGATTTAATTGACCAACAAGGATCAAATGCTCAGAGGTCAACTGGACTGCAAATTAGTATTTTAGCAATAGACTAAAGCTTTGTTTCCACTGTGCAGTCCGAGTTTGGTCAGTACGAGACGGTTTGGTGCAGGTAACCCCTTTCAAGACGCACACGTTTTCATTGTGCTGGAAGTACTACAAAAGATGGCATCAATATTTTAGGCACAGGTACTGCTTTTGTTTAGTGCATGTGTTTAATGCATGGGTCTAACCGTTTGTCGCTGTTGTTGCTAATGCTAGCTGCTAGCTAGCTTTGTAGTCAGAAAAAAGTACAACATTAGGTTGATTATACATCCAGTTTTAACCGGGACAGTCACATCTTTAAGCCTCCTGTCCCGGTTGTTCGGTTTTTTGGGGCGGGACTTTGCCTTTTTGGCAATGGAAACGCAGCAGAACTGTCCCTACCCAGACCGCACTGTACAAGTGGAAACGAGGGTTATTCTAGTCATTTGAGGCCCATCTCCCTGTGAAGGGTCCATGCTTGTGGTGCAACATCAGAGTCCTGCCTGAATTATTATTTTATCATCACCATGAGGATACCCGGGGCAACCCCACCCAAGCACAGGGAGAAGATGCAAACTCCAGAGGTCCCGCCCGGGAGTCGAACCGTGGACCGTCTTGTTAAAACTGCTGTTGGTGAACGTGGCAGAGTGGTTAGAACTCCTGCCTCACAGCAACAAGGTCAAGAGCTCAAACCCGGGTCGACTCTAACATTCTCGGCTGACTCTGGCTTTCCTGTGAGGAGTCTGTATGTTCTCCCCGTGTTACCGTGCAAATATAGGTCAATTGGCAAATCTGAAGTGTTTCTAGTGAATGAATGTGAATACTGCTTCTACTGTGGAGAGACTGTGGGTGTCTTTAAGTCCATGCTCATGTTTATTTATGTAACAAGAAAATCTGTTAAAGCATGTAACAAGAAAATCTGTGAAAGTCTGTTCTGTTCTGTGCTTTTTACAGAATGTACACAGTTGGAACTTAACTTTAACTGCAAGCTTTAGTGTTTATTAATTAGAAGTTATGTTTTTTTTTTTTTTTTTACATGTGTTTGTTTATTATGAGCCTGACTTAATAATAAGGAAACTGCTGAAGGGTTTTTAGTTTGGTCATGAGCATGTTTAAGGTCTGACTTAGCCCGGGTCATATTTTACACCTGTCCCTCTGATGTTTTATCAGATTTATAGACTTTACTATCCCCTGGGAGCAGAAATGAAATATTAAGCCAACTGAAAAATGAATTATGTTCTAAACAAAGTTGAGTGTATTTTACCTGTTTGTACATTAGTCTTATTTGGTGTCACTGTTGCTTGAGAAATGATTTCATTTGAGACAACATAAGATTTTAAGAAGCTTTTCTCTAAGCCATTCTTTATTAAAAACAATCCATCATCAGCATATTTAATAAAGTCTTATTGAGTGATCTCAGATGTGCCTCAGTTCACTTTGTGATGGTAAAATGCACTTACAGCTACATCAGTAGTGACTGCCTCACAGTTATTCTTAGCTTTTATCCTTCTTCTCCCTCAAACTAAGTGTCTCTGCTCTTTGGTCTTTGTTTACTTCATGTGTTGAAAGGATGTTCGTGAAGCGATGTATATAGTTTTTCATTGAGGGTCAACTGAATCAATGCTCGACTTCAATGAGATGCTAAAGGCTGGTTAATGCGGCTCATTGAGGACTGGCTTTAGTCCAGACTAGTCTCGTGGAGCCACTGAAGCCTAATCTTCTTTGTTCATAGTACTGTAAGCTAGAATTTGGGCTGTAAGTCGAGCTTTTCTGTTCTGAGTGATTTAAGCCTTGTTTCCTCTGGAGCGTTTTGGTTTGGGTCAGTACTGGTGAGTATCCATTACCAAGAGGGCCTTGAAGTGTCCACAAAAACAGTATCGTACCATTTTGAGGAATCCTCTACCAGGGTCCCAGCAGGACTGAGTGTGTTGTTCACTTTGGAGGAGGTGGAGCTAATCACTGCAGTCATCTGATTGGACCATAGAAAATCCTCACTCAAGGACTTTTTGGACTAATGTACTTTTTCTGGACGACAAAGCTACTGTTTATTAGCAACAGCTGTTTTAAGTTGGTGTAGAACAGCCGTTATTTCATGAATTAAAACTTCACATTTATCCTCTCCATTGGATTAAACACAAGCTTGTAGCATCAAATAGTGAGTCCCTATAGTGTATATGTTCAAAGAGCTGGGAATAAACAGGAAACAGTTAGTTTGGTGCAGCAAAACACTGACTGTACCTCCAGCCTCTCGCTGCTACTCCAGAACTGACTTTCTTCTTTATTTTTATGATTGGCAATGCATCCAAGTTTCAAAGGTCTACTTCAAATGCCATTTCTGCACTTCTGTCCAGTCATGTTTACGGAGCAGACGTCTCTCTCTGGACCCAGTAGAGTGGAAACACGTGCCTCTTTAGAGGTTACCCGTACTAAACATGTACTGTCCTGTACTGTACCAGACTGTACAGAAACATGGCTTTTAGTTCAAAAGAAAATAAATGAACAAGGCGGCTTTGGGCAAGACCACTGTCAGAGTGTAGCAGACAGGAGCTGGAAACTCCACTGAAAGTACAAGCAACACAAGACATCGATTAGTCCCACTTGTCTGAGGTAAACAGGTAAGATTCTTTCAAAAAGTCTGAACTGTGGAGCCAAAAGAATCAGCACTGGGCTGACGGAACAATCAGGTGAAAACTGCCTGGAGAGCCGGGTTTATGTGGCTGGGGTTGACTGCAGACGGATGGACACTTACATCAACATCATGTGTGTTGGAAACGTCATTTCAAATGTGAGCAGCAGTCATAAAATACATAGACATATGTTTTTTTTTTGTCCTATATTTATTATTAATCAGCTCTCAGTCTTTTACTCCAATTGTACCTCACATAAAACATTTACACCTTTATAAAAATGTGACACAGAGGAGGCCTGAGCCCTGTGGACAACTCCATTTCATAGTAACAATAAAAGCTCGGAGTAGTTCTTTTATAAGTCATGAAAAGACTGTGTTTATTTGCGATGCGGTCTGCCCTGGCACCAGGCCTGGACGCTGCTGGGACACTCTTAGGCCACAGACCACACTGCATTTGGACTCTTTTAAAAGCTCCATAAACACTGTGGAGATACACACTGACAACATATCCTGCAGTGTCTCTACTTCCCCCACTGTGCAAATGGTTTTTCCCTGAATATGGCTTCAGTGAGAACAATTTGTTCATTCGATACGCTTCAGGGCTTTTTTATGACACTTTTTATTAAGAGTTTTTATGTTGAGGCGAATGAGAGCCCAAATGACACTCATTTCAAATAAAGTGAATCTACATGACTTGATTATCCACAATATTTTAGCAATCGCTGTGTAACTAACCAACAAAATGTGGAGAAACTTTTTCACCCATGTCTACAACTATTACTGAAGGAGCATTTTCATCTTTACTAGCTAGATTTAACATCGAGGAAATTCACAGTTGCAGAGTTCCTAAATGTCTTTTGGCAAATCATCTTTCTCTCATAGAGGCACCTACAGAATTCACAACTTGCACACACTTTCATGTGTTCACATCAACATTACATTAAGACTTTGATATGTGTTTTATGCTGGAACCAAACAATAATTGGTTCCTTTTTGTCTCACAGTCCAACCTTGATCTACTACAGTCATTGACGCTCACCATTAGCCAGAGTAGGCAATTGCCTAGGGCCCTCAACAAGCACCGGACCCAAACTGATCATCTGTGAGCAGTGCTGACAGTAAGGAGACTGTAGCCTGAGGGTCTTCAGATCAGATAAAACCCCAGACCTTAAACACATCTTCACGTTTACGTCCAAAGCGCGGCAAAACTACTGTGTGTAAGTTCAGCTGCATCGATTACTGTTTGCAACAACTCTACACTTCTAGTAGTTATTTCAAAATAAATGCTGTACCATTTGAATGCAGTTGAAACCACTTTATTGTGGCGGAGGCAGAAAAGGACAATCAGAAATTCTTTGAGTAATAGGGGCTTTAGTGTTGGGTTCTGTTCTAGCAGCAGGACAGAAGACTCCTTCTGAGACATTAGAGTACAGAGTCAGACATATGTCAAATGGCAGATCAGGTCGAGATGTTGCGAATCTGCTCTTCGATTCGTGTGCCCCGCTGTTGTAACCCAGGGGTGCTCACACTTTTTCAGCATGTGAGCTACTAAGTCAAAATGATCTACCCACTACAAAAATGCAAAACATATATTTATTTAGAAATGTATTGAGGATTCTTTATATGTACAATGTATGTTGATAAACCTTGCATAATCGTATGAGCCAATATTGCACAACATAATTAACTATGGACATTTATTGTGCATAGTTATGTACATTTATTGTCATTAGCTGAGTTTACTCTGATGACTTGCACTGAATTGAATCAGCCAGGGATGCATACAGTAGTCCACGGACAGTGCATCACTTTGCTGTAATCCCTTCAGTCTGTCACCCACGTCACAGAAGTACTTTTTAATTTCAAGTAGATTTTAAAGGCGGCTGTCTTACAAAATTACAAATTACAAAAAGATAAACATCCTCAACATCCTCAACATCCTCAACGGAGAGAGCTTCAAAACACAGACCTTGCCAGTTCTTCCAGGCGTCCTGTGAGTATAGCCTGCCGCAAAGGTTCCGCCAGGGCAAATGGGTTCTCCTGGGGCACCATTCTTTTGTGAGAAAATTGTGTCAATTGTGCTCAGAGAACAGGTAATCAGATCCATTTGGGTTCTTTGGACTCCTGCAGGCAGTAGATTCAAAAAAAAAAGAGAAAAATTAGTTTGACGACACGAGACAGGACAGAGAAGCATACACTGACAGCAGAGAGCAGCAGGAGCAGAGGGAGACGTCCGCCTTGTACAAGAGCAGGAAGTGATTATTTTGTAATCCTGTATGATAATAGTGGAGGGGCTACAGAATCTCTTTAAGAATCTCATTAAGGCAGACATGAGGAAGGGCCCCTTCTCAAAGGTTTGCCTAGGGCCCCAAATTTCCTAAGCCCGCCACTGCTTCCAGTTGTTTTCCACTCACCTGTAGCCACGCCCACTTCACCAGCCACACTCCAGACTCCTGTTTACAGTCTCCAATCCGGTCAGTATCAAGTCAGTAATTTAAACCCCAGCTTGCCCGATTGTCCTTGTGGTTTTCTACACATGACTCTTCAGTGACTTTATGACTCCTTACCTTTTATTGACCCTGCTTGTTATTAATTTTCTGTCTTGGTAGACTTAATCTTCTTTCTCCTGTTCTTCGTCTGTGGTTGGAGTTCCACTAAAACTGTTCTGGTTATTCTGGTACAATTCCTGGTTAAAAAAGTTGTTTGCCCTTTGATATGTTTATCTAATAAATGTCTTATTTAGTGACATTGAGCAATTGAATTATTAAATGTATAACCTGACTCCATAGCATCGGTAACATGGAGCCATCTGGAAAGGCCACCCTTAAATGCCAGTCCAGTTACACCAATTGTCAAAATTAATCTTGTTTGAACAGAATGTCAATCTTTGGCGGCTGATGCCTTTCTGTCATTTTAAGTATTGCTTTTTGCTCTTTTGCTAAAATGTAGAGCTGTCTCATGCTCACAAACAGAAAGACAATCTGCTGATAATAACAAACATTATAAAATATTCAGAGATCAATATTTTGTCTTGCCCCTACTCAGTTTGATCTGGAGGAGCATATTAAACCACAGTTAATTCGTTTACAACACTCACTTGTTTTACTGAGTCATGTTGACGTTTTTATTGGAGGACAGCTCTGTCTGGCAGCTCTTGTCCTCCATCTTACCCTGCTCCAGCATTTAACCACAGCCAAACACTGTCTTATCTCTCTTATCAGTTGTTTCTGAACATTTTATGGAGACTGCAGCTTTGTCTCAGTAAAAGTGGTTGTATTGATTAAAGAAGACAAGTCAAAGTTAGATCCAAATCCTCGTTGCAGGCTGTGGTCCTGAAAGAAGCCTATAAGCACCACACTGTTGTCCTGAAACATGCTGCTGATCTTTTTCTCCAAACCACACATTTGCTGGACAGAAGAAAATGAGCTCTAATCCTTGGTTGAGGTTAAGTAAATATCGATTTTTGGTTTCTCATTTTCCCCAATCATAACCATGTCTTCTGTGAAACTATGAAAAGATGAACAGAGGCCAAACCGGACTGGAGCTAAAAAAAATGGGCTTTGGTAATCTCAACCAGACACACATTTTGGCAAAAGGATTAAGTCAGCAATTCATTTCAACTGAAGTGAAGCCTGCGATGTAATTATGCCAAATGACAACCAACTGTCTCACTGTGTGTGCTGTCAGTGAGTGGGTAGAGAACATTCACTCCATTCACACTCATTTGTGTGAAAATTAATTTTTGTGCTTGAACTGATGTGGGATAACAAACAGCAACTGATATATTTGGAAGTATTTTTTTTTTTTGAGACCTCTGAAGAGTCTTTTGTGTAACTACAATAATTAGTGAGAAACACCTATAATTGATATTTACTATTTGTTTGATATTTGAAGACTGCCTGTAAATGTATATATTTAAACTGTTAATTGGTTAACTTTTTTTTTTTTATGAATTGTGGACCTTGTCCGATAAGTAAGTACAAGTACTCATTTTATGTTTTGAAATACTTCAGACTCCAAGAATGGAGTAAAATGAAACACACATCATGAAATGAATAAGACACAGGTCTGGTTCAGGGCTGGACGTGCCATAGCGTCTGGGCTGGACCCTCCCCAGCTGCAGTGTGTGCAGGAGTGTGTCTGGTTCAATCCGGACCCATCCAGAGCTAAAGGCTTGGTCTCAGCAGTGGCCCACTTACAGAAGACAGGACACCTGTGGCTGTCACTCTGAGGAGACTGCAGCAGCACCTGTTCAACAAATACACTCTCCTCTCAGCACCCCCCTGGACTCCAGCTGGACTCTAGCCCTGGAATCGGCCCTGAAGCCAGCTGGAAGCCCCCTGCAGCCGGTGTGAACCACTCTGTCCCAGTCATCAGTGATAACCATCAGCTCTGTCAGCACTCTTCAGTCCAACTGCAGAGGTCAGATTTGGTCACAACAAGAAAAAAGGGCTCATTGGTCAGAGCTGGAAGAGCTAATACAACCAATGGGAGGACTTCCTGACCAGATTTAGCTTAGCATTACCTTGGACTTTTTACACAACATTTGCAGCAGAGGTGGGTAGAGTAGTCTGTACTCAAGTAGTGGTAGACCATGGTTTAAATCTTGCTCACATAAAATCCTTAAAAGCTACTTAAGTAAATGTATTTGTATTTGCAGCTGAAACATCTGTTATATTGTATTGAGTGATGTATTACTGTTCTGTATTATTTCCACCTCATACAGATGTGTATATGAACTAAACAGATAATTATTTGCATCAGTATTCACATTGATTAATACTTTATGATCTCAAATCAAATTTAAAAGGTTCTTTAGAGGTGCGTAGTTTAAGTAAGTATTATTATTATTAATATTATTATTATATGAATATTATATTTTTTCTCATTTTATTTGTTTAAATTCAAAATTAAAACAAAGCAAAAGAAACCAATACAAATAAAATAAAAAAATAAAAAAATACATACACTATGTAAACACAAATAAATGTGTCATGTATGTTTACATACATTCATGTTTCAATTTTATGGAAAGTCTCTGGTTTGCCCTTGACATTGTAGGCTACATAATTTTTACAGCCTATCTTTAAAGTAAAGTGTCCTTGGTTTACTTACCTTGGATCAAATGCAATCTAGAATATTTGGCCAACTTCAGTCAGTTGCATATATTGCTTCGATGCTCAGGTGTTGTGTTTTTCATTAATCAGGCCCAGAGTAACTGCTGCTTGCCATTCAGCAATGTATCACTAAAGTCCTACTATTTACCCTGCTCAAGATAAAATATTAACTAAACCCACAGTTAGTGAGGATGATGTCATGGTATGTATTGTGTAACCTGATAATGCTGAATTTTCTGTTCAAATTCTGAATCATATGTTGGTAAAACATGTTTTAGTGTAGAATAAGCATGCTATGGTATGCTAGAGTAGTATATACCATAATGTGTGAATAAATGTTGTACGGTATAGTATGTACACACTACTATAACTAGTACATGTAGTATAGCATAATGGAAATGTTGGAGGGTCTAAGGACAGGGGATGTTGTCTAGTGCAGTCTGTTAAGCCCTTTGAGGCGGCTGTTGTTGTGATATTGGCCTATACAAAAATAAATGTCTTGTCTTGTCTTGTCTAATGTTGAATTTTCTGTAGAAATCATGTATCATAAACAAATTATGGATGTGTTGTTAAAAAAATTCACATGAGCCTCTGCTTGTTTCTGCTGTGTTCCCTTATAGAGCTCAAAACCTCAAGGTAGAATATTTTGACTCTGGATTACTTATCTTTTTATAATATCTCTGTAAGCCTTTATTTATCTGAGAGCCTTTGTGTATTCTCCTCCAGACATAATCGACAGAGGCCCTTCCCTGTAGTGTCTGTAGTGACAGTGATTGTTTTCCCATCCACTGGGGGGTGTAGTGTTCTCCGTTCAGGGCTGCCCCTCTGAAGCTGTATTTTTAGATCGGATCCTCTGAGACTTCTTTGTTTCTGTGCCGTCCAGAGGAGCATCGATCGATGGCAGACATTGATGCTGGATCTCAGATGTCTTCAGTGGGAAAGCTCTAATACCACGCACAGTCTGTTAAAGTTTCAGTGCAATCTAATAAGACATGTTCCTTGAGCTTAATATGTTAACCTTATTTCAGTTCGGTTATTTGACATAGGAAGACATTTAAAGTGCATTAGTCACTTGACTCTATTAATTCTGCAAAATTAGAACCCGATTGGTGACCACACAGACGTGGAACATGTCTACAGAGGGGCTACAGAAGGGAAACATTCAAAGTACAAATTAACTTAACAAATTTGTAGTAAAACGTTTGGTGTGGTCCTTTAAACCTGTTGCAAGCAATTATCAGTCTATGTGGTGTATTTGAGATTACTGAAAGAGTTGTAAATTGCAAACTCAGTCCAAATTGAAAATTGTGTCTACACAGATCTCCAATAGGGGGTGCTAAATAGCATGTGCTGTTTGTGGGCATGTTGCCTGTCATTTACTCTGAGTAAAGTGCAGATGTGGAGTCGGAGGCTTAAGTAGTATGAGGTGCCTTCCAATCAACAGACTGCAGTGTTTAGCTCCACCTTTTTGAAAGCAGACCCCCTGGTACTTCCCCAGAAAGTATGGAACGATCCGCTTTTTGAGGACACTTCAGACCACTTTTAGCAAAGGAAACTTACTAGTACAGGCCCAAACCATATCGTAGCGCTTCGTTGGAAAAGGTCCCTAATGTACAACTTGACCCATATTCGCCAAACTTTTTCCACTGATCAAATTTAATTCAATTCCAGTCATCAAAAAAGCCTTGTGTAATTTAGTCTACGTACATATATGAGCTGTCTGAAATAGTGTTTCTAAAAATAATGCTGGTATGCATCTTAAAAGCCAGTGTTGGATAGTACAACACTACAAGTCACAGCGCTACTGAACTAGCTGAAATACATTCCTCAGTAGCATGGTGGTAGTTTTCTGAAACTTAGGTAGTGCAGAAGCCTCTGCCCAAGCTACATTTTAATTACAAAAATATTTTTTCTGTACAACAAACATCACCGGAAGATCCGTAGCTGTAGGTCTTGCAACCATTTTACACATTTCTATAAATATTTGTAGTGTTTATAAAAGACGCTGCTCTAGAGCCACAGCGTCTTATACCTGAGTTTTTTTGTTCTCTGTTGATGCTGATACATCCATTCATCCATCCATCTTCTACCGCTTATCCGGGGCCGGGTCGCGGGGGCAGCAGTCTAAGCAGAGAAGCCCAGACTTCCCTCTCCCCAGACACTTCCTCCAGCTCTTCCGGGGGGATACCGAGGCGTTCCCAGGCCAGTCGAGAGACATAGTCCCTCCAGCGTGTCCTAGGTCTTCCCCGGGGTCTCCTCCCGGTGGGACAATAATAACCATGTGTTATTAATGACCACTAATAAATGGAAAGGACGTGTCTGTGGTGGATTCTTTGGCCAGACCGTGACCAGACCAGGACCACACCAGGACTGTGGGTGGATTACAGCTGTTGGAGAAGTTGCTGTTGGTCAGTCTTTTATGTAGGCTATTGAAAAGGCTACATGCACACACTTGCTCAAAATAATTATTCTGTAGATGGAACTAAAACTGACATTAAATATGTAAAAAAAATGCTATCTTTGATTTGAACAACACATGTCATTTTAATTAATCAGTTTAACTGAACATTGATAGCACTGACTTTGGAATGCAGTTGGTTCAATAAAAAAAGAATAAAGAAAAATAGCTTAAATTTAGTAAAGTTCTTTTGTCTTAATGCTGTAGCTTAGCTTGCTACATTTCTCTGGGGGTACCTTTGGTGTAGTAAAGTTTCAACACTGGTAATAGCCCAAAGTTAGCCACAAAAAAACAAATGTGTGTTTCTTGTCTGTGAATAAATGTTATGAGCAGTTGGCAGACCTTCTTGTGGTCTGAACCAAGATATTGAGGAGATCTTAGTTGGGTTCTCATTCCACTGCAATCCCGTAACTGACCCCACATTCAAAGGAGCTAAACAGTTTCTAAATCCTACATGTGGCTTTCCCAGAGAGAGACAGGACCCACAGCCTGGACTGTGTACAGCTCACTACAGATGAGTCTTGCTGCTAAACTGATGCAAATGGGATCAGATTTGGTTTGACATGAACTAAACACAATGTAAATTGTTCTTGATGTAAACTGGCGGTTGCTAAACAAATGCATCAGTAATTACACCTGACTTTAGACAAATGGCTCAGGGCTTAAGGCGTCCAAAGTGCCTTTGAATAGATTGTGGCCCACAGTCGATGGGACACTGATTGTTTGTCACTGGATTTTCATTTATTCTTTCACAAACCTCACTCTGAGACTAAATCCATACCTAAAGAAGTGTTTTGTGATTGCATCGAGGCACAGATGTACTGTATGTTTGCACCAAAACAGAAAACAATCCATTTAGTTCGGTTCGTCAGCTAAAAGTCCCGGCAGAGCGTTCACAGCTGGCATTTTATAATACGGACCAAACAGAAAAACATACATTTTTTAAGGAAAGGACTAGCCCAAATGCTATGAAGGCATGTTATTATAGCATTTTAGCCTCTCAGTACTTTACATTTGACCTTTTCACCTTTTATTTAATTGGACAAAATTGTTTTGGTTTGTTTCTTTACAACCTCGGGAAAGCTAAGCGTTAGCTGATGTTTTTGTCTCCAATTTTGGAGGTTCTTCCTGTTTCAGAGTCTGTTTGAACCGCACCAAACACAGTCAAGTGTGAACGCACTCTTAAACACTGGCAGACATTCACTCTCACATTCAGATTTTTAGGGAATTTTAGATTCACGAATTTATATTATTGATACAGTGGAAGCCTACACAAGTCTTTGCCCTGACCCTGTGAAGTCTGGAACCTTTCCCAATAAACCTGACTTCCACCGAGCTCAGTACAACTTGACCGATCATAACCATTTATCTAATATGTGGCAGGCCTTATGTTTCTCTGACTGGTTGTATGTTTTTGGAATCACAGCAGTCCATAGGCAGTTTATTCCCCGTGCTGCCTTCATTCTAATTCGTTGTACTGTATGTCTATCTGTATATATCTAGTTGCATTCAAAGGTACTATAATCTGCATTTAGTGTCGCCATCAAAAAACTACAGACATCTTTACAGCTACAGTCTGTTTTTTTCAAAGACATTTATTACCGTACAATCACAAGATATCAGTTACCCATCATTATTCCATAGGCCATCACTCATCTATAGGTCACCTTGCTGTAGTTCAGTTTTCTTTAATAAAGAAGCTAACAGCCTGCTTTAAGTATAATTTGGCCAGCTCTGCCAGTGTCAGCATTTGCTCTCATAAAATATTACTGCACAACGTTAAATGAGGCCTGATATTTTTTCCATTAAGATTACACAGTGATTTTTGGCGCATATTGAGGTTCTCCCACACTCTCATCATTTCCTTCTCAACTCCTTTTTTCTAATCATTGTGTAAAGATTAGAGGCTAGCGGCCAGGCTTCCAGGAAAGAAGCGGATTGTCTGTATGCAGAGCGTCCACGGCTGCAGACTTGATTACTCGACAGGTCAGAAGTTAATTGCGTGTGTGACTTGCATGTCAGGCAGAAATATTTCACTCGAGGCTCGTCGTACCGGAGGATGGAAACCTTGACACTCCAAGACCCATGAGAACAAGGATGAGAAGTGAGCAACAATTACAGGATCTTAATAATGCTTGGACCGGCTGCAGTGTCACATCAGTGTAATTACACCGAAAAACTGCTGTCTCTGCTTTTTATGCCGTGACGAGGTGACATACTTCCACCTCCACACCTGAGTTATGTAATACTAGGAGCAGGACTGCATTATATGGTCTGTTACAATACTTCATGGAATAACAACGTAAAATATACAAAAATACAGCTGCAATACAATATTGACTTTAATATGTTGTGTAGGTATTATATTTTGATTGTTTTAAGACATTATACATTTTGCATTGAATCAATTAGATTATCTGATTAGACAGAATATTACAGGCCTGGAGTTCCACAGGGCTAGAAGCTTAAACCCATACTCTTTAGCACATACTGTTCATCCCAGGCTTTAACACTATTAAACTGCATATCTTTAACTGTCACTGCTAAATAAGCTATTTCTCACTCTCCATCATTTTGACGGACAGAGTTGTAAGAGCTGCCATAATCTATTATTACCTGTCATTTTTTATTTAAAACTTTAATAATACATATAATAGCTTTTTTATTTTTGTCACATTTAAAAAAATGACATAGAGGACAGATTATTTGTTTTAATGATGAACAACAGATGAACAAAAAGCAGATTATAATATTTTTCTGCACTGACAGCTAAAGGATATTTTGTGCTTGAACAGGAATATTCACAGTATATTAAACAATATTATTTGGACTACAAAAGGCAATAACAAAAATTTAATTAATTCAGTCGCACCTCTGTTCAGTGTTTGTTTGTTTGTCCTCCTTCATCCTCCTCTACATCATGTCCTTTTTTTTCACTTTTATTAACAATATCACAACTATTTGGAAGTTTGAAGAAACTACTCACACTCAGCTGCCGAGACATTTTTGCAACTGACTGCAGCGTGACAAAGACGACACGATTTAAGATTGCTAATTAATATGTACTTTTGTCACCAACTGGACAGGAGTAAGAATTACAATAAATCATCCTCAGAGTAATCTGTCAAAATGACGGAAGGCATTCAGATTTTCCATCACTGCAAAAAAAAAAAAAAAAAAAAACGTTAATGACGGAAAATATTCGGTTAATGTGACCTCTGCTCTAAACACCCCCCACACATCCCCCACACATTACTGCTACAGAGCTCCTACAGGCGAGGGGTGTAACTGCGTTATTTAGAGTTTGGTGTCTTTGACAGAGCTCAGTGTAAAACCAGAGAAATTTACACTGCAACAATGTTGACACTTTTGTACCCAATTAAATTAGTATTGGCGGGTGGGTTTTTTGTGTTAATTTGCTCTTAGCTGTTTTATTGGGGATTTCAAACTCCCTTTGTTAAAAAAACTTGTAAACTTGTTGATCCTAAAACAACATTGAACCTCCAGAGCCAATTATTCATATCAAAATACAATAACTGAATAATTTAAAACCTATTTTAAATCATCATGTCTGGTTTGCTTTCTTACTGTATAGAGTAACTAGAAACTAGTAACTGGAAAAAAATGGTTTGCTTGAAAAGGGTACAAAAACTTTTCTTTTTTTTTATTTCTGTGTCTCAATAAACTGCATGGGCACAGAACTTCTCAGTTGATAGTGTTGTACATGGGATGTCAATTATTTATAAATTTGAGCACAGGTTATATGTTTATTTACATACAACAAATTAAAAAAAACTGTGAACACTATCATGTGTCACGCCTTGTGGGTTTTGTGTTTCCTATTCAACTATTGTTTTTTTTTTATTATTTAACTATATTGTGTTTTTTACTTATTGTTGCAATTGAAATTTATTATTTATTAGCATAAAACCATATTTTTATAACCATTGACTTCCATTAAACAAATTTAAGTGGCAAACCTTAAGACTTGTTCTGTCTATAGGCCCAGCAGTCATTTTAAAATTCAAAATCTTAATGCCAGAAACAAATCATCTACTCCATTCATAATGCTCTGCTGCTTCCGGTTGGACCTCACATTCAGCGCCATGTTTCTCACCTGCTGGTGCTGACACAGCAGTCTGAGGCCGACACCGTGGCTCTTACACAATTAGTCCTGTACCAGCAGCACTTCCACCCGACTAATGACTCACAGCGCAGACCCTTTACCCCCCTCCGGCTTTCTGTTTCCCCCCCATACCTCCCTCAGACATATCTGCTCTGCCTCCAGCTCATTTGTTCTTCAAATTGCATGTCACCAAAATGGCTGTGCTTCAGGATCATTACTGTCCCGGCGAGATTGAAGACATGACAGTTTTGAAGAATCTAGATGCGGTTCCAGACAGTAACATGTTTAGTCTTTGTCACCATAAATGGGTTTGGGGTTTTGTGTGTGGTGGGGGTAATATGAAAGGAAGCCAGGCGTCCAGGCGCAGGATTGATCAGGGCGACTCACTCCATTGATTGCCCTCAGTGCTGCACATTTGTTTCCATGTTGTCTACACATGCTCTTTTATGTGTCACAGGGGCACGGATACAAATGGTGAACATGTGACCTTTACTTTGACATTGTGTTCCTGACACACACACATTGACCTCATTGTGTTTCTTTGAACCGTATCTAGTCTACAATCTTGTAGAACAACAGGGATTGTAATAAACCCTAAATTACAGATACATGTTGGTTTAATGGTACATGGCTTTTGTCATTGGTAAATCGATGTACAAGTATATTCCTCAGCACAGGGCTAAAGTGGGGCACACAGTTCAACATCACACCATCACATTTTTTTTAATGTGGCTAGTCAGAGGTTCCATCAACAAAGGTACTCTTTTTATTATACAATTGTACAAAATGTGCTCTGGTTCATTAAAAAAATTAACACTTGACTGACAGTGTTCAAATTGACAGAGGTATGAAGTAACTAAATAGATTACATTTTAAAGGAATGTAACTTTTAGCCATATAATTTAGAAAATTTTGTTACTTTGCAGTCACGTGGTTGTGATGATGCCAGAAAAGGGCAGGAAGTAAACCAAAGGTTCAAGGTGAAGACATTTTGTCTCTAATTCCAAAAGATTTTATCAATTGATAAAGTCTCTTGGAATTAGAGACAAAATGTCTTCTTGAAAACTGAGTCCAGATGCTTTTACTTTAACCTTTTTTCAAGATGACCTGGATGACTGAGAACATTCACAGACAGGCTATGTCACAAAAAACCTCTATATTATAGCTTAGACACTGTTTCAAGACAAAGATTCTATCAGAAAGTCATCACATACACTGGACATGAACATGAATGAAAAGTGATTTTTCAACTGAGCTCAAGGATGTGATGTAATATAATGACAATGTAACTACAAGCTTATGTTACAGTGTTTAACTCTACAAAACATCACTACACACAGGCATTTTCAATTCTGCTCCTCCCCACCACAAGCATATGGCGACAAACAAAGCATACTGAATATATATATACTGTCTATGTATATAGAAATTGTTAGCACAGTGAGTAGTGTGTACTCCCAGTCTAGAAGAAGGTGCACTCAGTAATATAGTATTGTATTTTTAATTTTTTTGTGTTCTGATGTCAATAAGAACCAAGACTTTAAGGAGTCTATTCAAACATAGACCAGTCATACTGTGATCAGGACTGAAGACATTTGTGACATCACAAAATCTTACAAATTCTTGTGCAACTCAGCCATTTCAGGAGCTGAGTGAGATAATTGCTTCATCTGGAACAACTTTAACGTAGAGCTTTTATATGAATAATAAAAAAAAAGACTCAAGTTACAAATTAAAAGAAAAAAGTTAAATGCCATATGGGGTGACCGTAAAAAATATATTGTTTTTAAATACTTTCAAGTGGCAAGATCTTTAAATTTAGATAACTATGTCTGATTATGATATCATTTATGCACATATATAAAGATATAAAAGGACAAGGATCTAAAGAAGTCGTATTAGAAAGATGTTCTAATAGGCTCGGAGATAAATAAAACTTCCATTTTTAGACATACTCAGCTCACCACTCCATCTAGTGGATGCCATAACAGGACACCAGTGTAACGCTACCTTCATGATACACCATACAGGCTTTTCAGGATATTTCAGAATAATATAACACAAATATCGCTTGGGTTCTAATCCCTGTTTGGTTCTTCCATAAATCATTCAAACCCTAAAGTGCAGTGGCCTTCTGATTCCAAACAAGCTCTTTTTTGGAACACTTGAAATGCAAATTTATTTGACGACCCAAATAAATTCTCCTGTGCCCCACCTGTGTGCCATGACCCAGTCTTTCATCATGTAGTAATGTAGGCCACATTTTAACAAATCAAAACTGCAATTATTTATTCTACTAGTTTTGGAACTGGACCATTATAAGTCAAGAAATACCCTTAGTTGACTTTCAAAAGTTAAAAAAGATGCTCGTCTTTGTAAACTGAACCCGAAATCAATCATTTTAATGTCACACCAGTGGCTCAGGAGGCCAGCTGTCTGTTCAAACTAATTTCCGACTTGCTGCTGTAAATCCGCTTTTCATCTCCGCTAAAACACTCTTTGATTCGGTGGATGCTACAAACGCACAGCAAATCAAGGTGAAGCATCCCTTTGAGAGATTCTGAAGGGAACCATCACTCAGCCGTGGGAAATCAGACTTCTTTTCTACTCCGCTCCATCCTGCCTCATTAATTCAAAACGACGTGGTGCTACAATACCTCGCCGTAGCAATTGGAGGTGAGCTAATCAGGCTAATTGGACGCCGAGTGTCTGTGAAGCAGCGACAGTGTTTAAAGGCCCTGTGACACTGTCCACTCGGTAAACAAAGAGATGAAGACAAAGGCATCGGAGCGTTTTATGAGCCAGCCGTGGTATATGCTGACAACGACGGGCCATTTGTCCTGGGAACAGCAAGTCAGACATGATGTAATACCCTGCTCACAAAGCGCAGACAGCAGAAGATACAGTCACAATTCTTTTCTGACAATCACTTTAGTAAATTAAAACATGCCGGCCTGAGCCAAAAGTCATTAAGAGTTGCAATCAGCGTTGGGTTCTGTTAAGTACGGTACACAACAATCAGTTTGTCAGCACGCCCCCGTCCTGCCATCACACCCATGTTCACTGCACTCTAGATAGTCTTCACTCTGGCTGGGTCGAAGCTGAAAAGAGTCTGGGCTGTGATTTATGGCTGCACACTGACATCTGGTGGACACTGGGCATTGCTACGCCTTTTAATGCTCCAAAGTCTTTGTCTAACCACTTTTTCTTTACCTTTGTGAGCGATGTCAAGGGTTCTTACAGAAGAAGCGTGGGTGTTCCTTAGAGAGTTAGAAAAAGGAAATCAATGGTGAGAATGTCAATGCTTTAACGCTGTTGTGGTTATTGTCTAGTATATACGGTGTATTCCCAATAGGATTGCATAAATTCTTTAATTTGGCACTGATCACTAGTTATGTTTTATATTCATCATTCATCATTCTTTACACACAGGAGTGTTTGGACAAAAATTAACTACTAGTCTCAATTTGTAGCAAACAATGTTGGGTAGTGTTATTTTTCAAAGTAACTCATTAGGTTACATTGTTAATTCTTCTAAAAATTAATGCATTACTGCGTTACCCTCTGATCAAACAGGTGTACTCATGTGTTACTAAAAGTGTGGTCTATACTGCAGCTAATGCCTTTTATGACAGACTTAATTTTCTGTGCATTAAAATGAAGTACTGCAGTTCAATAATGACAGAGCTTCATTCATTTTTACTTTCACAGCCTGTTTAGTGAAAACAAGAGTCAAAACATGTAGCCTATAACATGTTGCATGCAGAGTTTTTGTATTAACCAGCAATGAAAAAGAAGCTTTAAAAAACATAGGCTTGTTAAAAGACGTCACACAGCTGCAGACGCACAGCACACACGTCATCAGCTCAGTACGTCTTCCTCACGCCCACACAGAGATCTACACACACACAGGCAGCACAGGTGTCTGCTGGAGCTGTATAATATTCATTTTATATATTAATTTGCATAATTTAAAGCAGTCCTGTGTAACTGTTAACCAGTAGAGAGCACAGATCCCTCTCTGTGCAACTGGACTGTCAGCTGTTCATAGGTAGAGACTTTCCAAAGAATGCAAGTTTGGAAGAAAGAACATGTCTCTGAAAGGGTAGGCCCATTTCAGTGTATTTTGCTAGTGTCCAGTGTATTGGCCTATTTTTTTTATTATATGTGTCATGTGGTAGAGCACCTCACTCACTTAATCTTTCACAATATGCCACCCGCCCAGTGACAGGAGGTTTCTGTCCAGCTGAGGGTACTGTGTCAGTGAGATAGACATAGTTCTACAGATCTCATGTCTAACCATATAAATAATTTTGAGAATGTATATTTTTGGGCTAAACGTTATCCTGACTGCTCTACAGCTTGCAATTCTCCATCCTCCTCAGAAATGCCTCGGTGGGCCTTTATTTTGTGGTTGGAGATTTCCAAAGGTTGTCCTGTGTAGGGCTCACATATCTGTCATATATGTCCTATTTTAAAAGTTTAAATATAGTCAAACTAGGTCACTAATCAGAATTTCTATTAGACCACATATAACCATGAGAGTAGGATAGGCCTCACTGATCATATGTCAGTATATTTCACCTTCACATCAATGGAACCCAGGCTTCTTTGAGACCCTCTCATCCGCATGAGATTCCTTTTCAGCAAATGATCCCACGGTCCCACCATTCATCTCTGATAAAACTTCAATATGAGAAACAAAAGACTGACAAAAGAATGGCTCATTGTTCTCTCTGTTCTCTCTCCATCTTTTCATGACAGCTGACTCGTCTGTGATGCCACTGTAAATGACTGTAAAGCACAAAGGGGGCCGATGTGTTCCGTCAGTGGGATGTTTGATCTCTCTCGACTTTCTAATGAGCCGATTCGAGCCCAAAACAATCACATCCGTCTGCGAGATCCTTTAGCTGAAACGCACACACGTGGTAGCCATTAGTGCCGCTGGTTCCCACAAACATCCAATAACACTGGAGATTATTCCGGACTCCAAATTGGATTAGTGGAGATTTCTTCTGCCAGCAATTAGTCCGAGGGAGTAGACGAGCTGAAGGAAGCACAAAGCTATTAATTAAAGCTGGAGGGCGAGATGTGCCACTGAGCTGGAGTTGTGGAGATGAAGACGAGCCGCTGGGGGAAGAAGTGTCAACCCAAGGAGCCCATCAACGAGGAGTGAGCAAATCAGTTCCCTGAGCTGAGCTTTTAGTGCCTTTAATGTCTGCCGCGGACATGGCTCTGCTCACAGAAGAGTCTCTCACAGAAGTTTATAAAGTGGATGGTTGACATGTTTTCTCACACTCAGTTGACCTCACTAAAAATGTATTATGAGTTCTCAGTGAACAACCCAAGGAGGTTTCTGTACTATTTCATGTTTTCTGTGCAAAGTAGTCAAAATTAACCTGACTCACCAGAAAGTGCTCTAGCAGAGACCATGACATCCACAGAAAGCATTTGCAAAGAGCAGATCCATATTTTTCATGTTTTTAGTGGTAGGAGGAACCAGAGCAAACCTACCCAAACCTGGGGGGAACATGTAAACTCCACATAGAACGGCCCTACCAGGGACTGAACACAGGACCTGCTTGGAGCAGGAGTGCTTTGGGTGTTTTGACAATCTGACTCCACTAATCTCTTAGCAAAAACACATGGGGAGGTTACGTTGACACACAGCAACTTAATCAAAACAACACATCCCAAAAATGGACTCCCACAAGTGCACCTTCTCCACCACTGAGCACTGAATTTCACAATCAGGATGATTTACAGAAGAAATAATGTGAGCAACTCCACACCAGCCTAATGTCTGTTTTGAATAAATAGCTCTGTTGGACACTAAAGATCATCAATAAAAGTTTTAGAACACACAACATCTCCAACAGCAGTTATCCACCTAGTCCTGGTCTGGTCCTGGTCTGGCCAAATAATCCCCCAAAGCCATGTCATTTCCATTTATAAGTGGCTATTAATTACACATGGTGAATGCTGTTGTGGATTTATGCAAATGTGCCACGCAGCTTTAAGTTTTGTATCTCACAAATGTCAACAAAGTGGTTTTACTGCAACAAATATTGACTGTTCGACAAAAGGTAGCTTATAAAAAGTCAGGTATAAGATACTGTGGCTGTAGAGCAGTTTGTTTTATAAACGGTGCTTTAGAAGCCTAATGGTTGATACAGCGTAACTACTTTTCATATAAAGATTGGCTTTAGTCAGACATTTTCGGAGAAGTTGAGCAATAAATTGTGGGATGCCTGTCAGCTCCTTACTATTCAGTAAGGAACGTCCAAAGGAAGTATGAAAGAAAGCACTGATGCTCCATTCCTAACCTCCTTCCTTACTAATGTGGGAATTCGGACAGTTCTTAGGACAGTATTCAGATTCAACCTTGGTCTCGTACATGACTTGGCCTTGGTCAAAGTCGTCTTGACTACAACACAATCCCTAAATATTTTCAAATGAACTAACTGAACACTGAATTTTGAATGAAAAAAAAAAAACAGCAGTCCAATATTCAGCAGTTTCACATTCTTACAACGTACTCCTCTTAAACGTGCAGTCTTTGTTGTGTTTGTACCTCATGTTGAGTGAAGTCAGCATGGCTGTGTGATGGAGTGAAAGTGAATAAAAGCACTGTCACTTTAGAATAATATTACTCGTGCAAAGTAAAAGTAAAGGAAGTGAACAGAACTATTACTACAATACTATTACTATGACTTACCCAAAAATGTCAAGTACATTTTCCCAAAGCAAATGTTACCATGGGGTCGCTCTGGTTACTCCTGCTTTCTATAAAAACATGCATAGATCAGTTGGTGAGTTGCTTTAGGATACTGTAAATATAAAATTACTACTGGGACAGGGTCGCTCATAGTTGAGTCTCTCACATCACAAAAGTAAAGCAGAACGTTGACATGTTTACTCAGTGCCTCATTAAACCCTAACGTGAATGTTAGCGATCTGAGCAGTGACTTTAAAGAGAGAAGGGTTAACCCACAGCTCTGGCAGACGTCTGATGTGTTCTCATATGTGACAGTCAGCACTCCCCGAAACCAACACAGCTCATGGCTACACAATACAAATACATTCCCATATACACATGCTACTCTTGTTTTTGTGTATACACTGCTACGCCCCCTCCCCCCATACATCATCAGTTTACATGTGAAGTAAAAGACACGTGTTATTGAAGATTAACATGTACATATTGGGTTTTTGGATGCATGTATATTTGCTGTATATTGTGTGAGGGTTTGTGATGTGAACTGCGAGCTTGTCCTGATGCAGTGTTCACATCAGCTCTGAGCCTCTGAGTCTGTGTGCTCCATCCTGCTCCGAGGGACATTTCAAGTGTCAGCTCTTCAGACGCCGTCGCCATCCTCAGTCTCCTCTGGTCTCCACGGCTGGTCAGCTCTCATCAAGAAACTCTCTGTTGTGTTCCACCGTCAAACACTGGAACACTCTTCAACATTCGGACAGGCCTTTTGTCCGTCTGATTCTCACTGACCACTCTCAACTGAACAAATATTTTAAGGAAAAACACTTTTTAGCCCCCATTTCTCATGAGCTTAATTTAAAGATTTAAGACTTTTTCACAAGTACACAAAGACCTATTTCTCTCAAATATTGTTCACAAATCTGTCCAAATCTGTGTTAATGAGCCTTAGATATGCCTTAGGCTGGCCACAATAAAAGGCCACTTTGTGGGCTTGTCAGGAATATTTAGCACAATAACATGCTAATAACATGCTCTCAGCATCTGACGAGGTTCATGTAGTATGTCACAAATCTGGTCTTAGGCAAAAGCGCGGAGGTGTGCTTTGGGATAGTAGGTTAACTGTTCTGTCAGCAGTCGTTACGGTTGGTTTTAAGCACGAGATGATGTGTAGGACAATCTATCTGATCCAGTTATCAGCATAAGATCTGAGAAGATTCATTTAAGTCTGACTCGCTCCACAGGATTTAAAAACTCACCAGATTTTACAGCACATAAGGTTGCACAAACAAGATTAAAGTTATTCTGATGTTAGTGCTGAGCAAAGAAAATCTACTTTCAGTGAGACCTAAACCTTTTTGAGGAGTTGGGTTGCTCCATGTAACATTAAATTAGATTTTGTAAAGCAGAGTTTAATCAGGCGGGGTAAGCAATGAGGCTGATTATGGGTATGTAATAGAAGATTTATTAAATGGAAAGAAATTTTAATGACACACACATTTGCATCCTGCTAAATTCCTTTAAAAAGGCAATCATTTAAAAGTTAAAGCCTCCCCTGGAATCTATAAAAATCTCAATATAAGAAAATACCAGAAAAAAAGATAAATAAACACCAGAAACTGTGTTCTGTAACGTCACCTGGTCGTTACAGTGGTGTTTCTGTGGGCTCCAGTTTCTTGTGTTTGTCTCCGTCCAAGCTTTTAGTAACACGGTAAAGTCTGTTTTAAACGTCTCGTGCTAGCTTGTGGATTCCTTATTGATTTTTACAAACCAGCAATGCACTTATGGATTTGAGTTCTCTCAGGGCAAAATGACAGCTCACTATTATGTTACCGTTCTCTGGATAAAGGAAACTTTTTTTTGCTCTGTATTTCTTCCTGAACAAATGGGGCACAGACCGAGGCAAATTAGTCAGACATGTTACTACATGTTTTTTTTTACATTGAAAACACAAAAGCAGAAGTCCTGAAAATAAATTGCTAAATAAATTAAAACAAAGAACCAAAGAAGAATTACACAATGATAAGCAAAGCGAGACAAAAATCTGAAAGTGACACAGTTCTACCCTGGGTTTAGAGCCAGTCTAAGTAAGTCTTTAACCTGGACTCGAACAGGGCCAGGTCAGAGATAACAAGATAAGATAAGCTAGGAAAAAAATGTATAAATAACGCTGACAGAAATTACTCCCAGATTCTTTACGGTGTTACTGACATGAGATTGATATTTGGCATTACATTGTGTTGAAAAACAGAGGAACCAACAATAATACATTCAGTTTAACTCTCATTTGGGTGAAGAAAGTTTAGAGGTAACCATTGTTTTATGTCAGATAAGCAGCTGTGCAGAGAGTCTAGAGCTGTACTGTCATTAAGAGATATAGACCTGGAGGTTGTCAGTGTATATTGTGCTCAGCAATAATAGAACAAGGGGCAGCGTGTACAGTGAAAAAAGAACAGGACCATGACTGGATCTTTGTGGCACTCCAGAGGACAGAGGGGCAGCGAAGGATGAAAAGTCATCGATCATACCAACAAAGCTCCTGTTGCTCAGGTTGGAGCAGGACTGAGCCCTGGAGCCCCTCCTGTTGAGCCAGGTGGGCAATAAAGACTGAGTGGTCCACAGCATCAAAAGCTGCTGTGAGATTCAGCACAGGTCTTTTAGCATCAAGGAATAAAAGAATATTGTTGTGTACTTTCAGCAGCGCAGAGTCAGTGTTATGTTGTGACCAAAAACCCGACTTAAGTGTTGTTTTCTAAAATAGACATCTAATCTTTTGTGGAAATGGTCTCAATGCAGTTCTAGCTTTTTATCTCTCATCTTCTGCTAAAGAATAAACTGATAATGACTGACACTAGTAAATGATTTGCACAGATGAGGCTGAATGTTTTAAAAAAAAAAAGCAGCAGCAACATGGTTTAATAGCCTCCATCTCTGCCTCACAGTGTCCAGGTGAACATCTGGCTCCAGACTCCATTACAGCATGTTTGGCCCTGTCTCTTGTTGGTCCACAGCCAATTGACACTGCGCAGGTAGGATTGAGAAAATAAAAGGATGAGATAGCAGCATGTGGAGCCGAGCAGGTGTCACATGAACGAGGATTGGCAGTTCCCTGAAGCTGCTGTGTGTCCAGGCTGTGTTATCTCTCTCCGCCGACAGAAACAGGCTTCAAAAGAGTTTTGTATGTGACGTAGTTTTACTAAACCTAGAGGATGCATCAAACTATATGTATTATTACTGCCTTTCATGTAATATCAATTACCACATTCAGAATTATGACTTAGTGAAACATTTGCCTCAGTTAGATAATGATAACCAGCTCCACTTGTGTTTGGTGTGACTTGTGTCTCTTAAAACAATTTCATCCATTAAAAATTTGAACATATAAACCACTCAGACATGATCAGGTCTCCACAAAATAACTTCTTTTTTTTACATTTGGAGAATTTGGAAAGAAAAAGCTCCAGGAGATGTCTGTGAAGGTTCTCAGTCATCCAGGAGATCTTGACAACTTTAACCTTTTCTTCAAGCTCTAGGAGATAATACTCAACACTGCACTGAAGGTGAAATCTTTACCCTCAAGCTACTTTTAATACATACTATAAGTAATGAAGTAGGATCTAGTAACAATAAGGTTCAAAACATACAGAACTTGTTCTGTATTTTTTGAACCAATTGCAATTATGCAATTGCAATTATTTAAATCACAGCTACAATCTTATTCAGAAGTTTAATTCATCCCAAATACAAGTGTATATAACTGTCTTATCTAGAGCTTTGTGTCCCAAACTAGAATCTATATTATCAATATTAAATAATGTATTTATATAGAAAAGTTACTAAACCAAATAAAGGTAACTTAGTGACACTAAATAGGTGATGCTCAGGTCTGCAGTAGAGGAGATGTACTGTAGGGGGCAGCAGTGGCTCAGGAGCTGGAGAGGTCGTCAAATAACCAGAAGGTTGGTGGTTTGATCCCGCCCCTACCAGTTCACACTGCCGTTGTGTCCATGGGCAAGACATTTCACCCCTCCAGCTTCCCACAACCAGCTCCCCACCACCAGTGTGTGACTGTGGAGTGAATGAATATTGGACAGATTGATTAGTGCCTCCATCTTGAGGTGACAGCTCTGTTTGACAGTGTTGATAATTCATAAATAATACATGTTATCAAGGATGATGAATTCCCGGAGTGGAATTTGGACATGTCTGATATAGACAAAGGTAATCTTGTTAATCATGCCATGTTCGTCATGTTTGAACCATCTTCAGTGTCTACTTCTGATGCTAGTTCAGTTCAGACTGTCCACCTCCTTCCCCTGGCACATCATCCATCACTGAGCACTCAGTCATGCATGGTGTCAGAGGAAAGTATGTGACAACTTATTTAGGCCACAAGTAGGGGTAAAAACATTAAAGTTATACTGTAAAGTTATAGTGTTAGAAGACCAAGCATTCAGTTATCTATTATAATCAGAGAATATGATGATATGATTTATTTATTTTTTTACATGTAGCTTGTATTTGAACCTGACAAGTGTAGAGTATGTATCCATGTAGTTTGATGATGTGCATGTGGAGTGTGCTCTGTGAAGTGTGTGCTGAAGGCTGAGAGACTGACACAGCAGCATCAGGGACCAATCACACAGCGCCACTGTCCTCGCCGTCCAATCAGCAGCTCCCAGACCAGGTTTTTATAACCCTCTGAAAATCTTGTGTAAGAGTAGTTCCAGTATGTGTTTTCTGTTTCTAAGTAAATGTATTTCAGTCTTATTGGATTCACCTAGCCGCAGGTTCACGTATAAAACCACAAGGCTCTGATGAATAGATCACATACGTTATAGATTATCATTACTATTAATGAAAAGCTCCAAAACCCACTGTTATCATGCCCAGAGGATTGTTGAGCATTCTTATTGACTTTGTTCCAACTATCTTCTTTGAATATGAGGAGAATTTTAACACTGTTAGAGAGGAAGAACTCTCATTTTTTCAAGCACACATTAATAAATGAGGCCTTGGGAAATTATAAACTAAATGGATTGGTTTTCAAAATTTTTAATTCATCATAAGACCTATTTCACTAGACTTCTTTTGTAGACAACAGAATGTCCCTGCAAGGCTACCGTAGGTGCTCACAGACTGTAGAAAGGTGGAATGTGGGGGGTTGGTTTGTAGTCTGCAATTTTGCCACCTGACTACAGTAGAGTCAGCTCTGAACCTGCTGCTGGTTTTCACCTGCTCCAGCTTTGTCTGAAAATATTTTTTTATTCTGAGCAATGGAGAAAAGTAACCTGACTGTACAGATGGTCTGTTACACAAAACCATCCAGAGGGCTTCCACAAATGAAGAGCAAGGGGCCAGGATCATAGAAAATTGATTCTCTGTTTTGTAGTTAAAGGCAACTGAGGCAAATATGTTACTCTTGTATTCAGTGCATATTTCATTAGGTTATGTTTGAAGGGATTTAGCCTGTAACATACACTACATACACTACTTTTGTTTTATTGATTTACAAAACCAAAGTGAGAAACCCCAAACAACAACACAGAACAAGGAGTCCCAAAGTAATAGTCTGGCCTCCACAGAGCCTTGAATTTTCCATCATGTCCTTTATCACAGAAGAGACAGAAGATTAATCTGCTTTTGTCTCCTGCTTCCTCCCTTCACATTTAATAAAACAATAATGTCCAAAACGTGTAATAATTTGTTTTACTATCAATGTGATCAGAATGTGACAGTGATCTCAGAGCTGGATTTGATTCAGAACACATGAAACTGGCCATAATCAGAGTCATGTAGTTTGAGCTGTTCACAGTAATATCAACAAGTCTGAACATAGCACACTATTTATTTACTTTTTGTTTATGGGTTATTCCTAAAAACATGTTTAAAAAGTTATATATTTTCAAAGCATTCTTAACTAATAAAGCAAACCTGCCTTCAGCTTTTGCACAAGAATAATACGTCATATGAAAATTATTCTAAAAACTAAAACAATTTGAATAAGATTAGCCATGGCTGTTCCTGGTTCAAAGAATTTGTACATTAAAAAAGACATGGCCCTACACTAAACCATTTAATGCTTTTGGGTTTGCAGTCCTCCCTGATCACCACTAGGGGGAAACAGTCCACAGAATATAAACATTAGACATAAGGAGACCGCAGCCCGGAGGAATTATGTAATAGTTTTATCCAACTGTGCACAGTCACTGACCCCTTTGTGCACCGCTCTGAGAACAGGACGTGTCCCTGTGGAGGTGACACAGCGGACAACTGTCACTTGCAAATAGATGAGGCCCCATCACCACTTTATCTCTAACTATATTAATCTTCCTGGACAAGAGTCAGTGTCTCCCAGAATGTCCAAACACATGAGCTATAGACTGGCTAGGGGCATTAAAGGCTGCATTCAACACAAAACATTACAACCAAAAAGGTTATGTGCACATATTGTCTGTTAGAGTGATGATTAAATGCAGACCTGCTAAACAAATGTCCACAGAGTAGAACGTTTTAGAACTCTTTGTCCATACAAGAGTAACATGGGATGGTTAGAAAATCTATTATTACCATTTGGACTGAGTTTAACATTGATAACTCTGACTGTACAGTCTAAGGACATTAAAGCCTTGTTTCCACTGGAGCAGTACGGTGCGGGTCTGGCGCGTTTCCATTTCCAAAAAGGGTCCGAAGTGTCCCCAAAAAGTACAACATACCTTTGTGGAGTCTTAATGTCTCATATGGAACACAGACTAAACACTGATGGAAACGGTTTCAAATACAGCCCAGTACATGATACGTTCAGAGTAAATACCCCCAACAAATTGGGGTATTTATCCGGCACTTGTATACATATAGGTATAAACTGATAACAAATAGTACGGGCTGGCTTAGTATAGGTATTTTTCCACTGACAAAAACTGTACAAATCATCCCAAAAAAGCATAATGTGTCCTACTACTCTGGTAACCTTCTGGCCTTTGGTTCTGTCAGAGTGGTCCGCATTCCAAAAGTGGAGATAAACACATAAGAAAAACATAAGGAAAAAGAATAACATAAAATGGAAATGTTTTTTCTAAGTCTCAAAGTACAATGCAACACCTTTTGTTGCATTGTATGACGTCTCTGTTTATGTAGCAGACGCCACTCTCTGGACACAGCTCAGTGGAAACGTAAGCTACTGGACAAAACCGTGCCAAACCGAACCGACCTGTACCGTGCCAAACAGTGGACAAGAGCCCATGGTGTAACAAGGAGATACAGGATGTAACAGAGGGATACTTGACTCAATCAGAACTGTACATCAGGAGTGGACAGCCTTTAGTGGGTCTTCACAACATCACATTTTACTCTAGTAACTATGTCAGTTCTCTTAAATACTCCCTGTTAAACAGATGAGACATGTTCAAAATCCAAACTAGACCACACACCTATGGGCTGCTGTGATCTGGGTGAATGAGAACCTTCACACAGAAAGTAACAGTTGTAGTAGTCGTGTCCATGGTAACCAGTGCAATTACATAGTTAGAGGGTGGACCTTAGTTTATCTGGAAAGGGTTAAACCAGCTGCAGCATCTGACTACTTTTACCAAGGCAGCAGTTAGTTAAACTATCAACAACCAACATGAGACGGTAGGCCTGAGTTGCCATGGTAACAATCGGTGGCACAGATAAACTAAATCTGGGCACTAGCTAATGCTCAGAAGGAAATGGGTCATAGTAAAAGCTTATTAAAAATATTCCATTCTGTATTTTCAGTTTTCGAATTTGAGGTCAATTCAAGAGCCCCCTCATAAATCTGTAAATCATGTGAGGCCCCCAGTCTTAAACTTTCACTCCAATATAAATATTTATCTGAAAATGTTAACCAAGAAGCATAACAAACAATAAGCTGTTGGCGACAAATTACATAATAATAATATTTCACCACAGAGAAGAACTGATATGCAAAGAGCAAAGTTTGTATTTGGGCCGACTCAAAGATTCTCGGCCAACTCCGCTCTTTCTGTGAGGAGTCTGCATGTCCTCCACATGTTACAGTGGGTTCTCTCCGGGTACTCCAGCTTCCTCCCACCGTTCAAACACATGCATGTACAGGTTAATCGGCAACTGCGACTAACTGGCCACTGTCCAGGGTGTACCCCGCCTCAGGCTCAAAGCTGCTGGGATAGGCTCCAGTCACCCGAGACCCCTAACGGGAATAAGCGGTAGAAAATGAATGAATGAACTTATTTTTATGTACTTCTGTGGACAACCTCTGATGGCCGCCCTCCTGAACCAGGGAAACCAAAGTGCCCACCCAGTGCACATGTTAAAATTACAAAATTAGACACTTTATGATTTGTAGTAGTCTGAAAGTCTAAATTTGAGCCTGAATTGAGTGCTTTCCACCTACTGACTATTTCATGGGTGAACTGGAGCAGTTCCCAGCAGCTTTAGGCCTCAGCTGGTCAGTGGCCAGTTAGTTGCAGGGCTGAGCCTATTATTAGACTATTAAAAAATATAAAACAATAAGAGGTTGATTGTAATGATAATCTGTGGTTGTACTAATTGTAGTAATAAAAATAATAATAAGAATAATTAATAATAATAATAATATAATGCCCATATATAGTGCTTTTCAAGACACTCAAAGATGCTTGTCATATCCATTATTTATTCACTCCACAGTCACACACTGGTGGTAGTAAGCTACATCTATAGCCATAGCTGCCCTGGAGCAGACTGACAGAGATGTGGCAGCCATTTTTGCGCCTACGGACTTTCACCAACCTTACACAACCTTAAACATTCATAGACCAGTGCCACAGACACTAGCTGAGAACTCTGTCCCTCTGCTCTTTACTGCTCTACTGCTCTAAAGCTAGTCTGAAATAAATAAATTCTAGTTTGAATTTCTCGAAAGAAAAATCTAGTGTAAGCACTTTCCATGTAACTTTTGTCCTGATGAAAGAAGGTTACGCAGTCATAAATATACATGGCATTTATTACACTTTTGAATAAGATAACTGTTAACTGATGTTGTTATGTGCCTGTAGATTCTGATTATGCTACGAGCAAGTTCTGTATTTCATTAGTGGTGACATAATGTGTGGATATTATTCAAATAAAGTACTTACTGTAATGACTCATTAGCCACAGTAAGCACTTTGTGTAAATTCCAGGGATAAATATGAGCGTTGTGACACTGTTTAAATATTATTTAGAAGTTGTTATCTGAATGTGTTATTTAGCCAAGGCCTGTTTGTCGCTCAGTGATTTATATTTGGCTGCACTGGACATTTGAATCTAAATTCTTATAAAGCAGTTCAAGTGAGATACTTGTTATTCAGAGAACATCAGGGGGACTTGATGACACAAAGCATAGATGACATGGCAGTTCACTCTCATTACACGAGGCCTATACTATTTTAATAATAAAGGGACATATCTTACATTGGATTGTATTAAATTATTTTATTTCACACGGACAGCACTCAATAAAACATTAACCTCATATAAAATAAGAAATAAATGCACTGCACCAGGTTTGAGCGAAGGTGCTCATTTCCACCTGTGGTCCCTCAAAACTGAAAATGCATGGAAACGGCGTGCAGGACACCACTTTATCATGATACCAACAACAAAACAATCAGACCACAGTAAGTAATCCCCTTCAGGCCCCTTTTAAGACTGAAATCTGTCCTTGTGCTGGTGCCTGGATCCACTCTCAGAGGATATATGACCACACCTTCATCCCTTCATCCCATCCCGGTTGCATTTTGTCGCCTACCTGGAGGATCGCTATGGCAACAGGTTGCTAAGAGCGACGGGGCGCCACATCTTTGAGCGTGTGCGTGTGGTGTCTGCGGGGATAAGCTGCGCGTCAGGCACAAGAGCAGCAGCAGCGGCAGCAGCAGAGTGAGTGAGGTGTGCCCGGCTTGGTGCGCACGAAAACAAACCACTGAGCTTTTCCCTCCGCACTCAACCCCGTTCCATCCGAGTCCATCTTCTCCTGACGCCGAGCCCGTTTTCTCCATCCAGCGCCATGCAGACCGAGCGCTGACGGAGATCCCCCCCGGAGTCTCGCTAACAACAACAGGTCAGTGTTTACAGATGACGCATGCCCCCCTTGGATTTAAACAGCTACGGTTGGTCATAGGGATAAATACTTAGCCACAAACAATGCTTCGAGACTTGTCTGGTGTTACGTAGCCGATATCCACGTGTGGAGTGAGCACCTGAGCTTCTGTATCGATCACCGGCGTAACGTGAGCCAAGGGAACGAGCCTTTTTTTTACTGTCCATGTAACGACCTGAGAAGAGCTTTGTGGTTGTCTGAGGGGCGCCTGTTGATGCCATGTTAAACATTCGTGGTTGGTTCAAACTGCCGGGCGTGTCTCCATTAATCACTCTGGCACTCACTTGGTTTGAATGGACTTGGGAAAACAACACTCAGACATGATGCACTAAGGCTTTATACATTTTGCCTTTTGTATGCTGCACATTTATAACACCTGTTCTCCCTTTGTACTTTTAACACCTTATCCTTCTCTTCCTTTTAGTCGCTTGCAATAATTCTATCCATCCACCGAAACAACACAAAAACTGTCACATCAGACACATAAGCCCATATTAGGAGCGCTGCTGCCTTGTGCTGCATGGTCACATACACCCGCTGAATACAGATATACAATTACATAATCCATATGTGATATATTATTTAAAGTTATACAAATATGTGCATGTGTTAACTGTATCACTGGCTTGTACAGTTAATGCGTCATTTTCTTTAGGCTGCCCTTTGATGTGTTGCATTATAGGCTGAACATTAACAATTAATAGTTCTCATAATCCGTTTGATCATTGAGTTAAATTAGTTAATTATACGACAACTGCACAACCCATAATCCAACTAATGCACATCTGAACATAATGAATTTATGTAACAAGCTGTGTATCTTTTTGGACTAGCCATTGGCAAAGCCTTCTTTGTAATTAGACATATTAATAATTTAGTACCGCAATTTAAATCAGTGTCTGACTATATCCCACATACATTATGTCTAAACTCATGGCTTATGCACTTGTGGTGACATGTCAGATTGCAATGACATTGGCTTTTGCTTGTGACATTCACAGTGGAAAATAAAGATGAATCTAATGTAATATAAACAGGAAAACAATAATAGTCCGTTTCTGTGTAGAGAAAACAAAAACGAGGGATTGTGGGTGCTGTGTTTTTGAACTTGCCAAAAGTCTTCCGTCCCGTCAACCAATCAGTAGTCCTGCCAATGCAATTAACAATTAGTCTCACAGTTAACTTAACTGGTTAGAATTATTTCTGTCCAACTGTATACAATGTGTAAGAATCAATAACAACTTAAAGCCTGGTACCACAGGTGTCCCACAGGGGTCAGCCCTGGGGCCGCTGTTGTGCAGTTCATGCATTTATGATCTTCTGTCTGAATGACAAGGTGAAGTAGGAATTCTATAATTTGTCAATAATCTACATAAAATACATGCCATGATCATTTCGCACATTTTATAATAGGTTTGGAAGTACATGTGAAGTTTTAATTATCTCTTTGTGTCTTCAAACACCCAACTTGTATCTATGGAACTTATTGAATCCCTCTATTACTATTCTATTACTATTATCATTACCCTACTGTTATCATGCTATTACTGAGCTGGAAGATAAAATTCTACTTTAATTACATTTGAGATAGTTGACCATACACTTAAGGTGCATAACAGGTCAAGTAAACGGTGAAATCTGTGAAAACATAATCCCTTTAGATCACTCTATAACATGTATTTTGCTGTATGAGGTAAAAAAAATATTATCTTAATTGTAACACTATTTCCAATTTTTGTCATGAGCCACATTCTGAATAAGTAGCGACTAGTGTGGTCCCAGCCCAATTGCTGCATGTACACATAAAACTGTAGTTTGTTTTGTTGCCTTTTCACTACATTCTTCTTCATTTAAAATCCACAATAACATCTCCAACTTTGTCACCTCCCTGTCCACTAGAAAATAAATAAAAAACATTTACAAAGAGCCGTGCCGCCTTTACTGAGCCTCGGGTGGAAAAACAGCACAGTGACAGCTCTTTTTGACACCATAAAACAATGGTGAAAGTTTTTTGTGTTGATGCCACAGCTGTCAGAATTTTACCATTTAATGTTACTTAATAATATGTTTTACTATTTACAACATACAGTGAAGTAGAACAGTATGAGCTTCCTAATATGTCATATGTACTAACAGTGTAGCCAGAATTATGTCAGAGGTTGATGTTTCAAGTCGATCTAAATGAACAGTAACACGCTGAGAACAATTCAATACCACAGTCTCTCTTAATTTTTCCTTGTTGTGATGATTCGATGAGTTCTTCTTCAGTCTCTGTGAGGGTGCACACGCCCAGAGCCTGCAGAGACATAACCCCATTCATTTGTAAATTGGGCCTGATGTCCTTGTCTCTGTGACATTCCTCTGGATCCACTATGAGGAGTTTTTTTTTTTCATCTCCCGTCGCTGCAACTGACACACAGCTCTACCAAAATAAACCCTGCTCCGCTTGTTTCTGTATCAGCTCTGCTTCTCTGTACGTCTCTGTAGTCAATGCTCAGTTGTGAGGCAGTATTACAAGGCATGCAGAGGCTGAGGCTGGATAATGTTCTTTTTTAGTTCCTTGTAATAATCCAGTGAATGTAGAATAAATTTGAAAAGAATTGGAAATCAAACCCAGTTAACTTGGTGTTTGTGTGTGGAGCCTGGAGCGTGTTCATGTGAAACGGGTCGACCAATCACATTGACAGGTTGGACATATGTCAACATGAAGACCAACCCCAAACTACACAAAATGAAAAGAACTGTACTGTTTAAATGTCAAAATCAAATCATTGCCACAGAGGCTTTTAAACGGGACATCTCATCATAGTTCAGACAATTAAAGCCATTATGAGCAAAATGCCATTCTTGTATAAACCTGTAAGTTATGATTTAACAATTTTTATGACTTTAGGTATCTTTTTTATGCAGACACATTTTTGTCTCATTTTCCAAGCAGCTCATTCATTGTCACTGGTGGTTCAGGGGTAGTGTTTCTTTTCTTTATAATAAACGTAGCCTGCTCTAGAGGCAGTTTTCTGCTCACTATTAGTAAAAATTATGCCAAATTTGTGCCAATTCATACAAACTACCATGTCTGTTGGCATTTCATATTTTTTTTCTGCTTTGTCAATTGCTTTTGCCCAATCCACCCATCTCCTTCCACTTATTCTGGGCCGGGTCCCTGGGGCAACAGTCTATGCAGAGACGCCCAGACTTCCACCTCCCCAGACACTTCCTCCACTGAGATGTTTCCAGGCCAGCAGAGAGAAATAGTCCCTCCAGTGTGTCCTGGGTCTTTCCAGTAGTCTTTTCCGTGTTTTACATGCCAAAAGGACCTCCAGAGGAAGGTATCCAGGAGGCTTCCAAAACTCTTAGCGGGTTTTTCTTAGCTGGTCAACTTTTTTTTACAGAACGCCAGGTGAGGGATTGAGCTGGAGCCCAAGTCAGTCAGAAATGCTGCTGTCTCAATGCAAGTTGTTCATTGGTAGATACGCCATACGTTTTCCGGCTTCTAGGCATATTTGCAACCTATATATGGTCTTGTTGGTTTTAGTTATTTATTTATTATTTGTTTTGGGTGATCAGTTTTGACCACTTGGCTGTGGAATGTCATTAATAGTATAGTTTTATCTCTTAGCTATATTTCTACAGGATTTTTAACTGAAAAAAAAATAGGAAATAAATTTCATCAATGCGAAGAACATTCTTTAGGGTCAAAACTTTTTCTCTGCAGAACTGCAAATGGCTACTGGTGGAAATGGTGCAACAACTCTCCAAACATGTCCATCAGCATTAAAGAAAAACTTTGCAGGATTTTCACCTTAACATCACAGCTTCGGTGTCATTGTGATGTCTTAATGACTTATTTAGTGGTGGATAAGGTCTGTTCCAACTCATAGATGAAAAACCAGCCTTACAAAAATCGTCCGGAAACCAGCCGGCAACCCGCTGT
Organism: Neodontobutis hainanensis; assembly: GCA_024349245.1. NCBI lineage: Eukaryota > Metazoa > Chordata > Actinopteri > Gobiiformes > Odontobutidae > Neodontobutis > Neodontobutis hainanensis. The sequence continues at coordinate 2,411,501 of JALDNG010000187.1, forward strand.
CCCTTCGAGTCAAGAAGTCTCGTGGAAGTCTCGAAACAAATTGCTTAACAACACTACAAACATAAACACATCACGCATGTCAGTCTCAGACATTCATCATGGCAGAGCCGGCATAAAAGAAGCAAAAGCAGAGAAAACTGTTGCTCATGTTCAAATGGGAAGAGAGGAGAGCAGGGAGACGCTCATCACCAGCGAGTTCTTACGACAATGTTTTTTATTATTACACCGAAGCTGTAGGGGGAGCTCTGTAGGGAAAAAGCCAAAGAAAAACAGAGAAGGAACTGCCCGACCTGCAAAGTGCCACTTTAACCTAATGTTGTTATTGTTTAACTCATTTCAGTTGGTTTCACAGAATGCCACAATAAAACAGTAAAACATGTAAATTTCCTCTGAATTGTAAATGTTTTACACATGTACAGTTCTGGTAACATTAGATATACAGTCTATGCCTATAGAAGGAATACAGGTTGTTTAAAAGGTCTTATTTTCATCAAACCCGGAGTTTCATGTCTTGACAAAGCTCTTTGGCAGTAAGAACAGACTTTTAGTTATTGAACAACTTCACATTTTTCCAATCACTACAATTCTATAAGTCACTGCCTTTGTCTAATGGCCACTCATTATTCTCAAACCTTTCTCTACAGCAGATACAATCGTGAGCCTTTGCTGTGTGTTTTGATTAGACAGGAATGATTTTTGTATCTCTGGCAGGCAGTCAGCTTTATTCTGTGTAATTACTCAAGATGGTGGGCTTGTGATTAACAGCATTGTACTTTAATCCTCGGCTAAAAATAGTCTATTAATGGCACCATTATCTCATGTTCTAATAATTGGTTGAGAAATTAATGTGAGTATGTTATATTAGTGTTTATTTAAACGCTAGACAACTTTGAACACATGAACCACTTTGGAACCATGTAGCCTTTAGCTTTCTTTATTTGGCTCCAAATTTTTATAACATGAGGGACAACTAACTGCATAAACTGCAATCTTACAGTCGGTAAAAGTAGTGCTAATGTTAGTTTTATTGATTGTTAAAAAAAACAGCTTGAGTAGAATAAGTCATGGCTCAAAACCAATAGAAAGCTAGCCACACTGTATGGTCCAATAGCAACTGATCTGTGAGAAAACCTCCAGATCACAACTGATGTTAGCCAAAAAGCATGTTACCAGCTATTACTAATACACACCAATAGTGTATTAGTAATAGCTAATACACTATTGGTGTGTATAGTGTTTTTTTTTTTTTGTAACAATTTCTAGATTCATATTTGATCACATTCGGTGATATGGTGGTAGGGGAAAGTGCTATTTTGACTCAGTGTTAGGGCAATAGTTCCCTTTATTAGTCAGTGTGAAGGTACTGCTCAGGGCATTGTTTCCCAAACCATCATTAGCTCGGGAACCTAGAGTGGGTCTCAGGAGATTTTAATTGGGTCGCCAAAGAAACCCTCAGTAATTTCAAAAATTCAAATAAATATTTGTCACCAGGTGTTTAATGTAGATGGTGAACAAATTTTAGTTAGATTTTAACAGGTTTTTATCAGAATTTAAATAAGTTTTATCAGGATTTTAGGTGGATTAAGTTCAAATTGGACTTGGAAAGGTTTTATTTGGTTTTGAACAAGTTTTAGATGGATTTGAACAGTTTCCAGTTGGACTTGAAAAAGTTATAGCTGGATTTGAACAGTTGTTAGATAGATTTTGTGTTAATACTATTCAAAAAAACACTGAAAGTACAAGTAAAATCAATCACTGACAAACCTAGAAAAATTGTCCAATACACAAAATGACCAAAATTAGGCAAAAAAGAACAAAAAAAAAAAAAAAAAAAAAAAAAAAACAGAAAATTGGCATTTGGCAACCGTTAATGTGCTAATACCGATACTACAAAACTGTGAAACGTTAAGTACAAATAAACTGCAGAGAATTAAAGACTTCTGCACTCCTCGCACTCCGCTTACAGCTCCGGCTCCACGGCATATGCACCAGCAGTTCAGCACATCTTCAGCACGCCCCTTCCTCCTAAGCTCCTACGAGGGATATCCTGAACTCCAGAGATTTACCAAGGGCCCTGCCGGATCATTTCTGACTGAGAAGTGGATAGTTTTTGCATGTGCAGGCTCTCCAGATGAAGCTCACAGTTTAGGTAGTTGATCATGTCCTGCACCCATTGTCGTGGGAACTCAAGCCTCTTCAGGATGTGCTGCACTAACCTGACCTGCACCGTACTGCTCAGAGCAAAAACACAACTTTCTCCATTTTTTTGTTTGTAACTGAAACAATTGTCACTTTCTGCTGACTGCACCTTTAGTTTGCATAGTTGGTCAATCACATATTTCAGTCATACTTTCGTTTCAGGGTACGATTAAATTTACGACTTTTACATCTCGTTCCGACCTTAGGTTCAACTTCTGTGAGCGTGAAGAGCTATCACACAGCCGTCTCAGAAATAGAGTGTGTGCATGTGAGGAGAAGGTTGAGCCATCTCTTTTTTTCCCCCTGAAGAAACATATATAACTCTCAGGAGGAGGAGTAGAGGAGCCTTCATCCCAGCCTCCCCCATCCGCCCGTAATCCATCACACTTAAAACTCAAAAATCATATCCCACTCCACTGATTCATTTCCCTTGACTGGGAGAAATTACAGGGAAAGAGGCTGTTTTTCTTTGTCCACATCATTTTCCTTGGCGCTTACTGTCAAAATCATAATCTTGTCTGCTTGCCCGCCCCATAACAGCAACATCTACTGACTACAGACACTTAGGCCATAAATCACTCTGCCCTTTTATCCACGGCTAATGTAACGTACTTTCGAAGATGCACAACATTCGCCGTCATTAGAGAGTCAGTGACTAATGCTCGCTGTTCAGGCCTCGTCTTGACAGTCCTCTGCCGAGATGCAAACAGTAATAATAATTGAAATGTTAACAGCGCTGCAAGGCAAGTTTATGAGCAGTACTAAGTCTCCTAAATCAAACGTATCTATATGTGCTTCCATAATTTACACCTAATATAAAGTGAGGGTTTAGAATAAATAAATAAAAGGGAAAAGTGTTTGATCTGCCAGAAGACAAATGTGTTTAAACTTAAACTAGTGACTAAATTAGTTGTAAAGTATTTCTAAATTTGATCCTAAAAACTGTTTACTCTTGAATTTATAAATGTCTGCATGGCAATATTAAATGTCTAGTTAAAGTAGAATGGCATGCTTTTACAAGGAGAACTCTTTGTGTGGAGCATCTTTCATGATAAGCAGAACTCAATGTTGCACGAAAAATGCAAAATAAAACTGCAATTTATAATGTTTAAAAAAATGTGGATGTGTGGATAAGATACCTACAATGACTTAAAATGACTTCTATGCTTAAGTTTAGACAAGAACAACTTAGCCTAATGCTGAAGGCAGCAGGTCAATAAAATAAATAGAAAGACACTGTCAAATTTGATAAATTGCAGACTTACACTTTCACATTCACATGTTTTTGAATTGTTTGTTTAATGGTTTTATACATGTGGGAAAATGCTGTAAATGTAAAATAGTAATAAGAATTTTCTAAAAATAGGTTACTTTGAAGACGCTTTATAATTTATGATAGAGTTATAAATTATAAGTAAGATGCTCATCTCCAGATTCACTTAAAGCTGACCAAGCTTCTGGTCCTGAGTCAGTGTAACCTCACTGTGGCCTGCAGCTCACAGTAAAATGGACGGCCATTACTGTCACTGGTAGGAAATAAATGATTCTGGGGCAGCTTCCTGTCAAAAAGGAGCATTGTTTTTATAATATTATTTTCAGAAAATTAATGACTGTCCTCAACATTACAAGAAATATTGAATCTATTCTCATGAACAAATCTGGGCCACAAAAGTATTGAGTTCCTAATGAAAAACTAACAAAAAACATTTTATCATAATGATCATCATTAAAATAAGGATCGAGCAATTCCTGTATGTTACTATGCAGCAATAGTCTTGTTTCTAAAACAACATAGGTGCATTTCTAAGAAGTGTTGATGAGCAAATAAACTTAACATTACTATATCCTTAGGATCACCTGACCTGGCAACGTAGAAACGTACATGCGCTGGTTTTAATTCAGACAGTTAAGGTCACACCACAACAGCATGTCCACGTATCACTGGTGTTTTACATCTACAGTATTTAAGACATATCACAGTCGGATTTTTATCACAGTTTTACAGCCCGGATGTGGTTTAATGTAAACTGGTAATGTCCCCTTTATACATGAAAATATTACAACAAAAACAAAAAAATGGCACATGTACTACAAGCTAGTTGGATGATGAAGTTTGAAACAATTTATTTCTGAAATATGTTTAATTTACAAGAACAACTCTTTTATTTTGCTATTATTGCTTTCTATCTTAAAACTAAAAGTTTTGCTCAGTCTTTTAACTCACTTAATGTAATGTTATATTCAACTGCCTCGCGGATCTATGAAACTAAAAGAATATTGTTTGGCCTGTCCCAGGTTATATGTGTCATGTTGAATGTCAGAATTGTTGCCACCAGTTGAGGCATAGCACATAAAAAACTATTTCCTAAAACTATATTTCCACAGGATTTCTTGAGGGGAAGGAGAGTTCAAAATCAAAACAATAACTTGCATTCGTATTCATGCTTTTTGAATGGACTCACATAGTTCTATTTTTTTACTGTGAACCTGTTACTTCTTGCACACAGCACAGTAGAAAACCTTGAATCTAAATATAATGTAAACACGTTATTTTTTTCAAATCAATATGATGTCTCTATATCTGGAACATGTTTCTGATTTGTGGAACAAAAGAAGTCAAAATGCCAACTCCACGCCCCTGCACAGCTTCAATTTAAGGCCAGAGTATTCCACTGAGTCTTTTCTAGTCACACAGCAGGCCCCCGCCTTGAGCTCCAAGAATAAACCCATCGCACAGACACTGTGTTCTGAGACAAACCACTTATTGTGTGATGGCAGAGTATACGCCTACAACAACAATCGATCTTTATTATTATAGCTTCATCAAATTAAACAGGACTTAAACAGCCTTCAGCCAATATTCAACCATTACCCTTTTCAATATTATTCAAGCATATTAGGCTATAAATATTTTAATCAATATTTATTATGTTCTGTTTACTTTTAGGGGAAGAACTGTTCCAAATGTTTACCACAACACTCTCCTTCAAAGATTTTTCTTTCAGCCATTTTAAAATTCCTTTTAACCTTGTTACTGATTTCAACCAGTTAAGTATTAGTCTCATTAAGTTATTAGACCACATCTTCCTTCTTTTCTTTTTTTTTTCCAGCTTTCACATTCTTGTCACTAACTCCAGCAAATATACAAACAAGACTTTTAAAGGTTAAAGCAAAAGCATCTAAACTCAGTTTTCAAGGTGAAGACGTTTTGTCTCTAATCACAAGATACCTTTTTAATTCTGAGTTCAACTGGTAAGAGAGCTGAGCTTATATCTCTAAAGGGAGGGGTTTTCCCTGAAACCAAACCAGATGGACCTGACTGTTCTGGTCTCACAGTCGTTGGCCATGAAAGGTAGGTGTGAATCCTGATGTTAGAGTCGTTAGTGACACTGCTCCATTCAGGTGTTGTTGTTCTAGAGTGGAACTGTTTTGAATTATGTTTCAAAACACTGTTGTAGATACTATACTATATGCAGTACTATACTGTTTTCAACCTAAACCTAAACCGACTCTCACACAACAAGACACACTGTCCTTTCAGAGCTAACGACTATGAGACCAGAACGGTCTGGTCCAATCAGAGCTAGTTTCATGTCAATCTCCTCCCTCTAGAGATAAATCTCAGCTCTCTTACCAGTTGATCTCAAAATTGATACTCTCTTGTAATTAGAGACAAAACGCCTTCACCTTGAAAACTGAGTCCAGATGCTTTTACTTTAACCTTTTCTTAAAGATGACCTGGATAACTAAGAACCTTTACAGACACTGAATGTATGAGCGTGAAGACTCAGCGCTGTCTTGCTAAATACGTTCCAGGAGAATAGCAAGGTTTTTAAGGTGGGTGCCTCATGTACTGACTGTAGAAGTAGCTTAGATGAGAAAGAAGGGTTTATTCTTGCTGATTACAGCTTTCAAAATACACAAAACTTTATACTTTGGGTTGTTCCTAAATTTATATTGAATTGATAAAGTTTTCAGCCCTGTGTGAACAGCCTGGTCCAATCAGAGTTAGTTTCAGGTCAAACCCCTCCATCTAGAGATAAAGCTCGGCTCTCTTACCAGTGGATTTCAGAATTGAAAAGGTTTCTTGGAATTAGAGACAAAGCGTCTTCACCTTGAAAACTAAGTCCAGCTGCTTTTGCTTTAACCTTTTCTTTTATATATTGTATGGTAGATTAACTGTTTCTGCAAACACCACCAGCTTCCTTCTATTTGTCACATAGGTTTGCTGAGAAGACCAGTCTTAACCAATCTGTCTTTTTCAGGTGTGTTTATACTCAACCCATTCTTTTGGTAATCTTGCACCAACGGATAAAGAGCTGGAGCCGAGACGATCAAGCATGGATGTGCCGAGGATGGCCGAGGGCCTGTTCAGCAGCACGCTGTCCTCGTCGGGGGGAGGCCATCACGTGCCGTCCTACCTGACGCTGGAGCAGAAGGCGGCATTCGTCTTCGTGCTGCTGCTCTTCATCTTTTTGGCCCTCCTCATCGTACGGTGTTTCCGAATCTTGCTAGACCCGTACCGCAGTATGCCCTCATCAAATTGGACAGACCACACAGAAAAGGACACGTTTGATTATCGCATTGTCTGAGGAGTCAACGGTGGATCGCTGAAAGAAAAAAGAAAAAAGCATTTTGGCCCAAGATCAAACAACAGCGGATTCACCGGGAAAAGACCTGATTTCAAGACTCCTTGATCAAATATTTGGACAGAGTTAAACAGCTTCTCCCTGCCAATCTGAAACAAAAAGACTAGAGCATTGTTTACACCATGTGGTATTGTATGGTTCAGTTTACACAAGTTTTGGTTGGGTCCAGCAAGAGTTTGTGCCACACAATAGACCGACATCAGTAACGTCCTAGCATCACCACACAGTCTACTAACCTCCAAAACTAAAATGCAGTAACTGTATGGGTCTTTTTATGTTCACCACAAAGAAGTGGTCTGATCCCTGACACTTTGAGTCTGATCTCCAGGGTGGGGAACAAATGGATGCAGATTAAACTACCTCTGGAGGCAATTTGATAGACATACAACCAATCAGAATTCAGGGGGCAGTACCAACATAAGCAGAACTACTGATACAATAAAAAAAATAATCATAATAACAATACGAGAAAGAAAGCTTTGCATATTCCCACCCCATTTTAGATAAACATGTTGGAAATTGTTTTTAATGGGAGGGGTTCCAGACCCACTTCACATTGCTAAAAAAGTGAGGTCTGGCTGGCCATTGACATTGGAGTCAAAGGAAAATTGTGAAGTAATTGGTTGATCTTAAGTACGTATTAAAGTTACATTAATAAAAAATACAAAAATAAATACATACAACTCTAGCTTTGTAGAGCAATGTAAGATGTAAAAAAACAACCAAGCCACAAACTGCAATGTGTCCAGCCCTTCAGTTATTGTTGCACTTTTTAAGTGAACTAACATGTTTTAAAGATAAAGACTTTGGTCTTTTTGTTCCTGACAAAAGGTCCAAAAGAGTAACTGATCAAAGTGAACCATGCCATGCTGTTTCTGGAAACAATGCTCAGTTAAACTATGCCATTAAGATTCTCTGACCCCAGTGTTAGTGATGCACCCGAGCCCTCTGTCATCCTGAGGTTGTGTCGTGGACTACCTCGTTCCTCCTCATCTCATGTCCCCCCTCTCGTCACAGGGTTAAATATCTTGTAAGCCACTTGGAAAACAGTGTTTACATTTTTTTTTTTTTTTACATAGTCTGTTTTTTAAGGATAATGTAGACAATCAGTGTTAAAATACAGTATTTAGACAAAAAACAATTACTGACAAAAAATAATTAAAATAGCTGACTTTGTCACGTTTGTTGTCTTACTATGTGCACAGGGGTCTAAACACTGAATATGATACAAGTGAAGCAGTATCCAATGCCTTATGTCTTTGTCAGAAAAATATGCGGTCACCCTTCAGCTTCTTGCTATAGTCTATGAGACAAGTTTTATTAAAAGCTAGTTTCAATCCACTGAGATGGCTCTGATAGAGATTCCCTTTAATGATCTGTAAAGGTTGGGACAAACAGTATACTGGTCATTCCACACAACTGCAGCCCCACAACCAAGGCATGTGTTTTGATAGTTCAAACATTAGCCAATATTTTTTTATATCCGAGATAACAGTTTTATAAATATGTCGCTATGATAACCTCCTATGTTTAACCTCCTCCGTGGCAGCATGGGCAGTACTTTATATTGTTTTGTCTTAGCAGTTAAAGGTATTCTATAATTTTTAATTTCTATAATAATTTTTAACATTTCTTCAAAGATATATTTTCTGTAAAAATGCTTTATCGTCACCCTTCAGGATTGTCACTATGCTGTCACCATGGAGACAGACATAAGTGGGCCAACTGCAAATGGGTGTGACTGGTGGCCTTTTGGCACGGCTGCAGAACATCCACATCAATGACTACTTTAAAATGGGACATTGGTAAATCAGGTCTGTTTTCATTAGCCCTTTGGTCAGTTGTAGTTAGGAGGCTTTGTGGACCAAAAAAATGCCACAATTCATAATCTAGATATTAGTTTTTTCATTTTGTGGTTGTCTTTCAAATTTTTGGGAGATTATTGACTTCATATATATTAACGTTTATTTTAAACATTGACATTTTTTATCATCTTTCTTTGTGTTTCTGGGACTGCAGTTGTACTGACCTCAGTGCAGTGAGTGAGGTGTGAGTTAAAAATAGTTGTACGTCTTCAATTTAAAAAATAAAATCAATAAAAACTTGTCTTTCAAGTCTCAAGGTACTTTGAGTGTCAAATGTTGTAGATGTCAACAACCAAAAGGCATTTTGGGAATCCCACAGTTTACTGTGCAGTACCGTGTGCCTCATTTAAGACCTTGTTAAGATCGATCTGTTGAGAAAAAGTACCGAAATGGGTTCAAATATTGTGTTTAATGTTTTCTTTTTTATGTGCTGCCCATTTCCGGAACTGGACTTAAACAGCATTTTACTGCCTGCAGTTGGTGTATTGACAGTTGGTATGCCAGGACTGCAGAGTGTTGATGATGAAGATGAATCCTGATGCATTTTCACATCAAACCCTTTATGAACTGACCTTGTGGCTCTTCTGTTGGGCAACTCTTCAACTGTGCGCCTTATAGTGTAGATTGTTTACAGTATTGTAGGTCGCTGAGACACCTGAACAAACTGACGCCACGGTGTCTTTGCACTTCACAGAGATGTCATATTACCCACTCAAAAGAAAAAAACTGTCTCCTATCAGTCCCAGGACATTCAGTGAACTGTGATTCTTGATGACATTCAATGTTCTTGTGATCTGCTGTGGCCTTTTTCCTCCTATCGCAGCTGTTGCGATGTCGTGCTGCAGTGATGTGCTTCTTCTCTCTCCTGCATGCCCTTCTCTCTGTGCATGGTAAAATGGTGAAGTGCTTTTTTTCCTCATGTTGTAGCTGTGGGTCAGATGCTCAAGCAGCTGTTAACTGTCTGTGCTGAAGATTTTTTTTAAACTGGTTTCGCCTGGAGATGTTCTTTTTGTAATAAAAAATGATCACAATGTTCTCTGGCTTTTTCATTTCATTAGCTTCTTTCAGTGGGCTGTAGAAGTGGCAGGTGGAAAGGATAAACAAAAATGGATGAGGATATTCTCCCGACAACGCTGCCCTTTTCAAGGAAGACATATACGCTGCAGGCCCAATACATTCTTTTTGCGGGTTTATCAGAGACTGGCAGTCCTAGCCGCCAGGTGTCTCGATTGGTTTTCTGTGAATCCAGACACTGTGACTACACACACACACACACACACACACAGACTACTCCCCAGGCTGCAGGCCCAGGCTGCTCTGTGAGCCGAGACCCTCTGGAAAACACAGCAGAATAACAATCTCTTTCTAGACAACCGCTCATTTAACATGTGCAGATGTAAAATCCATCCGGCAGAGTCACTAACCTTAAAGTAATGACATCAAGGGCCAGATTTACTAACCTAATTATACCATTACTGAGGTTTTCAAATGGTTATGTGCAGAAAGGCAGGGACACAGGTCATTTTGTGACAATTTTGAGCCTTGTTGACCATGTATCTGTGAAAGACCAGAGAGAGTAAATACATTAAAAGCAATCTAGTACAATCTAATCTACTAAGATTTGCACACAATTAGTAAATAATGTGCAAAATTATATACCAAAAAATTTCAGCTGACTATCAGAGGTTGGAAAGGGGACACCAAAGTCAACATGACATCCTTTTTTTAATACAAAACGGCACAGGTGTAACATATCATATCCACCTGTGTGTAATCTTAGTAAATCTGCCTCTAAAAAGGTTTGTATTAGCTATTTGCTTACTTAATGCAATATTTATTAGGGTGTCTTCAAACTCATAACAATAATTAAGGTTAGCATTTTTTTGATAAGTGCAAAGCTTATGAATACCAAGACCACATAAAGGCAGCATAAACATAAAAAATGCTGTCAGTCTTTACTTAACTCTCACAAACCAGATTTACTCAGACAATGTGCCACCAAAAAAAGTGTTTTCCAGATTTACTAAAGGGCCCCCTGACTCTGCCAGACTAAACTGCTCCACAGAACTTCAGGTATGAGTTTGGCGAGATTGTAAACTCACAAATCCTTTGTGAATCCAGCTGCAGCCCAAGGTGAGCACCATTGTGTTGCAAAGAAAAAGTGTAGCCATGTCTGGCTTTTGGACATTTAGTCATTGCCTACGTATTTGTGGGAGTTTCTCATTTCCCAGCAGAATAGCTGGAAAGAAGAGTATTTAAATTAAGGTCATTGAATCACAAACTGAGTCAGGTTCACCCACTGCACAAACAACATCACTGCTAGACATTTGTTAGAACACCCCTCAAATGCATAATAACTCATATCTACCACTCCAACGTGTTCATTTTTTGAATAGTTACTGACAAACTGCAACAAAAAAAATTAAATGGAGCGAAAGGTCACACTATCGCAGGACCTGTGTGGCACAATCATTTTTTAACCCTACAGCTTTACAGCTTAATTTCTTACATAATATTTATCTTTCACTGACTACGGATTTGCCATAAGGAGACTGTGTTGGATCCGCTCTGCGTTCTTTTCTCTTCCTGGAAACAGGTTTACAGAACAGCTTTGGGATTTGTGCTAAAATACATGGCCATGGTACAATGGATATGTTGGATCACTGCATTTGCAAAAACATCCAGCCTCTTACTTGAACTCCAACAATATAGCTTTGTAAATTTGGCCTTGAACTGTCAATGGCACTGCTTCAACATCACAGGGATTTTAATTATTTTCTGGCCTAATTATCCCAGCTTAAACACGGTTTTATTGGACTACAGCATGTCAATACAGGTTTTGTGCCGGAGGTAGAGGACTCTAATCCATGTCTCTGGTTCTCTCTCAGGTGTGTGTCCACTAAGCCTATTGCTTGGGTAAAATTGAATCAGCGGTGAAAGAGCTGGAGCTGAGGCGATCAGGTGGATGTGCCCCGACCAGATGGAATTTCTCAGAGTTGAGCAAACAAACCTCGATAATGAGCGATATAGTAAAGCTACTACAGCATGTAAACAGTTAACCATAACTAAGGTTGGACTAAGCTCTCTGCACATAATCAATAGTTCCCTGCAAACAGCCTGCATAATGCATCATAAAAGGAAAAGAATTGGAAACAAAATGTGAACGGTTTGTGATAGTGACATATTTTGACAGAGGTGAGCTCTGTCTATTAAGGCTCGTGCTGCGTTCATGCATGCTTTTTTCCCCCAGGAATTTATAGGTGGACACTATTTCTTCTCTACTGATGGTCACAGTTTGTGTTGGGGGTGTAAAGTGAAGTCAATTACCATCTCTTTTGTTTTGGAGGTGTTTAGAATGAGACAGTTTTCTTGGCTCCATCTATAAAAGCCTGCTAAAAGGTTCCTGTATTGATCTTCCTGACCGCCTTTAATACAAGCCATTATTGCTGTGTCATAATTGAGAGTATTTTATAAGTTACAATTCAAATCTGTAGTTGTATAACATAAAGAGGAATATAGTAAGAACAGTACCTTGAGGAGCCCCTGTGCTACTAATGACATACTGTGGTCTGCATGTCAGGTCATTTGTGTAATAATGACTAAGAGTTTAGTGTGACGTATTATGTACCCATGAAATAAGACGACAAAAAATCTGTTGAGTCCACATGGACTCACCCACGGTCTGACTTTAGCAAAGCCCATTATCCCCCCTCCACTGTCAGTGTCATCTTGACAGTGGTCTGTACTATTGTTGTTCGGTCAGGGCTTGAAAATTCTGTTGTGAATGCTAACCAGATCAGGACTTATACATTTGGACTGAACAAGAGGGATCAATTTCTGTTTTAGTCCAAACCTAAAGAAGCTGAGTGCAAGAATGATTGTACTCTTGATTAATAACAATATTTCAAAATCATAAGACTTTTCAAGATAATGAAACAATATTGTCTGTTTGTTGTAAATATACACTTTTCATTTGACTATAATGACGAGATAAGGATATAGGCGTTCCAAACGTACACAGAACATCAGTCAAGTCCGTGACACTTTCTGATTATTTGGAGTAGCCTATTTATCACTGTGACTGAAACAAACTTACCTCTAATACATCACCAGGGTATGATTAGATAAAGTGTGTGTTTGCATTGGTGCTCTTACTTAAAAATTCTGCTGATATCTCCCCTTCCCCGAGAGGAGCTTTGAGTTTGTCAGACAGGGCAGGGAGCTAAACCGGATCAGAATATAAAACACCGAGGCTGATCCCGCTGAGGGAAATATGTAGCCTGTGCTTTTTGGATTATTATGTAACAGTAAGTCAATGTGTGTTCCACATTGTTTGTATTTACAATTCTAAAGTTCCAAGTCTGGATCAATGTGAATGAGGTTGAACATACTCTTACTCTAGATAGTAAGCGTAAGAGTTGATAGTCCGGTTTGTGTTTAGAGCAGATACAATGAACGCTGACATGCTACACAAGAGAGGACGTGCTACACAAGCTGCTGGAGAGAGTGAATATTCAGCAGGACACTCTGGAGGATGTCTGACACATCCATCTTTTTGCAGGAAAGTCTAAGAAATTACAAGTGATTGAACAGCAAAGTTCAGAGAAAAAAGCCACTAGTCACACGCCTGAACATTTTAATTAAGTCTACTTTGTGCACTACATAGGCAACTAACTTGTCAAGTATGCGAAAAAAAGACCTGTTACTGATTAAAGAACACAAGCTGCAAGAATGTAAATGGAAAACAATGTATCTTCAATAGACAAATGGTTTTAGCCGAATAAGCATGAGCTATTTCTGCATGAACAAGATAATCAAGGCAAATAACAACTGCTTACATCTGTGCAGTCAATATATTAGCAGGCATCCAGGTAGTAGCTGCGTTTAGGCTACGCTAGCTAAAAGCTAAAACTCAATGGATGACTATGTTATCTGTGGAAAGACGTCTCGTGACATAGATGTAGACACAGGTTGTTTTAGGCTTCCTCGTCAGAGACTTGTTGCTAAAGCAAATAGAATCACACGAAACAGACTGTATCTAGTATATTTTCTGCTAGTTGGGGAAAATGGTTCAAACCCCAAATAGTATACTGTAAAAGCATTTATTTGTAAAAAAAAATATTTTTATGATCCCATGTACTGTTTATTATAAAGGATTTTATAAGTTACTCAGCAACAGAGAAAATTGTCTAATCACATGTGAGCAGATCATATGCTCAAAAAAGGAGCGCTCGCATTGGTCTACATCGGCCAGTCATATGACGTTCCAGGAAGTTTAATAGCTGCTGATAAAAAGTATTTTCAGGAATGAAAAGGTAATTTAACACAGAGAAACAGTTGAAAGAAAAAAAAGATTAAGAGAGATTTTGAAAAGAGAGAAAAAGGTGAAATGTAAACTGCAGATGAATTCAATCACATAATGTTTAACGAGGTGGAGATAATCGCAGCCTTATGATAAAGTTGCAGCTAAGCTAATGCTGAGATAACATTAAACTCTTAACTTCAGTTTGATGTAATATATTTGTAGTCTGTGAAGAAAAAAAATGGGTCAATATAATTTTTTAAATAAAAGAGAAGCAGGAGAGGTCCCTCTGGTGCTTTTGGGGTGTGAGACAGAGACGGCAACAGAATATCAGGTAGTAAAGCTATCAGATAATAGCGAATGTAATTATCTACCTAATCCTAGCCTACATCAAGGCTATAGCTTTTTAGCGGTCTTGCAACAATACCACAGCTAACATACTGGAGCTTCCACTGCTTCCACTGCCACAGCTGTGGCTGTGTATCCTTTTATGACATCTCTTGTAAAAGGCTCTAGGAAGCAAACTAAGTAAAATAGATGTCAAATTGAATGGTTGTTATCTGGTTGATGAGAAATTTGTAAGATGTAGAAGTATAAACACAACCATTAGCAGAAATCTAGATAAAAACAAATGCTCCTGCAACGACCCCACAAAACGTTTTAAACGCTTTCTACTATAGGACAGTCCAAAATTCAGTTTTGCACGTTCACGTCAATCAAAGGGGTGTCCCAATACTCATTTGGATCTAGGGAGTCCATTACACATTCAGACATCGTTACTTAATCGAGACAGACGCCAGAAGTATAGCTTTTACATGTACTCCTCAGTTTAACAATAGGATTTCACTGAAAGCAAAAGGCACAAGATAATTAAGTCTGTAAATGGTATAGTTACATCTATGGTTTCTCATTTGTTTACGAAGTGACTGATCATTGTAAGAGAAAAAAGTAACATACCATTGGAGAACAAAGGCCTTCATTTCATTCTCTGAAATCTCATTAGCTCCTGCCAAACAAAGATTACAATCTGAGCCGCACCTTACACAGAGAGTGGAGCAGTGGCAGGGAACATTACCCAGTGTGGATCAATATCTCAGTCATGCTTTATGCAACATGACTCATATTAAAGAAAGTCTCTGATAATTATTAATTTTAGAAGGTTAATAATAATTTTCTTTCTGGGCTCTGTGTGCTCAGGCGCCTTACTCTGATTTTATTCCCTTTTCCCAAATGACCCATTTCCCTATTCAGCCCCCAGTTAATTTAATGGTCTCTGAACAGCTTGGAGAGGACGGTTCTCTGAGTGTGAATAGCTTCAGCGGGGACATGAAGCGGGAAATATTGATATGGCATAATTGATTTCTCTTTGATTGCTTCCTTTGCTGAGAGTCAGTGATGTGGACAATAGGCTGCCACCTTTCTCTCAATGTACGACGATGCGGGGAAGAGTTGTGCCGGACGACCTGGACAAGTGGAGTGGTATCTGTGTCCGAGTGTGGCTTTATCATAAAAGTTATTAGAAGAGAGCTACAGACTGCCAGGATAGAATAGAAAGCTGATATAATGTGGATAAATTATTTAAAAGTCATATTTTTTTGCTTTGCCAATGACTACTTTAATGTGACACATGAATTATGCATGCTGTATAAAAAAATGATCCTTTGTCAAATGGTGTAAATTTAATTTGATAGGTTCTGTGTTGCAGTGTTGTAGTTTAGTCACTGGTTTTGACTTTAAGTCACTTTCAAGTCCTCGGTGTTCGAGTCCAAGTCACAGGAAGTCACCTAATTTTTTTTTTAAACCAAGTCCAGTCAAGTCAATAAGTGCAAGTCCAAATCAATAAAGAAAGGTCTGAGTGAGTCCAAGTCTGAGTCAAGTCATCAAAGTGCTATTTTAGTTTTGTGCCCATTTCATGACCAAACATTTAATAGTGTTTGCCTTTGCTCACTAAATCTAGGCCTCCTAATTATAACAAATACTGTAGACATGTATGTATTTCTTTTTTTGTAATTATTTATTGAAATCCACTCACAGAAAAGTTTAAGGTAAAGTGAGTAAATGTTTCACCTCAAATCTGTTACTTGTATCGAGTCTAACACCGAGTCACCAGTTCACAAGTCCCAGTTGAGTCACATAGTCTTTGTCTCTGAGAAAAAATCATTCCAAGCCATCAAATGTGTAATTTATTAAAATGCCTTCATTCAAGCAGAAAACATACCAACATGTTGTCTTTAGAGCATAAAAAAGTGAATGCTAGCTCGAATGTTACTAGACCTCGCACGCAGTAAGACTTTGCTCCAACTTTGCTCCGACTTGCTCTAAAACTTTGCATCCTTGGGAAGGTAGCTTCCCTGGCTTCTGGTCTTTGTGCTTTATCATGGCAGCACCCAATTCAATATACATCATTATTTGAGATGGCTTACTCATTTTCTGCCCTTAACGTATTTATTCCACCTCTCAGTGTGTCCGGATTTTGCTTGATTTAGTTTGGCGTGAAGCGTAGCGATGGCATTTCCGCCTTCTTGGTCTGAGCCACCTTGCTAGGGCTTGCAGAGATCATTTTTCTTGTGGCTTCTCTAGGGCCTGTCTCCGCGAGTGCCCACAGCTTTGGCTTTGTTTTAATCAGTGGCATGTATTTTTCTCCAGGGTCTCCTGAGCACTTGCATATTTGCGAGTGCTCAACCAGCTGAGCTAGAGCTACAAAACCAACAATAATAAATGTAATGTTTCACAGATTAGCTTTAGGAGCGACCTTAACATGTGCGCTACTCTCGCATGGCTAAACGGGAAGTTTTAAAGCAGAACTAAGTAAGATTTGAGCAGCTCCCCCTACAGCTTCAGCTTCTTTACACTGTCATAAATACTCCTAGCAAAGCTCTGGACTACAATGCTCACAAGCCGCACTAGTTTTGCAAAAAGAAACAGCAAATATAGTACAAGAAATGAAAACCTTAATAGAGGTGAGCCATTTTAGAAATTGTCTTATAAAGTGAATAATAATAATAATATCTAATAATAATAATAATAATAATAATAATAATAATAATATAGTGAATAAAACAATCAAACAAATGTATATATGAATACATTTGTTTGATTGTTTTATTCACTGTGTATCATGTCCCACCCTCTTGGTCTGTTTTAGTCAGTCTGTCCATGTATTTTATCTTGGGTCCTGTGTTTTATTGTGAAGTCTCTAACCCCAGTCTCTGTTTTCAGTTTGACTTCCTGCCCTTGTGTTTTTCCCTTCACTGTGATTACCTGCTCCGCCCCTAATGTGTTGCACCTGTGCTTTGTTGCCTCCCGTTATAGTCTGTGTTTTCCTCTGTCCTGTGCCAGGTTGTCTCTATCCTTGTAAGAGCGCGCCAGCATGTCCTTTTGTTTATTGTACCTGGCTTTTAGAGTTTTCTGTGCGGCAGTAGCTCAGTGGGTAGAGCAGTCGTCTTTCAACCAGATGGTGGTTCGATTCTCACTCACCCCCCAGTTCATACTGTTGTTGTGTCCTTGGGCAAGACACTTAACCCACCTTGCCTCCAGTGGCTATAACACTGGTAATTACTGTAGAACAATGTGTCATTTTGGATAAAAGTGTCAGCTAAATGAATAAATGTAAATGTTCCATGCTGTTACCATCACCCACCCTGTTAAAAGTCACTTTGTAGTTATCTATCGACCCCCAGGTCAGCTTGGACATTTCTTGGAGGAGTTGGATGTGCTTCTTTCATCCTTCCCTGAGGATGGTACTCCTCTGGTGGTATTAGGAGACTTCAACATCCACCTTGAAAAGCCACAGGCTGCTAACTTCAATAACCTGACTGCATCATTTGACCTCAAGCAGGTCTCCACACCAGTAACTCACAAGTCTGGTAACCAACTAGATCTCATCTACATAAGACACTGCTCCGCTCGGCATACTCAGGTCACACCTCTGCACACGTCGGATCATTTCTTCGTAACTCTTGACCTCGATCTAACTTCTCCAGACACCGCAACAGTTTTACCGCTGGTCACTTTCCGACGTAACCTGCGTTCACTCAGTCCCTCCCGCTTTTCCTCTGCCGTCTCTTCTGCGCTTCCCCCTCTTGAGGAGCTCTCGCTTTTAAACACCAACACTGCCACTGACACTCTGTGCTCCACTCTTACATCCTGTCTGGACAACTTATGCCCTCTTATATCCAGACCAGCTCGTACATCCTCGTCTGCCCCCTGGTTATCCAATGTTCTACGTGAGCATCGCACCAGCCTCCGGTCAGCTGAGAGAAAATGGCGCAAGTCAAAAGATCTCACTGACCTCTCTATCTACCAGTCTCTCCTCTCTAATTTCTCTGCTGATGTCACTTCTGCAAAACTGACTACTACCATTCTAAGTTAATCAACTCACCTGACTCACGCACTCTCTTTAAAACCTTCTCTGCCCTCCTTTGTCCGCCTGCTCCCCCGCCTTCATCAGAGTTAACAGCTGATGATTTTGCATCTTTCTTTGTAAAGAAAACAACCGCCATCAGCAGTCAGTTTTCTGCACCAGCACCTGTTGAACTCTTTCACACCCCTGATACGTGTTTGCTCCTTCTTTTTCTCCTCTAACTGAAGCGGACGTATCCAAGGTCATTAGTTCTAACCACCCAACCACCTGCCCGCTGGATCCCATCCCCACACATCTCCTTCAGGCCATCTCTCCATCTGTCGTGCCTGCTCTCACCCACATCATCAACTCATCTCTCTCCACTGGGTCATTCCCCACAGCTTTCAAAGAGGCCCGCATCACACCACTACTTAAGAAACCCACTCTCAACCCTTCACTGTTAGAAAACTACAGACCGGTTTCCCTCCTTCCCTTTACTGCCAAAGCTCTGGAGCGAGTTGTGTTTAACCAGCTCTCCTCCTTTCTCACACGAAACAACCTCCTGGACCAGAACCAGTCTGGATTCAAGAGCGGACATTCCACGAAACTGCACTGCTCTCAGTCATCGAAGCCCTGAGACTGGCAAAGGCAACATCCAAGTCATCTGTCCTCATCTTACTGGATCTGTCTGCTGCCTTTGACACTGTTAACCATCACATCCTCTTGTCTTCTCTCAGTGCGATGGGTGTCTCTGGAATGGCGTTGCAATGGTTCAAGTCTTACCTCTCGGGTAGGTCATTCAGAGTATCCTGGAGAGATGAGGTCTCTGAGTCCCAACATCTTAATACAGGGGTGCCACAGGGCTCAGTGCTTGGACCGCTACTCTTTTCCATTTACATGACATCCCTTGGCTCTGTCATTCAGAAGCATGGCTTTTCCTATCACTGCTGCAGACGACACTCAACTCCACTTGTCATTTCAACCTGATGATCCAACGGTCTCTGCTCGTGTCTTGGCGTGCCTGAGTGACATCTCACTTTGGATGCAGGACCATCACCTGCAGCTGAACCTTGGTAAAACAGAACTGCTTGTGATTCCTGCCAACCCAAAGACCCACCACAACCTCTCCATTCAACTAGGCTCATCAACCATTACACCGTCCAGCACTGCCAGAAATCTGGGAGTGGTAATTGATGATCAACTAAACTTCACAAGTCATGTTGCCAGCACCACCAGGTCCTGTAGATTCATCCTCTACAACATTAGGAAAATTAGACCTTTCCTATCGGAGCACTCGACGCAAATCCTAGTTCAGGCTCTTGTCTTGTCCAAACTGGATTATTGCAATGCTCTGCTGGCTGGACTCCCTGCCTGCACAACCAAACCTCTGCAGCTCATCCAGAACGCAGCAGCAAGAGTGGTCTTTAAAGAACCGAAGAGAGCGCACGTAACTCCTCTCCTCATTAGGTTACATTGGCTCCCGGTTGAGGCACGTATTAAGTTCAAAACTATGCTCTTGGCCTACAAGACCACCACTGGCTCCGCCCCCTCATATCTTCACTCACTGATACAGACCTATGTTCCTACCAGATCCCTGCGATCTGCTAATGAACAACGTCTGGTTGCACCATCCCAAAAAGGAAAAAAATCCCTCTCACGTACTTTCTCTGGATCTGTTCCACATTGGTGGAATGATCTACCTGCTGCTACAAGATCAGCAGATTCTGTAGACATATTTAAAAAACGCTTGAAAACATATCTCTTTTGTCAACACCTGACTGACAAACACTAAATTCTTAACTTCCTTTCTATCAATTCCTTCTTAAAAAAAAAAAAAAAAAAAAATCTTTCCTATCCTTAGCTTTGTATGCTGTGCTAGGTTTTTAACTGACTAGTTTTTTTGTGCACTTATGCTTTTTGTTACCTTGTGTTGTTGAAATTGCTTCCATTGTTTTCCTCACTTGTAAGTCGCTTTGGATAAAAGCGTCTGCTAAATGACTAAATGTAAATGTAAATGTAAACCTTGCTGCAACCTGACCTGAACCGCATCAGTCAGCGCTAACATGAACTTTACATCAGGCAAGCACATTTTCCTTCACTTCACCCCAACATCAAACAAGATTAGAATTTAAAAATGTGTAATTGCTGACTCAAGCCAGACTGCTGTGATTCTGTCACTTGGAGCTGGCACCATGGAGTCCCGAGGACAGCCCCAGGGCCCCCAGCCAGAACATGTCACTCTACCTAAGGGCCTACACAGACCTGGCCAAGACATAGAGAGCATAAAGACTGGGATCAGCTGTGAGGAGTAGAAACAGTCTGTGAGTGGAGCATGAAACAGGGAAAAGGAGATTCCATCTTTTTTAAAGTCTGGGGCAGATTCATGGCAGCCACAATCTGCTTCAGTCCAAAAAAAAAACATCAGCGTAAGACAGCTGTTCAGAGCACATCGCACAGCAGCTCTGAGCCCCGCTGAGTCACACCACTGCATTTTTCACTGTTTTGACTCAAAAGTAGGAGCTTGATCTTGCATTCTGGTGTTGGACTGTTGCTGCTGAGAGCAGGACGATGTAATAACAGTCATTACTGGTGACCGCTGAAGATGCTTGCAATGACTCCTCACAGACAGATGTTTATAAGCCACAGATGGAACTGCAAATTAGCATTATAAACAGAAGCGGCTGGTGATAAACCTTTACGGGTAGGTCATTTTTGCTCTTATTTCTTCTTTTGCGTGTTTCTCAATTACTTTTTAATTAAAAGTGAATCTTTCTGGCTGTATTTAAAACCAAGTATAGTGTTTCTAATAAGCATTAGGTATGCCCCAAGGTGCTATTCCATGCCCAATAAATTATTACACTCGTACAAAACACTGTCAGTTCTATACAGACTAAGCTGTGAACACATCATTATTGAGAAAATCTTTTATGCAAGAGACCAAAACCTCAAACAAGATAGCTAGTGGTTTCTTAATCTTAAGCCCAAAACACAAGACAAAAACTGACTTGACATTTCTGATAACTAGTTTTGTAGTCAAGGAGGAGCTGACAGAGACTAAGTCACGTCAGAGATTGAGAGCATCAAGACTGTGTCAGGGCGAGACTGAGTCAAAACCAGAACCACTGTACACTGCACTGTATCATGGATACAAGGGAACAGTTAAAATTCTTACAGTCCAAGTCCTGACTAAAAGTTGGCATATTTTGCATTCACTCTACTGACTGAGCTAGGGGTGCATGTTTTTTCTGGTGTGGCAGGCTGCTAGGGAATCCTGACATACTCTTATGAATCAGGATGACGTATCAGAGCAGTGCGGTTTCCCAGCATCGCCCCGCTCCATGTTACTATGACTACCTCCATTACACTATTTTTAGTTCAAATACAAGTTCAGATACATTTAGCCTTGACATAAACAGGCAGCCTCCCTCAGCGTAACTCACACTAAAGTTGGGAATACCACAACAACTGCGTGCATGGCTGTTGAGCAAAGACTCAAAATGAAAAGGTCACAAGTTAGATTTCCAGAAAGGATAAGCAGCCGCAGTCAAACTGTTTCCATTGAAGTGTGGCCCAGCTGCTATCTGCGTACTGCAGGTCACCCTAGATAAGAAGTGCTCTTACTGTAATTGCTGCATGATTATCACAGCAGGATTCTCGGCTCAGGCACAATTACCATGTGACTAATCTCTGACTGTGGGGCTTTCTGAGCAAATTCTACCTCAAAGAACGACAAAACAACAAGCTATTCAAGAAATCCTAGACTGACTGTTAAAAGGAGACATGAGGGAAACCCCGTTGAAATGTGGTCTCCTTCTGCTTCTCTAAAGAGGTCAGTTTGGTGACGTGTATTCTTAGTGGAGCTGTGTGTATTTTAGGATGTTGTAAAATGAATAAAACATGAATGGTATGAAGGAATACAGCACTGCTTTTGAACAGTGATATGTCAAACTGAAGCCAAAATGTTGCACAGTCCTGCACAGACCTGGAGTAACACACAACAGGATGATATACTGAACAACATGGACCATCGTCTGCATTGGGCTTTTGAACAACAGAGAGCAGACAATGCACGTCTGAGATCAGTGAGCTGCAGGACACAAGAACTCTTTTCTGACTGACAAATGAATTGCCCCTTGAGGATTAATAATGTAATTTTGAATTTTAATAATCATTTTAAAACTCAGATGTGTAAATATAGTATGTAGCATAGACAGCAAGATAGATAGCTAAAGGAAACAAATATTAAAGCCATAATACTAAAAATCCACCAGTAGGAGACAAATATCCTTTATTAGATTTCTTATTATCATAGCAGATAAGCCCATTGAGATCACAGATCTCTTTTTCAATTGAGACCTGGCAGCAGCGTAGAGTTACAGTCAAAAGACCTAACCATCACATAAAATCACAAAAAGCACTTACACAAAGACATTCTGGATTCAACTGACCTCACCAAAAACATAAAACCGTTAAGTGAAACAATGTTCTGAATCTTTCAATCTTTTTGTAGATAGTTCAATGCAGAGAGAGCAGTCTGTGAGAAACCTTAAGGCACCATGATACACACAGTCAAACATGTTAAGACACTGCGCAGGAGCTTTCATGTACAACACATCTCTATAATCAATAACAGGCATAAACGTAGAGTCCACCAACCTCTCTTTTACAATAAAAGAAAAACAAGATTTATTTCTATAGTAAAATCCTCTAAGCTTTTTTACCACATGCTGGATGTGCAGCTTAAAAGATTAATCATCATCAATTAGAAAACCTAAATACTTCAAACTAGATACCAACTCAATTTGCTGACAATCTTTTGTAGAAGATTTCGCTGACTAATTTATGTTTTTTGTTGTAGAGAAAAACACAAGTTTGGTTTTCAATGTGTTCAGGACAAGCTGCAGGTGATGGAGCTGCTCTTGTATTTCATCAAAAGCAAGCTGAAGGATTTCAAAGGCTTTTGCAGGGGTCGACACAGAACAATAAATCACTGTCATTCATCATTGTCAGCATAAAAAAGAAATGCTGCATTTGGAATATTTTGTACAAGGCAATTTATATACAAAGGGAATGATAAGGGGTCAAGAATAGAGCTTTATGGTACTCCTTTATGAACCTGCAAAACCTCAGCCTGGGCTCTGTCTGAGAGGTAGACTATATATATTAGTAATTAGAATATTATGGTCAACTGTATCAAAATCCTTTGTAAAATCAATAAAAAGTGAAAGATGGCAATTAATTTTTTGTCAAGGATTTCAATAATATTTCAAACTTTTATAGTGACAGTGGTGGTGCTTTGCTTTCCTTAAATCCTGACTAGAATTCTAATAATATGAAATTAGAAGCCAAGATTTTTTTTTTTACTTATTTACCAATGATTCGATCACCTTTGCTACAACAGAGAGTGTTGAAATTGGTCTATAGTTATTTAAATAGGTTGGGTTGCCACCTCAATGGAATCACCATATAGATTTTCAGTCCTTTGGAATTTTATTTGTTGCCAGTGTAAGGTTAAAGCAGCTAAACCTGGGACGAAGACATTTCAGCAACATAGTCTATCATTATGTCACACTGTGTTCCGATGTACTCTGCAGGATGTACATGTTGACTTGTGGCTTTCTCTTTAGCCATGAACCAGATAAGAACAATTTGCTGGGGTCAGTTTGTCCCTTTCCCCTGATTTGAATATGTTCTCTATGTTAATATATGCACATGGTAATACAGTATATAACTCCTCACCTATAGTAGCACACACACACCTGTCCTCTTTTACCTTCAGAGCGTTTCAGTCTCCTCTATGTGTCCCCGTACTCTGCCTCCTGCGTCCCTCTGAGTTCTGGAATATTTCCTGTAGGGACAGACGTCTTACCGCTTTTCTTCCACCGCTGCATTTGTGTCGTCGTCTCAGCTCAGCGTTGGGCCTCCGTCTACTTCAGCTCTGGGGCTACACATCTGGTCTCCTTCAGCTGCTGCTCCAGCTGCTTCTGACTTTCACCCACCTTCTAGAAAATGGAAAAGTTGGTTCCCAAGCATTATTTTTATTATCATTATTATTATTATTATTATTATTATTATTATTATAGTTGGAATACACGCTTGAAATACTTTTTTACATTAAAATTATGTAAGTATTCATTCAAGAATTCATTTTTCACAGTTTAGACTAGTACGGGTTTAAAAATTAAAATATTAAAGAGATAAGTGTTGCAAAAAGCTGGAGCTATACTGCAGCAAACAGAAGAAGAGCTGCAACAGTTTCCTACATTTTAGGGATACTTTATTTGTTGCTAGAAAATATACTTTAAATGTGTTGAATGTAATGTAGAATATAATGTTATCATTAGTTTATTCATTCCCTTCATTGTTTAACCAACAGAAGTTTACATTGGAAAGTTGTAGTGCATATTTAGAAGAGTGGGGGAAAGCTGGGGTACCCACAGGAGTTACATGTATTCTCAGAAGGGCCACTGCCAGCCTGTCAGGGGATTGGAACCCAAGAACGTTTTGCTGTTAGGCACAAAACATATATTTATATTTTCTAACTTATTGTTCCTTTTACTTTAATACTGAACAGTTACATCAACACATGATGTTGTAAATTATAGGTCACATGTTTCGTACATATTTTAATACTATGGTTAAAGTAATGTGGGTGTTTTAGATATTTTTAAACAATGCAAATAATTTTTTTGGCTTTCTCCTCAGAGATGAAAACTAAATCTAAACTTGGAAATTTATAAAAGTCAACTGTCCTTTGACAAAACAACTATAAGTATTGTTTAAAATAATTAATCGAATACAGCACTGGTGTATTAAATCTGACTGGAAGCAAAATTTAGTCGTAAGGAGAAAAGATGGGGCCTGAAAGTATGCTTTTTGCCAAAGCTAACAGCATGACACTGCACTCTGCCAAATTCTACAGTACACTACAGCTGCTGTGTATGAAAGCAAGCTGCTTCACATTTATTACCACCATGTTCTTATAAAATGCATATAAAATACATAACTGCTGCTTCTAATCTGATCTGCATACATGTATGAAATTTACATAAAAAGTGGGATCAATAAAAAAAAACATATATTGACTTTTTCAATATTCTGATTAATGTCAACAAAACATCTTAGAATTGCTTTAAATACAATATATATTTCATACATAAAAACAAGGGACTATTTGTGCCGTACTGCACCAACTACTACCAACCTTATATTAAAAGTCCACTATATAAACAATATGCAACCATTTCATTGTGTGGTTCCTTCTCAGATTTTTCCGTGACGTCAGCCCGTCTGTAATGACACATACAGTGCACAGGTCCATGTTGTGGTATGAGCTGTGTTCCTGTGCCCACTCATTCTGCTGCTCCTCCTCCAGGCTGAAGATGAACTCTTGGCAGTAGCCTGCTGCGTCCCGGCTGCCATGTTGGCCTGTCACCATGGCAATGACCCCGGGGTTGCTGTCGCCCACCACACAACAAAATCCACAGGATCTGCTATGTCCTCTGGTTAATTACTTAAAGACAAAAGTTGGTATAAATTTAGTAGATGACAAGATAAAGCATTCATTGATTTATTCATTCATTTTCCACCGCTTAGTCCCGTTGGGGGTCACGGGTGACTGGAGCCTATCCCAGCAGCTTTGGCCCTTAGGCGGGGTACACCCTGGACAATGGGCAGTTAGTCACATGGCTGACATTTAGAGACAAAACCTGACAGACAGACATTCACCCTCACATTCATTCACTAGGGACAGAGTTTAAAGCATTACACATCAAGACCAAATATACAGTTGCTATATGTAGTTTTGATATCTTTTTGCGGCAGTCGCAGAGCAATCACACAACACCTTTACCCAATTTGAGTCTTTTTAAAGTATCTCGGAGTAATGGTTTTCAACAGAATGCTGCCACTCAAAAGGATTTTTTCTGCTCAGTGACCTCTTCATTTTATGACATTACATGCACACTTTAGTCAAAAATAATAGTGCTGGCCATTTTCCCCTTTTATTTAGAGGTGAACCAGAAGAAGCACGTAGTATATAGATGTTGTTCTCCAATCCACTGAACTCCAACGTGTGGTTCAGTGAACTGTGAGCAGCACAAAGATGAAGGCTGACAGATGAATTTACAGTTGTCAAGAAAAAGTATTGTTGCTTAAAAAGGCCAATGTTGTCTTTTGTAGTAGGTAGATCTTCTTGGGCTGTGTGCTTGTCTGGTGTTATTTGCAATAAAACCATGCAATTTCCTAATTAGGTAACAACAGATCCTTATTTAGGTTTTAGATTTGGCCCTGGCTTTATATCGACATTGCATTCAGGATGAGCAGAACATGTTTTTATGTTAAATGTTTGACACTTATGGGCGATGCAAAAGTTACAAGAAAGGTAGATAAAAAAAAATTTCAGACTAAAAAAAAGACAGCGGTACCAGTCTCTCAACAACTTGGACTGGTAGCGGAAACCTGACATTTGTCAGGATCAACATAACTATATTCACAGAATCATATAACCGACAGATAAATCTCTGCATTAGATTTCACAACACAGACTGTAAAGCATTAATATGTGGAGGCACAAATTCACTTGCATCTAAGTCTCCTCAGAAAGACTGGCAGAGCATCATATATATGCCACTCTCTGTAAACTCCTGTAGTTGGTCCATAAATGAGCAGCGTACAGTGGAGTACAGTATTTATTTTAAACAACGTCAACTTCTTTGCATGATCCAGAGAACATTTGCTTGAGCAACCAAAATGTTAATGTGGTCTTCCATTAAAATACATTTTTGTTAACTTATATACAGACAAATGTTTGAAAGTGTTGACATGTTTTGCTAAACACCCTGCAGTCTTCCTCAGAAGTATGTTACTCTGAAGTGTCAGCTGATTTATACAGGTTTTGTCGCCCTACCTGAAGTGGTAGGACGACGC
Organism: Neodontobutis hainanensis; assembly: GCA_024349245.1. NCBI lineage: Eukaryota > Metazoa > Chordata > Actinopteri > Gobiiformes > Odontobutidae > Neodontobutis > Neodontobutis hainanensis. Next base: position 2,438,786 of record JALDNG010000187.1, read on the forward strand.
CCCCTGTAGTCCGACTTCCTTAGGGCAGCGTCCCAGGTATGAGACAGTATACATACTGTGGATATGTATATGGGTAGATTAAGGAGGCAATTGAGATCTGGAAGGCCCTGAGGACAATGACCTGGGACGAGGGGGCGTGCATGCTGTCTCACACCTGTCAAGGTAAAAACAAAAAAACACATCATCAAACATATCATCATCATCACAGTCTGCCAGGTCTTCTGTAATGATATGCTTATGGTATTTTACTTTATTTTTGACACTTACATTAGTATTCGACAAGCAAAAATCTGGAAATGTCATATGTTTATCCATGTATTATACATGATATATGAAGGAACTGCTGGAGACCAGCAGAGACTTGGACTAAAAACCAAAATCATCTGCGTACATTAGATGCTTTAATACAAGATCCCCAGCCATTCAGCCAGTTATACATGCCTGTAACTATACCGACAATTCATCCATATCCAAGTTAACAGCTGCTCAGCTGGTAGAGTGGTTGTCCTAATGGTTCGATTCCCGCTCTCCCCAGTTTATACTTTCAAAGTGTCCTTGGGCACGAAACTTAACACAGTGTTGCCTCCAGTGTCTGTGGCTCTGGTGTATGAATGTGTAAGAATGTTTGGAGGTCGGAGAGTCCTTAGGCGCAAAATGGCTGCCACATTTGCACCTCCAGTGTGTGACTGGAGTGAATGAATAATGGACTCCGAGCGCTTTGAGAGCCTTGGAAAGCGCTGTATAAGTCCAATAAATTATTATTATTATTATTATTATTATTATTATTATTATTATTATTATTATTATATGTCCCATTGTCTGACCCCATTGGTGACCTTAAATGGCACTGAAACACTGTTTCCCCATTTGACCTGCATAGTTTGCTGCACATTTTATAAAAAATATTTTCTATGATTGCCCCTATCAAAGTTTTTGGATGCATCTAGAAAACACATAAAAACAGATTAATTCTGACTCTCACAATTGTTTTTCAATCTCCTTTAGAGCATACAGCACATGTCTTTACTAAGCTTAGACTTAAAACCAAACGGATTATCTGAATAGTCATTGATACGGTCAAGCAGGATTGTTTCAATTACTTTTGACAGTATATTAGCTAAGGCTATAGGTCTGTTATAGCCCAGCCCATCAACTTATCCAGCTTTGTCTTTCATAATAGGAACTAACAAGACAATCATCATAGAGTGTGGTAAACATCCATGTTCTAGAAATGCTGTGAAGCAGATAGCTAAAAGTGGGGCTAACACACATGCAAACTTAAGATGTTCAGCAGAAATACCATCCAACCCAGTTGCATTGTTAAGAGACCGTTTTGTAATTGCTTTGTAAACTTCATGTGACCTGATCACATTTACATTTTTCACTGTATATGATTCATTGTGTATATAATTAAACAAGCTACAGTAATGCTGAAGCTATAGCTCTAAAATGTTAGTGGTGCTAGAATATATATAGAAAAGGTTAAGATATAATTTTGTCTCTTTGTTATAATTATTGCTAACCTGACAGAACTGCTCCACAGAACATAGTCTGCTCCACAGAACATAGTCTGCTCCACAAAACATAGTCTGCTCCACAAAACATAGTCTGCTCCACAAAACATAGTCTGCTCCACAAAACATAGTCTGCTCCACAAAACATAGTCTGCTTCACAAAACATAGTCTGCTCCACAGAACATAGTCTTCTCCACAGAACATAGTCTGCTCCACAGAACATAGTCTGCTCCACAGAACATAGTCTGCTCCACAGAACATAGTCTGCTTCACAAAACATAGTCTGCTTCACAAAACATAGTCTGCTCCACAAAACATAGTCTGCTTCACAAAACATAGTCTGCTCCACAAAACATAGTCTGCTCCACAGAACCATCTGGGAGGGCTCCCATTGAAAGAGTTTGCAAAAGGGCAGGTAAAGAATACCTGGTCAGTGATTGGATTTATCAACTGCAGTTTATCCAATCTGAGTTAGTTTCAGGTTAAACCCCTCCCTCTAGAGATAAAAGCTCAGCTCTCTGACCAGTTGAACTCAGAATTGATAAAGTCTCTTAGAATTAGAGCCAAAACGTCTTCACCTTAAAAACTAAGTCCAGACGTTTTTGCTTTAATCTTTTCATTTAGAATTAATAATCTAAACAATTAGTAAAACTATTCAGATAAAAGTCTGTGAAGAAAAGTCAAAGCAAAAGTTTTCAAGGTGAGGACGTTTTGTCTCTAATTCCAAGAGACAGAATTGAAAATTTTCAGATAAACTTGATTTTAGTTATCAATCATGTTTTTGTGATACCAATTGTTGCAGAAGTTATTGAAAAGCTTACTTTCTGATATAGTTGTCTTCATTTTCTCACATTAGACAGTATGTCTAATGTGTTTCCTGTCATTGAGATGAGATTGTCATTTTAAATACCGCTCAACAACAATTATATTTGCCGTCTGTTTGAGCAGACTCTGATCTCCATCATTCCAGATCCTTTTGTTTGCTGTCAAACAATTACATTTCCCTCGCGACTATACTGTTTGTCTTTGGGGACTGTTTATCTCTTACATTTAGGCAAATGAATATTTCACATTCCATCCATCTGCTGCGAGTTTGACGGCTGCCTAATGCTGCACCTGAGCACAACAGAACGCACACAAAGCTAGAATTAATAAGAGGCAGATGAGCTGGACAGAATAGAGTATATGTCTGTGTAAGTCTGTGTAATCTGTACCTGCAGTGGTCCAGGCCTAATTAAACATGAGTTAAAATTGAGTTTGTGAAATTATTTCCATTGGCCACACAGTCAACAGAATAGAATGTAATCTTATTTTAATGTCTTGTTTATGAGCAGACTCAAATATCAACCAACAGTGTTTATTATATTATATAGTCTTACAGTGTGACAATAAAAATTATTTATTGCTATTAAATAACATCTAAAATACAGCATTGTTAGTGTTTTAATACAAAGTCAGAAACACAAGCTTTCTTGTTTCTACTTGAACTGTACAATGCATTTAAATTGTGTTATTAAAAATAAATATGTTTTTTTTATGTTAAACAAGGATCACCTACATCATCATCAACGGTCAACTTAAAGATAGAAATTTCAGGTAAGATGTTTGTGGAGGAAAATTGGTCTGTTTTTTTCCTAAGCAGGAAAGTGTATGCTGTTTTTTGGGGTTAGTGGTGAGGCTGAAATGGCAGAAAGAAAATTGGGTAGTGGAGCTTTAACCTTTCTGGTGGAAGATCTTAGAACAAAGTGTCTTTTATTTTGAAAGCACCTGCATCCTTAAATCAGCACTAAAAAAAGAAAACTTTTTTGTTTTTGTTTTTTACAGCTCATCATCATCCTATTTTGGTGATTGACACATGTGAAGACCCGCCCACCTGGATAACGGAACAATAGGGCTTCATTTACATTTCACAAGTTTTGTGAATAACAGAGATGTAACACTCTGAGAGTTTCAGTGCACCTTTAAGAGAGTGTGTTTACGGAGAAATTACAGGGATAATATTATTTAATCTAGTTAGCGTTAGCATTATTTGATAGTCTTTGCACTACCATTATTTAGGGCTTCACTTGACACTCTCTGTTTCTCTGTTAACAGTCTGTAATGGCCAGTAACTTTTCGATATTTATTTAGTTTGTGTGATTAAAAATGTTGCAGCATCCTTTGAAAGAATAATTTAAAAAATAGATGATTTCAAGAGTTTATTGAGCATGATTCTGGGTATGGTCAAATAAAGCAGTGTTAGGTTACTGTATTGAGAGCTTTTTATTACTATATTAATGGAAATGTTACATACGACTTACATACAGAAATGCATAATACTCGTTTGCTTCCTGTTGATCTCTTGTTTATTGCTTGTTGACTTTTTTTGAGTGCATCCTTTTATTTGGGCTCCTCGGGTGACAGCTCATTTTCAGTGCAGCCTGGTATCTCACAGTGTCGAGGGCTTTGTTTGTCTATAGAGGCCAACGTTTTATCTGCTCCGACGTGATACGAGAAAGAAACAATGGCATTATTTAGCAGACAATCCACCGAGAGATGAAACAGCGAATGACTTAGAAGTTAAAAATGCAAATCTACATGTCACACCAGAGTAAGAGGATTTTAGTAAGGTGTTTTTACTGCTACTGCTCACATAAAGACTTCAACTAAACTGTACATCTTAGAAAATACAGACAAAATCATGGCTCATGCAGAAACAGCAATGTGACCATTTATAAAAGTGTGTCTAGGTGTGTTTATGAACGCATGCACATGTGTGTAAATGGACTTTCTATGTGTACTGTTTGATTTCAGGCATTTTATTGTATACACTGTTTAAAAAATGTGTTAAACGTTTCACTTATATCGTTTTTATTGTGGAAACCCCTTTCTAGGGACGGTTGCTGCAAACTAGCTTTGGCTATTGAGTATTGACAATGCCTAAGTATCAGTCCACATCCAATAAACTATAGTTGATGAACAAAATCAAGAATATTTTACAAAATAGAACAGTCCCTTTCAATAGAAAATTAGTGTGACCTCTTTGTGACTCATTCTTCCACTTCCAACACTGACCTGAGGAATCCTATTCAGCGCCACAGTGGGCGTTCAGGCCTCTTTATACGCTGGAGAGCAGAGTGGCCCACTCTTGTTGCTTGCGGCTAATTTTTATTTCTTTATGTCTTTTACCGTTGTCAGTTGGAGAGTTCTGTCCAGAGGGAGGAATTATCTAACACCAACTAGAACCTCCTCCATATCTCACATGAGCACACACAGCTTGGTCTCAACAGTACACTGTCTTCGTTTGTATTGTTTTTGTGTAGAGCCTTTCAGTGACAATGAGAAAACAAAAAGGAACGTGATTTAATTAAGTTGTGGCATTGATTTTCTTAATGTCTATTGATTACATTTATAATTATTTGGGAAAGGTCTCTGAGGCTCTGAGGTGCATCACCAAAACTGTATTTGTCCACTAGAAAAATAAAAAGAGGGGGACATTTTTTAAAAATGTGGCCTAATTAAAACAAACTCATCTCTGAAATTTAAAAAAAGATTGCAAGAATACCAGAAGGAAGCCGGCGAGAACAAGAACACCTACTCAGGTATCAAACCTGTGTTGGTCATGACTTCCTAAATTTACACCAAAAATCCAAACTATCATCAAAAGCTCTTTCACATTGCCAACAAAGCAGACATCTGTTTTTTTAGACCAAAGACCAGCTATTTGATCCAAAACATGATCCACTGCCCTTTTTCAATATTGATTTTGACCAGAGAGTTTTTTTGAATTGTCCAAACCAACTAGAGTATGCTTAAAAGATTTGAGTTACTGCTGTGTGCCATGTTTAAGGCCTGTTGACTCTATTCCACCCCCTCTCTTGTTTCTCTCATAAATGATTCTATTTGCATTATTAGCATGCACTCTTTTGCATTCTAAAAGCCTGCTCTAATCCGATGTGGTGTGAAATGGTGCTTAAATGTGGCGATTACAAATGTGCCACGTTGGCTGGTTGACAGAAAGACTGACTTCACAGCCATCGAAACCATAGCAACACTGTGACTACTTTGAAAACATCAAACGCATTTTTGAAATCACAGGGGAGCTATGCAGACAAGTCTCATACAAGGCCCTCTCAGTCAAATCTTTTTTCAGCTTTTACATTTCTTCCATTCCCATAAATATCTCTTTCTCTTTTTCCGTCTGGCACATGCTTTTTCATTGTGTGTGTCTTTCTAATCTGCATCCATCTTTCTCATTCACTCGTTCAGAAACCCCTGTAGTCTTTTCATCTGTGTTATTCTCTTTTATCCCATATTTATCAGTACATCGCTGTCTTACTGCTGCCATTATGTTGTACCTGCTGTGGAGAGAAAAGAGGGCTAGAGACGCCACACAGCATCAATAAAATATATGAAATTTGAATTAAGACTTTACCCAGGACTAAAACAGGGTTGAACAAGGATCAAACAGAGAAGAAATGCAGGACTAAGCCATGTTCAAACTCAGGAATGTCTCAAGAACATCACGGATTTAAACATAGCCCTAATTTTAAGATCAAGAACAAACACCATAAAGGTGTTTGGTGTTAATCTTAGGTTTTCTGTATCACAAAGTTGGATCTGCTAACCAGCTTTGTGACACCACTTATCCAGACCAGGACTGTTAGGTTTTGTCTAACTGACTAGGAGAAACCAGGCAATAGGTTCAACTAGCTCTGCAGCACAGGGTCCAGGACTGACCCTGAGATTCAGGATTCATCCCAAAAATAAACCAAAAACTAAAGCAACAAGGAGAAAACCTCCGCTATTCCAGGACTGTACAAGGACTAAACCCAGGAGTGAGGCACTTGACATGTTTGATAAGTCACTACAAACCTGTGTGCATTGTTCTGTTTAAGTGGTTTGTATTGATAAATGTGAATGCCATCATGTGTACCTCAGTGTGCACCACACCTGTGCATTCAGACAACTCAAACTCACTGAACTCTTTGATTGAAATGAAGACCTCACACAGACCACAAACTGCCAGCATGACAAGATGCAACACTAAAATCTCGTGACTTTATATCTTCCGAGAGCAGATCTCTAAATAAAAGTGTAGCGCAGTCAAACAGGGAACACCGAGGAGGTAAAGTAGAAGTGAATAACACTGAGACACAACTTCATACTCCTTCATCTTTCTTCTCATCATGTAAAAGTTAAGATTAAAAGTCTTAACTATTAAAAACACTTAACTTAAGCATGAGATAAACCCTCCTTATCATTGTTAATCAATTGGCTTTCTTTGGCAACAAACAACATTTTTGTCATGCATAACCTTGTACACATCTTTTAATTTTCTTCTGCTTATTCAGGGATATCTGCCCTTCCCCCTCCCCGGACACTTCTTATAGTTCTTCCAGGGGAACAGATGTGAACCATCCCAGAGCAGCTAAAGGTCAGGGTTTGATAAAGCCAACAGGACAGCCTCATTATCCACAAAAAGCACAAATGAGATCCTGTGGACACCAAACCAGTCTCCCTCCAGCTACGGGCTGCGCCTCGAAATTCTGTCCATACAGATAATAACAGAATAAGTGACAAAGGGCAGCCCCTAAAGTGAAGGGCACAGTGATGTTACACTAGTGGCCTTTAGATTTCTGAAGCCAGGAAAAGTTACACAATGATGCTTTAACCTCTGTGTAATCCAAAGGCCCTTTGTCCACACACCGTCCTCTGACAGTGCAAATGAGGTTCAAGCCCAAATGTCATTAGTTCCAGTGCTGAAAATGCCTCAGTGAACACTAAGCTGAACTGAACAAGATGGATTCTTTTCTCTTTTGGTCTCATCTACAAGAAGTGTACTACAAGCACACCCTAAATGTTGGACAGAATCTAGACTGAATCTGTGTCTTTTCATGCACATGTCCTTGTCTTTGAGCCTATAATTACACATCCATCTCCGTCTTACACTGTCATAATGCTGCGGTGTAGCCTGTGTCAGCTCATTCTTTTTCTCTTACTCTTACTGTTCTGTCATTTTGCTGGACTCTATGTTAAATATTACACACAGGGGAAATAGATTAACCATTTTTATGATGTGACCTAAACATATTGTAAATAAAGATGACATCATTCCACCACATCACACTTCCAGACCATCTTACTGATTGCAATTAACATGAAAATCCAGGATTAAATACAAGGCCAAACTCAGAAGTGAACTACACCTCCAACAAACCTGTCTTCTCTCTAACTCCTCAGCATGCTCATGCCTCTTTGTGTTGTTCCTCTTAAGTCAAGTCCCTCCTGATACATTCTGTAGCGGTGCCTTCAGTCCTGTCTGGCCCGTTTCCATGGCGATGTGACAGGGCATTTCTGGTGGGGATAGCTGGGGCGGTGGACGTCTGCCTTGGACCACTTGACTATGGCAGCTCAGTCACAGAGGTCACGGCTCCCTCTGGTGGTCAATAAAGAGAAGAAAGATGACAGACTACCGTCCATTTCAGTAGTCCTACTCCAAACGTAACCCAAATTCCTTCATCTAAAATGCAATTATGATTTAATATTTTGGTAACACAAATGAGAGTGCACACGGTTGTTGCCACAAATCTAGCTATCAAAACTGCCACAGTGTGTTAATGTGTAAACAAGGAAGATATTTTTAGGACCTTTTGCCTTCATTGATAGTTGACAGTGGGTTGACAGGAAACAGGGCAAGACAGAGGGGGATGACGTTGGCAAAAGGTTTGTCCAAGATTCAAACCCAGGTCTCCCATGTTCTTGGATTGTTTTGCATATTAGTGACTGCTTTTCCTACTGAGCTAGGGGTTAGTTCTTGTTGACACGGTTCTGCTAAAAATGCTCTTTTCTGACTTTCAACTAAGTCCATCATACTGGGGTAACTTTTGACCTCTGTATCCCTGGGATCTTAATCATCCTGTTACCTACAGTGTTTCAGCAAGGGACTGGCTGCAGACAAAGTAAAGAAGGAAAACCAAAAACAAAACAAAAAGGAAAGCTGTTAAATGGTTAGTTTTTGGTGGCTGGTTACAAAATGAAGAATACAATACAATACTCAGACCCCTCCTTTCTAGACCCTGGACTCAGATATGGTAGCTCTGCAGGGACAAACCATTGTCTAAAGAGGTTAAAAGAGGTGTTTATTTATTAATTTGGAAACATTTACATTTAGTCATTTAGCAGACACTTATATCCAAAGCAACTTACATTCAAAGCGAGGAAGACAATGGAAGCAATTTTAACAACACAAGGTAACATAAAGCACAAGTGCACCAAAAACTAGTCAGTTAAAACCCAGCACAGTAATCAAAGCTAAGGATAGGAAGTTTTTGGGGTTTTTTTTTTTGAAGGAAAGAAATTTTATTGTTAGTGTTACTCATCTCTTCCATCAACACCTGACTGACTGTCAGTCAGGTGTTGATGGAAGAGATGAGTTTTCAGGTGTTTTTTAAAGATGTCTACAGAATCTGCTGATTTTGTAGGAGCAGGTTTTATTTGCAGAGCGCAAGGATCCAGTAGGAACATAGGTCTGTATTAGTGAGTGAAGATATGAGGGGGCGGAGCCAGTGGTGGTCTTTTAGGTCAAGGGCATAGCTTTGAACTTAATGCAGGCATCAACCGGGAGCCAGTGTAACCTAGTGAAGAGAGGAGTTACGCGGGCCCTCTTCGGTTTGGTTGTGCAGCAGGGAGTCCAGCCAGAAGAGCATTGCAATAATCCAGTTTGGACAAGACAAGAGCCTGAACTAGGATTTGCGTCGAGTGCTCCGATAGGAAAGGTCTAATTTTTCTGATGTTGTAGAGGATGAATCTACAGGACCTGGTGGAAACATGACTTGTGAAGTTTAGTTAATCATAAATTATCACAGGTTGTGGTGGATCTTTGGGTTGGCAGGAATCACTAGCAGTTCTGTTTTTGCAAGGTTCAGCTGCAGGTGATGGTCCTTCATCCAAAGTGAGATGTCACTCAGGCACGCCGAGACACGAGCAGAGACCGTCGGATTATCAGGTTGAAATGACAAGTGGAGTTGAGTGTCATCTGCAGCAGTGATAGTCTAAATCTGTTTAATTAAGCCTAGACTATGGTGGCCTAGATGGCTCACAACAACACAAAAATTTTAATGCAGGTAAATGAGCCACAGCATAAATTATAAAAAAAAAAGTTGTACTTGATGTATGATTTATGCCGAGACGCAACATGGCCCAGCTTTAAGTCCGCTTTGATGCTGCGCTCATGTCCTGTCAGATTAAAGACTAAGTACACCTCAGGAAGAAACTGCTCTGTTTCAGCACAATTTTTCACCACAAAGCCTCACATATTCTTCATTTTTACTGCTAATCCACCAAATAATGCAATTACTCAAAAGTAAATATTTTGAGTAACTGCACTACATTAACTATTACTGATTGGACTCAAATCAGAATTATAACAGATCATGTTCACTTTGAATTATAAATTTACAATTACATGCTGTTTATTGTATTTTTTTTTGGCCTTGTGCATTTTTCACTTAGCTTTCAGTCTATGATCAATAATCTTTTCTATATGAACACTGTATTTAATGCGTTTGAATGATCTGTTTGACACTCTTCAACTGAATACTGCAACATTTTGCAAATCTTTGAATATAATAAATAAACAAACATCTTTCAAGGATTATCGCCTGCTGATGTGACGTTTGGGATCATACTGTGTTTTTCATTTGTAACAAACCACTCTCATTTTCTCCTCTGACCCTCTTGTGTCTGTCCTGCTGAAGAGGCTATGAGAACCTTAACGTCAACTTAAGCTGTCTCTTAGCAGAAGGAAAGTTGGTTTCATTGCACTTATTATAGATAAGCTCCAGTATTATTCCATAATTAACTCATATCAGCCTCAGTTTGTGGTAAACAATCTACTTTGGCAGCTCTGTCAAAATGTTTGTGATGGCACACTACTGACATCTGCTGGCAGGGGGTGTTTTAGTCTGTGAAAAACAATGCAATATCTGTTACCTATGTATGTATGGCCCATGTGGAGGGGAATACGTCTGTAAACAATCAGTCCATACTCTTTTCCATTTGTTGGTATGTATGGGTATGTTTTAAATTGATAATCTTAATGGATAATAGCTTTTTTCCCTAAATGCAATGACTTCTTGTCGTTTATACATGCTGCCTCAAAGTAATTTTGTTGATATGAAAATGGAGTATTAACTTCTATTTCATCTGTGCGATTGAATTACCAGATACTTCACCATTTAATGCCAAAACATCTTTTCACACATCCTACATTAATAATACATATACAGTTTCTATAGTTTCTCATACTTACCCTGGTAGTATCTGCAATTCTTTGGGCCATTTTTCATAGAATATGAATGATAACACAAAAACCTTTCTTTTACTCATAGTTAGCGGTTGGGTGAAACCATTTATTGTCAAACAATTGTGTTTACTCTTTTTTCCTTTTTTATGAAAACAGAAACTATCCAAATGATCAAACGTTTACATACCCCAGTTCTTAATACCGTGTATTGCCACCTTTAACATCAATTACAGCTCTAAGTCTTTTGTGGTAGTTGTGGATTCTCTTTTTTTCTCAGATGGTAAAGCGGCCCATTCTTCTTGGCAAAAAGCCTCCAGTTCCTGTAAATTCTTGGGCTGTCTTGCATGAACTGCCCGTTTGAGATCTCCCCAGAGTGGCTTGAAGACCTTAGATGGCCAGTCCAGAACCTTCACGTTATGCTGCTGTAGCCAATGACAGGTCGGCTTGGCTTTATGCTTTGGATAATTGTCATGTTGGAACGTCCAAGTACGTCCCATGCGCAGCTTCTGGGCTGATGAGTGCAAATTTTGCTCCAGTATTTTCTGAAAACATGCGGTATTTATCTTGCCATCAGGTTTTCTGTGCCTTTGTATCTCACACATCCCCAAAACCCCAGATCCACCTCAATGTTTCACAAACAGTACCATTGCAGACAGGATCCTTTAGTGTGTGCCATTCTGCTTAAATTATGTATGTTGCGTTGGCGTAAAAGCCAGAATAATCCTGGTTCTGGATTTTAGCGTGCACTATAAGGGAAGATGGGCCATATTGCCAAGAAAAAAAGATCTTTTATATAACCTTTAACCTTTAAAACACACAATAAAACCATTGAAATAATTGTATCTTACATGCTGATGTTCTGCCTTGTTTATGAATGCAGACTTCATTCATGTAGGGAATTTCAAAGTCAGGGTCTAGGTACCAAAAGCGAACGGTTGCACTTTTATATTATATAATTGCATATATATATATATATATATGCAAATATATATATATATAATATAAAAAAAAAAAAACTTTGTCCTTCACCCTCCGCGGGTGGTCTCATCCTTCGAGCTCGGGTCCTCTACCAGAGGCCTGGGAGCTTGAGGGTTCTGCGCAGTATCTTTGCTGTTCCTAGTACTGCACTTTTCTGGACCGAGATGTCTGGTGTTCTTCCAGGGATCTGCTGTAGCCACTCTTCCAGTTTGGGGGTCACTGCCCCAAGTGCTCCGATGACCACGGGCACCACTGTCGCCTTCACCTTCCAAGACTTTTCTAGCTCTTCTCTGAGCCCTTGGTATTTCTCTAATTTCTCATGTTCCTTTTTCCTGATGTTGCAATCACTGGGTATTGCCACATCAACCACAACCTTTCCTCTGCTGTTTGTCGACCACCACGATGTCTGGTTGGTTCGCCATTACCATTCTGTCAGTCTGAATCTGGAAGTCCCACAGGATCTTGGCTCGGTCATTCTCTACCACCTTTGGAGGTGTTTCCCACTTTGACCTTGGGGTTTCCAGTCCGTACTCCGTGCAGATGTTCCTGTACACTATGCCAGCCACTTGGTTATGGCGTTCCATGTATGCTTTCCCTGCCAGCATCTTACACCCTGCAGTTAAGTGTTGGATTGTCTCAGGGGCCTGTTTGCACAGCCTACACCTTGGGTCTTGTCTGGTGTGGTAGATCTGGGCCTCTATTGCTCTGGTGCTCAGGGCCTGTTCCTGTGCAGCCATGATGAGTGCCTCTGTGCTGTCCTTCAGTCCGGCCCGTTCTAGCCATTGGTAGGATTTCTTGATATCAGCCACTTCAGTTATGTTCGGTGGTACATCCCATGTAGGGGTTTGTCCTCCCATGATGGTCCCTCCTCCAGCTCCTCTTCCGCTGCTCCCGTTGCCTGAGACATTCACTAAGCACGTCATCTGTCGGGGCCTTATCTTTGATGTACTTGTGGATCTTGGATGTTTCATCCTGGATAGTGGCTCTCACACTCACTAGTCCACGGCCGCCTTCCTTACGGCTAGCGTACAGTCTCAGGGTGCTGGATTTGGGATGGAACCCTCCATGCATGGTGAGGAGCTTTCGTGTCTTAACGTCTGTGGTCTGTATCTCTTCCTTTGGCCACCTTATTATTCCTGCAGGGTATCTGATCACTGGCAGGGCATAGCTGTTTATTGCCCGTGCCTTGTTCTTGCCATTGAGCTGACTTCTTAGGACTTGCCTTACTCGTTGGAGGTATTTGGCAGTTGCTGTTTTCCTTGTTACCTCTTCAAGGTTGCCATTTGCCTGTGGTATTCCAAGGTACTTGTAACCATCCTCAATGTCTGCTATTGTTCCTTCTGGTAGTGAGACCCCTTCTGTGTGGACTACCTTCCCTCTCTTTGTCACCATTCGACTACACTTCTCAAGCCCGAATGACATCCCAATGTCAGAGCTGTAGATCCTGGTGGTGTGGATCAGTGAGTCAATGTCCCGCTCGCTCTTAGCGTATAGCTTGATGTCATCCATGTAGAGGAGGTGACTGATGGTGGCCCCATTCCTGAGTCGGTATCCATAGCCAGTCTTGTTGATTATTTGGCTGAGGGGTTCAAACCTATGCAGAACAGCAGTGGGGACAGAGCATCTCCTTGGTATATGCCACATTTGATGGATACTTGTGCAAGTGGCTTGCCATTGGCCTCAAGGGTGGTTTTCCATAGCCTCATCGAGTTTGCAATGAAGTGTCTTAGAGTCCTGTTGATGTTGTACATCTCCAAGCATTCAGTGATCCATGTGTGTGGCATTGAGTCATATGCTTTCTTGTAATCAATCCAGGCAGTGCACAGGTTGGTGTGTCGGGTTCTGCAGTCTTGGGTGACTGTTCTGTCAACCAGGAGTTGGTGTTTGGCTCCTCTGGTTTCTTTTCCGATGCCCTTCTGTGCTTTGCTCATGTATTGATCCATGTGCCCACTTATCTTAGCCGCGATGATGCCTGACATGAGCTTCCATGTTGTGGAGAGACAGGTTATTGGCCGATAGTTGGATGGGACTGTACCCTTTGTGGGATCCTTCAGGATCAGGATTGTACGCCCTTCGGTAAGCCATTCAGGGTGCGTCCCATCCCTTAGCAGCTGGTTCATTTATTTAAAAAGAAATAAATACTGTTGAAGGGAATCTGTAACAACAATATATATATATATATATATATATATATATATATATATATATATATATATATATATATATATATATATATATATATATATATATATATATATATATTTGCTATATTCTATACATGTGATACAAATACCATGGCTAAACAGAGTTTGGGAAATGTGGAAACAAGTAATGCTATAAGCTTTTCCTTTCTGGGATTGCCACACCTCTTCTCTCAAACAGACTACCCTCATGTCCTCCTTCCCTACATCCACAAGCCCCTTCTTTGGTCTTCCTCTCAGCCTTCTGCCTGGCAGCTTTGACCTCAGCATCCTTTGACCTGAACATGTCCAAACCATCTCAACCTGACCTCTCAAACTTTGTCTCTAGTACAAAGTATTAGTAATTTGCATATTGAAGGTTTTCTGTCAGATGCTCCTAGATTAGGCTGCTTCTAATGAATTAATCTATTATTTTTCATCATGTTATCAAATCTATAAGTTATGAGGTAATCTGTTTATTTTGTTTATTTTATATATATATATAGAAAGAATAGTAATTGCTAACAATTCTGACCCAGGGTTTCTATATTTTTAAATTGGCACTTAATGAAATTGACTGTTACACTGTAACTGCAACTACATCTCCCAGAAAGCACTGCAGCACGTTTCAGAAGCCTGTACGTAACGTGTGCCGTCAGTTTCCGGTGTAAATGGATACATGACACAGTTGTTTGGGGAAAAGCGATATCGTCCACTGAACTATCTTCGTTGTACTGGCTTGTTGAGGACAGACAGCCGCGGTAGAGCCCCTCGTCTGCCGCCGCTATGGAGGCGGTGCCCCGGATGCCTATGATCTGGCTGGACCTGAAGGAGGGGGAGTTTCAGCTGGGTCCGTCCGTCAAGCAGGTGAGCTGGGTGTGGAAGGCAGAGCAACAGGGCTCACGTCCACAGTCATCCGAGAAAGGATTATGGGGACGACCAATTGGATAAATCAATAAAGGCGCTTAACCCCTGAAGTCACCAATTACACCGTTATTTGTTAATTGGAGAAGTGAACATTTTCCAGAAGGAGTAGCTTTCGAACTAGTTAGCTAATTATGGCATTTTTCTTGACCAACGCCTTTGTTTGGTAACGTTAGCTTGTAGCTATCAGTCAGCTACTATATACTTAGAAGTACAACTTGCTGTTTTTGTCTTGGTGGTAAACGAACTCAACTGTACGGGGAAGCGACAGTTTGTGTACACCTAGCTAAAGTAACTAGCCTCTCTTTCCTCGGCTAACCTGAACAATCAACAGGGAAGTCTTTACTGGTGATGTCATTGTCACATGCAAATGTCTCCCAAAACAAGTTCAGTGTGGTTTTGGAATGTGTTCAATCATTTAAATTCGCCAACCTCCTAAAAGGTTAATAAAAGGCATGTCAAACTATAAATTTGACTCTTTAATACACCCCTTATGGCCCCAAAACAGTGCGGTTATCAATAAATATATGGCAGACACTTTTATACGGTTGCTTTGTTAAGAAGTATAGGCTAGAAACACGTTTGAACTATTCGTTAAAGTGAAAGGTGAGTAAAAAGTAGAACGTTTGAAAAGATAATGAGACAAGAGACTTTTGTTTCATATTCTGGTTACTTTAAACATGTAACATTAGCATGGTTTACATTACAAAATGCTGTATCACCTTTGGTCATTACAGTATCGCGGGCATAGTTACAGGTAGCTATAAGTCACCCTGGTCTTGACCTTTGTATTTTATTTTTATTTTTCCATTAAATTTGCTAGACCAGTGTTTCCTAAACGTTTTTTCCAGGATCCACTTTTCAAAAGCCCAAAACATTCATGACACATTTCACTAGTCTGTTTGAGTGCCATTATGAGACAACAACTTTAGTATTGTTCCTTTTTCAAATATATTAGGTAAGCTTTATTATTGGTGATAGGTCTGTGAAACAATTATACCAGGTTGTATTGCATTCTGAAAGTGTATATCACTGCTTGACTCCAGCCTTTTATCAGAGAAAATGCTTTGTACAATCACAAGAAGCTAAGGCATTGTGAAATTATGTTTGGCTGAAGTTATAATAAATCTTTGCCCTCTGTAATGATTGCTTAATGATTGCCTGCTTGAACCGCCCAACTCTTGGACATCCTTACAAAGGTGGATTTCTTGAATACATAGTCTCATACAATACAATAAATACAGTACTGTGCAATAAAATCACAGTGGCTTCAATACGTTTGACAATTTGCAATTTGACTGGTGTAAATTAATTATGCTAGTAAACAAGTCAATAAGAATGTGGTGAGATATTTAATTTCTGGTTAGACAGTATCTCTATTTCACAGCCTTGTAAGAGCTGGAGTAGAGTAAAGTAAGCCTTCCTTTTAAACTGTCACTCTTTGTTTCACCCTGTAGTTTATCTTGAAGAACTATGGAGAGAATCCAGATAACTACAATGAACAGTTGAAGAAACTGGAGACACTGCGACAGGTCAGCCAAAGGAAATTCTTGTTGACTGAAATCTTCACACATCAACCTATAAACAACCAAACCAAAAACAAACCTGAGCTGCTCTTCAACATATGAATAATATAAATAATAACTGTCAAGCAACAGTGCCATACTTTACACCACACAGTGTTTTCCCTACCATTATATTAGGGGAGGGCCCCCCTACCCTGATGCACACACCTCTTTGTGAATCTCACACTCTCTTTCAGCGCTGTTCTGTCCCGGGCCATAAACACATCTGCACGTTTTAAATGATGTCTTTAAAAAGCATCTCGTTTTAGTTCAATGACATGGCAAAACTATACACACAAGTTCGTCTGTAGCGATTGTTTGTTTGCTTTTATTTTGGACAGGATCACATGTTATAGAGGTGCTGTGGACAACAGCTAAAACCACTTTATATTGGCAGAGGCAGAAATGGAGCAAGCATTAGAGCTGACTGAACATTGCAGCCGGACATAAGTGTTATAAATGGCTTTGTTCTCAAGTGTTCTTTTTTTAATGTATGATATCATTAGACATTGTATTGTTTTAATAATCCCATACAAGAGGGTTGTGTTTAATTGTATTAAACACGTGTATTACCTGCACTGTTTTTTTTTTTTTTTCTGTAAATTGACTCAAATTAAAGGGGCTAAAAATTGCACAATGGCCATCTAAAATACATCAAAACATAGGGAATAGCATTTATCCTATAAAAAAAAAATTCTGAGGAGCATGATAACCCACCTTAAATGAAAATGATGCCACAGACTCAACAGGTCAATGCAAATTAACAGGAAGAGACTCGCACACACGAGCACCACCTCTTTTGTTGCATTTGATGTAAACAAGCTTTGGTGCATTTATCCACAGTAGACCAGCTGTAAAAAATATCAAAGTAGTGTGCCAGTGAGATTGTGATCTCATCAGTCGAGCTGAGGCTGTCCTTTGGTGTCTCTAAAAAAGTAGGACTGAGCATTTGTAACAACTCATGATGAAAATGTGTTATTAATTGGAAATGTTTAATGCATGTGCTAAAGTGAGTTACAAAAGAGATTTGGGTTGTTTTATTTGTTCCCATAAAGTAAAATTGGTTTGGTATTCTCAAAGACAGACCTGACAACAAACAAAAGAACACAGTCATTAGGAAATAAAATAAACAAAGCATTACGGCTTGACTGTGATAAAAGAATTACTATGTAATAAAAGCCATAAATACCGGTATAACCTTTTTAGATAAAAGCATCTGAATCAATCAAACCATAAAGTCATATATCCGATTGTGTTAGTGATCTAAGGTTATGTGATACATGCAAATAGATACAGAATATATCTAAATAAAAGGGGATAAAAACTAGTTTAGTAATATTTTAATATAAAATCCATCCAAAATGCATCCATCATTGTCATTCTTATTACTGCAATTATTTTCAGGGATCAGCTGTTTGTTTACAGTCAAAATTTTATGCCTAAAATGCAATGTTTTGCTCAGTCTTTTTTTTATGGTGATAGTTGATGGTGTTAGTCTTTGTAATGGTCTGTGTTTTATTCACAGAGCGCCGTGAATGTCACCAGGGACTTTGAGGGATGCAGCACACTGAGGAAGTACTTTGGCCAGCTGCACTACCTCCAGAGCCGGGTCCCTATGGGACCAGGGCAAGAGGCGGCTGTGCCCATCTCATGGTAATAACACACATTAACCCAATATAAAGTGTCTGGAGAATCTGCTCTGATTTATTACATTATGTGTTAGTAATTCAGAAAACAGCTGTTCATATATTATTCATACTGGATCAGATTGTATCATTTTGAATAATTGAATGAACTGGTGTATGATGTGAATAATAAGTATCTATTCATTGATCAATGAGGCTTTTATACTAAAAAATGCTAAGGATTTAGAAAGCGCTAAAGTAAACTTTAGTATATTACAGGCAGCGTGCATAAGTTTTTTCATTCTGTCAAATGCACATTTATATTTTATAATTCTTTCTGTGTCTAGGACTGAGATTTTCTCTGGAAAAACAGTTACACATGAAGACATCTGCTATGAGCAAGCCTGCATCCTTTACAATCTGGGTAAGTTAGTAACAGTTATTATTGATCCTGTTTACATCCACTGGAGTATCCCAGTTTAGGATTCAGAAATAAGATTCTGAGACACCAGTATTTGTCATGTTACAGGGTTACAGGGTTACAGATAAGTAGGTATGGCTATAAACACAAATACACTCACTGACAACTGAAAATGTGCTTATACACATTGTGGACTAATTGTAGGGGCCTTGCACTCTATGCTGGGAGCCATGGACAACAGGGTATCAGAGGAGGTAACACACCACATTCACACAAACAAATGTGTATACATTATGTTGACGCTCTAACTCCCTTTTACCTTAACTGTTCTCCAGGGAATGAAGGTATCGTGCACTCACTTCCAGTGCTCAGCCGGGGCGTTTGCCTACCTGAGGGACCATTTCAGCCACAACTTCAGTGTGGACATGAGTCACCAGATCCTTAATCTCAACATCAACTTAATGCTTGTAAGTCTTGTTTTTTTGGTAAATAGAGCAACACAATGTGTACAGTTGTAAAACATCTAGTATTGTGGCTACTTCTTAGGGTCAGGCTCAGGAGTGTCTTTTGGAAAAGTCTATGTTGGACAATCGAAAGAGTTTTTTGGTGGCTCGCATTAGTGCACAGGTAAGACTTTTTGTAAGTGATGATTATTCACAACAAGTAAAAAAACACAACATGACAGATATTGGTGTAACTGTTCTGTTGTTACAGGTGGTGGATTACTACAAAGAGGCATGCAGAGCTCTGGAGAACTCGGAGACAGCCTCGATGCTGGGAAAGATTCAGAAGGACTGGAAGAAACTGGTCCAGATGAAGATCTACTACTTTGCTGCTATTGCACATGTGAGTCTAGTGTCAGGAATATATTGTCGTTTTAGGTTGGGTAGGTTTTCTCAGCAGTGCTTTTTGTAAATTAGTTTTCTCCATTAGCAAATGCCTTGCAGATCTAGCTATAAAAGGTAAACTTATTTCCCTTAAAGCATACCTTCTCTTGATTCCTCCTCTTGAATTTGTGAAAAATTGTCCCTCTTAGGCTATGTCTTTTTAAGATATCTTTGGGCCTTTTTGCCTTTATTGATAGTTGACTAAAAACAGGGCGAGAGAGATTTGAGATGACATTGGGCAAATAACCTGTCTGAGATTCAAACTGGAACTCTTGTGCGTGATTGAGAGTGCTCTGCCAACTGAGCTAGAGCCTCACACAGTGTATTTTGTGCATTTCACCAAAAATGCTGTCTACTTCTAAAACAATCAGGTTATATTATTATACTATTGTTTTACACAGTGTTACTCATTTGTCCGATCCCCTGATCCTGTTGTTATTTTGTATGTACATATGTAGTCAAACAAAAGCATCTGGACTTAGTTTTCAAGGTGAAAACATTTCGTCTCTAATTCCAAATACTTTGTAAAGAGAGAGCTGAGCTTATATCTCCAGAGATTTTGCTTTAACCTTCTTTACAATGACCTGGATGACCGGGAACCTCCACAGACATATGTAGTTAATATAAATACGTGTTTGCTCATTACTTATATAATTGTCAATGAGCATGCATAAAAAAATTAAGCACTTTCCTAGCAATGAATAGTGAAACAGTGAACTAGCAGTGAGTTTTTTTCTAAGATGCAAGTCTGTACAGGACAATATACTAGTACTTGTATTTGGGGACGAGGTAATACATTTTTCACACGACTGCAGTGGCACAATGTTATTCACTTAACATTGTACTAATTAGTTCAGAATTTGTATGTATTGTATTGTTATGCTCAGTGTGGCCTGGAATTCTTCCTCATGTTTAAGCATCATATTTTATTTTTTTCTTCTGACAGCTCCATATGGGAAAACAGTCTGAGGAGCAGCAGAAGTACGGAGAGCGGGTATGTCCACATTGCAATATACTTTACCTATTGTATTTAATGTGTAGTTGTTTTCTTTTTTCTTCTTCTAAACACATTTATCATTGTGTCTGCTTCAGCTGGCGTACCTGCAGAGCTCTTTGGATAAACTCAGTGAAGCCATTAAACTGGCCAAGGTGAGGCAACCAGAACAACTTCATTTTGGAGAACAATTTATCAAAGTGGTGTTATTACTTTTGTATCTTTTTCTGTACAAATAGGGTCAACCTGACAGTGTGCAAGAGGCCTTAAGATTCACTATGGATGTTATCGGCGGAAAGTAAGCAAAGGATACATAGTGTGGTTAGTTTCCTTTTTAAAGTTTGAAATCTCTCTTTCATTGATTTTTTTATTCATTTTTTTACAGGTTTAACTCTGCTAAGAAGGACAATGACTTCATCTATCACGAGACAGTTCCAGCTCTGGAGACATTAGCCTCTGTTAAAGGTAACAAAAACATAACTAAAACTTGTTTTTTACTATGTTCAAACACGGCATACATTTTCCCATGCATCCTGGAAAACCTGACAAATGTGGAAATTCATAAAGTAGTTCATCTATAGAAATTGACAGAAAATATGTTAACATTTTTCCTATGGTTTTGTTTTTATTATACAAAACCATTGGGAACAGTGAATTTTAACCGAAGCAGAGCGCAATAGTCAGTAATACTAATTCCAGGTGAAAAAGAAATAAATTAAAGTGTGAATTATAAGACTGTCTCTGTAATTATTGCAAGCTCATGTCTGTTTATTTCTGTCTCTAAATATAAACTGCCATATCATGTGTGGCTCATATCTGTGTAGGTGCTCCTCTGGTGAAGGCTCTGCCAGTGAACCCCACTGACCCCAGTGTCACTGGTCCAGATCTGTTTGCCAAGCTGGTGCCTATGGCTGCACATGAGGCCTCTTCATTGTACAGGTAGGATTATTTGTTTATAAAAAATATATGCTCTAATCTGTTGTTTCAAGCATATTTGACATGTTTTTTTTTGTTTTAGTGAGGAAAAGGCCAAGCTGCTGAGAGATGTGATTGCCAAGATCGAAAGCAAAAATGAAACATTAGAGTAAGTAATCTACAGTAATCAGTCTATGTCAACTGAAACCTGCTGTAGTACAACTGATTCCTGTTGTTGGTTTTCTTGTGCAGGCAGTTTATGGACTCTCTGGGCCTGGAGCCAGAGTCTGTGGACAACCTGGACATGTACAGCCACATTCCTCCGGTGCTGATGGAGAAGTGTGCGGCTCTGAGCGTCAGGCCTGACACTGTGAAGAGCCTCATCCAGTCCATGCAGGGTCAGTGGCAAAAAAACAACAACTGTGCATTCATTTTCTGCATATTTGTCTTTGACTCCATTTTGATATTAAAAAAAAAAAAGGTAAAACACTAGATTGTTGAGAGTAGCCTTGATGAGTTCCATTGTATTTTTTTACACAATAGGGAAATAGAGAACACACATCTTACAGCAAACCTGAAATACCTTAAATAAGGTTGAAAAGAGTTGATGAAAAGTCCAACATTTCAATATGAATGGGTTCAGCTCTAATCTTGTGTGTTTGGAGGGAACCCTAAATACATTACTACTATTTATGTTTTATCTTAATACTTACTTAATACTTATTTTTGACCTGTCTTTAATTATGTTTTCCTTTTCTCTTTCACAGTGCTGTCAGGGGTCTTCACTGATGTGGAATCTTCCCTGAAAGAGATTCGAGACGTCCTGGATGTGGATGAGGCCGGCGAGCGAGCCGTCCAGGAGGCTGTTGGAGCAAATGTAGCTGCGGAGTTACATCCGGCTTCACAGTCCCAGGCCCTGGCAGAGATCCGCCGAGATCTGGAGAAGTACATGGAGGCCCACGAGAAGGCCAGCTTCACCAACACAGAGCTCCACAGGGCCATGAACCTGCACATAAGCAACCTGCGACTGCTGGGCGGTCCGCTTGAGAGTCTGAGGGAAGCCCTGCCACGGCCGGAACTCAGTGAGGGTGAGGTTGGATGGAAGCTTGTTTAAATACTTGGTGGACTGGTAGTATACTTATATAGGATGTTTCCCACTGAACATTTGTCAGTAAAAGTGGAAGGCAGGTTGGCTTTAAACCTAAAATGTTGAAGATTCATGTCATTTATACATTTTTGTCACTAAACTCCCTTTGTAATGGCACTTTTATAAACTTAATGAGTTGGACACTATAGCTGTGAGGGCTTTAGCTTAGCGTGACTTAGATGTCCAAGTTTAAAATAGGTGGCAACAAAATATCTAATTTGGTATTTCAATATCAATACTTAATAACCCTCTCATTAGACTCTCATTAGTTAAAATATACCAAATCTAATTTAGTTAATCTAGTTAATTTATCTAATCTAGTTATTATTAATTAATAGTTATTATTACATCAGTCTCAGGATTAAATTTAAGATTGAGGTCATATTACCCATCCCATGCATCAGCTAGTGACTTTAGACATTAGTTAATAATACAAAGATATCCAGGCTGTGAAGGTTCTCATTCATCCAGGACCTCCTGAAGAAAAGGTTGAAGCAAAGGAATCTGGACTTATTTTTCCAGGTGAAGATGTTTCATCACTTGTCCATCTCTTGGGACTTTTTTAATTCTGAGTTCAACTGATTTGAGAGCTGAGCTTGACCAGTTTTTGACGCAGTGTTCCCTGGTTTAAAGTGAAGTGAAAAACTTAAAAGGATTTTCTACAAACAGAATATTCTTTTTAGAAAATCCTTTTAAGATTTTCAGGTAAACCAGACGCATAAGGGATAACTATTCCCTTCACTTTTGTCTCTGGCGGTTATAGTTATCCCTCATGTGTCTGGTTTATCCGGATTATCCCTGTGTTTGAATATATACAAATATATCCAATTTTTGCCAATATATGGCTACTACTTTTACTATACATCCCTAAATGATTGAAACAGTAGCTTCATGTGTTTTCTGTAATGTGTGCAGAGGAAGTCGCTGGACTGCAGTGTATGAAGCGAATCCTCGGAAAGGTGCAGGAGATGAAAGAACAGAGAGGTTCTTTGGAAAAACAGCTCAGAGACATGATCCAGCAGGACGACATCACCTCCACGCTCGTCACCATTGAAAGGGCAGAAATGAAGGTAAATCGGCTGCTATGTTTGTATGTGTGGAACATAAAAACAAAATACTTCAAGAGAAGTTTAATCCTGTAACACTTACTCTTGCAGTGTGTATTTGAGGAGCAGTTAAAGAAATACGAACAGGTTAAGGTTTACATCGAACAGAACATGGCTGCTCAGGAGAACATCCTAAAGGCCCTCACTGAAGCCAATGTCCAGTATGCCTCTGTTCGCAAGGGCTTAACCCAAACGGAGCAGCAGTGGAACAGCACTGTGCAAGGACTGGTGGGCTCCTACGAAGCCTACGAAGACCTGATGAAAAAATCTCAGGAGGGCAAAGACTTCTACGATGATCTGGAGACTAAAGCGTCTCGTCTCCTGGAGAGGGTCAAGACCTTGTGCCAGACCAGAGCAGAGGAAAGGAAGCCTATTCTGGACAGGTACATGGACCAGTTGTCAAACTGCCACAGAGTATAAGAAGCTTTTACTTTCTGCTGCTTTTCCTGCAGCTGGAGGAGAAGCACACTTTCTTTTTGAGCTCACTTTCTTGAGAAAAGGTTGAGTCCATTTAAATAATTAAATTATTATAGCAAATTCCGCTCAGTTTCCTGTGTCTGGGTCTCTACCAGGGATACGAGTTCCCTCCCACACTGACTTCACCCAAATGGTTATTATAAAAATTCTCCCTGAATGACTCTGATGACAAATCAAATATTTCCCAAAATTGCACACCCCACTTTTAAGTGCTACAGTACAGTTGAGATCATCTTTTCACCGCAAATCAACTAACAATAGGGCAACAATGCAGGATACTTTATTACTTGACTAATATAATAAGACAAATGAATATGAACATTGAAATGCTTGTTATGAAAAGGCAGTTTTTGGACAAAGTTTCTATTGTGCAAGCCACAAATACAAATTGTCTTATTAATTTGTGTTTCTAGGATATTGATTTTTGTTTTATTCTTGTTACAGATAATAGTTTGAACTGAGAAACTGCTATGTATTTATAGTTCTTGGTCACATCTGTGCTTCTTCCTTGTCTTTTTACAGAGATCAAAAGAAAGCCCCGGCCCGACCTACAGCAGCAAAGCCCTCGCTGCAGCAAAAGGCTCCAGATGCTGACTCGGCCTGCTCCAGTCTGGAGGACCCAGAGCTGGCCCAGCTCAGTGCTGCCATTTTGGCCTTAGGGGGCGACCTCCCTGAAGAGCTTCGCAGTCTGCCCCCTGACATTTCCTCTTTCCCCACGGCCGCACCCCGTCTGCACGGTCCCGAGGCCTTCTTGCCCCCTGGCACTAACCTAGGCAGTAGCACCTCTCTGCCCTGGTCTGGAGCACCAGCTGCAGCTCTGCCTCGTTTTCCCGCCAATCTGCCTCCACCAGAGCTCCTCGCCCGCATAGCTCAGTTCCCTACGCCTGGGTCTCTACCAGGGACACGGGGTCCCCTCCCACACAGACCTATACCCCAGATGACCCCACACATGCCTCCGCAGATGCCCCCACAAATGCCCCCGCATTCAGCAGTGCCAGGATATCGTCCGCCCCCTCCCCAAGCTCTCCCATCTGCTGCAGTGGTTCCCGCTCCAGTGCGCCCATCCACCACAACAGTAGACAGCATTCAGGCCCCCATCCCCAGCTACCCTCCCACACCCCGCGCCCCAGTGCCTCCTGCTTCAACAGGCTACACTCTGCCCCCTCACATCGGGGGCTACCCACAGTACATGTCCCAGCATGGGGTTCCCATGCAAGCCCCTGGACAAATCCCTGCACCACCAAAGCAGTACCCCCAGCCTCAGACATACCCTGCCCCTCACCAACCTGTCCAGCCCCCTCAGACGTACTCCCAGGGATACATGCCCCCTCAATACCAGCAGCCCTTTACTGCTCAACACAACGGCTACCCGTCCCAAGGCTATCCCACCCCACAGGGCTACATCCCCCAGCAGGCCCCACATATGATGCCAAGACCCCCTCATGCTGCCCAGATGCCCCTCAAGTTGCCCCTCCTCAAATAGCCCATACTTCACAGCCAGCCCCACCCACATCTCAGCCCTATCTGCACCACACCAACCAACACATGGCCCCAGGACATCCAGCTCAGCACATGATACCCCAGCACCAGCAGCACATTGGGCCGCAGATGCCCCCCCACTCACACATGCAGATCCCTGGTGGTCCCAGAGCCCCACTGCCCCCCACCAGCCAAGCACTACCCCCTGTCTCACAGAACTATATGCCTCCTGTCAGCCAGCCCATTCACCCCTCGCTTCAACCTCAGATGCCCCCCGTTTCCCAGTCTCATATGGTCCCGGGTCCTCAGGTCCATTTGGCCCGGGGTCCCATTCCCCACATGCCTCCGCAGCACCAGCCCCCGCCAGGCCAAAGTGGGGGAGTAATCTATCCAGTCATGCCCCAACAACCTTTAGCACCGCAACCAGTGACTTCCCAACAACCTCTTCTCCGAATTGGTATGTACCCCCCTGCCCCTGGAGCTGGTGTACCCTCAACAGGCCTCCAACCGCACCCCCCACCACACGTCCCACCTAACCAACACATGATTCAGCCCACGCCAGGAGCTCCTTCAGTGCTTCCCAACACTCTATGTCCTTCCCCTTCACCGTCCCCTTCCCCGGCTCCCCCCTCACCTGCCCCATTGGGTCTCAACCCCCAACAGAGACCCACTCCAGGAGCAACCCCTAACCCCACTCTCCCCTCCCCCTCTGCCACATCCACCTCACTTTTCCAGCGCCAGAACTCCAGCACCGATGACCTTCTCTCCTCAAGTCCCGAAAGCCAACCAGGTGGCACCAAAGCCCCCACCAACGTGCTCCAGCCCACCAAAGCTGACCCCCAGGACGGAGAAAGGCGGAAAAAGAACTCCCAGGGGGTTCTGCTCATCCAAGGAGATCCATACCAAGCCCCAGAACGGGTCGCTAGGCTTTACAGTGAGCTAGAACGTTACAGATCCCAAGTGGAGTCACTCGAGCACCCGTCCGACAGTGAAGGGGGGATGTCAGTTTTAGATGCCCGCTGGAAGGAGCTCCAGGACCAGCAGGAGAAGGACGCGCGGCAGCTGTCCATTGCCATTGCACGCTGTTACACCATGAAGAACCGCCACCAGGACGTCATGCCGTACGACGTCAACCGAGTGGTGCTGCAGTCGGGCAAAGACGACTATATCAACGCCAGCTACGTGGAAGACCTGTCGGCGTACTGCCCCCGCCTTATCGCCACACAGGCCCCGCTCACCGGCACAGCTGCAGACTTCTGGTTGATGGTGTTCGAACAGAAGGTGTCGCTAATCGTCATGCTGGTGTCAGAGCAAGAACTGGAAAAGGTACTTGTCTTAGATTAAATTTTAACTTTGACCTCCACTTACTTGGCTGTTGAAGCCAGGCCAGTAGGGGGCTCTGTGGAAAAAAACACCACTAACAGCAGTAATTTTACATCATCATTCATTTCTGTTATTCCTGTCGCTTTCTCTCTCAGGGAAAAGTTATACGCTACTTTCCTACTGAGCGTGGCCAGCAGCTCTCTCAGGGACCAATCACACTGACCCTCACCACGCAGAAGATCACCCCTACCCATGCAGAGCGCATGATCAGCCTGCAGTACCATGACCAAAGCCTAAAACGCACTGTGGTCCACCTCCAGTTCACCTCCTGGCCTGAACTGTACAATAAATGTTTACACCCGTTAGAAACCATACATTAGTTTTTATTTGGCAAATAAATTACACTTATTTTTATAATATATATGTTTGTAGGGGTCTCCCTGAAAGCAAGAATAATCTGCTCCGATTCATCCAGGAGGTCCATGGGCACTACCTTCACCAGAGGCCATTACACACACCAATTGTGGTGCACTGCAGGTAAGCTGCTCTTTAAATAATTCTTTTAGTTCAGGCCAAAACTTGCAATCACAATAACTTTTTTTAATGCTCTCTCAGTTCTGGTGTGGGGCGCACTGGAGCCTTCTGCCTTCTGTATGCAGCAGTGCAGGAACTGGAGGCAGGGAATGCAATCCCAGACCTGCCGTTGCTGGTGAAGAAGATGAGACAACAGAGGAAGAACATGTTGCAAGAGAAGGTCAGAAAAGCATTTCACATATCAATTACTCCTTTGTTTAGAATAATGTACTATTTTTTTGTTTTACTGAGCTTAAAGGGTTTATTTAATACTGACAGAGTTGATATTGTTGATGCGTTTGTGTGTTTCCAGTTGCATCTGAAGTTCTGCCATGAAGTGGTCTTGAAGCATGCTGAGCAGGTTCTTCAGCGCCATGGCATCACTACCGCCACCTGCAGCAAGACCAACACCTCTGCAGTCACAAAGGTTTGACTTGGCCTTTCCTGCAGTAGGTTAATACAGTAACACTGTAGTTTGAGTGGTGACCCTCTGAGGCCACAGTAGTGTGGGTTCTGACCCTTTGAGGCCACTGTAGTGTGAGTTATGATCTTTGAGGCCACAGTAGTGTGAGTTATGACCCTTTGAGGCCACAGTAGTGTGAGTTCTGACCCTTTGAGGCCACTGTAGTGTGAGTTATGACCTTTGAGGCCACAGTAGTGTGAGTTATGACCCTTTGAGGCCACAGTAGTGTGAGTTATGACCTTCTGGGGCCACAGTAGTGTGAGTTCTGACCATTTGAGGCCACAGTAGTGTGAGTTCTGACCATTTGAGGCCACAGTAGTGTGAGTTCTGACCCTTTGAGGCCACAGTAGTGTGAGTTCTGACCCTTTGAGGCCACAGTAGTGTGAGTTATGACCTTCTGGGGCCACAGTAGTGTGAGTTCTGACCATTTGAGGCCACAGTAGTGTGAGTTCTGACCATTTGAGGCCACAGTAGTGTGAGTTCTGACCCTTTGAGGCCACAGTAGTGTGAGTTCTGACCATTTGAGGCCACAGTAGTGTGAGTTCTGACCATTTGAGGCCACAGTAGTGTGAGTTCTGACCCTTTGAGGCCACAGTAGTGTGAGTTCTGACCCTTTGAGGCCACAGTAGTGTGAGTTCTGACCCTTTGAGGCCACAGTAGTGTGAGTTCTGACCCTTTGAGGCCACAGTAGTGTGAGTTATGACCTTCTGAGGCCACAGTAGTGTGAGTTCTGACCCTTTGAGGCCACTTTAGTGTGAGTTCTGACCTTTTGAGGCCACTGTAGTTTGGGTTTTGACTCACTGGGGCTGCTGTAGTCTTGCTTTTTAATTGTCTGAAGCTGCTGTAGTTTTAAGTTGTGATCCTCTGAGGCTGCTGTAGTCTTGAGTTGTGATCCTCTGAGTCTTCTGTAGTTTGAGTTTGGATCCCCTGAAGCTGCTGTAGTCTGAGTTTTGACTCTCCTCAGAATGTTTGTGGAACCATGGAGTATGGTTGTGACTGGGTTGTTTGCTATATATTTTAGTGAAGTTTAAATGTCTCTTCGCTTACATTGTGCATCAAAGGAGTATTATGAGCTGTGGTCAGATCAGGTAATTCATTTGGTCTCATCTTTGTTAAAGAATGTTGTGTTCACTTGAATGGTATGGTACAGGTTGGGTCGGTTCTCCATAACCACAAAATGTTGGTAGAAACAAATTTGTGAAATAGTAATAATTAATATTTATTTATGCTTATTTATGCTGTAAAGTATTCTGTTTACTAATAAAACAAGCATTTTACTTATGTAGTAGAACATGAATCTGAAATTAAATGTCCAATACTTTGGTGTGCTAGTTTTAAAAGCACTACCAGATAGAAGAACCTGTAGACCAGGGGTACCCAAAGTGCGGCCCATGGGCCAAAATTGGCCCACCAATGGATCTGATTTGGCCCGCCAGTGGTTGTCATGTTTTGCAACTGAAATCTGAAATTACCAGATTGATTTTAATCTGCAAAAATGGTCAAGCATACTTAACCATTGGTAAAGGCCTATTGCTTTTAAAAGGAGCCATTGGGTTTATATAGCCCAGTTGCACGCCTTTTCAATTTAAAGTTGTTTTATGCTTCACAGTGTAAACACAAACTTTCATGTTTTACTGTAACAAATGTGCTATACAGATCTGGCCCACACCATACAGTAGAAAAATGACTTTGTGACTGTCTCTTTGTTTACTGTAGCCCTACCCCAGACAGGAGTCTCAGCAGGACATAGTGATGGGTGGAGACCTGCCAATCAGCTCCATCCAGGCTACCATTGCCAAGCTGAGCATCCGGCCCCCCAGCGCCACTGACCCCTCCATGGATGCAACAGAGCAGACCTTGTCCCCCGACCTGGACTCTCTGGGCCCCTTACAGCAGCTTCAAGACACCTGCGCCCTCGCAGAGCTCTCCTCCTTCAGCCCACCATTATCTACTCCCACTATGTCCCCCACAAAAGCCCAGATCCCACCCCCTAATGGTCTAGATGCTGCCTCACCTTCCACACCACCTTCAGAACTAGTCCCTGAGCCTGAGTCTAGTGCCAGTCCTCCCTCAGAAGCTCCAGCCCCGTCCTCCCTAGAGCTGCTGGCATCGCTGGCTCCAGAGGCCTTCTCCATGGAGGGAGGGGGTAAAGGAAAACAGCGCTTCACCAAACAGAGTTTCCTGCACCCAGCCGAGGGACAGGGGCTGCATGGGACAAAGGCACAGGGAGAGGACGACCCCCTCAGCAGTCTGGACCCTCTCTGGAGTCTTAACAAGCCCTAAATCAGACCCAAATATGGTAAAAGAGGAGTGGACTGTATAAAACAATGGGCAGGAAGCATATGACGAAGTGAGGGTTGGCTCCAAAAAAGCAAGTCTCCAGTTTTAAGAACATAATAAAAAGTGAATATTTTTATATTGTATCTCAACATTAACATTTGTGTTTTGGAGATTGATGCCTCCAACATTTTTCCTAGAATTAACTAGCCAAATAAACTAGCAACATTTAAGTTAGCCACTAGCTTCAAAGACATACTAAGTGTTTTTAAAGAACTAGAGTGAGAATGTCCATGGAAATGATGTCCATGGCAATGGTCTTTCTTTGTGGAGTCTGGTGCAGCAATGGGCTTTTTCCAGGCTCTTTAACTTCTCTCCACCGCCCAAAGATCTGCATGTTTAAGGTAAAAGTGAGCTAAGCTTAAATCCGTCTTTAAATATGCTTTGGCAAAACTGTCAACAAAGATAAAGAGGACTACATTGCGTACCACAATATTTACTTATATTAGTAAAAAATATGGTGTGATTTTTCTCCATATCATTTAGCCCTACGCAAAATTTCATACATTACAATACTTTAGCACAGTAGCTAATTCTGTGAGCATCCAGCTTTGAGCTTCTCCAACTCCAGACTTAAAAACCTGCACAAACTTCACATTGTTAAAAAAACTGTCCAAAGTTGACCTTTTAAAGCCAACAGAATGGTGGCCTCAGACTTTTATTACTCCACTCCTCTTTACTGTCAGTGGTCAGACTGCTGCCTTTCCTTATGTCATGTCCAGGTGTCATTGGTTTTTCTAATCATGCTAACCAATTTCTGGGAATGAGACAATGAATCAAGTTGATCACCAATACGTGCCTGGTGGCAGATGGTTGGGTTTCAAGTTATTTGTCATTTGCTTCTCCTTCCATTAGTGGCTTCTGGGACCACTTCTATGCACTTCTGTCTATTCCTAGTTTAGCGTTTTTGGTGCTTTTTCTGTAGGCTACATGGTACCAGCTCAGCTCTACTGTTATGACAAAGTCAGAACTATTGTAGCTTCAACTAAAAATACAGTTTTTCTCTTGCCACCTCTTCTATTGTCCAGTTTTATTTAGCCTTGTGACTCATTTAGGGCTAACAAGACAGTAAAAAGTTAAACTGAGCTACTCTGAGTCAAAATAGCACATGGCTAATCTAGCATACAAACCAAGTCCAAATAACTCTAAGCTCCCAGCTACAAAAACAAGCAATAATCTGCTAAATGTTTATAATATACCATTTTGACATATTAGTTTATTATAAAACACAAAATATAACTTTTTCTGCATTTATTACTAAGCACAAACATATGTTAAGGATTTTCTTTAACACTGTGCTATCCTATATATGTTAAGCATCATAAATAATTTATTAAAACTAGCTAGCTAACTAGCAAATGCCAATTTCTATTTTATTTTTATTGGGCGACTCAAAAATGGCTGTAAAGTTTGGCTTTCTTATTGAACAGATAATTTTAATATGCAATCCTCACCAAAACTTAAAAATATAAAGTTTCAAGGTGTGGCTAGTGGCATTTTATTCCCCTGCACAATGTATTTAACAGAGAGGTGAACAACCTTTTCTAAAAAGCTGGTACCATGTGGTGAAAAAGGCACTGTTTGCTGCTTTCTCTCTGCGTTTGTAATGGATGAAGCTTGTTCTGCACCACCAGCCATTTCTGCAGCAGCAATCCTAGCATGCACTCCACTCATCTTTCACAGGTGGATGCTTACGCAGAGTCGAAGCTTCAGCAGGCCGTCTGCACCATGTTTTCTACAACGTGATACTAAAATTAAAATGAACTAACGGTGATGGAGACAAGCAGCATACAAATCAGTACACCCCACTGTCTTGATTATTTGTCAATTATTTCATCTTTGTAACACTGTAAATATGTTCCAAAAGCTGGTGGTAATTCAAATAAATAAAATATTGTAAAAAAGAATAAATCCAGTAGCCAATGAATTGTAGTATCAAAGACTCTTTATTTGAAAATTAGTACAAATATGTCACAAAAGTTTAGTTCACTACAGCCTGCGTAGATTAATGTGGAACTTGCAACTTTCATCGGGTCAAGTAGATTTATTAAAATGCAAATCCATATTGGTTACTGTTTAGGCACCGGGGCAAAAAATACATTTGCATTAAGCTGTTTTTAGGATACACAGCCACATAAAAGCACAGGCTGAAATATTGTACAAATGTCAAAATACCCCCCTAGAATAATTGAATGAACTGGTATACGAGTGGGGTTGAAAACTTGTGCCTGATATGAAATGTTACAAGGCCAAGCACTTAAGTTATGAACATTCAATAAGAGGCCGTAATTTCAAAATGTCACACCAACCTTCCCTCCCCGTAGAAAATTAATTTACATAGCTAGAAAAAAAAAGTAGACTTTTCTCACTCAGAAAATACAGGAGCTATAATAAATGAAAATGCCATGTCACAGAATCGATCAGGTAATACAGAGTCTAAATATGAAGGACAAAACTGCCATATTAATAAACGTTATAAGAAAAGTTATATTGTATTTTTTTCTTCCCAAAATTTGTTGTAATATTTTGATTTTAATATTTTCTTCAAATTTATTTCTCACAAACCTGCAAAGTGACAAATTTTTCTTTGTCAAACTATTCCAGTTTTTCCTTTCATAATTTTAAAAAATCATTTTTGCTCAACTTAACATTTGAAGGGTTCATTTGCAAAAACATAAATGCCATTTTGTAAATTAGTTAATTGGCTTGTAGTTTATTCCTTGCATAGCGCTGTTTACAAAGAAATTAATTTTAGTTTTTCTAATTGGTCAAAGTCATTCAAGTTTGGTTTGACTGAAAATCACCTATTGCAACTAAAAAAAAAATATTTTTTTTACAATTTATAAAAACAGAGTTATCCATTTTTGCAAATGAACTTCAAACTGTTCCACATTGAAGTCTTGTATTTCCATACAGTGTTAGAAATAATAAAAAAATCATATTCATATTTTTCCTCCTGGAATTGTGCAAATAGTTATTTCCAAAGTTAACAAGAATCAAGAATACAGACAACAAATGTTTTTAATGACCACAATTAACATGCCCATTATAAAGCTACAGATGCAGAAATGTGAAAAAGAGGCATTATTCTGCAAATGGCAGTTTTCGTCCAACATACAAATAGCTAACATTTTATTTTACCATCGTTTATCCAGGATAGTCCCACTGAGATTACAAATCTCTTTTGCAGGGGAGTCCTGGCCTTGTGTGGGGGGAAGACTATTGTATGTGTTTTTGGTAGGACTACTAGCTGCATCTCAGCAGCCCTGTGAGCATGTGCAGTGTGCGTACGTACAAAACTAGCGCTGCGGACATAAAATACTGAAGCAGCTCTAGAAAGGATCACATTTTCTCTATTAAAGTCAAAGCCAAAGTGCCTCAACTGTGTCATGTTGAGCGGTAGATACATTCTATTAAAAAGAAGTCTCAAAAGGTGCAATGTGTAAAAATAGAACCCCTCAGTCAATAATGTAAAGTAGTAAATAGAGGTGAAGATGCACATCAGACTTCTACTAGATTAGACATTCCCATAGACATGTGCCTGCAAGGCCTACGTAGGTGCTCACCGACACTAGACAGGGATGAGATGTGGAATGCATTCTGCAATGTTGCCCCTAGATGCTGCTACAGCTACACATTGTATTGCAAGTGGATTATGGGTGTGCAGTCCACTTCATTAGTTCGCATTAAAACAGAAAACGATCCATATAGTTCGGTTCGTCAGCTAAAAGTGCCGGTCTGCCGAGCAATCCCCGCTGACATTTTAAAATGCAGACCAAATGGAAATCATGCATCTTTTAATGTATACACTATGTTGTATACACATGTATGTTACAGTAGCTTTTTAGCTTCTCAGTACTTCACATTTGTCCTCTTTTATTTTATTTAGTTGAATATTATTTTGGTTAGTTTTCTTTTCCAACCCCAGGGAAACTAAGCATTATGTGATGTTTTGTCGCCAATTTATGAGACCTCCGTTTTAGGGGGGTTTTGGAGCATTCACACTTATCCAAGTGAACCGGGCTAACAGAGCAACCGCACCAGAGTCTGAACCAAACACTACAAGTGTGAACGCACCCAAAGGTGCACTGCCCAGGAACCATAAAGTATTAGCATTAACTACAAAATCGAAAATTACTAAATTTTTGTTGAAGTATATTGCTGGAAAATCGTAGCAACCATGCCTTATTTAAAACGTTTGCTTTGTTACAACTCCAGTTAGCCACACTATGATTACAAAAACACCACTGTTTTTAGATTTCTTATGTTTCCCACAAATACTTTTGCTAATTTGAAACATTCTTAACCAATTCAAATTTACATTTCTTACGAGACCTTTTTATGGCTAACAGCTGAATAAAAATGAGTTGTGAGGGATAGTTCCGTATTTTTGGCCAAAACTAAACACTTCATTTCCACCCCAAATGCTACATAATACATTTAAACAGAGAGGCATTCATAATGTATCAGGTGCGTATTTAAAAAAAACAAATATACACAGTAAAGCACTAGAGTTGCAGCTCTGTTCACATTTTTGCTGGCGGAGAAAGATGCAGCAGGTTGTAGGACATCACCATTGTGGCAGCAACATTTTTAGTTTTTGAACAAACAAAAAAAGGGGGAATAAAAATCAAAATGTTATACAATGTGTTTTAAAAATCTCTGAAGGGCACAATTTATCATAAAAAATACAGTAGCCAATGTAAACACAATGTCAGCTTTTCCATCGAAAATACAAGCAGTTTGGAAAATAGAGGTAGCCTCATGAAAGCGTAGCCGTGGGGCTAAAGCTGGCCCTACAGCATGGATTCACAACAGTAGCAGGA
The DNA here is from genome assembly GCA_024349245.1 of Neodontobutis hainanensis. Taxonomy (NCBI): domain Eukaryota; kingdom Metazoa; phylum Chordata; class Actinopteri; order Gobiiformes; family Odontobutidae; genus Neodontobutis; species Neodontobutis hainanensis. The sequence goes on from JALDNG010000187.1 coordinate 2,473,807, forward strand.
GTCGCTGGAGCTAAACGTAAAGCCGCCATATTGGGGAGGTCAAGAAAAAAAAAAAAAAAAGTCAGCCAATACACTTTCTGAATAGAAGTTGATGGAGCACAGTAAATTATTTCCTTTGTATCTTTTGTGATTTTACAAGCAACTGATGAAATCACATTCTCCCCATATCCACAACTTCAGCAATGATCAAAGACTGATTATGGTATTATTTCAGTTGCATACAAGACAAATTAAAATACATGCTGAGCACTGCGGCTGGAAAAACACAGTACATTTTCCAAGAGTTCATTTTTGAACATACATTCTTGCATAAAGGTTTAGTAAACTTTTGTTAAATTTGAAATCAGACCTATTTCAACTGGGTTTGCTCATAGACAATAGCATGTCCCTGCTGAGCTACCGTAGCTGTTCAAAGCTGCTCTTAAAAGTAGGAGAAGACATAGGCATTCTAAAGACACAACTTCCAATATATCTTTTTTTTTGACATCTTATAACAAATATCCCTACCCCAATTTTCTAAATTCTTAACCATCCCAACATGACAGCGATGTAGATGCAGGTAAACCAACCATAAAACAATCCATCGTTCTAAACCCAGCCCAAGTCCCTCCCCCAACTCAAGTCAAATCCAGGGCATCGGTGAGTCCATTTGAAAGTGCTTAAACCCCAACAGCTCAAGATGTTGGTGCACTTTTTAAATTTATTTACATTAGTATTCACTTATTTACTTAGGACAGCATATATTAAGACAGTATATAAAAAAATAAGAGATAAATAAAGTGTCCTCTTAAAACTGTGTTAGGGCCACATCGAAAGAAAAACAAGATCCAGATACAGCGGCGACAAGAAACTCGTGTGTACTACTAGAACAACCATGTTGGCTGCTGCGTGGTTTACCAATGCTAATCTCATCAGGCAGACCTCAGCTCTACAGTGTTTGATGAAGAAAGGTGTCCTAAAACGATGCATGTATGTTCTTTGTGGGAGGTAACCTATTTAACTTCAGGGTGACCCACAGAATATTTTAACCGTGTTTCCACTGGGGCAACACACTTGACTGTACAATAATGCACAAGCAGCTCATAAGTCAGAACATTTGTAAACTGTACAATTTAATTCTTATTTGTATTTACTGGATTTCTTTCTTTCAATACAACCCTAAAATGTTATTCAACCATACACTGTGCAATGTCGCATTTTCAACTTTTTTTTTTTTTTTTTAAATGAACCCAACCGATTCACCAGTACTTGCCTTAAAATTTTCAGTATTTCCTCAGTTCCCCTTTTCTTTCAAATGATCACAACATGTGCCATCATTACACTCCCATTAAAGAGCTAGGATTAGCCATTAACAAACACACTTTTTTTTTTTTTTTTTTTTTTTTTACAGAATTGCTAATAAATAATAATCTTACACATATTAAACAACCCCATTTGGAGGTTTATTCTACAGTCATCATCCGTTCAGCTTCACGCTTCATTCAGACAAAACCGCACCACTTCTGTCGACTCCCCACCACACACACGCACCAACTCATACTCATTTCAGCCCAGCCTAGAGACCGGTAAAGCCTGTAGCACGTCAGCGTCGCCTACACGAGGCAGCGTAAAGATTAGGTAAAAGACAGACTATCTTCCTCTCTTGGTGGCTAGGCTCGACAAACTGACCCACATCGGCAGCATAGAGGGCCCGGGCCATGGGGCAAAGCACAAACTGGTGACCGGAGATCCCTCTTTGGGCCACACACGTCCATGACCTTTAAACAAACTACCGATCAACACTCTCAAAGAGTCCTTTAAGCTGTCCCCAACATTTTGCATCAACCACAGTGAGGTTTGACTGATGAAAAGATAAGATAAGACAAATTGAATGTAAGATCCAAGGTTTGAGTTGCTATTGTGGCTCCTGGGTGGTTCCATCAACAGAGCTCTTCACTAAGGCCCAGGCTACACAACATTATTTTTCCTCTTCTGGGGAAGGATACATGACACTGCAGTCCGAGAGAACATTTGAGTTTATAAGGTTTTAAATGATAGACTGAATTGTAGCATTATTAAAATATAACAATAAAACTGTTTTGTTATTGGTCCAACAACCTGGTACAGCAGCTGCCATTACTGTTGATATTGGATATCTGGAGTTCATTCATCTGTTTTTGAACGCCTGATTGACTAAACATCTAAAGCGTGAGACAGGGTACAGCTTGGACAATTGTCAGATAATTACCGGGTTAACACCAAACGCACGAGTGCCGCAATGTTAGCGTCACACCTTGTTTAATTAAAGCCGTGGGGAAAAAGTTTTTAATGCGTAACCTTAGTAGTACACAGCCTTTTATTGCTCTACATTATTCTAAATAAGTTAAACTTTTTACTCTATCTAAGAGCATTCAAATATTGCTGATCATCTCGTTATCACAATAGTCATACAGTCAACAGTTATTGTATATCGCATTTTTTTCTAATATTGTCCAGCTCTACTTTATATAATCCCTAAAAACAACACAAACATGATTATTTTAAAGGTAAGTGCATGGAAAGATTTTTGAGGTGGTACTGACTTTTTTTTTTTCATTTCTCTTTCTGAGACAGATTTTGTGGAATAAAAACTAATGTGGACCCCACAAAAATATAGGCGTAGCCAGGGCCTAAGTGATTTGCTAACAAGTCATTGGTCTTCTTTCTCCCAGGACAATCTATCTTGCCTGTAATTGTCCTGAAGTTTCATTTTGCTGCAGTGGGAAAGTAAAGAATGGTGGTGATGATGTAAAAGAAAGTCTCTCCAGAGAACCAGTTGAGGGTGCTCTTTTTGTGCAGAATCTGGTCACATGAGCACTTTGCAGTTTCCAGTAGTCAGTAAATAAATATAAATAATTTATTTCATATTATATTTATTTCACTGTGGCCCAATGCCAACTGATTCTCCATGTAAAACCCGTCTCGTTGGTGACCGCCGCTCTTCTAGAAACAGAAATAAGCTTTGTAGCATCTGGGGAGCAGGTCTGACGATTGTATTGCGTACAAATGTTTCTGAAGTAATTGTGTTTTGAGTCCACATTCTGCTGAGATTAGTCCAGTTTCTCCAGCACAGAGGGCACGTAGACCAGGCTGAGCTCGCTGCCAAAGTCGCACACAATGGCGGCGTTGTCCAGCACCAGCAGCTGCCGCACGCCCTGCCCGTCGCCGCTCGGGCCCAGGTAAACCGTCTGCAGCAGGTCGCCGTAATTCAAGTCCCAGAAGGAGACGCAGCCCTGGCCTCCTGTCACCAGAAGCGACTCAGAGATGACTCCCAAACTCGCCCCGCAGCCCACCTCCTGTGAGGAGATAGAGAAAATGCACTTATTAAAACAACATATTAAAAATCTAAAATATATTGTGACAATTATCAGAGTATAATGTGCACTGTTTTTAAAGCCATATACTGGGACTTTAACTGTAGTTACTGTCTGCTCAGTTGTATAATTAATGTGTATGTATTAAAGTATTAAAGTGTATGATTTTAACGTGTAGGAGCCTTTCGGGGCCTTACCTGTTGAATGGAATACAGCTTGATCCCAGTGCTTCGGTCCCAGATACAAATGAGGTCATCCAGTCCTGAGCTGATAACACACATGGTGGTGCAGACAAGCGAGGTAACATCACCGCGGTGACCATAAACATGGCTGACACGGCTTCCAGTCAAGACATCCCACAAGCAGATGGCACCGTCCTGCCCACCACTTGCTAGGACCATAGTCTGAGAAATACCAGCAAGAGTACTTTAGCCTATGCATTTACACACTAATCTCTATTGCTACATTCAAACTATTTACCGCTGTAAATGTCAATTAGCTGGTGTAAATGTATTAATTTTGCAACACTGACACTGTTGTCATAGTATTAATTCATGTTAAACAGGGCATTTAGAGTTACTGGTGGAGAATGCAATGCCATCAGTTTTAATATTTATGTAGTGACAACTGAAGACAGGGCCAACAGATGCTTCTTTGTTATAAACCAATCAGGTGTGATGTACAGGTAAACACAACTCCTGTAACCAATGACGAAGTGATTTTGGGTGTGGGTACAATCTTTTGGTATGTAAAAAAAAACCCCAATGCAATTTTTTATTATTAAAAAATAAAAACTTTGGTCATGACTCTGGTTTTGATTTTAGGTTTTAGAAACTGCATAATGGGCAGGGCCTGTAAGAGCTGAAAGGAGGATCTGTTGTCAGAATGTAGAGCTGTTGGCAGTGGGACCACGCTATTCCCACAGAGTTCTCATGTGTTGTCGTACCAGACACCATCATCATCGAAACTGTTTCCAGGTTACACACCCAGCACATGATGCCCTTTTTATCATGTCAGGTTTTAGTTTGGAGACTCTGGTTGAAGCGGGGAAACAGACACAACCGAACGGGTGCTGTACTGAACAACATGGACCATGCCTCACCTGCACTCGGCTTTCTCTTTTTAATTTATTTAAAAACAACTGAATTACCCCTTGTAGATTAGTAAAGTTAAATTGAATTTAGCAAGGGCATGTCAATAGTGTTTAAACACTGATGTTTAGAGTTGGCTTTATTTCTCACTTGGTCTATGTAAACAGCTGTGATTCCTCCAGAGTGACCCTGGAGGGTAAAGAGGCAACACGAGTCCTCCAGACGATAAACCTGTCAAACAAAAAACACAAGGTTGACTTTTGAATTATTTTATTTTAACACTTGACCAATAGCTTCATCATCACTGACATTCAGAACCTTTCTTGCATAATTGATTTAAGTATTTTTTTCCCATATTTTTGAGTGCTTACCCGGACTGTGTGGTCCTGGCTGCCCGTAACCACTCGCCCCGCAGCGGCCTTCAGTACAGTGATGGGCTTCTGGTGGGCACACTGCACCGAGCGAGTGAGCTGACAGCTGATGACGTCCTCGCTGCTGTAACAGGGCGAGGCGGGCATGCTGCCTCGTCCCAGGGCACCTGTCGGGAAACGCTTTTTATTAGCTCGGTTGGTTACCTAGCCTTTCACTGTTTGATATGGTACAGTGAAAATGTGCTTCACCCCTGTGCTGTAGCAGGCCCAAGGGTTTGTTTATCTCAACAGTGAAGAAATCCAGAGATCCATTCAGACGAGCTGCTACAATTCTAACAGAGAGTGAGGAAAAAAACAAAAAACACACATTTAAAACATCACAAATTCACATTTCAAGTAAACAGTTCCGAGTTTCAACAATGGCACTTATTCTCAAGAAAACCCACACAGCTGCACAATATCACTTTGGCATAGTAAAAGTTAAGTAACAGCACTGTAACATAATTAACACATGGCTCTGAACTCACACTGGTCACCCAGGGGCAGCTTACTTGTAAATGTGATTGCATCAAAGTTTGATTTTAGGCTTTGATTGAACAGTTATATTGAAAAGCAAGAGGCCACATAGAGAACAATAATATTGTGATGCAAGCAGCTCTTAGCAATATGTATATTTTGACTAGTGATAATAGTCTTATTACCTTCACTCAAACTCAGAGACCTGCCTCAGTCAGATACAACAAGGTTACATGCACAGAATCTACTTATGTGAAGTAAAAATCAATGAAATTTTAATTAGAGTTTTATTTGGATGCAGTATCAGAGAATTCAGGTTGCGCTCAAACCTGTTGTTTAGAAAAGCCAGAGCTGTGATTCCATGGACGCCGTCGTCATTACTGCAGCGTAATGACCCTTCAACTGCGTCCCACAGCTGCAACAGAAACGAGGAAACCAGAAATGAATGAATGCACACTTTGGGCTGTACTGAGGGAATGCATATTAGAAAAACATGCTGTGTGATACACATGACTTAATATTTTAATGTCTCCCTTTTGACAAAGTTAAACTGGATTCCATTTAAGTAACATAAGTTACATTTTACAGCCTTATTTTCAGATGTGTCCTCATTTACCTCCAGTTTGCCGCTGCTTCTTCCAGCAGCAATCAAGTTCCCTCTGAGCTCCATGGCCCACACAGAACTGTCACAATCGGGTGTTGTCTGAACACTTCCTGTTGCAGCTCTGTCCAGTGACAGAGGGGTAGCTGCCTCCCCCAGACTGGGTCTCCTCTGCAGCAAGGCTCCTGAAGGTGGTGAGGAGGAAGCCGATGAAGGAGACGGATACGCAGAGGAAGACGGGGTCTCGTGTTCCTTGTACGCCCGCTCCACCAGGTCCCCAAAGTCAAACCCTCCTCTGGGCGGGGTGGACAGGTTGGTTGGTGGCTGGGAAGTGAAGTTGGTGTCGATGAGCGGGGTTAGATCCGGCTGGTCGGTGAAGAGAGTGGGACGGGCCGGTGTGGAGCGCCGTCTCACCGGGTAGCCCTCGTCGTCTGACAGGCCGTCTGCGCCCACGGAGAGGTTGTGACCCTCTGATCCTAAACAGTCTGAATCTGGGCCTCCACTGACACTGTCCCATCCGTCACGAGGCTCCCAACAACCACTGCTGCTGCGCCTCAGTCTGTCGGGGCACACGTTAGATTTAGATTTGTTTAAAGGCAGCAGCACTCTGTAACATGTAACACAAGTAAAGTAATAAAGTAAAGTCATTTTTATTCAAACATAAAATAAATTGTGGGAAATAATCTTATAAAATCTTAAATAATCTAAACTGGCAAATGAATTTGTCATTTTAGTGTAGTCAAGTTAGGTCAATGTTAATATTTTTAACATAGTCTTTAATATTGATTTTGCTTCTACTAAGATACATTTTTGCTTCTACTAAGATAAATTGAAATGACCACAGATCCTTGTATGTCATTGTATTTAAAATCAACAGTTTTTACTCAAAGAGCAATCAAATACTGCAGCTCATGTTGTTATTCCCATATTCAAAATAGTTATTATATATTTTTCTAATATTGTGCAGCACTTACACATTTTTGGGGATGACAGTCAAACAGTCGCCAGTCTGGGCGTCCCAAACTCGTATTTGTCCTGCCAGGCAACAACTGGCCAGGAGCATCCCATCACTAGCCAAACACTCAATGTCCTACAAAACAGAGACACACACACAACCATGCATTTTTTCCATCGCCAATACATTTCTTTGGTCTTATTAATCTAAGATAAAAAAATACAATGTGTATAAATAGTCTCCTAGCATGTGCAAGATTAATAAAATATACACTACCAGACAAAAGCTTTGACACACCTTCTCATTCAATGTTTCTTCTTTGTTTTATTATTTCTACATTGTAGAGTCATTCTGAAGACATCGGAACTATGAAAAAACACTGTATATAGAATTATTCAGTAAAAAAAAAGTGTCAAACAAACCAGAATGTGTTTTATATTTTAGATTTGCACACTTTTGTCGAGGTGACAACCTCATGAAGCTGAATGAGACCAAAGTGTGCAAAACTATCATCAAAGCAAAAGGTGGCTACTTTAAAGAAAATATAAACTATAAAACACATTCTGGTTTGTTGAACACTTTTTTGTTTATTACATTATTCCATGTGTGTTCCTTCATAGTTCTGATGTCTTCGGTATGAATCTACAATTTAGAAGTAATAAAAAAAAAAAAAAAAAAACATTGAATGAGAAGGTGTGTACAATGAAAGCTGTATATGATGCAACAAGTATTAATGAAAACCTTGCTGAATTGAAGTGTCTTAAGTAGATTTATCCACCTTACTGGGGAGCATCTGTAAGTCATTTTGAATTTCACAACCAACTGTGTCCCTCACCATACTGTGTCCCCTCAGCAACAGTGGGGAGATCTCACTGACGGGTGGAGAGTAGCCATAGTCGTCACACGGCAGATCCCCTCTACGGCGGCGACCGTGGGCCACACCGTTCTGTCCGTAGTTACGCGGACACAGCACCCGATAGAGACAAAAGAGCAGCAGGACGAGCAAAACCCCGGCCGCCAGACCCAAGGCTGCAACCCTGTCAAACCAGAGCCAGGGTAAAGTATATAATGAAAAGCACTGTAAAAATATTATGATGTGCATTAAAGTCTAAACCCCCTGTTATTGCTGTAAAATAAAAGTTTTATCTTCAAGCACATTTCCAAGACTTTTTCATGACAAGATAGGACATAATCTTCTTATTACCTGTTCTATTCATGAACATTTTGCTCAAACAGCTATCTTATGTTCTTAAGGGGGCTTTTTGTTTGATCTGGACTTTTGGATTTTCCATTTTGGTCCAAAACAAATTGTCAGTGAACCAGGGGTCGGACCAAACAACTGTCTTTGGTCCGGCAAAAAGAGGTCATCTTGATACGGTCCTGTTTGTTTGTGAAAGCACATTTTAGAGAGAGGGGATGAAGAAAACGAAGCAAAACTCAAATTACACAAGACACAGATTATGTTGTTTTATATGGCTCAATTTTTTACACTTGGACAGATGTCCCCATGTGCAGCTGAGTGCTTTCTACTATAGTAAGTCATTTAAACCACGCCGTAAACAGCGTTTAATCTATTTGTATTAATTTCATATAAATAATAAAATGTCAATATAGGCCCAGGTCTGATTTCTCTGATTAAACTGTACAATAAGCCAAAGTAAAAGTCTACGCCCCTGTTGCCATGACAACAGCATCAACCTTTGAAAACACAATGGATACAATGAAATAATTTGTAAGTTCTTAGTGTGGGCCTAGGTGACAAAATGTGTCCCAACAATACCTGCTTTAAGTTGTAGCCAAAATCAGCCATTTTGCATCTTTGTGGTCAGACCGACGAGCAACTGGTGGTGTGAATCATCCCCCCGTACTCTCCACACTCCTCTCCTACACACTCTGTGGTGCCCCCGTCCCGACAACGCATTTCAAAGTACTTGTTAAGTCTATAGGTGTTTCAGAGTATGAGTAGTCTATGCTTACACTGTGTTTTAGAGTCTTTTAACCACTACAGGTGCTAAAAGAGCCCTGCAGATGCGGGGCAGTGGGCAGACTGCAGCTGCAAAGAGCATTGTTGAGATAAGAGCTCTGTTAACTGCAGGAGCAGAGCATACAGTAAGGCGGCTTTCATCAACCTCTAAATTCACAGAAATCCTGCACACAGTGCGCTGTAGCAGCTCTAAAGTCTCCCTCCTGTAGACCCTCTCCTGTGTGCAGCAACAGTGCATGTATTATGGGTTATTCACACTTGTAGCTACAACCTTTGCCTTTCTTTTCCAAAAATCGCAGTCATTTCTTACCTCTTTTGTTGTAGCTCCTAAAGTTGATAAATGAGAGTTGAATCTTTTAATTTTCGGGTTCACACTGTAAAGAGTTAAACCATTTTCTAAGGGGGGTGTATTATAAAACTAGATTAATTAAATACACTGGGGGACTTAGGAAGACACTAAATTAGCTTTGTTAATGTTGTATAGATTATAAATGTCTAAAAAATAAAGTTATACTGACTGAAAAAAAAAAAATAACCCTGTTGGGTTTTCACCATAAACACCCCTTGGGGGCACCACTGGTAAGCCTGTACTGCTGTTGGAAGCTAACTAAACCAGATTCTTTGTCTGTAGTGTCTTAGATAAGATCGCAATCAGTCCAATCACATTTGGCACAGACTGCCAAACTCTATGTCCTCTGCCCTAGATGTAATCGGAGGGATGACATAGTTCTTTAAACTGTGCTTTCTGTTCTTTTGGTGGAAGTAAATCACTGTTACAACCCCTTATTATGTAGAAGCTTCCCATGGCTCAGCCACTGCCAGGTCCACAGAATCTGCACTGTCCCTCGTGTCTCTCTCTCACCTAGCAGCCACAGCTTTGCCCTTTTGTTGGTCTTGACATTCACACACACCACAGGCTTACACCACTGATATACTCTTTAGTGTTTAGGTTACTTTAATTACTACATCTTTTAAACCATGTGTGGTCTCCTCTTTGTCCGAACACTGACTAAGTGACTTTTACAGCGTCTAATGAAAGTGTAATTTTTATTAAACCCATTCTGACATTAGACCTTGGCCCCAATTGCCTTTACAGCTCAACTGCTGCAATTTGTTACAATTAGTGTATGTTACAAGGCTCAAGGACAAGAGACCTAAGGCAGTGTATAAAAACAAAACATGCATTGTGTGTTTGGAAACAATTTCTAACTTTCAGTCTTGTTTTAATGGAAAATGTGTTTATTAATTTTTAATTAGCTCTCCAACTTGAGATGCTACCTCATCCTGATTTTCTTTTGCAGAGTTTGAACTTGAGCTCAGGGTTATCCTAAAAAATGTGTGTGTGAAGTGTTGAAGCACTGACTTGTAAAGGGTCAGATCCGTCTGGAGATTGGCAGAGACTTTGGGGATGGATGGTGGAGGGTGTCTTGTGTCCTGGGGGTGACGCGTGTCAACGGCTTCTTGTGGGCTCAGGTGCAGGGTTACAGGGATGACAGGCAGGATACTGATGTACCTAAAACAGGATGGATGTGAACAATTTCAAAAAATACATTACCCTTGACTTAATTCTATTTTGCATTAATGCTCCCAGTTTCAGATTCAAAATACTTCTTATTTTCAAACTATTATGATTTTCTTTCAACCAAGGAAATTAGAATGTTATTGCTGCTGTTCATTAGTAACTAGAAATGTAACGATTCACCGTGAGCCATAAAAGACGTTTCCAGTCGGTTGAGACGTTAATTCAATTGCGATTCATGTTTTGAACAACAGGGGCTGCTCTGTTTACCGCAAACTCGCTTTCAACAAGTTGATGCAAAAAGTTTCTAGCATGGCGACAAGAGTGTGGATGTCGATATTGATGTAGTCCTATCCTCATTCAAATCAGAGGTGTGGCAGCATAAATAAATACACTTTAGCAAAAGGCTATCACTTTCTCACCGTCTCTCTGGCTGCACAGACCGGTCCCGGGCCGAGTCGGCTCTGTGCGGACTTAACGAGCGCAAACAACCATCACCGATGGAGAACAGAGAGAATGTGAGCAGTACTCTGTGAATGTGAGCAGTACTCTGTGTTAGCAAAGAGACTAAACTGTAAACGAGGCAGCTTTTGTCCCGAGTCTAAACCATCTCTGATCCATAAGTTATTATTTCATAAACAGTCAGAACGTCTTTAACTAAGTGTTCATCTGTTTGAGGACCTTGTCAGAGAGATGTTTTAATGTTCTGGATCATGTGCTGCCTTCAGTGTCTCTGATGCAGCCACTGAGAGTAAAGACCAGGGGTCACCAACTTAGGGTCCGCGGGCCAATTCTGGTCCTTTGTGAAGTACTTATTGTCCTCACATTAATTATTCCTGTCAGTGCCTTCTTGCTATTATTAATAAATAACAAGTGTAAATGCATAAGAGATAACAGTTTATCAAATAGGAGTTATTTTGATAAAGTTCTACCATTTTTATGGAAACACATGAGACCAGTGTTTATTATTGGGTTTCATTTAAAGGGGTTTTAGGTCTCAGCTAAAGTTACTAAGAACTAATTATTGAACACAAAGTAATTAATAGGTCAAAATCCATCAGCGGCATTATTATTTGGGATTTTAAGTTACTCTGTTAATATCCACTTATTTAGATTTTATTTACATTTTTTTGATTTTTAATAACTTTAATATGCACTTATTCAAAGTTCCTACATAAACATCAGCCTATATTTTAAATAAATATGGGAACATTTGACATTTACTTAGGAACTGTAAAAACTGGCCTTTGGGAAGGTGATGAAAACAGTTGGTCTGGAACCCTGATTTGTGAAATAATAAAAGGCCACTTGTTTTACTCATTTCATAAAAAAATTCAAAAAACGTGACAAAATTGAATTATGATCAGAATCGTCAATCGTATTGTTAGTGTCCATTGTTACATCCCTATTAGTAACATATAGTTTTAGTGAGTTTTAACATGGCCTGTTTGAATTTAAAGCTAAACGCTGATAAAATTGCAATAATGATTTAAGTTAAAGCATCATATCAAATCCCATAACTTAGCACAATAGTTTTTCTAACAAGTTCAGCTCACTCTTACGTTGATGTGAACATTATGTTAACTGATTATAATTGCAATTTATAATCTGTATTTGTGCCAAGAAAGAGTTCATGTGCAATAGGACATAAAATAACCATTGCTGAGATTTTGCTTTTGCATATAACCTCAAATAGGTAAGACCAGTTTTTGACGTTTTTTTTTAATTTGCGCTAGGGCTGCAATTAACAATTATTTCTATAATAGATTAATCTGATGAATTTTTTTTTGATTAATCAATTAATAATCGGATAGAGAATTGGTCAAAAACTTTAGATGTTTTATTGTTCTGGCTTAAAACTGATAATACTACAAAAAAAAAAAAAAAAAAATCTGTAAATCTGAACCCAACAATGCTACAAATATGCCACAGGACGTGTAGAAAGAGCATATACAGTATACACAAAAATATTTTCATCAAATAAAACCCTCTTCTCTCAGCACTTTAACACAAAAAGTATGCGTGGATAGATGATTCAATCAATCTCATGCTTTTTGTACAAAGAGCACCAACCTCTTTGCCAGTGTGATGTTGTAGTAGCCAAAAAGTGACGGCCAGTGTCTGAAGGACAGCTGTCTCCACCCCTCCTCATCGTCTGCTCCCCATGTGATCTGGGGAACAGCAGGCGGGGCGTGTGAGAGGGGGCCCAGCCTTGCAGAGCCGTGGTGACCCTGGGACTGGTTCTCGGGCAGAGGCGTTGGCTCCGGGGCTGGGTGAACGCTGAGTGTGCTGGTAGGGTCTGCGCCGCGGAAAACTGGAGCAACCCCAAGGTGTGGGGGCAGCCCGCCGCCCCCGGGGTCTCCCAGAGGGCTCTGCTCCGAAACCTGTGCAGCCAGGTAGGTCCGCAGCCCAGCCGGGTCGGTGTAGACCAGGATACCGATCCAGATGACTGTGCCAGCCTGAAAGAGAAAAGAAGTGGCAGTTTAGACATTGCATTTCAATTCTGAGTGTCCTCTTGGGTCAACATCAAATCAAATCTTCCATATGATATGCAAACCTACACATGCTTCTAATTGGCTAAAACAGCTTTCTTCCTTACTTTATTGGCAGAATTAGATGATGATCGTAAATGTAATACATTGATAAAGACACAGATAAACTATAGCTATTTTTAAAAATAAAAAGTGTCATGATAAGGAGGTACAAAGCCTGAGAGGCATTCAATGAAGCAATAACTTTTGAGAAGTCTTGCTCATTTTTTTGTGATTTCAATCAGAGTTCATTGCATTGAAGCCTGACGAAGGTCATTCAACCGAAACGTTGCTAAAACAAATGTTTGGAATAAGAGTGACACAGTGTGCAGGAGTTTTTTTCTTGTCTCCTTTTGTTCCCTGCCACCACTCTACCGCTCCAATGTTTAATCAGATATTGGATTATTGATTATTATCTTTACTAACCACCAAACCACCCTTAAATAAATATTTAGACAACTTATGACAAAAAAATGGTCTACATGAGATATTAGTAATACAGTCCCAAATGTTTTGTGGATTACTAGTGTATTTCAGTTGAAAGATTGCTTGTTCACTTATCAAAATTATTCTCAACAATGTAAATCTCCTGTCTTGGGGAGGCTTTGTTACTTTGTGTTTCAAAGTAATTTTGTGGCGATGGGTGTTTTTGTCATTGTAGCTTTTGATACTTTGTTTCAATAGTCTACTGCAGCTCATTGAGCCTGACAGGCGTGAGCCCGGACTAATCTTCCTGGAACTGCTTTTGCCCATAATCTTACATTATGCAAGACAGAATTTGGGCTGTAGGCCACACTTGTCTGATCGACTAGAATTTCAAGTCTCTAGGATGGATATTGTGCATATGTGCGATTAAATTTCTTCCAATCTTTTCTTCGTTCTTTCCGGTGTATGTCTATACATTAAACTCTATACTCTTCTGAATCTCACCATTATGATGCGTTGAGCGAGCCGTGTGCGAGCGAGAAAGTAGACCACGCGCAGCCTTTTGGGAAGTCTCGGGAAGCTCCTCAGAGGTGGCGTCTGCAGTGTGATGGTGTGAGGGGACGGTCTCGAGGGAGGGGGGACCTCTCGTGCTCGCAGAGGGCCAGGTTTGGGTGGAGGCAGCCCTGCTTCTGCCGGCAAACGTCGGTTTAAGTCAGCCAGCTGAGAAGATCGGGGTAGGTTACTTACTTTTTCTACCTTTTCTTCATTGTGTACTGAATAGACAGAGCTAATCTAAAAGCTGGTGTGGTGAATGCTCGTGAGTCCATGGCCGCTGTATAACCTCTGCCGTGACCTATATTTACAGCGCTTACCTCCATGCGTCGAATGTCTATGGAAAGCACTGTGGTGAAAAAGAACATCTGCAGGAAAAAGTCAGACACCAGCCCAACAACTGCAAAGAGGCAGAATTCCTACAAAACATACAAATCAAATGTAACCTATTTGAATTGTAACAGAACACAGGCAGAAGCACAAGATATGTTTGTGGCAAAAGTTGCAGAATAAAAATGTGTTTTTACCTGGATAGCTGGCACCAGAGTAAAATATCCGATAAGAATGATGCATAGTTCAGTGGCCATGTTCTTCATGATAGACCAGCTCTCATTACTTAGGCCTATAACAAAAATCAGCATAATCCTCTTTGAAAGTGACAGCCCTCTAATGCTTGTACGGTCAGTTTGTTTTGACATTTACATTTGTGTAATGAAACAATGATGAAACCTGCCTTATACATAAAGTTCTCATTGGGGTAGGCTAAAATCACAATGAAAAGATCCAGTGGTGCTGCACTTTTATGAGAATATTTGGTTAAAAATAAATACATGTCTGACCTGGCAGAGGATTAATCTTGGATTAAACAAAGCAAGTTGACAGAAACTTTTCAATGCCCATCAAAAATGTGTCATGTGGTAGACTCAAAACAAGAAACATAGTAAAAGCTGACAATGGGGAGAACATAAATATGCTTTAATAAAAAAAAAAAAAAAGCCTTAGAACATTATCAAGTAACCAAGTAATAGTTGCTTAAGCAACCCCACTGTATTAGATGTAAAAGCTTGTAAATTAAAATGTCATAGTGAAGGAAATTTGCTAAGAATATAATAAATAAATGTAAAAAAAAAAAAAAAAAAGATAAATGTAATTATGTTTATTACGAACAGTATTAAACTCCAAATTCAACACATTAAAAAAAAAAAAATAAATAAATAAATACAAAATCATGATGGGAGTGCCTCTGTGGGTCAAAGAGGTGCTCTTTGAGTTTCCGGCCATGTGGACAATCCAGACAAACAGGAACTGATTCTGCCACATTTTGTCAACAATTGCATACCTTGAAAACTGTTGGTACTGGCTGGAACATGTCGGCATGTCCATTTTGGAATTAAGGACTCTTATCTTCTCACACTGGAGCAGTTTGATCACATGACTACCTTTTAATTTGCATCTGTGTGTGTGTGTGTGTGTTTAATTTGTTTATTTTCAGTTATGTTACTTGTCTTCTGATTTCTGGCACCAGTAAAACCAAAACTCTTACCCTGGGCTATGCGTAGTTTGACTTCAAGGTCAACAGGAGTGGACACCACAGACTTTGTTAGGACCAATACATTCTCCAGTCCGATCACCACCACCAGGTAAGGGAAAATCTCTCTGGAGGGAGAAAACAGTACAAACTATAGCTCCAATTTTCCTTTTTAAAAACAAATGAATTGATTGTATAACAAAAGGAAATTTAAATGGAAAGTAGATATTTGTGTGTCATTGTCTTGAACTATGGGAACGAGTGAGTTCAACAGTCGGACATGTTGCATCATGCAGCCTGACTCAGCAAACAGCGGAGTGTGTAGCATGTGCACAGATTATTTACTGTAGGTGTACAGACTACTTCCTTTTACCAAAGCCGTGCTACTTAGAAAGACCAGCCCATAGCACACAAGCGTGGGTCCCGGTTAGTGGTTGGACAACAATGTGATGCTGTCACGCCACAATGTCTTCACTCCAACAATCTGCCACTGATTGGACGACCACTGTGTGCCAACATCCTTATATCACTGCCAAATGACAAACAGCCAACCCACTTCTACGCCCCGTGCTCTTTCTGTACACACTAACACACTGACTCTTTGGCCTCGCGCTATAAACACGCGTAAAGGGCAAATGAGTGGAGTTGGGATTTGTGTGTGTGCTCGTTGAAACAGATAGGATTATTGTTGTGCTCTAACAGCCTGTAAACATTAGGTAACATCTAACATAAGTAAAATATTAGTGATAATTTTTAGATTGGATTTTATGGTAACACACACACACACACACACACACACACACACACACACACACACACACACACACACACACACACACACACACACACACACACACACACACACACACACACACACACACACACACACACACACACACACACACACACACACACACACACACACACACACACACACTTAGGTTGAAAACATATCTTGGAATATGTAGAAAACAATGATGGCTGATGGGAAAAGAGTTTTTCTTTACCCTCCATTGAGAGTTGGGGTGAGTCCAAACAGTGTACAGAGCCCGACAGACATGAGAAGAGAGCTGAGGACAGTAACAACAGCAGCCAGTGCCAGGCCCCACTTGGACTTCACCATGTCAATCTTACCTGGATGAAAAAATTAAAATAAAAGAGACAGTATATAGCAATATGTTAATACAACTAAATGTTTTTCAAGGACAATTCAGAACATAATGTTCATTAACATTTAAACATGCACAATATATAGCAAATGTATTATTACTGCATTATCAACATGTAACTGATATTTGCAAGCCTCTCTTAAAGAAGAGCAATATTGATGCTATAGTGCTCAGCAACTATCGACCAATATCATATCTGCCATTTTTAGGGAAAGTCACTGAAAAAGTTGTATATTAGCAACTTAATGACTTTCTACTGCTTAACAACTGGTTTAATCCTTTTCATTCAGGATTCAGGCCCCATACTCTTATCAGAAGAAGCTGGAGGAGCAGCTGGAACCACGCAATATCAGGGATGTGTGGAGAGGCCTCCAGACCATCTCCGGTCATGGACAAAAAGGGGTCAGAGTGACAGTGGATGGTGTCCAGCGCTGGGCCAATGAGTTAAATCTGTTCTTCAAAAGGTTTGACTGAATCTCTCTCCCACTCTTCCTCTTCACACCTCTCCAGACCTGTGGACACCAGCACCTCCCCCCCAGCCACCTTCACCACCACCGTCCCACAACACCAGCGCCCTGTACAAGAAGGGCCAGAGTCGCCTCCAATTCTGAGGAGGTCCTTCGGAGTGTGCAAGCCTCTATTAAGGACTTTTTATGACTCTGTGGTAGCCTCCGCTATCCACAATGCTGTGGTCTGCTGGGAGTTGGGCAGCACAGACCGGGACAGGAAGAGACTAAACAAGTTGGTGAGGAGGCCCAGTCGCTGAACAGCTCCTTCAGCGGCAGACTGAGACATCCTCAGGTTAGATTACTGCCGTGAGACTTTATAATTTACACATTTAACAATAAGCTAAGATACTGTGCAGTGTCCAAATTTATTTCTCACTCTTTTACTTTGTAATTATTTATATAGATAGTTTTAGTTTATTTTAACCTTTTTATTTTATTTAAAATATTTTTTTGCTGCTCGGATTGTATTTACTTTTTTAATTTGATTACATGCACACCTTTCTTTTTACTTTTTGCCCTTTACTTGTCTGTGAGCTGCTGTACAAGTGATTTTCCCCTCTGTGGGATCAATAAAGTCATATCTTATCATATCACAGCACCGAGACTGCACTTGTCAAAGTCACAAATCAAATCTGTCTGAACACAGACCCGGCCAAAGTCTCTGTCTTAGTTCTGTTGGACTTGAGTGCTGCGTTTGATACAGTGGACCATGGAATCCTGTCACAAAGATTAGAGAAATGGATAGGAATCTCTGGAACTGCCCTTAGATGGTTTCAGTCCTATTGTGAAGACAGGAAGTACTTTGTTTCGGTTGGCAACTGTGTATCAGGACAAATGACTCTGACATGTGGTGTTCCACAGGGGTCTATCTTGGAACCCCTATTATTATTCTCAGCTGTGGTGTATCATTTCATAATTATGCAGATGACACTCAGATTTACATTTCACTCACAGCAGGTGAAAACTAACCAATCTATTCACTGCATTGAACAGATTGATGGTTGGATGTAAAAAAAAATTCTCCAACTGAACAGAAACAAGACTGAACTAATCATCTTTGGGCCACAGAAACAGAGAGAAAGTGTCAGCAGTCACCTCGAGTCTCTTTCTCTAAAATCTAAAAACCAGGTTAGAAATCTAGTAGTCATCATGGACTCAGACTTGAATTTCCACAATCACATTAAGTCAATTACATCATCAGCATTTTATTGCCTTAAAAATTTTTCCAAAGTTAAAGTGATAATGTTTTATCCAGACTTATCCACACTTTTTTCTCATGCAGGTTAGATTACTGTAACGGCCTGCTCACTCTCTCAAGACAGCTGCAGTTTATTCAGAATGCGGCTGCTCAGGTTTTAACCAAAACCAGGAAGTACAACGTTACGCCAATTTTACAATCCCTGCACTGCCTTCCTGTGGTTCAGAGAATAGACTTTTTATATAAATGAAATTGCCTTCCCATGTGTAATAGTCATATCACCATTGATTATTCTGACTACAATGATATATTTAATGCTTTTAAGACTTTTTTTCCTAACAATATAAATGACCAGAGGCTCAGAGGCTCCAGCGATAAACATATTTTTATCTTTATCATTAGCGATGTGTAAATGGAACTCACGTGTGGAGAAGTAGATATAAGCAAACAGAATTATGTATGTGGTGACGAGGGGGATGAGCTCAGCAATGCCAATCTGCTCCTTGAAATGGACGTGGACCATGTGATCGTCCCTCATGCTGCAGTTGGCCGACGGGTAGAGATGTTTTAGACGTGCCCGGAGACCGTTCAGGAAGCTACAGAGACACAAATTATGTCATTATAATGGCCACAAAAAAGGTTTTTGCATTTTGTAAAATGCAGGAGTATACTGTTAAACAAAATGCAACATGTCAGTCAAAACTAAATTCCACACTGTATCTGTGTCAGAGTATGTAGCGGTCGTAGGATTTTTGTCTGTATTTGAGAAAACAGCTGTTTCCCGATCAGGGTACTTTTGCGTTCCTTAGGCCAGAGAAGGCGATAGGCCGTTAGGACCTATTATATTTGCTTGTATTAATATTATTACATTATTTTTATTAATATTATTATTATTATTATTATTATTATTATTATTATTATGCCTATTGTGCCTTCAATTTAAAATTTGAATGTTAACTAAAAGTTTTTTTTTTTGGCCAAAAACTCAAGCCCGGTGAAGTTTTTTCCCTAAGAAAATATATTGCTCAATGGCTCAGTGGCAATCCCTGGACAATCAAATAAACATTAGGCCAGGGGTCTCAAACTCGCGGCCCGGGGGCCAACTGCGGTCCGCAAGGCGATATTCTGTGGCCCACAGGACAAAATGAAAGTTTAATGTTAGTGCGCCCTGCGTGTTTTAAATGAATGACACGTTACCACGTTGTGTGTGGAAGGTTCATTTTTGTGCAAGAAGCTAGAACTGAACCAACCTACCATCACAGTGGAGTATATGGCTCCTGGAGGCGGGCCATCGCCTGGGGTTCATACAGACAGAGAAACATTTAACATCTATGGAGGAGCCCGTGTAACATCACATAGCCGTCATAAACTTTCTTCTTCTTACTGTGTTTGAAATGAGCATGTTTGACCTTGAGCTGGACAAATTCAATGTTACTGGCATTGGCATCATGCAGATTGTATTTTGTTTTCCCATCATTTGGGAGCTTGCAGTTTTAATTTATTTTTCTATTTCGACACTGAAACCAAAATTCAAAAAGGTTTTTGCAAAAAAGAAAAATAGAGGAACAGCTTTACTTTGGTTTGATAATATCCACTCACCTAAAGGATTATTAGGAACACCAGACTAATACCGTGTTTGACCCCTTTTCAGAACTGTCTTAATTCTACGTGGCATTATTTCAACAAGGTGCTGAAAGCATTCTTTAGAAATGTTGGCCCATATTGATAGGATAGCATCTTGCAGTTGATGGAGATTTGTGGGATGCACATCCAGGGCACAAAGCTCCAGTTCTACCACATCCCAAAGGGGCTCTATTGGGTTGAGATCTGATGACTGTGAGGGCCTTTGTAGTACAGTTATCATGTTCAAGAAACCAATTTGAAATGATTCAAGCTTTGTGACATGGTTCATTATCCTGCTGGAATTAGTCATCAGAGGATGGGTACATGGTGGTCATAAAGGTCAGAAACAATGCTCAGGTAGGCCGTGGCATTTAAACGATGCCCAATTGGCACTAAGGGACCTAAATTGTGCCAAGAAAACATCCTCCACACCATTACACCATCACCACCAGCCTGCACAGTGGTAACAAGTCATGATGGATCCATGTTCTCTTTCTGTTTACGCCAAATTCTGACTTTACCATCTGAATGTCTCAACAGAGCAGTAACTGAGCAGATTGTGAAATATTCAGACCGGCCCGTCTGGCACCAACAACCATGCCACGCTCAAAATGACTTAAATCACCTTTCTTTCCCATTCTGACATTCAGTTTGGAGTTCAGGAGATTGTCTTGACCAGGACCACACCCCTAAATGCACTGAAGCAACTGCCATGTGATTGGTTGATTAGATTCTTGCATTAATGAGAAATTGAACAGGTGTTCCTAATAATCCTTTAGGTGAGTGTCGATAGTACTTTTATGCTGTTCAATTTGCCATTGACATTGAACTACTTTCAAATTTAAACTTTCTTCTAACAAATTTTAACAAAGTGTAATTGTTCTGATTTGGATGTAGTCTAAACCTTTCCACCATGTTTCCTAGTTTCCTAGCAGTGAAGTCAGGATATTGGGCTCCGTACCCACAGCGGCTCGGACTTCCAATTGTGTGCAGCCTTCAGTGACTCGCCAGCGGATGACTCTAGTAAAAACTCTTCAAATGAATGGTTGATATTTGAAATTGATAAGTTGATATTTTGATATTAGTCCAATATTATTGTTTTGAACATCATAAATACTATATATTATCAAACCAAAGTAAAGCCATTCCTGTATTTTTCAAAACCAAAGTAGCCTGAATTTTGGTTTCAGTGTCAAAATAGAAAAATGAATGAACGCAAAAGTACAATGACCTTTCCCAATCAGAAATAAAACCGGAACCTATGTCTAGAAACTTTTCTTCACAATGTCCTGGGCTGGCAGGGCTCATTCACCTATCCTGGTCCAGAGCCACAAGCCCCCTCTGCTCTGTGGCAAACTACAGGACAGAGTTGTCCATGGCTCTAGTGGTTTGAAGGATCAACAGCTGCTCCAGACCCATGGTGCTCTTCACAGCCACAGTCCACTTCATTCAAATTTCTTTTTTTCTGATTGTTTTCCGATTTTGATTTTCTCATTACGTTCACAGACTTATTATTCCATGAAATAAAGTTCTTTGCAATTACTTATGTTCCATTTACCAGTAAACTAAAAATACAACTCTCGGAATCACACCATCCCATACTAAGAATTTATGATTTGTATATTCATCATGACACATAATTCCAGGAGGCTTTAAAATATTAAATTACTAGAAAATATGTGAAAGTCAGATACGTATAACACCTTTACACAATTGCAATAGCAGCAAGGACTAAACAAAAAGAGAAGGATATAAACAGTTCTGTTCGTGTCTCTTGAGCAATACTCACCTTGCGTCATATCTGGCTAGCACTACAGTGATGGTGTACGTCACCACCCTTTTCTTGTTATTGTGGCTGACTCCGGTGTACTTTCCTGGGACACCAAACAGCAGGTCTAAAATACAAAGAACAAATCAAAACTCACATTTACAAAAGCCAATTACAAGCACTGTCCATTCTATTTAATGAGGACAGGGTAAACCAAATCACAGACTGGCTTTGAAAAGTAAAGCAATTCACACTACACACAAAACCCGGTGGCAATTAAACGATCACCGGACGAGACTCTTACATCAGGACTGTTCAACTTTCTGTGAGCTGGGACGACGGCCAAGCAGTCTGCAACTCCATCTCTAAATCATTCGAGGGAGAGAGGTGTGGGAGAATGCTGAGCTGGCTTTACAGAGCTCAGCTTGAGTTAATATTCTATTCTTATTCAAAGGAAAAATGCATGCGCTTTTGTTTGTTTCTTATATGGCTCACATTCCATGCTTGCAAATTACTCTCTTCAAATTATTTTAACAGCAGCAGCATAGTATGAAGGCTAGCACAGTGCTAAACTCTTAATGTTACAACATAACATTGCTGATTCTATTAATAAAGTTCTGCTTTATTGGTGAACACTGGTAAAATTTGTGGCAAAATTTTACGTGTGTGCGCTGTCAGTGAGTGGGTAGTGAACAAACGAATGTAGCAAGTAACATGATACTAAGCTGTGCTATATACAGTTGTGCTCATAAGTTTACATACTCTGGAAACATGTGATTTTTTTAATGGCCCTTTTATTACAAAAAAAAAATCTTTCACTTATAGTTAATAGGTAGGCTGAAGTCATTTATTGTCTTTAGTTTTTAATTCATGATAACAACAGAAAGTACCCAAATTACCCTGATCAAAAGTTTACAAACCCCAGTTCTTAATACCCTGCATTGCCACCTTTAACATCAATTACAGCTCTAAGTCTTTTGTGGTAGTTGTGGATGAGGCTCTTTATTTTCTGATTGTAAAGCTGCCTATTCTTTGTGACAAAAAGCCTCCAGTTTCTGTCAATTCTTGGGTTGTCTTGGATGAGCTGCCCGTTTGAGATCTCTCCAGAGTGGCTCAATGATATTGAGGTCAGGAGACTGAGATGACCAGAACCTTCACTTTATTCTGCTGTAGCCAATGACATGTCCCTGTGCTTTGGATTGTGTCATGTTGGAACGTCTAAGCACATCCCACGTGCAGCTTTCAGGCTGATGAGTGCCACTTTTCCTCTAGTGTTTTATGATAACATGCTGCATTCATCTTTTCCTGTGCCTTTGTAGCTCACACATCCCCAAAACATCAGTGACTCATGTTTTACAGACGGAATGGTGTACCTTTCATCAAAGGCCTTGTTGATGCTTCTCCAAATGTAACGTTTATGATTGTGGCCAAAAAGTTAGATTTTGGTCTCATCACTCCAAATGACTTTGTTCCAGAAGTTTTAAGGGTTGTTTGCCATACAGTCAGCAGGAGGCTTTGTTTCATTAACGTAGAATTTTTTTTTTTTTTGGGGCGACTCGACCATGCAGCTTATTTTTCTTCAAGTGCCTCCTTATTGTACATCTTGAAACAGCCTAACCACTTTTGTTGAGAGTCCTGTATTTCAGCTGTGGTTTATTTTTCTGTTATCTTTTTACATCCCTTTCTTGTTTTATACAGTTCAATTACATTTTCTTGCAGAGCCTTTGACAATTTTTCCATGACTCAGAATACAAAAACGTCAGTGCAGCACTGGATAAAGGATGCAAGGGTCTGTCAGGAGCCCAGAAACTCACTGACCTTTTATACACACACCGATTACAAGCATGCAGATCACAGATGAGGAAGGTTACCTTTAGTTGCCATTCAAACCCGTTTGTGTCAACTTGTGCATGTTATCTGGCCAAAATGACCAGGGTATGTAAACTTTTGATCAGGGTCATGTGGGTAGTTTCTGTTGTCATTGTGAATTAAAGAGAGTAAACACAATGACACATTTTAATGACTACCATATGTCTAACACTTTTAGGAAACAAATCTGCGTGATATGAACAGCAGACACAACACTAAAGCCGTAAAACTTAAGGTTAAATAAACTTCATGACTGTAGACAGACATCACACACATAAAGGGCTTGAGAGTTGTGCAAACATACACGAGTCCCAAAGGACTCTGTTAAACATTCATATGACAGTCTCATTTCATGTTTTATCTTGCTCGCTCATACAAATTATTGGAAAATAAATACTGCTGCTGTTGCTAATTGTATCTTTTTGAGTGTGTCTATACTCTGTTAGTGGCAGCCTGTCACCTCATGCCACAGTATTGCCTTTACTCGTACCTCGCAGGGTGGCCGAGGTATGCAGGCCCTTTGGTTCATGTTTCTGGATGGTTTTGAGGAGGTCGGGGTCAGAATCGAACAACTCTCGTTGGTTCTGCCAATAGTTAGCAGGAGAAACGAGCAGACAGCCGTGCTCTGGAAGCACCGACTGCATTCGGCGCAACCCTGGAAACAGGTCTGTCACCTGGAGACATAGTGTCTCCAGACTCCGAACCCCAGAGCTGAGAAAATTAAAAAGAACAGAGTGAATCACACTTTATTACAACACTGACTGCCAAGTCTCCCAACCCTCTCATTTTAAAAATAACTGTAGAAATATGTCGCAATAAATTCCCATAAAATGTTACATAAATCTAATCTTTGCTCAACAAGTATATTTTATTAGACCCTAAAGAAATAATACAGAGTCTTATTCCCCAGGCTCATGCCCATGTTTTCTAGAAAAACTCTCATACTGAATACTATAATAACTGATTTAATAGACTAAAATATTAGGAACATGTCTGACAATGTGAACAACGCTCATCAACAGCAGAAGTAGTTTACCCATCAGTGTGGACATGATTTCGGATCTCCTCCAGCAGGTTGAAGACTCGACCTAGTGGTGACCGAAAGGCATCCACTGCCACCAGATTGTGGTCCCATGGAGACACTGCTGCCTTCACCAGCACCTGCTGTATGTAGGCCACTGGAAGACCCCGGTACTGAAGGATACATATGGACAAACAAACACAAAATTCACAATGAAACCTTTTTAAGCTGATTAATGTTGATTGCCATTAGGCTTATGTTATTATAAGAATCAAGTGTAAAACAAATATGGTATAAAAATCTAACCCATTTTTCTCCAGGACTTACCCAGTCCGGCTGCTCTCCCAGATCTCCCTGGGCCTCTCCAGATGGGACGCTGTAGTCTCGTACCCCTGTGGTGAACTCCACAGGACCTGTCCCAGGCAAGGGGAGCTTCAACAAGGGATAGCTGGATGAAAAGAAGAGATGCATACAAAACAAATTTAGTTTAAGTTTAATAATTGGTATAATAATTCTACCTTACACGTTTGGAAAAAAATACAATTCAATCCGAAGTTTGATGGTGATGTTGCAGGCAGGTCAAAGGTGATAGCTGCTATACAACAGTGTTTGCACACTGTGTGGAGTGGATGATAAAATGTAAAGCAGGGCTTCTGGCTTTTCCTGCAAGACAATAGTGTGTCTTTGTTTTGAAAATAGGAAAGTTGTGAAACAGGTTCTCTTTGACCAACATACACTTTTGTCTTTTATCATCCCTTCTGTCTGTAGAGTCTTACAGGTTTGTGTTTAAATACCAGTGAATATTGACCTAGGATACAAATTTACAGCGTCGCCAGATATAAGAGTGGGAATAATACATAAAGATACTTGAAAGATAGGTGTTCCTTTGAAAACAACAAATATTCCTGACACTATACTGATGATCAATTGAGACTTGACTCAGCCAAAGGGTTTATGATTATTTATTGTTTTCTGATAAGCCACAGTCATGTCATACCCTACCTGTTACACAATGTTACTCCCTACTTAGCAGCTTTCTTGCTATTGGACAGAAACCATCTGTATTCACAGACCATTCTCCAAGGTCACTGTACCTCCACAAAGGCCTCTTTTGTGCTGAGCCTGGCCCCCTCCTGACAGACAGATGGAGGGACAGGCTTTCCATTCTCACAGAGTCATTTTCTCACAGCCCTCAGCTATGGTCCACACAACAACATTCCCTCCACCTCCCTTCATTCCCCCCAGGAGGTGGTCAAGCGGTCGTTTGTTGGGGACCCCTGCTGTGAGGTGGTGTAAGGACAGCAGCAGCAGTTGCTGGCGTGGGTTTAAACAGGGTTGTTTCAGTGTTTTTACTCTTGTGGCCATACCAACTCAATGACCTATGTCTGCTCTGTGGGACAGGGATTTGGAGAAGAGGTGCATGCTGTGTAACTGAGTGCACCACAACAGCAACAGGAGGCTGGTACAGTTTCAGATGCTTAGTTTAAATAAAATGAACTGCAGCTCACCCTGTCTTTTCTAACACTTTCTCTAAAACGTATGCTTGCACAAGCTATTTTTATACTGACAAACTTTCATTATGAAACAACAACTTTAGTTGGGTTTTGATGTAGAGTCCAGACTATAGATTTGAGATATAGATATACAATGCAGAACCTGTTTTAATTTTAAATTAATTAATATTATAGGGATGAACCAAAAAAAAATAAAAAATAAAAAAATCGTGTTTGTCCTCAAATAATATTTCTTATTACAAATATATATCACACACTAGAAGGGTACAAAAAATTAAAGTTATATAAGTGCACACCATTTACCATAGAATGGTTACAATAATATAATTTCCCCAGTGCCTTTGGGCAGTGGCCTTATCTTTAAACCACAAAAAAGCATGACTCATATGACGTACCAGCAGGTGAGGATGCTGGCCGAGGTGAAGAGGATAATGGGTACCGGGTAGGAGGCACACAGCAGCCCATGGCGATAAAAAGCCGCAGAGATCTTCTCTCTGAGCTGCTCTCGCAGCGTCATTCTGGTGGACGGGGTCAACTGCCGGCCATTGGAAAGCACTGAGCGGCCGAGGGCAAGGCGCCGCTGAGCATCCAGGGATCTGAGGGGTTTAGAAGGGGGCACAAGAAGATTAATATTCATTCATTATATTTACATGTATTCATTGAGTGTCAAGATCACAAAACATGCTTCTGAGGTTTTTTAATGTTTTTGAACAAAATACATTTAATACAAGGGGGCCATTTTAAAGTTTAGTTGATTGGCCAATAATGGCTTAAATCAAAACACGTGACACGTTTACTCTTTGTGTCCACATAAATAGGCTCTGCAACTCCACAAAACTGATATTATTAGGGGGTAGCTCAAAGATGATTAGCACTATGACCCAGCGGAGTTGCTCAGCTCAAACGTCACTTACGCTGCTCTTTATGTCGGACAGTAAGTACCATTGAAAGCAAACGACACAATGTAAAGTACACTTACTCTCACTGCAAACAACAAGCTACTTTCTGAACTACATTAAAACGACACACACACACACACACACACACACACACACACACACACACACACACACACACACACACACACACACACACACACACACACACACACACACACACACACACACACACACGCTCTTTTTGCAAATCATGTTGTCCTGTTGGCTGCATCACGCCTGGGACAGTTTTGCAGCAGAGTGTAAAGCAGCTGGGATTAGCACCTCCAAGTCCGAGGTCATGGTTCTTAGTTGGAAAATGGTGGCTTGTCCCCTTCAGGTTGGTGGAAAGCTACTGCCTCAAGTGGAGTCCAAGTATCTCAGGGTCTAGTTCACCAGTGAGGGAAGGAGGGCACGGGAGGTTGACAGCTTCTGCAGTCTGTCTTGATGAGGCTTGATTTACCGGTCAATCTACGATCCCAGGTACAGGCGGCCGAAATGATTGGCTAGGTGTACATATTGGGAGTGAAGCTCAGTCACTCGGAAAAATGCTCAGCGCAAAGCTGATGCTCCTCCACATCGAGAGAAGTCAGCTAAGGTGGTTCGGGCACCTTAGCTGTGGAGGTGTTCCAGGCATGTCCCACTGGGAGGAGGCCCTGGGGAAGACCAAGGACATGCTGGATGGACTATATCTCTCGGATGGCCTGGCGACACCTCGGTATTCCTCCAGAAGAGCAGAAGAAGTTTTCGGGAAGGAAGGAGTCTGGGCGACCCCGCGACCTGACCCCGAATAAGCAGAAGAAGATAGATAGATAGAATGGATGGATGATCTTGTTTTGAAGATGACCATTTATTGTGCCTCTTGGTCCTAGTATTATTTGCATTTTGCTGTACTTTACAGTAAACTGTTTCCCACACAGAGATAGAGAAAAAGGTAAACAGGAACAGATGATCGGATATCAATAATAGGCCAAGAAAAGTGAAGCATGAAATAGAATTATGACAAAGTTCCAAATGCATAAACCTGGATTTTTTATTCACAACCATTATATTCCCACAGACAGAGGTGTGAGCTTTTTTTAACTGTTGTTTTGACATATAAACCTGATTTGACACATACTGTGGCTAAGTTGCTGAGTACAAGCATGGTATGTGTTATTCCTTTTCACATGGGTCACATGCTAGACAGCGCCCAAACACACAGCCCATTCATCACACAGAAAGGTGTGGACACATTCCCTGCAGCAGCAAACAGGGACACAGCTCAAATCTGGAACACACACCAGGCCCGATTAAAAGCAACAGTGTTTTATATTTATGCCAAATGCAAGGGTAATTAAATGAATGTTATGTAAAATGAGGAACTGTTCACATAACTCAGATAGTGGTAGAATACAAATAGAATGATCCCATCAAATCTACATTACAGCAACATCACACCCTTTCTTTTGAATATATACAGCCTTCAAGTGAACTTCACAATGGCCTCATAGATCTTTATGTGCTCAAAGTGATGCCTGTTCAAAACTCTGCTTTTCTTGTGTTCTCAAAAGCTGCTCTGATTTGCGGACACAGATCCCCCAGATCCATGTCTTTTGCACACATGAAATCCGAACCAGTCAATTTCAAAGTTGAGAATTTTACATTGTATACACAGGCCACTTTTGTTTTACACAACACATCATAAAAAGACCTCCTACACCCTTGAGCATCTTCGTAAGTTAGAACAGTTACCAACCAGCAATTAAACCATATAAAAACAGAACCAGGAGTAAACTAAGTCTAATCTTGGACATAACGAGAATGACCAAACCTGGTCTAAAACAGGACTTTTTATTTAGGTGCAACGAAATTTGATGACTATGCTTAGAAGATGATTTTTAAAAGCAAATGAGAAATGTCCATCACATGGAAAACCATAATGTTATCGCAGTAGTACATATTTCTTACTGCAATACAGTAGTAAGAACTTAGTAGTAACTAAATTGCCATTGATAATTTTGCAATAATGATACATTTGCAATTTATTGTACTAATCATCACCTAGGGCTGCACAATATATGGCAAATTTATTTGTATTTAATAGCACAAAGAATTACTTGTATCACAAAAACGTTATGGTCCCCTATATGATGGACAAACGGCTTTAAATCAAAATGTCTTAATTTTTTTTTTTTTTTAAAGCATTGATATATTCCTCCATTTAGTCCTAGTTTCAGACCTGTTTTGTCTTGATTTAGTCTCTGTTTAGTCTTTAATATTGATTTATTCATATTGTTTTCTAAATAATCCCAAAAAAAGACAACACGGGCAACACATTTTTTATCAACTTACACATTACACTCACAAGGACATAAATACCTGGATGTGACACCAAGTTGTTTACATCCCCTGAATACAACAGCACTAGATTTCTTATGCTTAGATGGTGCTATGTGGTTCACACAGCGCTCTCCTCTTGCTTTTGGTGAAGCATGTTTAACCTGTCTTCCCAGGAGCAGCGGAACTATTCCCTGTGAGGAACACATCTCAGGAGTCCCTCGGGCTGCTGTTATAAATACCCATTCCTGTAAACACGTCCTGGTGAGCTTGCACAATAAAACGTGCGTTGAAGTATTGTGTTCTCCCTTTTTGAAGAATTTGGCTACCGTTTCACTGTGAAAAAAAAATAAATACCAACGCTTGTCTCCATCTCTCAGTTACGAGCCGGGTTCACTGCGTGCGGAAGGGTTATGCAGCTAGTCCTGATTTGGCAAAGGCTCGGGCCGAATCTCCGTCAGTGGACTAATCCTGGATTGGGCTGATAGGAAACTCAACGACCAACCAGCCCCCACCTCTGCTCTGTTCATGGCGAGCTTGCAGTCTCCTGTATGTAGAGGCCTGTTGAGAAGTCTCAGATTGGTGAGAGTGTGAAACTTCACCTCCGGGATGGAAAACTTGTGAAAATAACAGGAAGACAGATGTCTATTTGAAGCTACCAACTTAGTGGTTTCAATACTTTGGCTTACAACCAGAGACTGCTTACAAATTCTTCAAAATTTAATGGCATTTATTAACATTTAAAAACCAGTTTACATTCAATGGCCAGTTTAATTCTCACGCCAAAAAACCTAAAACAAGAACACCATGAGCAGCTTTAAAGTTATAAATAAATATAAAACAAAAGGCTATTCTTTCTTTAAAGATTTTTTCGCAAGACAATATTAGTTAGCTACATAGTAAAATAATTGTTTGAAGCAAAAGTTAAAATGCTATTATTTATTAAAGTCATTGTTAAAACTTAAGTGGATGAAAGTGAAAACAGGAAATTTCTTTAGTTAATATTGATTTTTTTTTTTTTCCTCTGACGAGTGGAAGTTAATCCTGAGCCTTGTATTTCTTTCTTTTTATATATTCCTTAAATCAGTTAAACTTTTATGTTAAACTCCATGCAAATTTGACAGTTCATTTCTTTAATGCAATATTCAAATAGTTTTAACATATCGCACATTTTTCATGCTAAAACCAGGTCCAAGAAAAAAATAATTAAATAAATAAAAAACACATCCAATTTACCAGCTTACCTTTTTTGTATACTTCCTAAAATGCTTACTTTAAAAGCATTTTCGGCGCTGAGAGCATCCATTGAACCCTACACGTGCCTCCCACAGCAGCAGACAGTTCGCGGACTAAACGCCATAGTTACATAATGCTCCTCCGAAGAGTGGCGCTCGGAAGCCTGGTTGTAAATGAAGTCACAAGCCCTGTGCAGTTGACAGTCTTTTACAAACCCAGCTGAGGGTATTTTAGGGGAAATGCCCTGTCAATCAGTAACCTCACAACATCCTAGTGGTTATTAAATGATGTGCATGAGGAAAATGCACGATTAATGGTGGCATTAGACAACTGAAGAATAAAAGCACTCTGTAGAGGGTTGATGCTAAAAGGGCACTTGTCAACTTCTGGTAAAATGAGAGCGACTTAATTCAATTGAATGTATAATTACTTACTATTACAATCGAGAGGAAACCACTAACTAGAAACGTCCATTCTTATTTAAATAGTGTGTTTAACCTAAATAATGCACAGTCACGCTGTGTGTCTGTGAAACCCCGTCGTTTTGTAACTGGAGCTTGTTTTTACAGTGTCATTTTACTAATCATCTAAAGCCAACTAGTATTACAGTTCAATTAAGGGTTAGACCAGACAAGGACATAATTAAAAAGTAATAACAGTAGGCCTATAGTCAAAAAGACCCAGAACAAACAAAAAACACATGCCGAACTCGCACTTGGAGCAAGAATGCTAATGTTTAT
Organism: Neodontobutis hainanensis; assembly: GCA_024349245.1. NCBI lineage: Eukaryota > Metazoa > Chordata > Actinopteri > Gobiiformes > Odontobutidae > Neodontobutis > Neodontobutis hainanensis. The sequence goes on from JALDNG010000187.1 coordinate 2,505,114, forward strand.
TTTACCCCGGTGCTATTCCCTCCAGTGCATGTCAGGTTCCAACTCTCCGCATAAATATCAGTCAAAAGAGTAAACTAAGATAGCACACGGTATCCTGTTTCGTTTGCTGCTCATTTATATGTACACTAACGATTCTTTTCAGTGTACATTCTAGTGTCCAGTGAGGACTTGTCAACGAGCACAATGCGAACACAGCTAATGCTAACTCTTAGCTTATTGAACAAGGCTAGTGAGATTGACGAGATTTGGCGTTAAATTTGATGAAGTGTGCCACCAATAAAACACACAGTCCGTTTCAGAAGACTACTTATGTTATTACCATTGGATTTACCCGATAGGTTTTTAAACTTATTAGGGTATATTGAGTGTATAATGTCGTTGCTTTATACTAGTTTGTTAGTTATGCGTCTTTAGCTTTTGTCTACAGAATTTCCGAATGAAAATTTGTTGCGTCTGATAAGCTATTGTTCAATAATATAGTGGTGTAGCCAAAAAAGTTTCCATAATAATAGTGTCACTAGATGATGCAAACGCTTCCATGCTGTCACTGCGAAGCTAACTTAGCAATGCTAATGACAGCCCCCTTCATTATTTCTAACACGCACTTGCCTGGATAAAGTTCTGAAATCCCAGATGAAGATTGGCTGTTGTTCTTCCGTACGAAACAAATGTCGTCCTCTCCGGCTGTGGGAATATCCAAGAGGAAAACTGAATGATTCAACAATAACATGCAGGAGGAAAAACCCTTTCCAAAGCCGACTACTGTCTAATCCTTAGTGAGACCTCTCCACTTCGACCTCTTACCTTTCAGTGAAAACCATAACAGAAGGACGCCATCTAGTGGAATTATACGTACATCATGAATGTTTTTAATGACATAAAATCATTATGACTTTGCATTTGCCTATATGAACATTTAGATGTTACTAGCAAAATATATGTAATATGTGTATTTAGCTGGAGCCATGTAGCCATACCAAAGGGCAGATAGCTGCTGTAGTATAATTACAAGGAAGAACAATAGGCAATGTTATTCAGAGTCTGTCAAGAGATAGAACAAGGTATATACACATCCTGACTGACTCTATTAGTGCCTCTTGCTGAAAGAGTCACACACACAACACGGTATACAAATAAAAGCAGTCATTAGTCAGGATAAGAAGAAAGCTGTCTCTTAAGTGCACCCATTGTAATTTTATTGTACTACACCACATAAAAATGATTCCTAAATGGACTGTATAGCCACTATAGCTGATAATGTATTATTAAAGAACAACAAACAATCAAAAGACAATTATTTTATTAAAAAAAGGACAATGATCAAATTGTGTAAAGTTATTACTCAATAATGTCCACTGTATGTATTGGTCTTTAGACAATGTTAAATATGTTTAACATATTTATTAAAAAGTGTAATCTTTTAATTCTATTTTGTTGCTAGAGAACTGCACTTGATGTTCCACGTGCAAAAAAGGAAGCTCCTTTATCATGAACCTTGTACTGAAATAGTTTCTTCGGTGTATGCTGCCTGTCAGCCCGTCTCCTTCTCCAACACACCTCCATCTGTAAAATCAAAGCATAACATGTACATTTTTATGAATTTTCTTTGCAATACATTACAGTATCTTGAAAAAGCTTTGGAAGTAATCATTAGGTCCCGCCTTGACAACTGTGTTCCTTTCTTGGATAGGATGGAAATCTATCTAATTGTGTTGTAATTGTTTATGTTAAAAAGAATTACAATGACTGCCCAATAGTTTACCATCTGAAATCACATAAGTTGCTTTATAACTAAGGTCCGGTGTCAAGTAAAAGCAAAACAAATATGTCTTCTATTGTAAAGATTAAACTACATAATGCTACAAACATAAACACACCTGTCCATGGATGTCTCTACAGTAACCTGTGGGGAGACCCTGCACATGAAGAGACAGGTTACACTGGTGGCACAGGCCTTTCAGGAGACTTCCCGCACCTTCATCCTCTCCATCATCCACCTCTTCATCCTCGTCACAGTGCAGCAGCATAACCACGTTGCCCTGCGTTGGCATAAATGAATGTAATGTATGATACTTACATTTATTGTGGTTTCTCTGTGATTCTAGATTATTAGGAGAGTGTCAAACCTGGAGCTGGGAGCAAACAGTGGCTCTGCAGTAGTGGCTAAAGTCCAGCGCAGCTCCAACGCTCACACCCAGGCTCAACAAAACACTGAGGTCATCCACCAACAGCACCGGAGGCCCCCACTCCTCAGCATCTCTACTGCTACAACTGGCCTGAACAAACTTATACAAATTCTTCAGGCCCTTACTGGGATCCCTGTATGAGAAGATAAACAACATCAGTAACAATTCCACAGGAAGTTTTGAGCCACTTAAGTCCTCTGCTCCACAGTTGGGGTAATCTACCAAGCTGGCTAGATTGCGTCTCAGTTGCCTTAAAAACTGGTCTCTGTTGCAGTATATTACAAAGAATGATCACAATCTCCATCATTGTGGTAATGTTATTTGGTCTCATTATTTTATAATAAAAAATATTTAATCATCTACCACAATAGATGCCTGCTTATATGTATAAGAAATGTTACATTCCCAGGAATCTAATTATTCTATATACACTGAATATGATTCAGGGATAAATACTGAAAGTGAACTGACCTGAAAAAGCAACTCATGTGGTTTGGTCTGTTCATACAGACATTGCCTCTTTAAAGGCTAGTGGAACATAGTCACAAAGAGGTTGGAGATAGGCAACCATATCTTGAAAACATGCATTCGAATAATATACCTTTACCTTAGAAAGTCAAGTGTGTCATTTCCAGCATTGCCTTCTTGAGGAAATAAAACAGACAATGAGTCCTGCAGTCCCTCCAGGAACACCAACTGTCCTTTCTCTTTTGCCAGTGCTAGACTTACACCCTGAAAAAAAAATTAGGCATATCCATATAAATGTAAAGAACTGTACAAACAAATAAATAAATAAATATAAAAACCTAAATCGCTAAATATCATTACAAGTACTTCGGCAGACACTCACCAGTCTTTGGCTGACTGCACTGTAGTGACTGTAGGACTGTACTAGGCCCAGAAAACATACTTTACATCGTGCTAAAAGAAAGACAACAGATAAGAAAAATTATGCTGAGCAAAATGTTTATCAACGAGTAAACTTGAGGCATAAAACACGGTGACAAAAACTAATAATAATTTTCGGCCTGATAATGTTAGTGCTGTTATGTAAACAGACCCCAGAAAATGCAATATAATGTAAGTCTATATTTTAATTTCGTCAAAGTAGTAAGCTATGTTTAATCATTTATTGATTCTACGTTTAAAACTCACCTCGAAGGTAAAGGGATAGAAAATGATGGATGAGAAATGAGGCATCACACTGCCTCTCTGACAGTAGAATAAATTCTCCCTATAACACAAGACCTTTATTATAACCAAAACAGACTGGATAAGGCAACAGGGATGCTAATAACCACCGGCTGAGAAGAAAACAGTGATGCTTTCCATTGTAAGTTTAATAACATAACGTTAGAAAAAAAACTTAAGCAACGTTACCTGCGTGAAGCTGTCCGGAGAGGTGTTCAAGATGCTGTTAAGTTCTTCGAACATAGTGGACAGCGGCTAGCTAAGCTAACATGAAGGAATTTGGATACAACATATGTCTATGGATACACAACTGTTTGACAAATGGTTCGTGTGTGCGCATGCGTACCCTATGAAACAAAGGTTGGTTATAAAACGAGACGCATTATACGAGTACTTTATATGGAAAATATAAAAAATATGGACATTGAAAATAAAACTCTCAGAGGTGTAATGGTGTATATTTAAATGGTTTGTGGACTGATCAAACGTATTTATTTATAATAACTCCAGTTTGTTAATTGTCACAAAACGAGCTGACGTACAAAAGACGATCTTTGATTGAAGCATTTATTTTTTTCTTCTTCGTTTGTTTTTCTTTGATTAACCCAGGCCGCCACCTTCTGGTTGCAGTTTTGTCGCACAGCACCACACGCCGTATCCCTGTATCTGCTACAATTTGCATAACAGGATCTGTTGAGGACGCGATCACTTTTGCTCTGAACTCAGTTTATGAACATTTGGAAAAAAGAAAACTCTACACCAGGATGCTTTTTATAGACAACATTTCTGCTTTTAATTCAACATATCCTGAGAAACTAATTCATAAACAGCAAACTCTTGGTCTATGTGACATGTGTGAAAGGATTAATTTAAACACTGAGACCTCAAAGAGTTGGGTTAATGATGAACCTATTGTGACCAATGGCTCCTCACAAGGGGGCATTTTAAGTCCTTTGCTTTTTACCTTTTTTACTTCTGTATGTGTAGCCACACACCAGGACAATCAGATCATACATCATCAATTATCAATCATCCATCATCAAGTACAAGAATCATACAACTATCATTAGGCTTGGTTGCTGTAGCAAGGAAAAAATAGCACTAAATACTTCCAAAACAAAAGACCTGGTTATTAATTTCAGTCATTATTAAAGAAACAACAATCATTTTCAGTGGTTCAGACTGAGGTAGAGATCGTGGAAAGTTGTAAATTCTTGGGAGTGACATTATCCAATGATCTTAGCTGGCGCCTAAATACCCTTACTATTGTCAAAAACTCACAGCAACTGCTTTTCTTTTTACTTGAATTAAGACAATTTACAATGAACAAAGAGGCTTTAATTAACTTTAATTGTTGTTCTACTGAAAGTCTTACCAACTCAGAAAGATTTGGAAACGTAATGGCTAAAGACTTCCTGTTAGTACTCGTATTGATTTTAAAATTCTCATGCTCACATATAAGGCCTTGAATAATCTAGCCCCCCAATATCTGTGTGAACTTTTAACTCTCTACACTCCCTCACGCGCACTACCCTCCTCTGAAGCTGGTCTCTTAACTGTCCAAAAAACACGGTTAAAAACTATGGATGATCGGGCTTTTTCCTCCTTGGCTCCTAAACTGTGGAATTCCCTGCCCTCTGAGATTAGGAATGCAGAATCTTTTAGTATTTTTAAATCTTTACTTAAAACATACTATTTTAGGATAGCTTTTATGTGACTCTTTTTATTATTTTCGCTTGATTTACTTTGGCTTTCTAATTGATTTTATGTAAAGTGCTTTGAGATTCCTATTTAAGGGCGCTATATAAAATAAAGCTTATTATTCATTCATTCATTTTCTACCGCTTTGTCCCGTTAGGGGTCGCGGGTGGCTGGAGCCTATCCCAGCAGCTTTGGGCCTGAGGCAGGGTACACCCTGGACAGTGGCCAGTTAGTCGCAGGGCTAACATTTAGAGACAAACATTGACAGACAACCATTCTCTCTCACATTCATTCACTAGGGACACTTTAGAGTTGCAGATTAACCTGTACATGCATGTCTTTGGACGGTGGGAGGAAGCCGGAGTACCCGGAGAGAACCCACGGTAACACGTGGAGGACATGCAGACTCCTCACAGAAAGACCGGAGTCGGCCGAGAATATTTGAGTCGGCCGGGTTTTGAACTCTCGACCTTCTTGCTGTAAGGCAGAAGTGCTAACCACTCTGCTACGTGCACCCAAGCTTATTATTATTATTATTATTATTATTATTATTATTATTATTATTATTATTATTATTATTATTATTATTATTATTATTATTATTATTATTATTATTATTATTATTATTATTATTATTATTAAAGAAAAAGTTGAATGATCTGCTCGCAGGGCAATAGTTTCCCGAAAACTTTTTTAATTATTGTTTTATTAAAACATTTCATATTGTCTGTACCCAAGTGTTATTTATTATTAATGTTTTTATTTGTATGTTTTGTCTGTTAATGTTGTGTTTCTTTTGAGCTTCTTGCAAAATTTCTAATATGGCTTTATATAGCGCATATGTCAAATAAACTGATTGGAGCACTTCATAAACCTGTTTCATCACATATTGTTGAATTACTGTTCTTTAGGCTTAAATATGTAAAATATAATTGACAGCTTACTTTGCGCTTAATGCCCACCCGAGAAAATAACCAACTCACAGTTAATCCCTATACCATCCTATGTCATTGTGTGAGAATGTATGAGCTAAAAGTGTCTGAGCCATGGCTCACTTCTGACCATTGACTGTAGAAGGGGTGGACAAAGCATGCCCGCTTCCGGGTTTGAAGCCTATAAGGAAGTAGGTGTAGGCTCCAACAAGCCTGACTCTCAGTGACATCCACTGAAAAATCAGCACCAATTACAAAGTGACTATTTTTGTCCCAGTCATCATTCTAACTGTTTGACCACATTATTATTCCCGTAATTGTTATTGATATTTTTCATGGTGCAACTGGCGTGGCTGACAGGTTTGATTGGCACTCCTTTCTGTCTTGTTTACGCTGCTCCCTCAGAAGAAGAAGCCGCTGAATATTTACGGACAGAAGGGAGATTCGTGGAAGCCTAACTATTTTAAATCATTGAAAGCGAAGGTTATTGCTACACCCAAAGATTGTCTTTGTCACATCATGAGAAAGCGACCCAAATGCAGACACAGAAAAAAAGGGTTTAATGAAAGCAGTGTTCATTTTGACAAGGAATTTCATTTTAGCTTTAGTCTTTTTTTTCCTTTCTACCTCCTCCTAGTGTGGATGCAAACCTTCAATCTGCTCGGTGATGTGTACCCTCGTGTTAGGACCCCCAGCCCATTTGTCATCTACCTTAATGTTGGCTGAGGTCCCATCCAACTTACACACATGCACGCACGCACACGCACACGCACACACACACACACACACACACACACACACACACACACACACACACACACACACACACACACACACACACACACACACACACACACACACGTCCTGGGAGTGGATCCCTCCTTCTGTGGTTCTCCCTGAGGTTTCTCTTTTTTCCCGGCTGAGTTGTTTTTGGGAGTTTTTCCTCACACTGATGGAGGGCCTAAGGACAGGGGATGTTGTCTAGTGCAGTCTGTTAAGCCCTTTGAGGCGGCTGTTCTTGTGATAAAATAAATGTCTTGTCTTCTGACTGAAATTTTTAGGTTTCATTTTAGTCAACTAAAATAGATTTAGTCATCCATTATCAAAAGATTTTTTTATGAGGTAATAATTTTGACCTTCTGTATCCGACAAGATACAGATACTTAGAATTGAGATTTGAATGTGCAAACATATTTTACATATAGCTGACGCTTTTATCCAAAGCGACTTACATTGTTCTACAGTAATTACCAGTGTTACAGCCACTGGAGGCAAGGGGGGTTAAGTGTCTTGCCCAAGGACACAAGGACAGTATGAACTGTGGGGAGAGTGGGAATCGAACCAACTACCTTCCGGTTGAAGGAAGACTGCTCTATTGCCGCCCCGGATCAACACAACTACCTTTACTGAAAATAGTTTCAAATGAAAAATACCAATAGTTTCATGGTGCAACTGTCAAAGGCCCTTACAGCCCAAACAAGCTAAATAAACAATCTTTGAACTTTAAGTGCATTGAACAGGAGTATATTCCTTATGCTACAAAACATCAAATGCAAATATTTACTTTGATTCGTTTTCTTTGATCTGACACTTGAAATAAGACCACAGGTAAGGCCGTCTTTCACCCACTTCCAGCCTCGAGTGATGAGTCGTTCATGAACGATTCGTTCTTTTTGAACGAGTCTTTAAAATGACTCGGGAACAATGAGTCATCACAGAGAACGAGTCGTTCACTTTTGTGTGAACCCGCGCATGCGCATTGCCATACAGGAAAGAGAAAGGAGTTGTTCATCTCCCGAGTCCTTTGTTCGTTCAACAAGTCCCAGCCCCATAGAGAAAGAGTATGCAGTTACCGGAAACAGAAGTCAGAAACAGAGTCTTAAAGGCCTGTTCACACCGGGACAAATTTCGCTGTCGTTTAACGCCTCGTGACTAAACAATGGCCGCCAATGTGAGTGTTCACACCGACGCAAATAACGCCACGCAAAGCATCAGTTTTAAAAAAACGCCTCGGGTTCGTTTTTTTGGTTTGACGTGTCGCGTCAAAAACTATACGAACAATGAGATTAGCGCTTTTGCTCACGTGTCTGGAGCTTTTGAAGTTACAGTAAAACACAACTTGGGGACGCTCAAACAGAAAACGGTCTTCCCGAGCACACATACGTAACGGCAAAGAAGATATACGCCAAGTAGCGTCCACACTGCCGGGAAGAAATAAGACGAAGAAGATGCAAGGCAAGAGGAATGTAGAGCTGCTGGTCTCGTTGGTGTCAGAACACAAAGAACTTATGACAAACGCGACATCAATTACAAAAATTACTTGCTCTCTTCTCCTTTACATTAAGCGCCATCTAATGTCAGGGAATGAATTTGCATGTTCACTCGGCTCATCGTCAGCAAAAATCGCTGGGTGTGAACACAAAAAATGCGTTGAAAAACGCTGGCGAATAATGCGTGACGATATTCGTCCCGGTTTGTACGGGCCTTTTGAGTCGTTCATCTCCCGAGTCTTTGAGTCGTTCATTCAAGTCCCCGTAGGCTGAATGCAGTAACAGAAGGATTGGTTCATCTCGTGAGTCAGTCTTCGGGTCTGAGTCTCGTTCTTTTGTCACGTGACCACTTCTGTTCAGTCTCTCGAAACATCATTCATATTATTGACTGTATTATTGTTTTGTTTAGGAATTATCATAAAATTATCAAAATATATCTGCAATAAACATCTAAAAATTAAAAAAGTTCCATTTGTTCCTGTCAGTCTATTTTTAGTGTTAAATGTTAGTGCCACTTAGTTTTTGTTTTTTTATTATTATTTAAACTATTAGAAACAAAATGATAGTATTTATTTATAAATATATATATATATATATATATATATATATATATATATATATATATATATATATATATATATATATATATATATATATAAAATATAATAATAATAATAATATATATATAAAATATAATATATATATATATATATATATATATATATATATATATATATATATATATATATATATATATATATATATATATATATATATATATATATATATATATATATATGCATCACGTAACTGTAAAAGTAAAAAAATAAAAATCCGTTTTTATACAACAGTTGTATCCAAGGCGTGACAAAAGAAAGTGACTCAGACCAAAAGACTGACTCATGAGATGAACGAATCCTGTTTCTGCATTCAGCCTACGGGAACTTGAACTAACGACTCAGAGACTCGAGATGAATGACTCAAAGACTCGGGAGATGTTTCCGGACGGACGGCAGTATTAGCTACAGCTACATGAGGCTGTCACAGCCCAGAGCAGACATGTTTACGGAACTAACAGCTCAAAGACACGAGAGGTGAACTAAACTTTCCAGGGAACAGACATGATTAGCTAAATATGAAGTGACAAAAGAAAAAACGATTTGAAGTTGAACTCTCTGCCTGTAGCAAGCTGCAATATATATATAATTTATTTTTCAAAGTTTGGCCATGGCTGCATTAGCTTATAGTTATTATAGTTTTTATTCCAAAAGTACTAAATGTGTAGAAAAATGTAACATGTAACATTTTAAGTAGATTCTGCTGAAATGAACGAAATGAACAAAATAACTTGAAAAAAAGATTCGTTCATTTTGCTGAACTCACTAACTTGTTGCTCTGTCTCCTCCACTTAGCTTCTCGGTAACAAGGCGCGCTCTGATTGGCTCACTTGACTCGCCCGGGCCACGTTATCTTTCCCTTCTCCTGCAGCAGCACCGAGATCCCAAACTGGCAGATGGCTTGCCAGTTCACCAGCCACAACCACTCTGGTGGTGGCGCCCCTCACAGTTTTAGTTCATTTCAATCCTCTGTCATTGAACCCCTTAAAAGGTCCTCAAGTAAGGGCGCCACCATACAGCAATATACCTCTGTCCACCGAGGGCAGGCTCCAAAAACGGAAATATAATACTTTAAATTTAAAAATCATGTTTACAGCCTGGTACAAAAGATGGCCCCAGTCTCTAAAGCTAAGTTTGGTAGAGGGGGGTAATTGTTGATTAATACGTCCGTTTATGCTATTTGAAAACTATTGTTTTACTATACAGTAAAAGCTGAAAAGCCGTTTTATTGCCCTGTAGTAATAATATTGTTGAATAGGGGAGCAATAGGCGGAAGACGTCCATATTTTCTATAGTCATTGATTAATCTGTGTTTTCCGAAGCTTTTTAGCCAGTATGTCTTTGTTTTTTGTATTTAGTTTGTTAGTTGTTGCTGTTCATGAATGGAGATTGCTTGCTGTTAGCTAAAAGCTAACGCTACTGGTTTGGTGTAATTCAGCTGATTTAAATCACTTTTTCATCATCCAACTGCACTAAATGAACCACGCTCCAGTTTGTAGGTGAGTACATTGTGCATGTGTTAAAATACTGTTCAGAATATATACAGTTGACTAAACTATTGAGCTTTTGTTAGCTGACCCGAAGGTGGCTTCTAAAGGCCTAATTTACTACTTCACCAAATCTACTCTTCATATCTAACCTTCAATTGTGTTGTTAAAGGTATAATGCTATTATATAGTTTGGTGTTTGTTCTGGTAATAAGTTATTTTTGTAGTTATAAGCTACTCATTTAGACCTGAAGCGAATTTTTTAAAAAATATATTTTTTCGTAAGAATAGTGCAAGTGTTGCTACTGAATGACCTGGCTTTTAACTTTGTTCTCTGTGTTTGCAGAGCCCTTCTACAGTTATCGGTCTGCTGCTGCTCTGTTGGTCCACTCTGCTCCTCCTGCACGGGAGACATAACCCAGCCTCGTCTTTCTCAGCTTCATCTGACATCACATCCTGATCCAGCTACAACTTCAGCATCTTTTTAAGAAGGATCTGGAAACATCCTTTTCACAAATGACAATTACATTTGTCATCGTGGGTTAGTGTGAGAGAATAAAGAATGGGTGAAACATGCTGAATAAACCCAATGTTATAGATAATCTACTCAACAGTAAAGTGTGTTGACTGCCCAAAACTGCAGGTAAGCTGACAAAAGGCCAAAAATCGGCTTGCCAAAAATGCAGTCCCAGCATCATGACATCACCGTACGTAATCGGCGGTCCGCGGCAGGCAAAGTTACAAGTGTGGTTTCTGTAGAGGGAGACCCACTTAGTAGTGATGTGTGATACCACTGATTTCCTTTCTGATCCGATACCAGGGAAAATGCAGATTGGTATTGGCTATACTGATCTGATGCCAATAATTCAAAATCAAAAGTAGTGTATTTTAAATTATAGCATAAAAGTTCTCAGTTTAGCTTACGTATCCAGCTATATTTCGCATATGACTGACAGGCGGAAGAAGAAGTAGTTCCTACCAACTTATTATTTAGACAAGGTCTGGTTAGTATTGTTACTTGCTGTTAATGATAAACTACACGTTGACCCCTAAATTCTAAAATATAAATATTTTAATATGAGAATCAACTCTAGAACGTAAATGTATCAGAGGTTTTGATATTATAGTGATGATCTGCACACCACTTCCGCTTAGTGGGGTGCTGTAGGACGTTTTTGGTCATATTTTGGCAACAAGACATTCAACATTATTTAGATACCTCATATATTAATTCATATTTCAAGAAAACTATTTAACTCTCGAGCTAAGAGAATGTAAATGGAAATTTTTTGGTCGTATCTTCCCAATCAAAACGCAAGTATCAGGCGGAAAACAAAGCTCATTGAGGGGTGTGTACAAATCCACTTTTTCCAATTTTCATGGCGAAGACAGAAGTATAAATATGCAGGACCTTTGAGCCGGCGCAGGTATACAGAGACGGGACCTGAGCTGGAGCAGGTATAAAGAGGGAGGACTTGAGTTGAGCCACCAGTTCAGCATCGATATCATCATTAAATTATATTACTTTTATTAATAATTTTTATATTAGAGTCATGCAACTGTGAAATAAAGCCCTTCTTTTTTAATATTGATTAGAAAAATCCTAATCCTTAAGACAAGCCTATACTTTCTTATCACTCATTTTATTATAAACAAAGTCACTTAAATCACTCAAATATAATCATTATGGTGACTAAATTTGGATTTATATTTTATTTGTGATTATTTTAACTGTGCAAAACAATCTGCCCAAAACAAAACCTTCAGCTACACGTCTGCCCATGCTCTGTATCAACATGAGAGAACTAAACTAAAGCCAGAAGAAACCACACAGAAAATTTTCTTTTACTCATATCATGCTAAGCCGTCCTCGTGTTAATGCACGAGTCTTAATTGGCTTCAGTGGACACTGGAACAAGCTGTGGAGCATCGTTACGCGGAAAGCAGTGTGGGTCTCAGACAGACATAGCAGACAGGTGTCACACTGGTCAGGATTTATCCAGGCCCAGGCAGAGATGAGGAATGTGGATAACAGCAGCACCAATAAGTTTGGGACTGTGTTTTCTCAGCGCTTCAAACCACAGGACTAGCTCCTGATCAGCTGTGTCCTCGGTGAGTTTCTAAAGCCCCGCTATCTCTCTAAATTTTTCTCTTTCGCCGACTCAATCATAGCGTGTATATTTTTATTTGGCTGTATATGCAATAGGAGAATACATTTTTTAAATTAATAATTAGCAATTTAGCAATTAGAAATGTTATTAGATTAACATTTAGATTTATAGTAGTATAGTATAGTATTATAGTATTTATTTTCTATTTTTATACCAGAGCATGTACACAACAATAATACAAATGTATAACTTCCACGTCCTGAATTTAATGATGTCTGCATCAGTCCGTGGTCATGCACCTGAATTCACCTGCAGTGGGCTTTAAAGAACACAAACACACTGCTGTTGACTAAGATCAGCTTTTTTAGCTGCCCGAGCCATGCCACGCCTCACTTTTTAAACCACCACCCCTGGCAGCGCTGGCAGAGCCACAGATGGGCAGGAGGTAGAGATAACAAATACACCACAGTCTTAAGCTCCACCACACCTGCGCGCCGCAAGATGTTTGAGGTGAAAAGACATGGTTTTCATTTTCATTTTGTGTAATTGAAGAATAAAGAATAGCTTGAAAGGACATTTTGGGAGATTTCTAATTGGAGACAACTCAGAATAACAGAAAACTTTGGCTGACAATCTCCAAATTCCTGAGGTACACACACAAATGCACTGAGTGAGGAAGGCAAACACAGAAGAGGAAGGAGGGTCGAGAGAGGAGCCAACTCACTCACTCACTCACTGCGGAGAACAACAAACCACAGGCTAAATCTGTTTGTGAGAAGAACTACTACCGTTTGAATAAATTTAAAGTAAGTTGAAACTTTTCTGTGTATTACTATCCTACTTCTGAATGTAAGGTACAACTAAACTTAGACTTATATCCTTCCTCAATGTGTTTCATGACGCAACCACTCTTAAACTAGCTGCGTAAACTGAAACACATACTTTAGGCATGCCTCAGTTAGTAGACAGCCTGGGGACTTACTTCCCCTGTTTAAAATGTTGAACAGTCTTCTTAAAGAATCCATAAAACCAGCAGCGAGCAGAAAGTCATAACAGAGAGCCCTGGGAACACACAGGACTCATGTTGTGACTAAAATAACATAATCAGCCTCTTACAGAGATTTTGTGATGATGTTGATTATTCTTTGAAAAAGTCTATATCAGTAAATGTTAAAACTTTAAACTAAGCAGCATAGTGGTGAGATTAACTTATAGCAAGATGTGTGTAGGCTTGTTTTTAATGCCTCTGTCTGAACTGTTTAAAAACGTGTATCACTGGTTAAAATAGGCCAAATGAGTGAATATAAAGTGAATGATTGTCTTTAAAATAGTTTCAAATCTTTTTTCAAGTGACATTACGATTATCAGTTTTTAACAGCATCAATAAACTTTTTATCCATTATTCAAGTCACCATGTTAGCATTACAAGCAATGTTACAAACCTGCTCTGCAACAAACAAGTCTATTTTTATTTTTATAGGCCCGGCTGCGCCAACAATAGAGAATTTAGTTACACTTTAAAGTTATGTAGTGTCAGTCTGACACTACATAAAAATACTACTGCAATGAAATCAAGGTTGTTGCTACCTTTTAACATCCAAGACGTTATTTACCAGCAATGCCCCAATCAATAATATAAAAATATTTAATTAATACCAGTATGTATGACAGCATGTATTCAAACTGACATTTAAAGGGTTAAAATCTTGACAATTATTGAATATTTGGTTGTTTTGAGCAGAGCTTAAGTATTTTAAAGTTTAGAAAGTAAATTAACAGATACAATGCTTATCTTTTAAAGGGTGCACAGTTAACACTCCTGCTTCACAGCAAGAGGTTTGTGGGTTTTATGTTTTGAGTCTGCAATGCAATTTCTTATGCAGAAACACTTGTTGCTGTTTATATAGCAGACAGTTTTTTCTAAATACAGGGCTCTTTAGGGCCTAACTGCACCAGACAGTCGTACAGTACGACTGACAGGTTGGATCAGTACAACTAGTCAGTTCAACTGGTTCGCAACAAGACAACAAAAGCTTTGTTGGTTTGCAACAAAAGCCATAAGGGCTTTAAGGACGTCCCGTTGACCCAATCCGGATTCTGTAACTTACCCCTGCCACTTAGCCCATAACCCTTGTTTTGCGTGTTCAGGAGAGACCAAGTGCTGTCCCAATACTCATCTAGCTCAAGGGGAAGGGGTAAGGGAAAGGACTGTACACCCCTTCAAACAGAGATTTTGGAGGACCACACTTGAAACGAAGGGGTAAGCTAATTTTCCATAATGCAGTGTGTTCACCCGCATCGGGTCTGTGAGAGACGTGCAAAATGTAACTAATTTGGGCAAAAATAAAGATTTAAATAAATTTAAATAAAGATTGAAATTATATATAAAGGTTGAAATAAAAAAAAAAATCGTATTTTATGTTCCTATAATATTGAACTTGTTTATGCACAGATCAATTTTTTTTTTTAAATCACTGTTTGTTAACTTTAGGCTTATATCGACAGGTCACAGTTTCATATTTACAGAACTTTTTCAATTTTTTATTTGCTAATGTTAAACACTTCTATCTGTTTTTTCGTCCATATAAATTGCTATGTTGTAAACAAACAGTTCTTTTGGTTTTTGAGGTCGTAGTAACATCCTTCAGTGCCTTGTGTCTGTGACAGGGACTGAGTTAACAGCAGCTGATACAGTTCAGAACAAGATACTCACAAAAAACTGTTCATACACTGTATGATCTTGACAGCTGTATTATTAGACCTTATTGCAATAATTATGTTGTGTATTAAAATATAGGCTACATTATAAACTATATTAGATTATATATAGCCTATATTATTGTATTGAATTCTTGTACTATATTTTATGTTATTAGGGGTAGCATATAATCAAATATAAAGCCCTACTCCTTACACCTTCATTTGGAGGGCCAAGGAGTAAGGCAGAGGGCTCAGGGTTTAGGGTAAGTTAGAGAATTGGATCTTACTGACCCAACACTCAACTACAAATTTAAAAAAAATCACAAATGCTTCCTCTTTACTGAGGGATATTCTGGTGTAACTGAATATTAAAGCATATTGTTCATACATCAAACATGTGATAAAACTGGGAGTGAGATTGATTTTTACAATGCTAACAAGGCTATGTTATCCTACTGCAATCTAAACTTGTCATTGATTACACTGTGGTATCTCTCTCATACGCCACTATATCGTGGCCTATAAATGTATTTGATATTTACCCAACAGTCAATTGTTGGTAGCAAACAGTGCCTGAATTGACGTTTGCCTTAAGCACTGTCACACTGTCCCTGCAAGACCAGTGCTGTTTGCTCTGGTGATTACACAGCTGCACTTCCACTGCAGCTGCTTACTGTCTTCTCCCATTGCATCTTTATTTATTATTGTTACTCCCAAAAACAGCATACAGTGTATTTATGGATAGTTTCTTTATCATCTAAAGTAAATATAACTGAAAAGCTGGATTTTTTAAATTAACTAAATATTAGGGCTAAGCAATATGGACTAAAATACATAATATATTCTCAGATACAGATATACCTATGATCAAACATCTGTGACAGTAGAGTCTATGATCATACATCTGTGACAGTAGAATCTATGATCATACATCTGTGGCAGTAGAGTCTATGATCATACATCTGTGGCAGTAGAGTTTATGATCATACATCTGATTGATCATACATCTGTGACAGTAGAGTCTATGATCATACATCTGTGACAGTAGAGTCTATGATCATACATCTGTGACAGTAGAGTCTATGATCATACATCTGTGGCAGTAGAGTCTATGATCATACATCTGTGGCAGTAGAGTCTATGATCATACATCTGTGACAGTAGAATCTATGATCATACATCTGTGACAGTAGAGTCTATGATCATACATCTGTGGCAGTAGAGTCTATGATCATACATCTGTGACAGTAGAATCTATGATCATACATCTGTGACAGTAGAGTCTATGATTATACATCTGTGGCAGTAGAGTCTATGATCATACATCTGTGACAGTAGAGTCTATGATCATACATCTGTGACAGTAGAGTCTATGATCATACATCTGTGACAGTAGAATCTATGATCATACATCTGTGACAGTAGAGTCTATGATCATACATCTGTGGCGGTAGAGTCTATGATCATACATCTGAGGCAGTAGAGTCATTGGTCATACATCTGTGACAGTAGAGTCATTGGTCATACATCTGAGGCAGTAGAGTCTATGATCATACATCTGTGACAGTAGAGTCTATGATCATACATCTGTGACAGTAGAATCTACGATCATACATCTGTGGCAGTAGAATCTATGATCATGCATCTGAGGCAGTAGAGTCTATGATCATACATCTGTGACAGTAGAATCTATGATCATGCATCTGTGGCAGTAGAGTCATTGATCATACATCTGTGACAGTAGAGTCATTGGTCATACATCTGACAGTAGAGTCATTGATCATACATCTGTGGCAGTAGAGTCTATGATCATACATCTGTGGGAGTAGTCTATGATCATACATCTATGACTCTACTGCCACAGATGTATGCGGCAGTAGAGTCATTGATCATACATCTGTGACAGTAGAGTCTATGATCATACATCTGTGGCAGTAGAGTCTATGATCATACATCTGTGGCAGTAGAATCTATGATCATGCATCTGTGGCAGTAGAGTCTATGATCATACATCTGAGGCAGTAGAGTCTATGATCATACATCTGTGGCAGTAGAGTCTATGATCATACATCTGTGACACTAGAGTCATTGATCATACATCTGTGACAGTAGAATCTATGATCATACATCTGTGACACTAGAGTCATTGATCATACATCTGTGACACTAGAGTCTATGATCATACATCTGTGGCAGTAGAATCTATGATCATGCATCTGTGGCAGTAGAGTCTATGATCATACATCTGAGGCAGTAGAGTCTATGATCAAACATCTGTGACAGTAGAATATATGATCATACATCTGTGACAGTAGAGTCTATGATCATGCATCTGTGACAGTAGAGTCTATGATCATACATCTGTGGCAGTAGAGTCTATGATCATACATCTGTGGCAGTAGAGTCATTGATCATACATCTGTGACAGTAGAGTCTATGATCATACATCTGTGGCAGTAGAGTCATTGATCATACATCTGTGACAGTAGAGTCTATGATCATACATCTGTGACAGTAGTAGTACTACCTACTACTACTATTACAACTAACTGTTGTCCTTTCTTCACAGGTCAAATCAGGATGATTTGGACACTACTTCTTCTGTGTGTTCTCTTTTGTGGAATACAGTCATCACCAACTTTAACTCCCCCAACCTCCCAAAGTCCAGAGACAGTATTATCACCCTGTCTCATCTCAGACTCAGGTCGCTTTGCTGACTGTCTTGGGAGACAACTTGACCGTGTTCCATGGGAGTATTTTCCCATCACATTAAAGAAAATAGACCTTTCTTACAATAAACTCCAAGCTGTCTATGCCAGTGACTTTTCTCGCTTACCAAACCTTTGTGTCCTTCTACTGATGTACAACAACATTTCACATATTGATGATGATGCCTTCCAGAATAATCCTCTGTTGGAGGAGCTTGACATTTTCAATAATTCCCTTCAAGAAATCCCTACCTCAGCTCTAATGCCACTGTCAAACCTAAAGATTCTCTCAATGTCTAACAACTTTTACAAAAATGCAACGTTAGCAGATAGCTTTGCCAAATTTCTCCAACTCAAAGTTTTGTCATTAGGTGGCCCATTGGTGAGGGGGCTTAAAAAAGGAGACTTTGAGCCCATTAAAAACCTGAGATTGCAGCGTTTTGCTATAAAATGTTCTTCCAATCTAAGTTATTACGAACCTGGAAGTTTACAAGTCATTCAAACGAAGCAGATGAGTTTTGACATGGCTGTAGATCAACAGCCGAGTGCTCTGCAAGACATGCTCAGAGACTTTGCAAACAAGAACCTCACTGACCTTCAATTCCGTAATCTCTTTGAATTCATGTACTACATGGGTCATGAAGATATTTTCCGTAATTTAAAAAACATTAGTGCATACAGGCTCATCTTTCACAGAGGAATGTATAATGAGAATCTCCTAAACATGGCGCTGACTAACCTCCAAAAAGCTCCTATTAAGAGACTGAGATTGCAGTACATAAACTTTGCCCGTTCACCTACTTTTGTCCACAGTGGGGCAGACTCTAGCATCACAGACCTGGAACTGGACAACCTGGATCTTTGGTAGGTGCCTTTTGATGTGAGCAGTGAATGTATTACTATTCTGTATTTCTAAATACATAATCTGATTTGCTTTTCTTATTCGTTACCTGATTACCCACTGCTTGCCCAAGCAGTCCACAATGTTTTACTGACATAGACAAACCAACTAAACAATTCTAGGAAATGTCCAGTTCCTTATAATATGTTACAGTTACATCTTGTTGTTGACTGACACTTCAATGGATTGTGACAGATATGAATCTGATAGTTCAGTGTGTGGGTATTTTTCCCTCTCATAGAGGTTAGGTGAAGCCATTTATTATCAAACAACTTTGTTTACTCTCTTTTTAAAGCACAATGACAACAGAACCTACTCAAATGACCCTGATCAAAAGTTTAGATACCCTGGTAATTTTGGCCTGATAACATGCACACAAGTAGACACAAACAAGTTTCACCTGTGATCAGTGTGTATGTATAAAAGGTCAGTGAGTTTATGGGCTCCTGACAGACCCATGCATCTTTCATCCAGTGCTGCACTAATGTTTCTGTATTCTGAGTCATGGGGAAAGCAAAAGAATTGTCAAAGGCTTTGTGGAAAAAGGTAATTTGAACGATATAAAAAAGGAAATGGATATAAAAAGATATCCAAGGAATTGAGAATTCCAATTAGCAGTGTTCAAAATGAGGGATTCTATTAAAGCCAAACCAAGGTCAAGTAGACCAACAAAAATTTAAGCCACAACTGCCAGGAAACGTGTTTGGGATTCAAAGAAAAACCAACAAATAACTTCAGCCGAAATACTCAGAAAAGTGGTAAGGCTGTTTCAAGATGTACTTGAAGAAAAATGGTCTGCATGGTCGAGTCGCCACAAAGCATCCCGCTTACAAGACACTAAACAGCACAGAGACAAGCCTCAAAACTTCAAGTTATTTGACGTACTTAGATGTTCCAACATGACAACTATCCAAAGCACAAGGACATGTCATTGGCTACAGCAAAATAAAGGGAAGGTTCTAGACTGGCCATCTCAGTCTCCCGACCTTAGTATCATTGAGCCATCTGGAGAGATCTCACACGTGCAGTTCATATTATTAGTGTTAACTAAAGGGGCTTTTTGATAAGCACTATGTTAAATTAGACTATTGTATGAGTGATGAATCTTGGGGAGGGTAATAAAACAACAATAGCTATTGCTAAATAAATACAAGTAAAATATATTGCAAGAAATTTGGCAAATTAATTAAATTAAACGTTCCTACTTTTAGCCCTTTAAACAAGACATTGTTTTATTTATTAGGAACTGATGTACTCAAAAAAAAAAAAAAAAGGTCTATTTATTCATTGTACTTTCTTCTTTGCAGGTATATCAGCAATCCGGATATTCTGCGTTTTGACTGGCAATTCACCTGGTTCAACAAAATAAAAGCCTTGTCAATACAGTACGTGTACTTCAACTCTCTACCCTGCGACGCCTGGGATGAGATGCGAGGTGTGCACTTGCTAGACGTCTCCAACAACCGCCTAAGGGACGAGTACATCTACAACCGCCGCTGTGTGTATAAGGGCACCATGCCGAGTTTGCACACCTTAAACCTGAGCACTAATGAGCTTACTAGTCTGAGAGACTTATCGTCATTAACAAGATACTTTGACTGGCTGCAGGTGTTGGACGTCAGTAACAACAAACTGGGCTCTGTGGCCAGCAGTGAGGGCTGTGTGTGGCACCAGAACATCACTCACTTTATCGCTCATCACAACCAGTTTGTCAGTGGCGCACTTTTTTGTCTGCCTACCACTGTGGAAGTCTTGGACCTCTCCTTTTGCAATCTGGATGAGTTAGAAATGACGTACTTTGAGAACGCAAATAACCTTAAAGAGCTCCTCTTAAGTGGGAATAAAATTAAGTTCATTCCTTCTAAATGGATAAGCCCATCACTGCAGTTACTCGAACTAGACGGGAACTCCTTTGGTATTATAAGCACCGAGTCCTTCCAACATATGCCCCAACTGTCTCGTCTGAAGGCGGGAAACAACCCTTATCAGTGCAACTGTGAGCTGCACGCATTTGTACAAGATACAACTTCAGAAGGGCAGGTTAACCTGACAGACTGGCCAATGAACTACCACTGTTACCATCCAGAGCCTTTACTTAAAACACTCATATCGAAATATCTCCCAGGACGGGTGGCGTGTGACATCAGGCTCGTTATACTAATCTGTGTGGCCACTACTGCAGCAGTGCTCCTTGTGTTCATGGTCATTTGCTACATATTTGACTTGCCGTGGTACACCAAAGCCACATACCAGATCATCAGAGCTAAATACAGAGTGTACAAAGAAAAGGCAGCTGGGGAAGTAGGAACGTACGCCTACCATGCCTTCATATCCTACAGCCACTCGGATGCGGACTGGGTGAGGGATCAGCTCCTGCCTTGTCTGGAGGACAGCAAGAACCCGTACCGCCTGTGCATTCATGAGAGGGACTTCATGCCCGGAAAGTGGATCATTGATAACATCATCGAGAACATTGAAAACAGTCGCAAGGTGACAACACCAGACACAGTCATATTTAGCCCTCATTGTAGTCTGTGTATTATTGCAAAAAAAATGTTTGATTTTTTTTTATTTTTTTTTTTACTTTTTAAATGAGGATGTGACAAAAAATATTTTTTGTAATATATATTATAAATAGTCATTTTGCTTTTCCTTTGAATTTAGTTTTTTTCCAGTTAGAACAAAAAGGTAATTGCCAAAGAATAGAATATCGTAAATGAGGCGCTCCTCAGTAATTACTCTGTTGACTGCTTTTACACTTATACTGTCTCCAGATTAACAAAAACAACAAATTACATTACAACTGGAGCATGTCATTTTGCTACTCGATTTACCTCTATGTAATACTTCAGGACCGTAATAACTGACAGTCAAGTCGAAATTTAAGCATTAGACATCATCTGTACTAACTTCTATTCTCTCCATGTTTAGGCCATCTTCATCCTCTCGCGGCATTTTGTCAACAGTGAGTGGTGCAACTACGAGCTGTACTTTGCTCAGCAGAGAGCTATGGGAAAGACCTTCAGTGATGTCATCCTGGTGGTGAAGGAACCCATTGATCCCAGCTCTCTTCCAAACAAGTACTGCAAGCTCAAGAAGATGCTGAGCACCAAGACGTACCTGGAGTGGCCGCAGCAGGTCAACCAGCAGGCTTTTTTCTGGGCACAGCTCCGGAGTGTTCTGGGCAGACCATCGCCAACCACATCGAGGAGACACAGTGTGAGGAGCAGGACGTATACTGAGGAAACTCAGCCGCTGGACGTCACCGGACCGGACAATGGGAAGCTTAATGTAGCCATTGTAGGTGAACCTGGAAATAAAATACAGGAAAATAGTGACATGGCCAATCAGAGACAGCTGCCTGTGGCTGGATATTAAAGCTGGAATAATTTACTGAATACTCTTGAGTAGGAAGCTTGAGTCTATTCCAGGATCTTGGATCATAGACAGTTTCCAGGTAATTGTGGGGAATACAGCCCAAGTACGGGAAGAACACACTGACTCCACACAGTGGTCAGCCCATGGATTGAACCCATAACCTTCTTAAAACAGGGGTGTTGACCACACTCATCATGCTCACGTCAAATAGAATTCAGTTATACCAAATTAATGAATGCACTAGACAAGTCATCTCTGCTTGCAGCTAAAGTTAATGCTTGTGCAACGCTCAATAATCATATTGACCACTTTGTATATACAGTCATCTAAAGGATTATTAGGAACACCATACTAATACTATGTTTGACCTCCTTTCGCCTTCAGAACTGCCTTAATTCTACGTGGCATTGATTCAACAAGGTGCTGAAAGCATTCTTTAGAAATGTTGGCCCATATTGACAGGATAGCATCTTGCAGTTGATGGAGATTTGTGGGATGCACATCCAGGGCATGAAGCTCCCGTTCCACCACATCCCAAAGATGCTCTATTGGGTTGAGATCTGGTGACTGTGGGGGCCATTTTAGTTCAATTAACTCATCGTCATGTTCAAGAAACCAATTTAAATGAATTCAAGCTTTGTGACATGGTGCCTTATCCTGCTGGAAGTAGCCATCAGAGGATGGGTACATGGTGGTCATAACGAGATGGACATGGTCAGAAACAATCCTCAGGTAGGCCGTGGCATTTAAACGATGCCCAATTGGCACTAATGGAAAGTGCCAATTGGGCATCGTCGTTAAAGTGCCAAGAAAACATCCTCCACACCATTACACCACCAGCACAGTGGTAACAAGGCATGATGGATCCATGTTTTCATTCTGTTTACGCCACATTCTGACTCTACCATCTGAATGTCTCAACAGAAATCGAGACTCCTCAGACCAGGCGACATTTTTACAGTCTTCAACTGTCCGATTTTGGTGAGCTCATGCAAATTGTAGCCTCTTTTTCCTATTTGTAGTGGATAAGAGCGGTACCCGGGGAGGTCTTCTGCTGTTGTAGCCCTGTTGTGGCTTCACAAATGCTTTGCTGCATACCTCGGTTGTAACGAGTGGTTATTTCAGTCAAAGTTGCTCTTCTATCAGCTTGAATCAGTCGGCCCATTCTCCTCTGACCTCTAGCATCAACAAGGCATTTTCGCTACATACTGGATGTTTTCGCCACATACTGGATGTTTTTATCCTTTTCACACCATTCTTTGTAAACCCTAGAAATGGTTGTGCATGAAAATTCCAGTAACTGAGCAGATTGTGAAATACTCAGACCGGCCCGTCTGGCACCAACAACCATGCCACGCTCAAAATGACTTAAATCACCTTTCTTTTCCATTCTGACATTCAGTTTGGAGTTCAGGAGATTGTCTTGACCAGGACCACACCCATAAATGCACTGAAGCAACTGCCATGTGATTGGTTGATTAGATTCTTGCATTAATGAGAAATTGAACAGGTGTTCCTAATAATCCTTTAGTTGAGTGTATATATATATATATATATATATATATATATTTTTTTTTTTTTTTTTTTTTTTTTCTTTCCATATACATTATTTTATATACATTATAAAGCTATGGTTAGATCATAAAACAGTAATATACTTTTTATTAAAAGAAACAAACAGCAAAACTATGTTAACATAATAAATAAGGTTTTAAATGCTTGAATAATTAAATGACATGCTAGTATTGAGTGACAGGAAGTGAAGGAGATTGCGATTACCTGTTTGACCAGCAGACGACGCCACCACACTAGAGCTCAAATTATACTGAAGTTATGCTTTCAAGCTGTAGGGATGTGTCAGACCCCTTTGATAAATATAATATACTGTATGTTGGCATGGTAAATTTTTTACGTATTGTAACTGGTTTTGATTTTCTTTTATGCATATATTTATATTTATTTATTTCGGACACGAATATACGAGTTCCATAGTTCACTAAAAAACAAACATATCGTACATACACACTCCTGCATTCACAAACACTGGCACTACTGCTACGGGCGGCCTTCAGCATTAGTCTCACACTGTCAATATAGGCGACAGTAAAGCTGTGTAAAGTGTCTCCTTAATATCAGTGCCATAAATGGGCTGTGTACACAGGAGTATGTAGGCTTTTAACAGTGAGGTCTTCAAATTAATTGAATATTGACCAAACCTACGAGCTAACATGTTGGCTTTTCCATATAATGTGCTTCTGTGTATATGTCTATCGTCAGAAAGGTCACTGCTGTTATAAAGACCAAGATAATTAATCTCATGGGCACAGTGGCTCAGTGGTAAAGCGGTCGTCCTTCAACCGGAAAGTAGGCGGTTTGATTCCCGCTCTCCCCACAGTTTATACTCTCGTTGTGTCCTTGAGCAAGACACTTAACCCCCCTTTCCTCCAGTGGTGTTCCAGCTGTAACGCTGGTGATTGGAAGCTTCATGTAAGTTGCTTTGGACAAAAGCGACTACTAAATAAATAAATGTAAAATGTTAAGAACACTGCCAGGCAGGTAGAAATCAGGAAATGTTCATATGTCCAAACCATACCAAGAGCAGATATTTAACCAAGTCATCTGCATATACATAAGGTGACTAATTAAATAATCATCAATAAAACACCCTGTGTCACAATCACTTAGCTGACAAATTATCCGCGTAAACGTTAAACAACAGAAATGAAATACCTCCCGATAAACTCCATTAGTAACACCAAAAGAGTATGACAGATTTGCCTCATTTGACCTTCATTTTTTTATGTGAATACCACAAAATAAGAATAAGAACTAAAAGTTTTTATAAATAATCTAGCACGAAGTATGAATTTCTTTTAGGACATTTAAAACCAGACTGATTAACAGAAGTGGCCAAAGCAATCAGCCTGTAGTTCTTCATACTGCCCACTGTTTACCTGCTTTGTCTTTTTTTTAATGGCACTAATACAATAGAAAGATTGACTGTGATAATATACCAATTTTCACAAAAACAGTAAAACAAAAACATAGTAAAGGATGCAGTCTCTTCACTGTTTTAAGTATTAGATCGTTTTAGGTGTTCAGCAGTAATATTATCTAATACAATCAGCCTTGAGACTTCATCAAATATTTCTCGTAATGTAATAACCCCATTCAATTCACTTTCAGTGTTTACAATTTGTGCTATATTACTCTTGACACAATTAAACAGTTTATAATAATGTTTTCTCCACAGCTGACAAATTTTATCTAGCCCACTCCATCAATACAGGATGGGAAGCATGTTTCACAGTTATTGAAAGATTATATCCCTTTCCAGAAATCATAACTACCATTATGTAACTTTGAAGATACTTTGAAGAGACTCTCATTATTCTTAAGAAAATAAAGGGAAAATATTTGCATGTGAAAGTTTTTTTTATGATTAAAATAATGGCCCATGCCTCAATCTACCTGCCTAACCTGTGCTTTTAAAGTTATCCTAGCCTCAGCAATTCTGTCACATATTTGCATCATAGTTTTACATTGAGGTCTACTTTCTGTAATAAGAGCTTCTACAATAGTATCATATAAAGAACATAATTTAACTCTATATTCTTGGTTTGAGCACACAAAAAAAAGATGGCTTTTTTTGGTAGCTCTATGACCCAAGACTGAGATTAGTCCAGTGGGTACCCATAGACATCCTCAGGGGTGAATTTAGACCAATCCAGTTTCTCAGGACGCAAACAATCAATAACATGCCATTTTATAACAAATGGCATGTTATCTAAAGTGACCATGTCACATTTAATCTCTTTATTAACAATGGAGGCATGTGCATCAGCGTACATATACAGTGATGGACAGACACCACAGCATTTCTTCTCTTCCTCCAGGCCTCCAGGTGAGTTTCAGGGTCCTCCAGTCCTGCTCCCGTTTTTTTCACTGTCAAAACTTCACCGTCTTCTATAACATTCTGGACGTGTCTGCCTACGTCTTTGTTCTGTAGACAAAGTTTGATTATTAGATGCTATTTTAAAAAGTGTTTTAAAAACAGCCTCCTCACTGAACCTTGACACAGACCAGTCTGTAATGATCTATCAACAACACACAAAATTTATATTTTATTTATTTTGATCCAAAACAAGGTTGAAGTTGGCCTTAAAATTTTAAATAGAATAAGGAAATGTTGTTAATGTGTTGAATAAA
Organism: Neodontobutis hainanensis; assembly: GCA_024349245.1. Lineage (NCBI taxonomy): Eukaryota > Metazoa > Chordata > Actinopteri > Gobiiformes > Odontobutidae > Neodontobutis > Neodontobutis hainanensis. The sequence goes on from JALDNG010000187.1 coordinate 2,531,505, forward strand.
GTTAGTAGCACAGAACTGTCTGAAATATTCACTTTAACTTCTATAAATAACAGTAAACAGTAACAGCAGTCTGATTAGAGCCGGCTGTTCTGGTCTCATAGACTGTCTATGACTGCTGGATGCTGAAAACTGCAGAAAGACCAAGTCATTGATCGACCTCTGTACCAAAGGCAGTATCCTGGGAACACCACGCCATATATCTACGAGTTACTCAAAATACACAAGGGAGGAACTCCACTTCCACTTGAAGTTAGCAGCACAGATTCAGCCTCCTACAATGTAGCCCAACATCTGGCCACCATCTTGTCTTCATTAGTAGGCCACTCACGACACCATATCATTAAGGCTTTACTAACAAAACCAAACATCTACAACTAGACACAGATGAGCCTATTGTCTCTTTTGATGTCACATTCCTCTTTACCTGCATACCTACCTTACCTATGAAGTGTTTGTAAGGAAGAGTCTACTGCAGGACACATCTCTACAGGACAGGACCAGCCTCACCCCAGACCATATCTGCTATTTATTGGAGATATGTTTAAACACTACATATTTCCAGTTAAGAGGTAACTTCTACAAACAAAATGGAGAACGTAGAGAACAGAGCTCTGGTCTCTTTCCCAGGTGCAGTGCCCAGTCACTGGTTCAGATATGTTGATGACACTTGGGTCATAATCAAAGCCCATAGAAGCTTATCAGAACACATCAACGCAGTGGACAAGAACATTAAGTTCACCCATGAAGATTACAACCGCCTGGACAGGACTCTTCCAGTAGAAATTTATAGGACGCCAACACACACAGATTAATATTGGTTGTTTGATTCCCACCACCCTCTGCAGCACAAGCTGGGAGTCATCAGGACTCTTCAGCACAGAGCACAAGAGGTGCCCACAACCTCAGAAGGTAAACAGAAAGAAGAACAACACATCCGTAAATCTCTTAGAGACTGTGGATACCCCAGATGGACAAAAGGGAAGGATTTTTACAACATTCCAGTTCACTTTAAACCAGGGAACACTCTGCGTCAAAAACTGGTCTATTGTAAAGACAAGATCCTCTCACACAAACAAGAGTAATGTGGTCTATGCTGTTCAGTGAAGAGTGTAGTGACAGTTACAGTTATGCTCATAAAGTTACATACCCTGGTAGAATTTGTACTTTTGTGACTATTTTTCACAGAATGCAAATGATAACACAAACAACTTTTTTTACTAATACAGTTAGTGGTTGGCTGAAGGAAAACTGTGTTTTTAAATCACAATGACAACAGAAACTACCAAAATGAACGAAAGTTTACATACCCAAGTTCTTAAAACAATGTATTGCCACCTTTAACATCAATGACAGCTTGAAGTATTTTGTGGTAGTTGTGGATGAGGCTCTTTATTTTCTCAAATGGTTAACCTGCCAATTCTTCTTGGCAAAAAGCCTCCAGTTCTTGGGCTGTCTTGCATGAACTGCAAGTTTGAGATCTCTCCAGAGTGGCTCAATGATATTGAGGTCTGGAGACTGAGATGTCCAGATCCTTCACTTTATGCTGCTGTATCCTATGACAGGTCGACTTATCCTTGTGCTTATCCTTATTATGTTGGAACGTCCAGGTTGATCCCATGTGCAGCTTCTGGGCTGATGAGTGGAAATTTTACTTCAGTATTTTCTGATAACATGCTACATTTATCTTGACATTAATTTTGACAAAGTTTCCTGTGACTTTGTAATCCACACATCCTCAGAACATCAGCGAGCCACCTCCATGTTTCACAGAAGGAATGGTGTACTTTTCATAGGCCTTGTTGGCTCCTCTCCAAAAGTTTATGGTTGTGGTCAAAAAGTTAAATTTTGGTCTCATTACTCCAAATGGCTCTGTCCCAGAAGTTTGATAGGCTTGCCTCTGAGTTTGGCATATTTTAAGCGGGATGCTTTGTGACATTCAAACTAATTTGTGTCAACTTGTGTGCATGTTATCAGGCCAAAATCACCAGGGTATGTAAACATTTGATCAGAATCATTTGGGTAGTTTCTGTTGTCATAATGATTTAAAAAGAGTAAAAACAATTGTTTGACAATAAATAAATAAAGTATTATAATTTATGTTCTTTGAAAAATGAATCACAACTGGTATATGGGTTAAAAGCATCTTCCTTGAAAGTAGCGAATCTTAAGAGCACAACTTAACTTGGCAATTTATCATATTTAAATGTGAGTACATGGTTGTAGCCTCATGTCTCCACACAGAAGCCTCCTGCGTACTTACTTGCTCTTCACAGCCACATTTAAAGCTTTGGCACAACGGTAAAGATGGCCACAGAGAAAAACTACTGGTGCAAGCAAGGCATTGAAGATGGTAAATATGGGCTTTGAGACATATCCACTGTTCATGGAGGAGGAGTGGAGTGGAACACACCTTCTGCAGCAGGTAGAGAGAAGAATCCTGGAGTTTGGGAAAGAGTTTGTCAGCAGACTTCTAGTTTTGGGCAAACAGACAGGAACAACTATACAGGTGTTATGGCTGCTAATTGGGTTTCAGCTAAACACATTTATAACAACTGACAAGGCTCTAAAGTTCAAAAACTATTTTGAGGTTTTGGTGCAAGTGTGTATTACCTAGTAGGTATGTGCCAACGTGATGCATGACTAGTGCAATTGGCTAGGACTGTCTGAATAACAACTTTCTTATATCAAGGCTCTGCATGATGAACAATTGCATTTCTAAACAATATTTCACTATTTTACTATTTCACTGACAAAGAAGTACAAACTTATTCCTTTGATACATATTGACGATGCAACCTTAAACACACGATGTGTGCTGTAATATTTGCCAAGAGACACTATTAACTGAGAGCTGGCAACATGTGTTTGTTGTTTTACTTTGTTACTTCCATGTAATAAAGTTTTGTTCAAAAACAGAAAGTCTCTCAATTGTAGTACTGGAAATGGTCACTTGAAAGCAGTATACACATTTCAAATATAAATCAATTAACCGAATGGAAAGAAACATTTACTTGCACTGAAACCTCACAAAGCAATACCAACAACTTTCCACATCCTTAGCTAACATCCGTGTTCAGGTCAGTCTCGAGCCTCCGAATACCTACATCAGATTTTTTACACTAATAAGACAATCAAAGCTAGAAAAAAGAATGGCAACACTTGTGGAAGTTATCAAAAAGAATAAGAACAAATTTTACAAGGCCGAAATGAAAATTCTGATGCGAAACAAGCTCCAAATAAAAGTCAGTATAATGTTTAATTAAGCATAATCTCAGTGCAAGCATAGTATCTGAATAATAATTGCAGTGGCAGATTATTAAAACTTTTTATTCTTTAGGAACCTGAAAAAGTGGATTTAGACGGAGATGGGGAGGTGGACTTCCAAGAGTTTGTCGTCATGATTGCTCAAGAGACAATTAGCTGCAATGAAACTCCCAAAACCCAGTAAATGTCCTAAAATGTCAAATTTTACATTCACACAAAATCCTATTTGATAGAAATGATCAATGACAGCAAAAATTAGGAAGAGGTACTTTGCTCTCTAATGCTGTGTAAAAATCTATGAGAAAAAGTTAACCGTATGTAAACAGGAACATGTCGCAGTGAAAAGGCTTAAATATGACTTAAGAGCAAGTATATCTGCAGCCACACCTCCACCCCAAACACAAATCCAATGCAAATCTCTCATGAGAACATTAGCAATCTATCCATCCATCCATCTTCTACCACTTATCCAGGGCCGGGTCGCGGGGGCAGCAGTCTAAGCAGAGACGCCCAGACTTCCCTCTTTCCAGACACTTCCTCCAGCTCTTCCGGGGGGATACGAGGCATTCCCAGGCCAGCCGAGAGACATTGTCCCTCCAGCGTGTCCTAGGTCTTCCCCGGGATCTCCTCCAGATGGGACATGCCCGGAACACCTCCCTAGGGAGGCGTCCAGGAGGCATCCGAAACAGATGACCAAGCCACCTCAGCTGGCTCCTCTCGATGTGGAGGAGCAGCGATTTTGAGCTCATCCCAAGTGACCGAGCTCCTCACCCTATCTCCAAGGGAGCACCAAGACCCCTTGCGGAGAAAGCTCATATCGGCCGCCTGTTTTTGGGTCATGACCCAAAGCTCATGACCACAGATGAGAGTAGGATGAGAGCTTTGCCTTACAGCTCAGCTCCTTCTTTACCACAACAGACCGGTACATCGACTGCATTAGTGCAGAAGCTGCACCGATCTGTCTGTCAGTCTCACATTCACTCCTTCCTTCCCTCTCACAGAACAAGACCCCAAGAAACTTCCTCCACTGGAGAAATCCTTCACTTGAGGCAGGAGCTCGCCACCAACTTGTAGGGGGCAAGCCACCCTTTTCCAACTGAGAACCATGGTCTCAGATGTAGAGGTGCTGAGTCTCATCCCAAATGCTTCACACTCGGCTGCCAACCATCCCAGTGCACACTGAAGGTCCTGGCCAGACGTGTTCCCTCTGCTCCCTCTGCTCCCTCTGCTCCTGCTGCTATCTGCATAAGCTTTTCTTGTCTCATCTCGTCTCGTGTCTTGTGCTATCACTTTTTCTCTCTTTTCCTGGATTCTACTGCCTGCGGGACTCCTAAGATTGATAAACTGTGCTTCTGTGGTGTAAGTGACAGTTTAAAAGGATTACATAAAAGAGTCGCACAATCCAAGAGCTGATTCAACACCTTCAGCACGAACTGTGGTACAGAAAGGACAACACCGGGAGTCAGACCTGTGAGCTTCTACGCTGCTTAACGGATATGAAGGGGTTTTCATCTAGAGAAGAGTGGTAACATCGAGAAAACGAGAAAACGGACCGTTGTGCTTTGTTGTAGTGTTCACAGTCCTATCTTGAATACAGGAAGTACTTTGTTTCGGTTGGTAACTGTGGGGTTCCACAGGGGTCTATCTTGGGACCTCATTCTCTACATGCTTCCTTTAGGCCGGTTAATACGCAGCTGTGGCGTATCATACCATAATTATGCAGATGACACTCAGATTTTCATTTCACTTTGGAAATTCACAATGGACCAATCCATTCACTGTGTCACTGCATCGAACAGATTGATGTGTGGATGCAAAATAATTTTCTCCAACTGAACAGAAACAAGACTGAACTAATCATCTTTGGGCCACAGAAACAAAGAGAAAGTGTCAGCAGTCACCTCGTGTTTCTTTCTATAAAATCTAAAAACCAGGTTAGAAATCTAGGAGTCATCATGGACTCAGACTTGAATTTCCAGAGTCACATTAAGTCAATTACATCATCAGCATTTTATCACTTTAAAAACACTTCAAGAGTCAAAGGGATAATGTCTCAACCAGACTTAGAGAAACTTATTCATGCTTTTATCTCCAGCAGGTTAGATTACTGTAACGGCCTGCTCACTGGTCTCTCAAAACGACGGTTAAGACAGCTGCAGTTTATTCAGAACGCTGCTGCTCAGGTTCTAACTAACACCAGGAAGTACAACCACATCAGTCCAGTTTTAAAATCTCTGCACTGGCTTCCTGTTCCTCAGAGAATAGACTTTAAAACAGCACTGCTGGTTTACAAGTCTCTAAATGGTTTAGCACCAGAATATATTTCTGAAATGCTAGTAGCTTATGAGCCTCCTTGGACTCTGAGAACATCTGGGACAGGCCTTCTGCTCGTGCCCAGAGTTAGAACTAAACAGGGTGAAGCAGCGTTTAAGTTTCATGCAGCAAAAACCTGGAACAGCCTCAACTCTAACAATGTTCAAGGGGAGGTTATAAACCTTCCTCTTTAGCTTCGCCTACACTACAACTTAAAGTTTTTTTTCTTTTAAAATGTTTTAAATTTTTCTTATGTTTCTAAATCTTGTAAATTGTGTTTATTCCTGTAAAGCACTTTAAGTTACCCAGTGTATGAATTGTGCTATACAAATAAAATTGCCTTGCCTTACCTTGCCTCTCTAGGTGTCACTGTCGCTGCCCACGTGAGCGTTGAAGTCCTCCAGTAGAACAACGGAGTCCCTGGTCAGTGCACTTTCCAGCACCCCTCCCAGAGACTCTAAGAAGGCTGGGCACTCTGCACTGCCATTTGGCCCGTAAACACAAACAACAGTGAGAGACATATCGCCGACCCGAAGGCGCAGGGAAACGACCCTCTCAATCATTGGGGTGAACTCCAGCACATGGCTGGGGGGCTATGAACAAGCCCACACCAGCCCGCTACCTCTCACCACAGGCCTGGCTCCAGGACATTCTTAGTGTCTGAATGATAACAAGTGACTTACATGACACATTAATACTATTTCTTTAGAATGTGGATAACCCCAAACAATTTGATGCTTTTTAAATGATCTGGATTCAAACGGAGACCAGGTGGTGGACTTTGTAGAGTATATTATCCTGTTTGCTGCAGTGACCCTTATCTGCAATGAATAATTTCTCAAGAGGAAAAATCCATTTCCCAACAAAACATGCTTTGTCATGTTTTGAATTACAGTCTAATAAAATAATAAACTAATAAACTGTGGTTTTCACAGTTTTCAAGCCCTATTCAAAACTACTCATTGCTGCTTTCTATATCCAGTTTGTCCAGTTCCTGGTCAAACAAGAGGTATGGATTAACAGCGATAAGACCCTGAATAGAGGTCTGGCTCGATGCCTGGGGCTGGTCTAGTAAAACAGGTAAAACTGCTCTAAATAAATAGTGCATAAAGCTCTAGGACTGGGCTATTGTTCAATGCCTCTTCTTTTGAAAAGTTACAACATAAAACACAAAGAGACTATGTCCCTGTTTGGAGAAGCAGGATTTGTGCAAACGCATACTTTTAGATTTCTAGTCTACATTTACTAATTAATTTTTTATCAGCCTTAAAATTCTAATGGATTGATACGTAGATGGCATAAATTGAAATGTTAATTATTTAATATTAAGGTTATTTTAACACTTTTTTATTGATATCCTACAAATGATCCATCAAACTATAGCCTGTGACGCTACTACAACACTTCTTTCATATAGGACTTTAATAGTCCCATGACTTTACTCTCCTCTAACATAATGGCCGTCATCCAGCTTTACTAGTGATTTTATTATAGTTATACTCTTCTGCATTTCACATTCGCCCTCAGATTATGTTTTGTATTATGAATTCATTCTAAGATTTTAGGGTGTGCCACATTGTGCTGCCTTAAATATCATTGTGAGAGGCCAGTTGAAGCTTGCACACTGTTCAGTTTCAACTGGTCTTTCCAACTGCTGCAATAACAATGCTGACAAAATTCACACACTTGCAGCATTAACCCTCTGAGGTGGAATAAGTCAGAATACAAAACGCACAATCTAGTGCCATTGTAATACATAAATGAATGTAGGGCTGCTTAATATATTGCAATTTATCATCTCTGATCATCACTGTTATATTAACATACAGTTGTGCTTATAAGTTTACATAGTCAGGTAGAATTTGTAATTTTTGGTCATTTTTATTGTCAAACAACTATGTTTACTCTTTTTAAATCATAATTACAACAGAAACTGTACAAATGACCCTGATCAGAAGTTTACATACCACAGTTCTTATTACCGTGCATTGCCACCTTCAACATTAATGACAGCTTGAAGTCTTTTGTAGTACTTTAATTCTCTTATGGATAAAGCTGCCCATTCTTCCTGGAAAAAGCCTCCAGTCCACTTTTTTGTTCTTTCTGTAGGGCTGCAGAACTAAGTAAGATTTGCGAAGTGCAGCTATGGACTCAGCTGCACTAGTTTTATGGAAACAAATGACAGATACAGTACAAGAAATGAAAACCTCAATGGAGGTGGGTAATTTTAGAAAGTCTTTTAAAGTCATATATGCATTAATTTATTTTTTCACTGTCAACCAAAACATTATATGTAAAAAAAATCACTTCTGAAATATTATTGTCTCTCTCTTTATTATCTGAGTAGCCTTGGCCTTGTGAAGACTTGCATTGGCTCTAAAAGTGAAGCCAGTCACTGACGCTATGTAAACAATATTCGGGGCATTTAGTATAATATTAAAAGTACCATTTGAACTGCTGTTGTCCCACATAAAGCCTGTAAATGAAACAAACACTCCTAAAAAACATATCATATTGCATCTCTGTGAGCTGTAACAGTCACTATATCTCGAAGGACATAAAATAACAATAGATCTAATGAAAATAGGAAGAATATAAAGTTTTTAGACAAAATGTATGTTATGTTGTTGATCTTAAAGTTCAACAACATAAAAGCCACGTTGGAATCGATTTTGAGTCCTTCTCTTTGTTTGAGCTGATGCCATTTTGTAAAAGCTATGGCCATGGTTGACTTGAGAGCTCTCTCTTTCTTTCGGTCTAACTAATGTTTTCTCTTCCTAGTATATTTGGAAAAAGCACCAGAGGGGGATAGTGCACACTTCAAACACAGAATTAAGTAACATTTTTAAGTTCTTACGATGGTTAATTAAGTTGTAGCAGTGATTGGAAACACCGCTACAACTTAATTAACCATCGTAAGGACTTAAAAATGTTACTTAGTTCTGCTTTGAGGAAAGTTACATGCACTTAACACATAGAATGTTTACCCATTTTATAATATATATATTTTTTATACATTGGGCTAGTCCAAACTTAGCTATATATCAGCTTTTTTTTTTTCTCACACATAAATGTCTAAGCCCCAAGTCAGGAAACATGGCTTTGAAGACCTCCAATATCTCGTCATTTGACCTGTATGAGCAGTGGCAGACTGGGGAGAAAAAGTGGCCCGTGAGTTCTTGGCCCACTTGGTCAACTGCTGGGTTTGTTTTGTGAAACTTATTGAAAAAAATGATTACAATGTGATGATTTAGTAATTGTATAACTTCAAAATTATCAACTTAAACCTGATTAAAAACAAAAGTGAGGGGATGAATGTAATGTAAACCTACATTGTTCGCTCCATGAGTAACCGCAGCAACTGACTTGTTTCTGCTACACCAGCTATAATAGTTTCACTCTCCAGAATCTTTTTCACACTGGTTGTAGCTGTAAGGACACGCTCAGCCGCTCATATTTTTATTATTACACTTGCTTATTGTTGCAGTAGTCTTTAGCACTTTTTCTTTTCTATCTCCTCCTAGGGTAGACGCAAACCTCTGACCTACTGGGGGATGTGTACCCCACCATCACACACACAGACTGGACACATGACACAGGACACTGCCAGCATAAATGTTTTTTTTTGTAAATATATTTTGTGTAATTCTATGTATTTTTTTCAACTGTCCTGGACACATTCCTTCACGGCCTGTCCGTCCTGGGAGTGGATCCCTCCTTCTGTGGTTCTCCCTGAGGTTTCTCTTTTTAACCAGCTGGTTTTTTTTGGAGTTTTTCCTCACCCTGATGGTTGTCTAAGGACAGTTGATGTTGTCTAGTGCAGTCTGTTAAGCCCTTTGAGGCGGCTGTTGTGATATTAGGCTATATAAAAATAAATGTCTTGTCTTGTCACATATGGCTAAGTAGCCATGAGCATAAAAACCTCCAAGTGCTGTTGTGATGGTTGATTCATTTTTTTTTTATTCATTTTTAGCTTCTTTCACAAGCTGCTTGTGTTATAGACAGGGTGAGCGCAAACTGATGCTGTATGCGTCTGTAAGGAGGTTGTAGGATACTGCCTCAGATTTGGGACAAGGTTTTTCCTGTTTGAGACAATGATTATTTGAACTGGGGTTGAACAGAAGCACAACAAAAGCCCCACCAAAAAAATCACAATAAGCACCCTTGTGTCACGGGCCGGACCGGGGCTTAATGACATTTTTATTATTCTGCTGTCCGCTGTTCTGCTCTCAGCCGGGCTGCCCTTCAGCGCTTCAGCTCGTGGTGGGCTGCCTGACTCAGCTCCAGTCAGTCTTATTAGGAAAAATATATTTAAGACTTTTTAAGAACCTGCAACCACCCTGGTAAATATAGTTATAGTCTTTTAGGTCATGATCTTTACCGCAACACCTGCGCCTTCTCTTTCCTTCACACAGAGCCACTGCAGTAATATTTACAAAAAATCCATAAACTGAGACCTGGCAATGGGTTGTTTTACTTTGTTACTTCAGTATAATAAAGTTTTATTTAAAAACAGAAGGTCTCTCAACTGAAGTACTAGGAATGGTAACTCGATTGCAGTATACACATTTCAAATATAAATCAATTAAGTGAAAGGCAAGAAACATTTACTTGCATTTAAACCACACAAAGCAATACCAACAAGTTTTACTGTAACAAAACGCTCCCCGCCTGGTGTGATTAAACGCCACTATTAAATCATTAAAGATAATTTCACGTTAGGTAGGACCTAAAAGAATGTTCTCTGTAATTGGTCTGGTGAAGACTTTAGGGCTATCAAATGTTATTACCTTGATCTGTTTGGTGCGTACTTTAGTGTCTTTGTGAGCAAAAAACTGAGTTATGAGTCCAATAGAAAGTTTATAATGGCAGCCATTTTTGCCATTTGAGGTGACAATAATTTTGTGTGTCCATTTAGTGTTCTTGTGCTGAAAAAACATGGAGTCTAAAATTCTTCGGGCAAGATCAATCATCCTTTCCGACAAGCCCCCAAAATGTGAATTATATGTGTGTGTGTGTGTGTGTGTGTGTGTGTGTGGGGGTGTTAAAAGTCCATGTACATCCTTGTTCTTTTAAGTAAGACTGTACAAAGTTTGATGGGATTTTGAGCTCTTTACACGGACTGACAAAATTGGGACCTCAGTCTTTTCACACGACCTCTTACAACCTCTTAAAGCTGGAAGTGCCAAGCGACTCTATAACTTTGATGTGGACTGCCTGTACACTCAAATAGGTGAAAATGACAGCCCACCTTTTATTTTGAAAAACACTTCCTCTTTGACAGGTTTGACAGGAAGAAACAAACCATGGGCCAAACACATTTAAACCCACATTTGTGAATAAAGGGTTTGGAGGAATTTTCTGCGTACTAAGCAGCGCTCAAAGTCCTTTGCAGATTACACAATGATAGATTATTGTGCTCACCTTTCTTTTGCCACCCACTTTCCACCATCCTGCAGCATGAACTGCTCCTTTCATACTATGATTCTGAGATCAACTGGTAAGAGACCTGAACTTATATCTCTATTGGGAGGATTTTACCCTGAAACCAAACCTGATGGACCAGGCTGTTCTGTTCTCACAGTCGTTAGCCAGGAATGGGAAGTGTGACTCCTGATGTGGGAGTAGGACAATGTCCTATCCAGGAAGCATCAGTATGGGAGCATTTGAGTCCAGGTCTGAGATAAGGTAAGGTAACTGGGTGTGGGTATTACATCTGTCGTTAGGGATGTTGCTTTTGATGAGGCAGTGGGATGTGCACTGTTCCATCTAGAGCAGGGGTCTCCAAATCAAATTACTAAAAAAAATCACATCCTCTTAAACTTCATTACTAGCACTTCTTTAAATTCAGTGGGTTCATTGGAACATGAGCTGCTCTGAACATGATTGGAATATGGAAGAACATGAATGAGCTGGCTAAGTGGTCTCATCGAAAGTCAACTTCCCTCGGTGACATCTTCAACGGAACACCGGTGTTGGTTGTTAATTTGCAGTTGTCATCCGCATTGACTGTGGCAATCATATTGTCATGAACTTTAAAAACAAATCAGCCCATTTCAAATGATGAGAAAACAAAATACAATCTGCATGATGCGAATCCAATGCGGTAACATTGACTTTGTCCAACTCAAAGTCAAACATGTTAACTTCAAAAAGTTAGAAGTAGTAATTCTATGACAGCTATGTGATGTTGTGAAATGTTTCTATGCAATATGGGAAGATGAGGTACAACATTTGAAGTAAATTTTGTTCTCCTTTTATGAAGGTCTTTCTCGTCAAGAGACTTGAAGAAGTTGGCAAAGTTGTTTTCTGTTTTTTTGCAGACATGCGTGTCTCAGGGGTGTAAGTGTTTATGCTTTTGGTTTTGTGCGCTGATACTTCTCGTTGTTCTCTAGCTCGCCAAGGGGGTTTGTCTGGTCTGGTCTTGCAGGTTAAAGTGAAGTTTTTGGACTATGGGGTTTTCTCCCCTCGTTGTAGGTAGAAAAGGCTAGGGAGGTCTCTTTTAGCTTTGGCGCACTGTATTTCCAAAAGCAAATCACTGAATTTTCTTAGCTTAGCCTAATTATTGTTTGTTATTTAAGGGAAACTGTGAATGCTTTTGAATAGTGCATCCTTAACCACTACATCTGAGCCATAACATTATTTAAGTCTGTCCCATGCCATACTTAAGCCTGCAGTTGGATACGTAGCCCGGGACGTTGACAGTTTCCACAGAGCATTTTAGCGTGCGCCTCCATCAGTGCAAACTCCTAAGTCATGCAAACCCCAAAATCTATACTAATCAAATTAAAGCTTAAAGTCTCATCTTTCAGACTATATAAACCATTTTAAGACATTAAAACCACATATTTGACACCAAAGCCTGTTTTACAGACACGCACAAAGATGGAGATTGGATTTGGTCTTACCTTTGACGGGGTCTATTGGACTCAAACCGCTACAAAATCCCACAAACTGGGTCTCATTCTGCTCATAAAGGTCCAGGGAATAATATCCAGTAAAATAATTAGGTCCAAAAGATATGTTAGAGCCTCCAAGGCACAAAAACTGCCGAAAAGTATTCCCAACTTGAAGTCAGCTGCGACACTTTATGTCGTTTCTTTTGTAAATAAAAAACATCATTCCTTTTCTATCGCCGAAACAAGCTAATCACATGCTAGACACCTCTCTGTTCTCTCCTTTTCCCCTTTCTAATGCTGTTGGAGCCTTGAAAACACTAAATTGCAGTGCTATGACCAATGTATATAGTTTGCAGTGTGTTTTTATTTGTGGATATTATTCAAAAATATATATTTTATCCCAAAACACTCATTTTGACTATTTTCATATGTAAACATGCCAATTATTATGATATATTAATTTTAATAACTAATATAGTTACACTGTGTGTAAATCCAGATTCCTCTTGGTGTAAGCTTTCAGAAGAGCCCTCATTGAAGTCTGTGGGTTGAAGCATTCAGAACTTATTGCACTTTTTCCAAATGTGTTAGTTTGATAAGATGAATAAATTATTTTAGTGGAATAAAGCGCCTAGACTAACCAACATTAAAACTGCTGTAAAATACTCATTTTTACAGATATTCTTTTCAAATTTGAAATGTGAGTAGTCATCCAGTAATTCTTTTGGCCCACAGTGTGTTTTAGTCCTCAACTACCTGCTGAAGCTTCAGACACTTTTATTTTCACAAAATTTTTAGGCGAGCACACAAAAAGTAATTATTTTGTGTGTTCCAAAGTGTATAAAATTTTATCAGTAATACTTAGACAGATTCTGACTGCTCTGAGTGAAACTAGAGATTGTTACCTTTACAAAGAGCCCACACTTGTAATTAAATACCAGGGGGTTCAATAACAGCAATCATTTTAATTTGGAGAGGTCCCATTACACAGAATACAGCGAAAATGACCCGAAAGTATCAACTGGTTTGTGGATAGCTCTGATTTGCTCTACATGTTCAGCTGATTCTTTGCCATGGTATATTAACTTAAATACGGTGGCCGAGACAGCTCAACACGCTGCAAATGAAGAAAGTACCAGCAAATAAAGAAAACATCTTCATCAGTTTGACAACACGCGCGTTGCAAAAGTTCACAACACATGCAAATACAAAAACGCGCTGCAAATTCAAAAACGCACAGCAAATAACACAGACCACAATGGAAATGTTTTAAGGGGACTCCTTTGAGTGACGAACCCCTAATGGGACCTGCTTATTGTTTGGTCGCCAGTGTTGTTGTCAGTGACCTGAAAGGTGAGTTTTTTTTTACTTTTAGATCATGATCGTATAATTGCTTAGTTGTTTGGATATTGTTGGCCTAAATATATTGTTCGTCACTCAAAGGAGTCACCTTAAAAAAATTCCGTTGTGGTCTGTGTTATTTGCAGCGCGTTTTTGTATTTGCATGTGTTGTGAACCTTTGCAGCGCGCGTGTTGTCAAACTGATGAAGATGTTTTCTTTATTTGCTGGTGCTTTCTTCATTTGCAGCGTGTTGAGCTGTCTCGGCCACCGTACTTAAAGTCCATTTCTTCACTTTCTGTTATATCTAAATCCCTGGTTGCGTTTCTGAATAGGCGTTTCAAGGCTCTGAAGTTTTTTGAGGCTTGTCATTGAACTGGAGAAGCCGAATTGCTTCAATCTCACAACGGGCAAAGTATCTAATAAAGTCACTTACATTTGAGTCTGAGTTGTTTTGGTGTAAAGGTGAGCATTTGCAATGGCTAGGGGCTAATACCTAATACTGTTTGCATCTACTTGAAAGGCGACAGCTGTTTCTCACACCTCTGCTTTGGCAGTAGCTGTGACTGCATCTCTTTCCTACTGCAGGAGCTCAAAAGAGGCCTCAATTTGAGCTTTTTCTAATTTCAGGCTCATTTTTTTTGATGCAAAGCTAAGGCAGGCCTTTGCAGACACAACTTTTGCTATGGCTGTTTGTTGATGAAGAACATGAAGCCTTGGATCGGCTCTTGTAGGACGCTGCCTTGTGGAATGATGCCTTGTTAATCATGTTGATGTTGACTAGGTGATGGCTGTTGCTAATGTCTGCCGTGTTGAGGAGCTATGGGGAAGGAGTAGTAGTAGTCAGCGTTGATTCACTCTAGTGGATGTTGACTGTGGGATCTTTGTCCACGTGGATGCCGTAGTATTACAGTGCCGTCTTGAAGTACGTTTAGTAAAAATAGCCAGGACTTTCTTATATCAAGACTCTGCAGACTGAAGTGCATTGTTAGCAGGTTTAATGACATTCAAAAGGGTGAAACTAAAAAGAAGACAAAATGACATAATAAAAATATGCATTAATAAGATAACTTAAAAGACATATTCAAGTCTAAACATTGTTGAGTGTGCTCTAAAAACACCATCTTAACGACCATGTTTAAAGCGGCTAATTAGCATGTGCTATTACGAATGATGAACAATAGCATTTCTAAACAATTTCACTCTGACAAAGAAGTACAAACTTATTCCTTTGATACATATCAACGATGCAACCTTAAACACACGATGTGTGCTGTAATATTTACAATATTAACAATATCAACAACTTTTACTGTAACAGAACAAGGTATTTACGTGCACTCCTTCATTTACACATCCCTTGAACTTACTATTCAGTTGTACAAGCACAACAATGCTACCATGTGAACTATATTATGGGCCACACAATAATTTCTGACTAACCTCATTTAGTCTACAACCAGTCATGGTTTAGTCTCACTGAACCTGTGTGCTTCTACAGAAATGTGTGTGTGCACTGACAAGTATCTTCTGTAGGTCAGACATTATCTAACCAAAAAAAAAAAACACATTTAAAAAACAAAAAGAAACTCTGATTTGAAAATGTATGTCAGCCCAACATAGCACAATAATCTCCTGCAACCTCTGCACCATGATACTTCATTTTTGGTTGTGCAGCATGTGCCTTACCTTTTATGAGCAGGTGTGACGAAGCAGGTGAGAAGAAGGAGGAGGAGGGAAGAGGCGCCTGCGAGGACTTGGCTCCTGTGTCCACGCCCTTGGGCTCCATATAAACACACTGAAATGACACAAGCGCACCACTCTGCCAGCTCCACATCCTTAACTAACATCCGTGTTCAGGTGAGTCTCGAGCCTCTGAATCCCTACATCAACAAGATCTTATTTTTTATTTTTTTATAACACTAATGACAATTGATTCAGTAATTGTTGTGTATTGGCTGAATTTGCGTCTTAGCATCAGGTGGTGGGCTTCACATTGTCAGCTCCTCTGACTGCCGCTTTGATGAAACATTCTTTGAACTGTGCTTCCAGGAATCAATCAGCTGAAATGGCATCAAAGCTGGATAAGGTGATGGCGACACTTGTGGAAGTCTTCCAAAGGTATGCTGGTAAGGAGGGCGACAAGTACAAACTGAACAAGGCCGAAATGAAAATTCTGATGCAAAACGAGCTCCAAATAAAAGTAAGTATAATGTTGAATTAAGCATAATCTCAGTGCTAAGGCTGAGCTAAGAATCTGAATTATTAAGACTTTTTTTTCTTTAGGAACCTGAAAAGGTGGATTTAGACGGAGATGGGGAGGTGGACTTCCAGGAGTTTGTCGTCATGATTGCTCAAGAGACCATTAGATGCAATGAAACCCCCAAATGCCAGTAAGTGTCCTAAAAAGTAAAATTTTTACATTCACACAAAATGTTATTTGATAGAAATGATCGGTGACGGCACAAATTAGGAGCAGTACTTTGTGTTGAATGTTGTGTAAGAAACTATGAGAAAAAGTATGTAACAGTATGTGAATAAGTACATGTTGGTAAATACATGTAAGTACATGTTCTACAAAGGCTTAAATACGGCTTAAGAGCACAATTATACCTGCAACCACACCCACACCCCCAGCACACATCCACACAAGGCAAATCTCTCATGACAACATTAACAACATTCTTTGAACTGTGCGTACAGAAAACCGACTAAAAAACCCTCAAATCTGGAAGCAGCGATGCACACACTTAAGGATGTCTTCAGTGAGTATGCTTCCAAGGACGGCAACAAGGACAGCCTGAGCAAGTCCGAACTGAAGACCCTGCTACAAAAAGAGCTCCATCTGGAAGTGGGTTTACCTTTTAATTTTAATTTTGCATAATCCCAGGACATGCTTAGTGTCTGAATGATAACAAGTGACTTACATGACACATTAATACTTATTTTTTTTCTTTAGAGTGTGGATAACCCCAAACAATTTGATGCTTTTTTAAATGATCTGGATTCAAACGGAGACCAGGTGGTGGACTTTGTAGAGTATATTATCCTGTTTGCTGCAGTGACCCTTATGTGCAATGAATAATTTCTCAAGAGGAAAAATCTATTTCTCAACAAAGCAATGTTCTGAATATAGGAGCTTGAAACAATGTTCCCACAGCTTTGTCATGTTTTGAATTACAGTCTAATAAAGTAAACTTTTCACCTGATTTGTGTGTGTTTTTATCAGTTTGCTTATTTTTTTATCATCAAGCCCTATTCAAAACTACTTGTTGCTGCTATCTAAATCCAGTTTGTCCAGTTCCTGGTCAAACAAGAGATATGGCTTAAAAAGTGACAATGCACTGAATAGAGGTCTGGCTCGATGCCTGGGGCTGGTCTAGGAAAACAGGTAAAACTGCTCTAAATAAATAGTGCATAAAGCTCTAGGACTGGGCTATTGTTCATTGCCTCTTCTTTTGAAAAGTTACAACATAAAACACAAAGAGACTGTTGTCTAGGAAAATCACCTTTTCTTGGCTTTATTAAAAAGGATCTCTGCTTAACTCAGAACAGACTCTAAGTTGACTCAAAACTTAACTCGAAACCTGATTTGTCCTGGTCTTAGTTAAATAACTGTTATAAGAATATTTAGTTTAGATTAACCAGAGAGACGATGGAGACAGCGTACAATTTAAAATGAAAAGGTCAGGTTTAATAAAGAATGAAGCAAAGCACACACATGTAACAATGGTACAGGATAAAGTTCGCTTGCAAAAGTAAACACTACATGAGATTTTATATAATGCAGTAAAGGCTGTAGGAGTGTTTCATTCACACACCCTCCTTGACAAGTTACCAGGTGCAGTTATGTCTATGTGTTTGGATTAACATGAAGGACATGACAGGATCAGGACTGACATGACCTGAAGAGAACTAGGAGAAACCAGTAATTATTAACTATAGGCAATTTTTAATTATTATAACAATAACCTGGAGTTCAGATTTTAACTTTTGATTTGATTCAAGCTTTAGTACAGCGGTAAAGATAGCAAAGGGCAATAACTACTGGTGCAAGCAAGGAGTCGAGGCATTGAGGATGGGAAGTACGGGGTTTGAGACATATCCACTGTTCATGGAGGAGGAGTGGATAAGGTCACACCTTCTGCAGCAGGAGGAGGAGGAGGAGGAGCAGGAGGAGCAGGAGTGGATAAGGTCACACCTTCTGCAGCAGGAGGAGGAGGAGGAGGAGCAGGAGGAGGAGTGGATAAGGTCACACCTTCTGCAGCAGGAGGAGGAGGAGCAGGAGGAGGAGTGGATAAGGTCACACCTTCTGCAGCAGGAGGAGGAGGAGGAGGAGCAGGAGGAGGAGGAGTGGATAAGGTCACACCTTCTGCAGCAGGAGGAGGAGGAGGAGCAGGAGCAGGAGTGGATAAGGTCACACGTTCTGCAGCAGGAGGAGGAGGAGGAGGAGGAGGAGCAGGAGGAGGAGGAGTGGATAAGGTCACACCTTCTGCAGCAGGAGGAGGAGGAGGAGGAGGAGGAGGAGCAGGAGTGGATAAGGTCACACCTTCTGCAGCAGTTGGAGGAGGAGGAGGAGCAGGAGGAGCCTTTGAGGACGTCCACACCCATGGGCTCCATATAACGACACTGAAATAACAGGAGGGCACTGCTTTGCCAGCTCCACATCCTTAGGGAACGTCTGTGTTCAGGTGAGTCTCGAGCCTCTCAATCCCTACATCAAACATATCTTCTATTTATTTATTTTTTACACTATATTTTTAACACTATAAAATAATTTAGTCAATAAGGGTTGGATATTGGCTGAATTTTGCCTCTTAGCGTGAGGTGGTTCAGATTGGCGTGTGAGATGACATGATAAGAACAATGATTGTAAAGGCAAGAAGAGCATTTATATCCTTGCCTTTGCAACAGACAAGATATTAATCTAAACAGGAACTCTGATGTTTACTCCTAATACAGCAGCGCAAATGTAAATTCCTGCAGGGAATCCTTCTTTTATTTTGTCTGTGCAGTTGCCAGGTGAAGTGACACTACTCCCTGTAGGAGCCTCTCAGATGTCCAGCAAGGTTTTGAATCTAATTTGAAAAAATAGATAGCAATTATTTTTGCATTTCATTAAAAACCACCAAAACCAGTTGGCAGGTGACAAAAGGTGTGGAGATAGGAATGTTTGTAGAGTGAGTCACAGACATTCTCAGGCTTTCATATAAAAAAAACCACACACTACTACTTTAAACGTTTGTTGTGCAATCAGTTCTGTAAAAAGGGAGGTAAAAGATCATCATTCAATCATTTGTAATGCAATAATAATAATAATAATAATAATAATAATAATAATAATAATAATAATAATAATAATAATAATAATAATGCAAGTGTTCTTGTGTTTCTTCTACATAGTGTTGTTTGGACATAATTTGCTGTAAATGAAGATAATGAAAGTCTTCCAAGTGACTCAAAAACTGTACTGTTAATAAATATTACCTTCAGAATCTGCACTCAAGTATTTGTACTCTTTCTGGGGAAAGTGGGAAAGTGATATTGGGACATCACTAAATTATGTATAATAAAGAAGCTGTACAAAGCAGTGACAGGCCAGAGATAAACTCAGCTGTGCATTAACAACATTCTATAAACTGTGCTTCCAGGAATCAATCAGCTGAAATGGAATCGAGGCTAGAAACTGTGATGGCGACACTTTTGGGAGTCTTCCACAAGTATTCTAGTATCGAGGGCGACAAGTACAAACTGAACAACAACGAACTGAAGATTCTGATGCAAAACGAGCTCCAAATAAAAGTCAGTATGATGTTTAATTAAGCATAATCTCAGTGCGAGCATAGTATCTGAATAATAATTGCAATGGCAGATTATTAAGACTTTTTATTCTTCAGGAACCTGAAACAATGGATTTAGACGGAGATGGGGAGGTGGACTTCCAAGAGTTTGTCATTAAGGTTGCTCAAGAGATCATTTGTAAAAAATCCTCCAAGAGCCAACAAGAGGGTGCTCAAAAGTAATATTTACATCCTATTTGTCTGGGTTTTGTATTCCATAATAGACCATATACTTTAAATGATCAGTGATGGCACAAATCAGGAAGCAGTTCTTTGGTGTTGAACATTGTGTAAAAAACTATGAGAAACAGCACTGTACACTGTTGTACGTTACAGAAAATGTAAACATGTAAATGTTGCGGCACAAAGGCTTAACTGTGGCTAAAGAGCAAGTATATTTGCAGCCATAAACACCCAACACAAATCCACACAATGCCAATCTCTCATGAGAGCAATGACAGCATATTGATAGACTTTTTATTTTGAACAATCAAACACAAACACACCACATTTCTATCCATAATACAATATATACATTCAGAAATGTCACCACAGGAAACAACAGCAGCGCGTAAAGAACATGATTGTAATATGACATAATGTAATTTAAGCTCCGCCCTCTCTGTTCTGTTCATGTTCATTCTTTGAACTGTGGTTCCAGAAAACCGCCGGCTAAAAATGCTTCAGAACTTTCAGAACTGGAAACGGCGATGCAGACACTTGATGATGTCTTCAGTGAGTATGCTGCCAAGGACGGCAACAAGGACACCCTGAGCAAGTCCGGACTGAAGACCCTGCTACAAAAAGAGCTCCAGATGGATGTGAGTTTATCTTTTAATTCTGCATAATTCCAGGACATGCATAGTGTCTGAATCATAACAAGTGACTTACATGATACAATTTTTTTTCTTTAGAATGTGCAGAAACCCGAAAAACTTGAAGAAATGTTTAGTGAGTTGGATGCAAACAAAGATGGGGTGGTGGACTTTGAAGAGTTTGTCACTATGTTTGCTTTATTGACCATTATCTGTAATATTTTCTTTAACGAAATTCTCGAGGGTGAGGACGAGTGAAACAAAGTGTTACAATTTACAGTCTAATAAAGTTGCCTGCTTTTTGTGTGTTTTTATCAGTTTACTTATTGTTTGCTTCAGCAAGCCCTATTCAAAACTATTCATTGCTGCTTTCTAAATCCAGTTTGTCAAGTTCAAGTCAAACAAAAGGTATGGCTTAAAAGTGACAAGACCCTGAATGCAGGTCTGGCTTAATGCCTGGGCCTGGTCTAGTAAAACAGGTAAAACTGCTCTAAATATATAGTACATAAAGCTCTTGCACTGGGTTATTGTTCATTGCCTCTTCTTTTGAAAAGTTACAACATAAAACACAAAGAGACTATGTCCCTGTTTGAAGAAGCTGGATTTGTGCAAACGTCTGTTCGCCCCAGAACGAGGGGAACTATGCACTATTCACTTGTCACTAGTCTACATTTACTAATTCATTTTTTATCAGCCTTACAATTCTAATGGATTGATACATAGATGGCATAAATAGAAATGTTGATTATTTAATATTAAGGCTATTCTAACATAATTTATTGATATCCTACAAATGATCCATCAAACTATAGCCTGTGAAGCTACTACAACACTTCTTTCATTTTAAACCTAGATGTAGGACTGCAATAGTCACATGACTTTACTCTAACATAATGGCCGTACTGTTGTTTGGGAAAATCACCTTTCAGGTTTTCTTCTTTCTGCTTAACTCAGAAAAGACTCTGAGTTGACTCAAAAGTTAACCCAAAACCTGTTTCTGAAACAAACTGTGATTTGTCCTGGTCTTAGTTAAAAAACCCTGGGTTCAGATTTTATCTTTGGTTCAACCTGCTGCAGGGGAAATGGTGCCTGGCTCGTCTCAACCCCAACAACCTCAACCATTTATAACTCTTTATCTCAAACAGGGCAGGCTTTCCATAATGAGGATACTCATAAAGAAGTACAGCTAGGGCCGTTCAACAATCTCTAGGATCCTTACTTCATAGGACTCCTTTGGAGGAAACCATCTGCCGAATGTGTCTTCTAAATGTTTCCAAACACAACCTCCTCCTAAGAACTAGGTCTTGTCCAAGGACAAATTAAGGACACATTAATAACATATCTTTTGATTGTTTTGAATGGACATAACCCTATTATTAGTGTTTGAGCTGGGACTGTTCCCCCCTCTCTCCCAGCCTCTGCCCAAGTGCACTTTTTGTGTATTGCCTCACTTTATAGACTACCACACACCAAACTGGCCATGGCCAAAGAGACACTTGCTTCACAAACTTCTGTGACGTACTTTTGGGCAATAACCTTTTAGACAATTAGGTCTTTTAGTAGTGCTTCATCTCATGTTATATCACACACACCAAACTGGCAACAGTGAATAAACAGACTCTAATCTGTGTGCCTTTACACCTGTGTTAACTCGACAGGAGTGACAATCAAATGTGACAAAGATACAAAACTCAAGCACGGTTTAGCACGGTTTGCTCACTGTGTAAGTTCAGTCGTTTTTAGAGGCAAGAGACCCAACTGCTCACAGAGTTTAAAGTCTTCCTCCAGACAAATGTCCCAATAGGGCTGACAAAGCAAGGGTGTAATTGAAGGAGTAATGTAAAGCCTAAAAGGAATAAAGCGTACATAACTGTATGTGATGCAACTTAGATGTGAAACATTAGACACGATTGTGGTTTAGGATCAAATGAATGAATTGATTGAGTGCAGAAGGACAGAGGCTGAGGCAGACAGTGTAAATAAAATGTTTAGGTGTTTTAATATATAATAATAACTAATTAATTTAATTTCTTCTTAAGGTTAGAAAACTATGGTTAAACTTAAGGTTAGAGAAAACTATGAAATTCCAAAAGGTATGTTGATATACTTAATTTACTCTAGTCTGTATGAGGACACATAATAAAAATGAAGAAAAGAAACCATTACAATTCTGTTATCATATAGTCTGTCATATAGTTTTAATTTGTTAAAGCAGGTTGAACACGTGTATTGAAAACTGTTTTTCTTGTTCTTCAATAAAACAGATGTTTACGACTACCAGGTGCTCTAAGATGCATACATTCAGCAAAGACCTGTAGGTAAGTTGTTCACATATTTACAGTAAATTTGTAAATCTTTTTTATTGCAAATGTTTTTCTTTTTTGCACAGGCCACATTACCAAATTGCTGTGTACACTGAATTGTCTTTTTTCTTTTTCTTTTTCTTATTTCTTTAAAGGGTAGGCACAGGGAGAGAGTCTCTCTACACAGGGTGAGCCCGTCCTCCTGTGGTTACAAACTCGGCGCCGGGGTGCGGTCCCTGGCTTTACACGCTAATCGCTCGATAGATCTCCATCCATCCATGGTAAGGCTGGATAATTAAAATAGTAATTGGAGATACAGTTGTGCAAGTTTACACACATACATTATTTGGCCATTTTACAGAAAATATGAACGATAATGTCGCGGTGTCCCCAAATTCCCTGTGTTTCGGCGAGGGTGTGTGGCCCTTTAAGACAGGTGACGTCGGGCTAATCATCGACGAGGAGCGCCGGCACACCTGGGGAATCACAGGGACCAATGAGGGGTCTCATTGTTTAGTTTAAAAAGAGGCACGGAAAAAGACACAGAAGGAACAGAGAGGGAAGGGACACGACGGAGCGGACGGGGAAGGACCGCCGGACGAGGAGAGGGTGTACGGGATCGCGGAAGGAGAGATGGGCCCTGGCGGACGCCGGGCAGGGAAGAAGGAAGCCGGGAGGACCTCTCGTGACCTGAGCCCAGTGGACCCAAGAGAAGGCGACCGGTCGGGCGAGTGCGGAGGGCTGAAAAAGAAGCCTGGACCCCCCCTGAGACCGGAGAGCCTAGGCGACCGGTCGGGCGAGTGCGGAGGGCTGAAAGGGAAGCCTGGAGCCCCCTGAGACCGGAGAGCCAAGACGAGGGACTGGGACGGACGAGGGACTGCGCCGGTAACAGAGGAGGAACAAGGAGGAGGAACAAGAGAAAGGGGAGATGGCAGTTGGACGATGACGGAGTCGGAAGTGTCACGAATGGTCACTAATGGTCAAGCGGTTAGTTACAATTTTTTGGAGATTGTCCCTTCTGTGAGGATTAACTCCCTGTTATTTCCTATTTTTATGAGACTCTAACACAGCACTCGCTTCTACACATTAATGACTTCTGCTGCTGACAGATCACTGTAGGTGGATGCCAGACCCGATTGCAAGTCGGTTGGTTAAAGTCTGGTCTAACCCTATAACAGCTCCGTCTGTAAATTTAAGCCCCGAGTGTGTGACTCCTCTAATGAGCGCTATCCCTCAAGACAGTCCCATTTTTTAATAGAGGATTTTAATAGAGGTCTTACCTTAGGCTTATGTACGGCGGTCGAATCTCCCTGTTATTCTGATGTCCAGTGGATGATTTGGACGGCCTGCCTGTTTGTGAGTCTGACTCTGATAATCAGACCTCTGTGCCGATGGGAGAGGCTGTTTAGGAATTTAAAGAACGACCTGGAGAGTGAATATGTCTTTATCCCAGCGTTGAACTAGGCCTTTATTAAAAGGTTAAACAAAATATTACAATGTAACACTTATGAATTTTATTTCCTCTTCTCCCAATTTTAACCTCTTACTCCCTGTAACATAACATACTAGGATTGACCTTTTCCAGAGTTTTTAGAGGGTGAGTTAGATTTTTAGAGGAAGGAGTAGAAGGTCGCTGTAGTTAACCCACACTGGATAGAAACTATCCTAGGAACGACCCAAAGGGATACTGGTGAGGGAAAAAGAGGTTTGGTCCTTCAGGCAGAGCCCCAAGAAGAGACAAAGTTTATAGAACAGCTTAACAACACAAAGTCTTCAAATACTGTTTCCACACAAAACCTTCACTCGAGTACTAGACTCGATGTGTTTAAGAGTAGAGTGAGTGAGACAGATTTTTAGAGGAAGGAGTAGAAGGCCGCTGTAGTTAACCCACACTGGATAGAAACTATCCTAGGAACGACCCAAAGGGATACTGGTGAGGGAAAAAAGAGGTTTGGTCCTTCAGGGCAGAGCCCCAAGAAGAGACAAAGTTTATAGTACAGAGAGTACAGAGAGTAGACAAAACGTACAAAACGTACAATACAGAGAGAGTGGGGTTTATGCAGTTCCTTTGATATAGTATTGACCCCTTATCAAATGGATCTGCAAGACCCAATTTGTCGGAGTCTCAAGTCTTCCTTTTATACCATCTGGACAGGGTGTAGTCGTGACGTCAACACACATGCGCTTTGACAACCTTTTTAAACTCTGTGAACTCTCGTAAGTAGGACACTGAGTCTTCTGTAAACTCCTGTGACCTGTCTTGTGAGCTTTGTGTGTATTTGTCGTCCAAAACTCTGTGTGTGTGTCCCTGTCCTAATATGAACTCCATGAGTGTCACGGCCTTTTGTGAACTTCAAGTGCCCTGGCTATTGTGAGCTTTTGTGTGTACCTGCCGTCCCAGGCTCTGTGTGTGTCACTGCATGTCATGACTTCCTGTTCTCTGCTCACAGACAAAATTTGACCTATATTCTAACCTGCTGATTCTAGGCCTACTTAGAGTTAAACTCCTGGTTGTCTTTTATACTTAAAACATTTTGCATTTTGAATAAAACATTTTCTTTCACACTTCCAAAACATCATTGAATTACATTTAACTCTGACATTACTCTTAAGCATTTTACTCATTATTTTTAATTATTTACAAGTCTTCACTTTTAACACAGTGTCCATGTGGATCTGTGTCCTCCTTGGTCCTCGAAGTTCCACCTAGTCTTCCGTATTCACTACATCCCCCTCTGGAAGTTCGAGGGCCAAGTTGTCTTCCAAGGGGTCGTCATGTATCTGAAGGTCTCCCATCCTGTCGGCAGTGGTGGGAGGGTGTCGTCCAAAGGTCCCTCTTGGGTCATCGTCCAAAGTCATTATCCGAGTGTCCTTGACTGTCCAGTTCATTCATCATTGCCAGAAATGCATAGGCCCTTGTTCTTTCAAGCTCCCGCTCTATCAAGCGGGACATGGCTGCATCAAAACATCTCTGCCTGAAAAGTTCAGCATCATAAGAGGAGGGTACACAAGCAAGAAGAGTGCGTGGCGGGATAAAAGCCACTCCATGGTCGTTGGAGGGGTCAGGAACCATTGCAGCACCCTCGGGCTCCATCCAGGGGTCCTAAATAGTGGCTTGGCCTTTCGCTCCCTCTTTGTACAAAGGACAGCTGTCCTTGCTGTATATGTGAAAAGTGACCGTGGACAGCGCAGTGTTGTAGTCTGGATCTTCAGCAACATAGAGGAGAAGAGGGCCATCGGGGGTCAACCCATCTGGTCCCTCCGTTTCGTCCTCTACTTGGGGGTGCTGGCCCTGCAATCCCAAGGATTCCTAGAACGCCCGCACCCGCTGATCCCAGACATTATCGGCTCTGAAGTAGAGTAGACAGCTAACAAAGCACTCGCCATGGACTGATGTACATCTGTGCCTGAGTTCTTGAGTTCCCCCTCTGGTTCAATAGGGGCTCCACCATTAACCTTGTTCACAGGCCCTAGTGATGGCCTGTGCCATTCTTAATACTAAGGAGCCTTGGGTTCCTGCCTTTTTGTCCGCTTGTTCCTTCCAATGTGGAAAAATAAAAAATCTAGACTGCCGCTGATTACAGCTGTGTTCCAGTTGTGACCCAGTCATGCAGGATTGGAAGAATGGTTGGCATTTCTACCTCTGGTGCTCCAGGAA
This sequence comes from Neodontobutis hainanensis, assembly GCA_024349245.1. Classification (NCBI taxonomy): domain Eukaryota; kingdom Metazoa; phylum Chordata; class Actinopteri; order Gobiiformes; family Odontobutidae; genus Neodontobutis; species Neodontobutis hainanensis. Next base: position 2,557,936 of record JALDNG010000187.1, read on the forward strand.
GGAGCCCAGGTCTGCTTCGCTACTAATTTTGTCTAGTTTTCCTGTGATTATTCTTTCTCTATCATGTATTTCGGTTGGTTCTTCCCATTGTTCATCTATTAGATGCAATGTCTCAGAGAGGGCATAGTACTAACCTATAACCTATTCTTCCTATGTAATACATGGTGGTCATTCGCCCAGAATTATATTGTCTGATATCATATATTCCTGCCTTAAAGCAGTTACATGGCATCTCTCTGGTGCAGTCAATATAGCACACATCATACCAGGGAGACTCTTTATCCCAGCATTTTGACCATACTGTTATTTATATTGTCTAGCCAGCTCCATGTGTCCTAACGTCACAGGAACCTGTTTCTGAATCTGAGGCCTAATGTGCCTCATTCTTTGCCATACTTTGTTAAAACACTGATGCCCACATAGGCAGCACTGTCCCAACAAATACCTTTTTTTTTTTTTTTAATTTTCTATTTTACATATTCATTCTCCTAGTGTCCAGGTTTTGGCTCTCCCAAAAATAAATTTTCATCTCCAACGCCAGAGTTTCACCTTGCCTCCAGTCACACACAAAGGGGTTTTATCCACTTCCCTGTTTCCCATGTCTCTCCGAGTTACTCTTCTTGCTGCGCATATTTCAGCCCTTTGCAAGAACGTTTCCCCCTCCAAGAGTGCATGGTTGTCAGAAATTATGGATTTTGCTAATCCACGAAGGATATAACAATTTCTTTATTTTCGGTAAGGTTTAATTTGTTTCAGGTGAACGTGCCCTTTATCTCTTAAAGTCACAAAGTCACCTGTTATAGCGGTGATTACATCCTTTCCCTCGTTAGAATGGGGTAAGCTAAGTTGTTTTATTATTTTAACTAATTATTTTCCGAGGTTCGGGAGGATGTTTTCTTTCACCGTTCTGACTGCTCGTTCTGCGATGCCATTAATGTTAGACATATGTGGTATGGACCATTCTGCTTGTATTCCCAGCAATTAGAATAAGTTTGTTATATATTTGTTCTTAAAGTGAATTCTATTGTGCATTCTCAAACTCTGAGCCTCCTTTTTGTCATATACTCTGCTGTTTTTGATGCCACTACTACACTTGTTGCTCTTTTCATTGGATAAATCTGTCCATTACCTCCAGCATTGTCTAATATCACAAGGAGCAGCTTATTTAGTCTAACTCTGGCTTGTGACGTTTGACCTACATCTGCAGAGAAGTGGTTTTCTGTTTAAATTATGTCATGCTTTGTCTCTGCTGCTCACATGCCAGCTTTGTCTCAGGTGTAATTCTAACAGATTTCATAGATCATTCTTCTATTAAACTCTTCATTGACACTGCAAAACAATTCTAATAATTACTTTAATATAACTGGAGAAACTCTGTATTAAGACTATGTGATTATTAAGTAAAGCCTCCTATCATTAAAAACTTAAAGAAAATAATCTGAACTATTTCTAAGGTACACTAAAGGATAAAACAGAAGTTACAAAATAATTATGGACCTAAAAAGCTCGAATACAGCAGGTGTGAATGGCATAAGTGCAGTAAAATCATAAGAGCCATTATGAACAAAATAATAGTCCCTCTTAAATGCTCTATAATAATAATACTCTCTCTGCTTTATGTAGAAATAACTAAACTGACAACAGTTGCAAAAATTATCCTAGCATTTAAATTGGGTTTAAATTAAAAAATAACATACCACAAATAACAAAATTATCAACCATATCTATACTGACAATCTTTCTAAAACGTGGAGAGAATTGTCCTTAAAAGATTCTACTTGAATAAATGTAATACACTAACCTATCATACTATGGCTTTAGAAGGAATAACACAAACTGTAAGGCAATACTTGACCTTGTTGAAAGATAAAAAAAAATATGCCATTTACAGAGGTGAGTGTAGGATTGGAGTTTTTCTCAATTTATCAAAGCCTTCAACACCACTGATAAAATTATTTTAGATAACATTACAGTGTTGAAGGCACACAGCTGCTGCAGAAGTTACCTATCTAAGAGTAAGCATTATGTACTTAGAAATAACTCACAAACTCAAAGGGAATCATTCTACCACTGCTCACTTTAATCCTAAATATAAATGATTTCGTAAATTTCTCTAACATTCTACATGAGGTCATTTTTGCTAATAAAACAATTTATTCTTGTCATTAAAAAAAATTGGAACATCTTCAAAATCTTAAAAATGAGTAAAAGGTAAAAGTGGACACTTGAATAAATGTAATTTAATTATATTAAAATATTAATAAAACTATTTCTATTATATTTTACTCAAAATGTAAATCAAAAGAACATTGACTATATATAGATTAGGACAAATGGCAGAGCTATTAATAAGATAGAATCTGTTGAATTTCTCGGAATATTTATTAATAAATGTTCAGACTTTGAAAATCATACTAATTAATTGACATAGAATTTATCTGAATATGTCGGCTTGTTTCTCAAGTTAAAACATTTTCTTCCTTCTGAAGCTCTTCTGACCTGGTACAGGTTCCTATTTGCCTCACATTTAAATTACTGTAATATTATGTGGTTCTACACCTATTTAAGCTACTAAAAAAAAAATGTATAAAAAATAAACTGCAGATCTTAAAGAAGAAAGCTATAAGCAATATAGTTGGCAAAACTAAAAAGGTCTATCTGATCCCTTTTATTTGTTTATTTATTTTTATATTTAGATATTTTTATATAAGTACAAACTTCGGAGGCTCACTAAGTACAAAACTTTTCAAAACACAAGTATAATGTACAAAGTAGTTTTCAATCTAAATGCCAAATTTAGTCAACTCAATCCAATATATCTCTGTTATGGACAATTTTTTCTTCTTATATTGTCTTTTGGTTATTCATACACTACTTTAACAGTTTGCTAAACTCCTCTTTAGTGCCTGCCTGCACCTTGAGGTCTGTGGTTTTTGTCCTTCCTGTCACAGGATCTTGCCTTCACAGTGCAGACTTCAGGTCGTAAAATGGTGCTGTGGGCTGGTTTAACAGCCAAGTGAACACTGTAAGAATATCACTACATAATTGTGCTCCGTATCTATCTGTACGGGTCTAGTGAGCGCGTGCATCACAGTAACACCATGGTAGCCGAACCAGGCGGCTCCGAACACTGGCATGATTATGGTCTGTACCTTAGCTGGAGTAGCCTACGTGTGGCATCAAATACTAATCTAAGGTAAGCAAACTGTTAAGACTGAGGCTTCAACACGCTGAGCATAATGCATATATTACATGTAGCACCTGATGCACTGTGCCTGCTCGTTCTGAGTCATTCTTTTGAAGCACAACTGTTCTGTCCTGAAGCTCTCTTCTTTCTGTAAATGTCATTACTTGGTCATAGTTTTTCTAATAGAAAATGTTATCATACTGCTTTCGCAAATCCTCCTCTATGGAGTACTTTTGTTTTAGCTGGGTTCCATACCACTGCGTCTTTTTTTACTAAATGGCATTGTTTTGAACTTTACCACAGTCAGAGTTACTCTTCCGTCCCAAACGGCATGTCTGCTGCTCTGGGGGCACGGACGCTGTACTCGACTGGAAGAACTATGCACACGTTCCATGTCTTCCAGGTCAACTTCTCTATAAATTACGGCACCGCCACTGCGGTCCGTACTCTGAACCTGGTCCTGTCGGGTTGGGTCTATCATCGCGGTATCTCGAATAGGCTAGTCCTGTCTCACAAATGGATCTAGTCCTAACAGATAACTCTGTGGGTAGAGGCTTATTGATTTAAAGGTAGTAGCTATAGGAGTGATCAAATCCCTTGCAGTTTACCCGTCTCTGTCCCTTTTTACAATGGTTCCCTGTATTTCCAACCAGAAATCGCTTGCTCTTTTGGCTAAGTCGTTCCCAGCTATTTTACCTCCTAAAACAGGGCTTTGTTGCCTGAACTTAACTCTCTCAGGGTCTTTAAAGCGGGTTCGTGGCTTTGGCAGGACTACAATATTGGTTGATATTGTGAGTTTATGAAACAGGGGCCTTACCAATAGTATCCCTATTTCTCACTGCCCCACGTATGGGCGCCATGTCACGAATGGTCACTAATGGTCAAGCGGTTAGTTACAATTTTTTGGAGATTGTCCCTTCTGTGAGGATTAACTCCCTGTTATTTCCTATTTTTATGAGACTCTAACACAGCACTCGCTTCTACACATTAATGACTTCTGCTGCTGACAGATCACTGTAGGTGGATGCCAGACCCGATTGCAAGTCGGTTGGTTAAAGTCTGGTCTAACCCTATAACAGCTCCGTCTGTAAATTTAAGCCCCGAGTGTGTGACTCCTCTAATGAGCGCTATCCTCAAGACAGTCCCATTTTTTAATAGAGGATTTTAATAGAGGTCTTACCTTAGGCTTATGTACGGCGGTCGAATCTCCCTGTTATTCTGATGTCCAGTGGATGATTTGGACGGCCTGCCTGTTTGTGAGTCTGACTCTGATAATCAGACCTCTGTGCCGATGGGAGAGGCTGTTTAGGAATTTAAAGAACGACCTGGAGAGTGAATATGTCTTTATCCCAGCGTTGAACTAGGCCTTTATTAAAAGGTTAAACAAAATATTACAATGTAACACTTATGAATTTTATTTCCTCTTCTCCCAATTTTAACCTCTTACTCCCTGTAACATAACATACTAGGATTGACCTTTTCCAGAGTTTTTAGAGGGTGAGTTAGATTTTTAGAGGAAGGAGTAGAAGGCCGCTGTAGTTAACCCACACTGGATAGAAACTATCCTAGGAACGACCCAAAGTGATACTGGTGAGGGAAAAAAGAGGTTTGGTCCTTCAGGGCAGAGCCCCAAGAAGAGACAAAGTTTATAGTACAGAGAGTACAGAGAGTAGACAAAACGTACAAAACGTACAATACAGAGAGAGTGGGGTTTATGCAGTTCCTTTGATATAGTATTGACCCCTTATCAAATGGATCTGCAAGACCCAATTTGTCGGAGTCTCAAGTCTTCCTTTTATACCATCTGGACAGGGTGTAGTCGTGACGTCAACACACATGCGCTTTGACAACCTTTTTTAAACTCTGTGAACTCTCGTAAGTAGGACACTGAGTCTTCTGTAAACTCCTGTGACCTGTCTTGTGAGCTTTGTGTGTATTTGTCGTCCAAAACTCTGTGTGTGTGTCCCTGTCCTAATATGAACTCCATGAGTGTCACGGCCTTTTGTGAACTTCAAGTGCCCTGGCTATTGTGAGCTTTTGTGTGTACTACCTGCCGTCCCAGGCTCTGTGTGTGTCTCTGCATGTCATGACTTCCTGTTCTCTGCTCACAGACAAAATTTGACCTATATTCTAACCTGCTGATTCTAGGCCTACTTAGAGTTAAACTCCTGGTTGTCTTTTATACTTAAAACATTTTGCATTTTGAATAAAACATTTTCTTTCACACTTCCAAAACATCATTGAATTACATTTAACTCTGACATTACTCTTAAGCATTTTACTCATTATTTTTAATTATTTACAAGTCTTCACTTTTAACACAGTGTCCATGTGGATCTGTGTCCTCCTTGGTCCTCGAAGTTCCACCTAGTCTTCCGTATTCACTACAGAAGGAAGCCGGGAGGATTCCACGAGAGACCCGAGCCCAGGGGACCCGGAGGCGTGACTGGTAGGTCGGGAAGCGAGGGGCCGACGAGAAGGCCTGGGGCGACCCGCGACCAGAGGGAGAGCCAGGGACTGGTACGGTCGAGGAACTACGGCGAAGAACCGATGGACTGGTGGAGAAGGAGAAACGGCGGCAGAAGCAGAAGAGAGAGTGAGAGACGGAACTCCGGAAGCGACAGATCCCTGGGGAGAGACCGTGTACAACGCTCATAAACGGCTAAGTATAGGGAGGTGTCCCTAACTGAACGGATAATGTACCTACCTGAACTGTATGATTGTGTGCCTGAGGCCATACCTAAACTGTTTGCAGCGTCGTCCTGCCACGTCGGGAGGGCTGAGGAAGAAGCCTGGACCCCTGAGACCGGAGAGCCGAGACGAGGGACTGGGACGGACGAGGCACTGCGGTGATAACAGACGGAACTCTGGGAGCGGCAGACACCTTAGGGACAGCGCCGTCTTGCCACTACGGGAAAAGACCGAGCCAAGGCTCGAGAACTGCCCAGCTGTGTTCCCGCAGACGAAGGAAGAGACCTCGTACAAAGCTGCAAAACACGATAAGTGAAGGGACGTGTCCCTAATAACGCTGTGTGCAATGGGGTTTTACCTGTGTTTTTAGAGTGTTGGTTGAACCAGAAATTGTTGTGTGTTTTAGCCAGTTAAAGTGGTGAAGGACTGGGAATGCGAGGCCAGCAGGACCGCCGGGAGGGCAGTGAAGGACAGACTTACCGGGCTCCGAAGAACGGACTGAAGAGCCGGAATAATTCCTACCGTCGCCCTTTTACAGACTGCTGACACCCCATTATATTGTGACTCTTTCTTTTATTAGCGACCACCTCTTTTCTTTTAAAACCTTTTTTACCCTGGCCTTTTATCGGATTTTAACTTGGACTCTTTTAAATCTTGTTAATAAATTGTGTGTTTTATTGTAAACGTCGGTCCCCTCGCATTCTTTGTGGTAACCTATTCCGGTGATCAGAACGAACCTGGCCCCTTCGGCAGGGCCCCCGTGACAATAACACAAAAACTTTTTACTCATAGTGGTTGAGTGAAGCCATTTATTGTCCAACAACTGTGTTTACTCTTTTTAAATCATAATGAGAACAGAAACTACCCTGATAAAAACTTTACATACCCTGGTGATTTCGGCCTAATAACATGCACAAGTGACACAAACAGGTTTGAATGGCTACTATATCCTCATCCGTGATATCTTTGCTTGTAATCAGTGTGTGTGAATAAAAAGGTCAGTTTCTGGGCTCCTGACAGACCTTTGCATCTTTCATCCAGTGCTGCTCTGACGTTTCCTGATTCTGAGTCATGGGAAAAGCAAAAGAATTGTGAATGGTCTGCGAGAAAAAGTAATTGAACTATATAAAACAGGAAAGGGATATAAAAAGATATTCAAGTAATTGAGAATGATAATCAGCAGTCTTTAAAATGAGGGATTCTGTGCAAACTAAGTTAAGGTAGTAGGTAAGGTAACAACTATTTCAGACAACACTGTCTGGAAAATTGATGTGGCTTTTTCAAGATGCACAATAAGGAGGCACTTGAAGAAAAATGGTTGCATGGTTGCGTCGCCAGAAGAAAGCCATTACTACACAAATGTCACAAAGCATCCCGCTTAAAATACACCAAACAGCACAGAAACAAGCCTCAAAACTTCTGGAATAAAGTAATTTGGAGTGATGAGACCAAAATTTGACTTTTTGTCCACAACTATAAACGTTACATTTGGAGAGGAGTCAACAAGGCCTATGATGAAAGGTACGCCATTCCTGCTGTGAAACATGGAGGTGGATCTGATGTTTCGGGGATGTGTGAGCTACAAAGGCTCAGGAAAAGATGAATGCAGCATCTTATCAGAAAATACTGGAGGAAAATTTGCACTCATCAGCCCGGAAGCTGCGCAAGGGACTAATTTGGACATTTCAACATGACAACATCCAAAGCACAAGGCCAAGTCGACCTGTCATTGACTACAGCAGAATAAAGTGAAGGTTCTGGACTGACCTGACCTCGATATCTCTGAGCCACTCTGGGGAGATTGCAAACATGCAGTTCATGCAAGAAACTCCACAAGAAAGGCTTTTTGCCAAGAAGAATGGGCAGATGTTCCATTTGATAAAACTGACTGATTTGAGTGCTCGTTTGCATAGTAACCAGTGGGCCAATCAGAAGCTCGCTTGTTGAAAAACTGTCAAAACAGTTCAAAACACAATATGTCCCTTCATCTCTATGCAGACAACTTGCAGGTTTACCCTGCCCTGACAGTCTTGACTCCATCAACAGATGTTTAAAAGAAACCAAATTGTGGCCGTCTCAGAATTTCTTTTGTTTGAATGAGGATAAAACAGAATAGGCTATAATAGTAATGTGTTTGGCACGTCCGACCTGCCCAGTGTCTCAGCTCCTGGTCCTGTTGCTTTAGCCCCCCATCTTAACCATGTGGTCAAAAATTGGGAGGTGAAACTACACAGTTCTACCCAGTAAGTTACGTTCCATCACTGACCTGCCTCTGTTTAAAACCAAACTTAAGACCCATTTATTCAGAATGGCTTTTGCACTTAGTGGCTCTGTGATCGAGACCTGAGCTAAACTCAGCATCGCAGCGCCCTCTGACTGCTGTTCTACTTCAGGCAACTTTCAATTTTACACCAATATATATATTTTTTCAATATATATATATTTTTTTGTATTCTCCCACTTTACTTATCTACGTTTGTCATCTTTGTCAAGACTGTTCAAAAATACATCTACAGCTAGCAATAGTAATAATTTGTTATACTATTAATAGATATCCTTGTAATTATAAGCTTTTTGTTGTATAGAAATATACATTTTATCATTTAAAAATGTAGTTTCTCTATGATATCTAATATAGCATCTGTGGTTGTTAATAGTTTTTTCCCCATATTTTAATAGATATATAAAATAGACACGTTGATGGATACCTTTTTTTAAGAAACTGGTTATTTAGAAATCATAGTCAAAGAAGTGCTGTATTTTTGAGATGGAGTAAATATGTGTTAAACCAGTTTTGTTTTTTGTTTTTCAGTTTCCTTACCTGTGCAACTGCAGGTCAAAGACCTCAGGAGCAACCTGAAAGTTCAAGAAACCTTTCAATCTTTGCGCACTACTTTATCATTTCAATCTAAAAAGAGACAACACAATGTGTTTTATGATTTATGATTCTTTTCCACAATAACTTTTCTGCATATGCTGAAATAACACTATAGTGATAAATTAATGATTTAAAGTTTATTTCACTATTTTCATGTTATTTAAAAGTTTTTTTAAACTTAAACACACAAGTTATTAGCTCTGTGCACTTAAATACAAAGTGTATTAATCTTGTCAGATTTAAGAGTTTGAAATACAGTTTAAATATGCCTTCAAACCAAACAGGGACTTTTTGAGAAGCTCTGGAATACTTTTATTGTCTATGCCAGGGATTTGGATTTAACAGATGACAATGACTGAGATGTGTGGACACTGCAGTTCACTTTTGAATAATAATTTGTACCACCTGATTTGTACAACTCATGTATCCTATTTTATATTTTGATTTTAAGTGATAAGTGATAAATATTTGTAAACTGTTGCTTTGTACAGAGATGGTTTTCTGATAGGCATTGTGGTTGTTTGTCTTGTGTTTATGTATGCACAAAACTTAATAAATATATTCTGGCAAAAAAATATGCCTTCAAACCTAGAAGCACATAATTATAAAAAATAAGAGATTTGTTTGAGATTAAGTTTATTAAAAAGAAGCTGAAGTTGTAGATGGACCAGGATGTGATGTCAGATGAAGCTGAGGAAGATGAGGCTGGGCTATGTCAGCTGTGCAGGAGCAGAGAAGAACAGAGCAGTAGATCGAGGACTTGACTGCACTGGACTGGACTGGGGAGGGCCGACAAAGAAGCAGCAGCAGACAGGAGCTCTGCAAAAACAGAACAAAGTAAAAAGTTATGTTTAAAACAACATTGGGCTGTTGGGCCTGGTCACTTCTGAACATGAGATGTGTTAATCACCTGAAAAACACTTTTGTTCACCAGCTCACTGTATGTTACTGTGTGTGTAAGGACTGCTATTATAAAATAGTTTGATTGGACTTTATTTGAACTTACATTTGCATAACTATAATACTTTAGCCCTGTGACTAACTGACCATTGTCCAGGGTGTACCCCGCCTCAGGCCCAAAGCTGGGATAGGCTTCAGTCACCTGTGACCCCTAACGGGACTAAGCGGTAAAAAATGCTTGACTGAATGAATAATACTTTAGTTAATGTGAACTGTACTGGGTCAAAGGTCATGTCTGTCATGTTTAAAACCTGGCTTAAACATTTACCTGTGACTGTTGTCATGATTTACAGATGACAAATGTACAAATATAAAACTAACACCTGCACTTTAGCTGAACAATATTTGAGAAAAATAGGCCTTAGATCTTTAAGATCAGCAGTAGCTCAGTGGGTAGAGCAGTCGTCCTTCAACCACCGTAGGTGGTTCAATTCCCACTTTCCCTTCAGTTCATTCTGTCGTTGTGTCCTTGGGCAAGACACTTAACCCACCTTGCCTCCAGTGGCTGTAACACTGGTAATTATACTGCTTTGGATAAAAGCGTCAGCTAAATGAATAAATATAAATATAAATATAAATATAAATATAAATGGTGGTGAAGGAGCCCATTGATCCCAGCTCTCTTCCAAACAAGTACTGCAAGCTCAAAAAGAGTCTGAGCAGCAAGACGTACCTGGAGTGGCTGCAGCAGGTCAACCAGCAGGCTTTCTTCTGGGCACAGCTCGGGAGTGTTCTGGGCAGACCATCGCCAACCACATCGAGGAGACACAGTGTGAGGAGCAGGACGACACTGGATTGGACAATGGTAAGCTTAATGTAGCCATTGTAGGTAAAATACAAAAATACAAAAAAAAAAGCAATGTAGTGCTTAATCAGAGACAATGTTTAATAAAGACCATTAGTAAAGTGTTGAACACCGTTTCATATTTTATGGTTAAATGCCATGCTAGTATTGAGTTATCGAAAGAAAGACAGTGAAGAGTTGTAATTCATTGTTTGGCCAGCAGATGATGCCACTACACTGGAGATCAAATTATACTGAAGCAAAGTCATGTTCAAGCCTGGAACCTTGGGCACCGCCATACGGCGATATACAGCGATATACCGCCGTCCACCAGAGGGCAGGCTCCAAAAGCAGAAATATAAGGAAAAACCCAATGGTGACTTTACAAGTGTAAAAATCATGTTTACAGCCTGGTACAAAAGATGGCTCTGGTCTCTAGAGCTAAGTTTTTACTACATGACAACACTATGTTAATTTTTGATTAATATGTCTGTTTATGCTATCTGAAAGCTATTTTTAATTTTTTTTTAACTGTGCAGTAAAAGTGGAAAAGCCCGGATGTAACTGCCATTTAATTTCCCTGTCATTATGACAATATCGGTGAATAGGGGACCAATGGGCGGATAACATCCATATTATTTACAATCTATGGTTATGGTTAAAATTTGTAGGGATGTGTCAGACTTATTGACTTATTAAATACAATTTAAGGTGGCATGGTAAATTATGAATTGCCACTAGTTTTGATTGTTTATTTGTGATTGATATATTATTTTGCAAATATTAAATGCAATGAAGTGTCTTGTTTTTGCATTATTCCAATAATAGTCCACTAGGTGATAGTGTCTTAGGCACTAAAGACTAAATACATTTATGATGAACAAAATATGATATGACTGTTGTTATGGGAGCATGGAAACAACACAAAGGGCTGTCTGTCTGAACAGATATAGATGTAAATGATCTGGGGCAGAGGCTGAGGCTTCAGTTGTATTTGTCAGGGCTGACAGTCAGGTGATGGTATAGCTCCGCATCTAGGCAAACATTGAAGCACTCATTTGTCACATTCAATCCTTTTATTTTTACCTTAGCAAACATGTTTTTATGAGTTACAATAAGTTATGTTTAAACAATGACTTCTGCAAGCATCCAACACTGACCTTTAACTTTAGTTTCTCCAGATTCTTTAGATATTTTGACATTATGTTCTGTAGTTAGCTCCTCCAGGTGTTTTTAGTACCACTTACTTTTCCAGCTTTTAGTTCGATGTTGTTTATCTTCTGCTGTCAATGGTTCAAATGGTTTTATGAGATTTGCAAATAATTGCCTTCAGTTTTTATTTTCCTTTACCAGTGACTAGAAAGAATAGCCTATTGATTATGATGAATAAATGTTTGAACAGATATTTAAATGTATTTGATATATCAATAATAAAATAACATACAATCAAATAATATTCCATAAATCAAAAGTTAGCTTCTTTCAGTCAGTTGGTTTAAACGCCCTCAGTGGCTGGTCAAAGCCCGTGAATAATTGCTACTCAATGCCCACTTTTAGATTTTGGTGCGTCTCTTTTTATTTAGTTTTTCATATACACAAACCCTGAACTTACGATGGTACAAAGTGGTACCATGTTGAAATGTCTACAGAGGCAGATATTTTTACACACCATGATACACCTTAAAAATTACCAAAAAAAGCTGGTCTCAGGCAAGCCACAGGAACATTAGGCTCCTTGAATTTTTTTATAAACAAGCCATCAATGTAATATTTTATTCCTCTTTTAACATCTTGACCAGCATACTACAGATGAAAAAGCTGTTGTTTTGTTTTTATTTACTTATGTTTGTTCATGTGTTTTGTGTAATTGCGTTATCCCCATAATCTAATCTTATCTAATGTGAACAATAGGCTAGTATGGGCCACACATGAAAGTTGTTTTTGATTGCCTACTCTCACACCAATACAATAGTAAATGTTGTGCATTTATATACCACTTTTTTGTTCCCTTCTCAGGCTCTTAAAGCACTTTACATGATGCTTCCATTTACCCCTGGGGCAGATAGAGAGGGGGGACTCACAGCCTTCTCCGACCACCACCAAACGCTCCTCCACAGTCACACACATTCACACACCAGAGCTACGGACACTGGAGGCAAGGTGGGTTAAGTGTCTTGCACAAGGACACAATGACAGTATGAACCTGGGAGAGCTTTTCCAAAATGAGCGTGGACTGACAATTATGTACTGTGTAAGAAAGAAATGATTCTAACAAAGAAAACCACTTAAACACACACACACACACACACAACAGTAATCCAATACTAAAATAATGTGTAGGCTATACCAGGTGTACGTTCAACACAATGACCTCATTCTCCTGCAACCCAGTGGAAAACTACTTCATTTGAATGTTTAGGGTGGTGCAGCGTGTGCCTGACCTTACATGAGCAGGTGTGCTGCAGCAGGTGAGATCATGGAGGAGGCGCCTGTGAGGACTTGGCTCCTGTGTCCACGCCCTTGGGCTCCATATAAACACACTGAAATGACCCAGGCGCACCACTCTGCCAGCTCCACATCCTTAACGAACATCCGTGTTCAGGTGAGTCTCTGAAGCCCGGTATTATCGTATTTACACTACGACATGTTAAGTTGTTGAAATATGCTAGCTAAACTAAAATGACAGTGACGCGTGCTATTTTACGCTATTTAACAGAAGACGTTGACGCCAGTTGCTCCTAATTTATGGGTTTTAAATACGGAAAGACGGAATGATTGTTCTCTAATTGGCCGCTTTGATTGGTCGCGTGTGCGTGGTGGTTTAGTGCACGTGGACGCAAATTCGAGGAAACAAACAATTCAAGTAGGCAGACTGATATGTTTTTATTTTATTTTTTATGTCAAGTGTAGATTCGTTAACTTGAGTAACTGTTAAGAAATAGTTGAGTGCCTTGCAAATGTGATTCCATTTGTTGGTTTCCTACAGCTACTTGCACAAAAACATGTTTTTCACGGACTATTTTCGGCCCCACATTCGTTTTCACTTCTTAAATTTTGTATCTCTCAGAACACCTCTTGCCAGATACTGGACTATTGGTAGCCTATTGCAGAAGGTAGCTATAGTCTACAACACTCTGCAAATAAACCATGAATGTCCGTCTTGAGACAGGAGTGACTTTCTATTAGGATTTTGGTGAATAAAGCACATGTCTTGTTTCTAACCAGTAACTTTTGATAGCGTAATACAACAGCTCAAATGGAACCTCTAAATCTGTTGTAGGTTCCTTGCAGGTGGTATTTTTATTTTATTTATTTTTCTTGTCCCTGCAGTTGCCAGGTGAAGTGACTCCCCTGTGTAGCGGCCTATCAGGTGTCAAGCAAGGTGCTGACTTAGATTAGATGCTGTGTTACTCAAATTGAGTCAGAGGGTTATTTTATTTTATTTTATTTTATTTTTTTTTTTTTTGGGGGGTAAATATGTAAATGGCTGCATTGGATGGTGTTAAGCTGTACATCAGCGCATATTAAAATATATTGCATACATATTCTAAAGACTGAGCAGGTATGCAACTCGGTCACTAAATATGGCTTAAGGGTATCTCTGGCTAAACACACTTGTACCGCAATTTGACACTTGTGTGAAACACCACAAATCTCTTATCCCAGCATAAACGACATTCTTTGAACTGTGCTTTCAGGAAACGATCGGCTGAAATGGAATCAGATCTGGGAATGGCGATGCAGACACTTGTGGCCGTCTTCCACAAGTATTCAGCTAAGGAGGGCGACAAATACAAACTGAATAAGTCTGAACTGAAGACTCTACTACAAAACGAATTCCAAATGGAAGTCAGTATGCTGTTTAATGATGCCTAGGCCACTGAGAAACACTGATGTACATGGCTTTTTGTATTTAATTTTTTACTTTTCTCTTTAGAACCCCCATTGCCCTGAGAAAATTGACGAAATAATGACGGATTTGGATGAAAATGGAGACGGTGAGGTGGACTTCCAAGAGTTTGTCATTATGGTTGCTGCACTGACTGTTGCCTGCAATGACTTTTTTGAAGAAATGCTCAAGAGCGAGGGAAAGTAAAATCTGAAGTCCAAATTAATTTTCTAAAAAAAATACAATGTTCAGATTCCCTTGTCCTGGTTAATAAAGCTTGGTTTTTCACCTGCTTTTCTTTTGTATTATGCATATTTATCAAGCACTATCAAAGCAATATATGCTTTCTGCATCCATCTAAGGTCCTTGTGTTAAAGCACTAATAATATATTTCACTTTACTGACTGTAGACTATGAATGTATTAATCAACCTACAATTCTTGAGCATGATTAAAAGAACTGTAGTGCTGTGTATGAAACATAAATCCCTGATTTGTCCTGATACCATAACCTACAGCTGCAGTGTATCTAAACTATTAAAGGCATGTCAAACTTTAACTATGAACCACATTCTTGAACCAATTGCATTTTCAGAACACACAAATTCAATGGTTTAATTCTGGGATGAACTAATACTAATGAAAACAAACTTCAGTGTAATATAACTGTGTGAACTTCTTTAACCCTGGCCATAATTTCATAGTAAATTAGTCATGTACAAATTCTGCTTCCACGTTGTCAGAGGTCCAAACGGATACATTTCTGTTGTAAATAATACAGCACTGCCTAATGGCATGCCTAACCTGACCTAACTGACAAAACCAAAAGCCTGGCAAAGACAGCCCAATCTTTTGTTTTGGTCACATCAAGATTGCTGAACGTGGTGAACTTAATCCCGTCTGGAGAAATTCAATAGGGGCTCCTTTAGAAGTGGCAAAGCTTTGTCAATGATGCAACCCCTGCTTGTTTGACAACCGGTTATACTCTTTAGAATAAGAAAGCCGTGTAATGCTGCACCTGGGAGTGGGTACCTTTTAAATGTAAAACTGATGTAGATATTGCGGTGGCTTACTTCCTATTGCTGCTTTGTGTTGCATTATCATATGTCGAGGATGGGCCATGTTTCATATACCAGGCCCTGTACTATGAAGCTAGTAAGACATACCTGAAAATGTCTCTCCTACAGGTATACGGATAAAAATAAATATCTAGGAAAAATGTACAACCAGAGTTATAAAAACAATACACAGATCATTCTCCCCAGTTCCACTGAATTCTTAAACTCGTTTGCAGTTTGCACTGTAAACATGTGTCTGCAGGTGACTGACAATTAGGTTTATTAACATTAAGTTATTAGCACATATTCAGCCTAGTTTTTATTGCTTTGGTTTAAAAAAAATATATATAAAAACAGCACTTCATTTTTGCAAAGTTAAAGCATTTAATAATTTAGATACAATGTTAAAAATGCAAACTACACCCAAACATTAAAAATATGCATTTCTACAATGGTGGCATGCTGATAAATTAATGATGTAGGAATTATGTATTTATAATGTACAGAACAAAATCTGGATCATTATGTTGACGCAAGACGGTCATAATAAATATCTAATACAATAAAAGGCCATTCTACTATAGGCACATTTCCACTGATGGAATGTTCTCTCTGTTGTTCAAAAGCCTAATGCAGGGGTGGCCCGTGGTTTGCAGTATACTATTCTTCCACCAATGTCCAAACTAATACTTAATATGATGAAGTGGGAACCAGGATGCTAGGTCTGTAACATGGTAAGAGTTTGCTGATGATGTCTCAGGCAGAGTCCGGTACCACAACATCAGACACGCCAACACAGTGTCGCACCACTTCACTTTGCAAACGGACATTTTCCCAATTTCAATTATAATAACAGGTTTAAGAAACAAACACATTAACTATGAAGTAACCCATAAAATTATATTTCTCAGTAGACTTTAATACATACAATTCAAATAAAAAAGATTTTAGTGCCAATTGAAAAATAAAATCTTGTGGATTCTGGATTTTATTTTCACCTAATGACATACTTATAGTACATACTTATATAACTTATGTGAGTGAGCATCATATTGGCCTAATAACACAATGGAGCCTGCTCAGTAGGAAAAGGTCTAGAGCTTTGTAACTGAGAATGTGCTGCATTAATACCTTAGTTTGAATGTTTGTGAACAAACTTTAAGCTCATCACTTTATAAGAGAGCTGAGTGATTAATGCTTTTGTACCATAGGACAATAAAGGTAATTACAATGTGTCAGGAATATTCTATTTCTAGAAATCCTGCATATTACGTCTTTAATGTAACATATAGTAATTGAAATAATACAAGTATTATGAGCATTGATTATTATACAGTAGCCTACAGTTTAAATATTAAAATAATATGGGCTCTATTTATTGGGAATAATAATATAATAACACTAGAATAATAATAACCCTAATCCTAACACAATAAGGCTGGCAGCTCATTTACAAAAACAGAACTCAGTCTCTGTAAAGATATTTATACAAAGTGAGAAGGGTAGAAGGATATTTACTGTTTGTATTATTGAGTTGGACTGTGTGTTAAATCGTCAATCCCTCAGCCTCAGGCTGTTTGACTTTCCATCAGCAGCAAACCTCTCGAACTTAGGTTTATCACACATATCCAATGGGTACTCTTCCTGCTAACCTTGTTTAGGAAGTACTGTTCCCAGCTCCAACCAATTACACATGAGCATGAGTGACCCAAAAGAGAATCACAAAGTGGTATTTGGAGAGACGCAGGACTTGGGACTACATATTAATTGTTGCTTTGAGAGAGGGAGGGGCTCACAATGTAGCCACAATAAGAAACAGCGCGACCAGATGCTTTTTGTGTAGTTTTAGAGCAACAAATTGCATACAGGTTGGCATGTCTGCGACATGGGAGGACTCTCTTGGTATGTAGCATGGGCTCAGTCCAATGCCAATTATTCCAGCATAATGCAGCTATACAGCCACCCTCTCACATTGTTATAAACAAGGAATTACTCGCTTCTTTATTCTGGCTAATGTCAATGGACAGGTCATAGCTTGTAATGGTGAATATTCATATATAACTCTTGTATTACTGATGCTCCTCTCCTGCTATTGTACTGTGCCACTCAGTAGAAATAAGGCTAACAGTATGTCCAGACTCCATAGACATAAGACCACAGAAAAACAGATACTGGATAGATACTGGCCATTAAAGCTTTAGAGCCACCAGGACAAAGTTTCTGGGAGAAAAGTTAGGATTGAAGAGAGGAACCAACTGACTCTCAACCCCTACAAAAGACAAGGTAATAATTAAGGTCACTTCTGAGTAAGAAATTGTCGCAAACCAAGCATCCTGTAGCTCACCATTCTCCTGCAGGTAGATCATTCGGTCCAGCAGCACCAGAGTCTCTACAACGGGAGCCAGCAGCAGAGCCAGGCTGAAGTAGACCACCACTCTGCCCTGGTCTTTAAGCATTGCCTCCACGCGCTCCTCATCGAGGGGCAAATCAGTTTGTAGACCGACCCGGGCCAGCCCCAGACGAGCATACCTTAAAGCAGAGTATAAAAATGACTATATTCTGTAGGAGCTACAGTGGCAAGAAAAAGTATGTTAACCTTTTGGAATTTCATGGATTTTGTTCAGAAAACCATAAAACTCCAAAAGGTTTAACATACTTTTTCTTGCCACTGTACAGAATTGTTATTAACCTTATTGGAGCATTAACCTCATCCTTGAGCAGACAAATTGAGCACTACTGAGGCATTTAGAGCATTTATAAACTGAACTGATTTTATTTCTATTTTTAGAGTAAAATCCTCATCTGAACTATTTCCTCTGGACAGATAACATGTCTCTGTACGACACCATAGCTGTTAACATGCTCTATAAAGGATTACTGCAAGGCGTGGAACTGCAATCTTCCACTAAATATTGCCAAAAACTACACACCGCACCTTTAAGCCATTTTAATAGAAGACTGATAAACATGCTTCCATCAAAATGGAAATTCCGATCAACTCAAAGAAAACCTAGCAACTCAAAGAAAACCCACTGGTCAAACATTGACGCTATGGCAATCACATTTATTTTTTTTAATAGCCCTAATGTAGCACACACAAGAAGTGTGCTACATTACCTAATATGCATTTGTGTAATTTTGGCCATCTGTCGACTATGGCAATAATATTAGCCAAATTGGTTTATCAATTGGATAATGTAGTCTTAAGCATCCAGTGACTTAAAGCTGTAACCTTTAGCTGGTGTAGCCTTAATGCTTACATAACAGCTGAATAATGATCCACACACACTGATTTTTGCTGGCTAACGCCCTCTTTTCTATTGTAATGGATATAATAGAGATATACCTCAGGAAAGATTTTGAAAGCCAAGCTCTCCCCATTGAAATGTAGAATAATAAAGCCCAATTCAAAGCCTTCTCTTCTCTCCTTCTAACATTTGATGCTTTTATGCATTTTTTTTAATTGAGGCCAAAAGAAGAGTATTTTAATTGAATTAAATATCTGCAAAATTACCTGTTTAATATTAGACAATGTAGAAAAAAAACTTTCAAATGTGAAACTTTAATAGGTTCCTTTAGGTTGGTCAGCTCTAAGGTATCAAAATCAGCCTCATCAGTCTTGTATGTCATTATAGTGGTGGCAAAAACAAAACAGATGAACCGCACTCACTCTGTAAAAGGTAACAGGTGGGCCTTCTTGATGGTCTGGATCCCTGCTCTTCGTAGATCTGGCCTCACATTCCTGATAAAGCTCTCCAGCGTGGCCCTGTAGCAGTGTGTCCTGAGCAGCTCGCTGTGCTCCCTGAGCCGTTGGACATAGTCCTCTATAGCATGACAGGCCCCCTCCCGAGCTTTGTAGGACAGCTGGTGTCCGGGTAAACTCTTGACCCAGGAGCTCATGGGGTAGCCAAACTCCAAGGGAGGGTCTGGTGTAAGGAAAGCTGGCCGGTCCACCAGTCCTGGAGGAGCGGGCTTCTCTTTAGTTGTTATTTTCATGTAACAACAAGCCACAGAGGTGATGCCACGCACGTGTGGACAGTTGACAAAATGGCGGAGAAGAGTGGCGCTCAAGTCACCGCAGGCATGGAGGCCAGTAAGGACAAAGTCTGAATACCTTTCCTGATCATCCTCCACAGTCTCTTTGTTTACATTTGGGACTCTTGAGCAGCAAGACTTTTTATCTGACTGCTCTAATGTTGTCATCTCAGAGTTTTGTGAAGGTGTATTAGAGTCTTTTACTTGATGCTTAGAGCCTTTTAGTCTCTTTTTACAAGGGCCGAAAGAACTAGGGGGACTTTGACCAACACAGTTTGGGGTTTTTAGCTGCTTGAGGAAGTCTTCCCATGATGCATTAGGGTTTACCCAGCCGAGCACATGACGAGGAGAAGAGTCCAGATTTGGAAAGGAGCAGTTCTACAAGAAAAAAGATATTCACCCTAAGTACAATTTGATATTTGTATCTGCAGCCCAGAAATAGAAAAAGTAAAAGTAATATGTCAAATTTAAATAACATATATAATAGCTTTGTGACTGTAAATGGTTCAGGGAAAAGTTGTCAAAATCTCGTACTTTAAAATACTGAAAAGGAACTGAAAAATGTACATAAGCAAGATACAATAATTAGTATAACGTCTACTACTACTTTTGAACACACTGCACCAGAACTGGGGGTTAAACTCAGGACCTCCTAGTTTTAGGGTAGCACTGCTATCCACTTCAAGGAATAAGCATATTTTCCACTCATTTACAAATTATTTTATTTTTGTGACTGTGGAGTGAATGAATAATGGATATGTAAAGCGTCTTTGCGTCCCCTGAAGAGCACTCTATAAGATTTATGTAATGATATTAACAATAAGAGGGTTTATTTGTTGCTTCTTTTTCATTCAGACACTGTTTATCAGCTTCACTTTAGGCTACTTCAACATTATGATCATTATGAGCTATTATCCCTATCATGTGTTATTTATGACCAAATAGTGAATTTTAGGACACATTTTACCCCCATCATGTGCAGTTGCTCAGTGGTAGAGCAGTCGTCCTATAACCAGAAGGTTGGCGGTAAGATTCCCGCTCTCCTCACAGTTCATACACTTAACCCACCTTGCCTACAGTGATGTTCCAGCTGTAACATTGGTGGGTGAATGGAAGCTAAATGTAAAGCCCTGTGAGAGTCTGCTAGGTGGAAAAGTGCAATATAAAATCAATGTCAAAAGTTTCTGTGTTGGGTTTGAAAATGATTTTTGCTGAGCACAGAGCATAACGCTTATCATCACTGACCTGAATCTGTAAGTGTGGACTAACCTTTTTTTGTTGTTCTTTTTCCAAAGCCCATAACAACTGTTGGTCAAATACTGACGCCATAGAAACCAGATGAGGATCAGCTTCTATTGCAGTAACTGACAGTCCGAGGCCGTAGGACAGGAAACGTGTCAGATGACCCTGTTTAGATCAGCGCACCAGATTTCATATGGTACATGATGGTTCATTACTCATTACTCTGATAGTCATTACCTGTCCCGACCCCACATCCACCACTCTGTGGCAGTCAGTCTCATCACAAATGTGCTTCACCAGCTAAAATAAAAAAAAATCTTAGCCTGAAATAACACACATTCAATTTCTAACTAATAATAGTAAAACAAAGAATATATAAACTGTACCGTCCCCAGTTTGCAGATTTCATGTTGTTTCTTTGGTTTGACATGTTTCCTGAAAATATGCCCCAACAGTGAGCTCTGACTCTGGTTTTCCTGGAACTCCTCAGGTTTTACCATCCCAAGGACAGTCCCTCTGTTGCGCTTGTCCTCTCTAGGAAATGCCAAGGCGTGCGCTGTGGAACGGAAGGCCAACAGTGACAGAGGCCATACTGAGAGATATCTGTAAATGAAAGAAAATGGGTATTACTTTTTAAAACAGATAACTCTATTTGATTATTAAAGACTATTAAAGTGTTAGTGTCTGTAATGGGAAAATGATATTTTCCTCTTTCACATGCTCTGTGCTGTCCTTGACCGCAGCAGAATGATATGTGCACCACCTGTGCTACTGTTTTCAAACTGATACAATTGTCTTATACAGAGACAACTCTGTTTTCTGGGAAAACCAGTAAAATGCTGATTCATGTTAGACGGCTCACTCTCTCAGAGCCAGTGTTTCATTTTTCTTATCTGCTGTGATTTCAGTATAAATTCTAAGCCCGCCTAGTTAACATTGGGACTGTTCATGCAACTCTGTACACAGACAGATTTGTATTTTCCATTCCTCCTTTTGCAAAAGATGTCTCTGAATTCTTTTTCCTTTTTCCTTAAATAAATCACCAAAAGACATCTGTTGTTTTCTCTCAAACTTATTCCACAATAATATATTTATTTTTTCAACCACAATTCTTGGTGTCAGAAGTGGGATCGAAGATTGACGGCTGGACCCGGCTGAAGGACAAGGGTGTGATCAACCAGACCGCTCCAAGAGGTCTCCTCTTCCCCACATTTTCTTCTGGATGGGAGGATTGTCCGATGCCGACCCTCCAATCGTCATCTCTCGATCCAACGTACTCAAATAACCTCCAAGCGGTAAAATTATTACAAATTTATAAATTAAGAGAAAACATTTTGTAACAGTGTCTAAAGGTGATTTTTGACTGTAACAAGGCCTAGACCAGGAATGGTCTATTATTATTACCATAAGTCAGGATTGAATGAGTAATAATAATTTCTGAATAGGTTTTGTGAAAAGTTTTTTCTTTTGTTTTATGTCTGGACTGGATTGTCCTAATCTGAAAACCGAGACCGGATGGTCCTAAAATTATTAATACGGCTGGATTGCCACATAATAATTTTAAAAGGTTTTGTATCTGTATTAGAAACCCTGACTGGGAAGGTCTATTATTGTTGATTTGAGTCTGGATTGACTGAGCAGGATTGCCATTCGACAGTAATTTCTGAAAGGGTTTTCTAGAAGCCCTGACCTGAACGGTCTATTGTTATTACCATAAGTCAGGATTGACTGAGCAGGATTGCCATAAAATGAGTAATAATAATTTCTGAAAGGGTTTTTTAGTTGTTTTTTAGTTGTTTTTAGTTTTTGTTAGTCTTGTGTTGTTGTTTTGTGTTGTTTTTGTTAGTCTTGTGTTGTTGTTTTGTGTTGTTTTTGTTAGTTTGTGTTGGTTTTAGTAGTTCTAAAGTTTCTCTATAATCTGTCTGAACCTTAAATACTGACGAGTATTTAATTAATCTGAAATATGGGATCCAATACAAGTAAAAACAGTCCTGCAAAGGACTTCTGTGAATTCAATGTGATATATATGATAGAAACCTGGCCAGGAGTTGTGATAAAATGGATGAATGGAAGTTGTATGGTTTTAATGGACGAATGAGTGAAAGTAGTTTGACTGCTTTACGCAATAGAATACAAGATGCAGAAAAGAGACTTATGTCCAAAAATCAGTAAACCCGAAGCAAATAAAGGAGATTAAAAGACATTATGAATATTTAGAGATGTGGGAAAAAGCAGCTGAAGCAAAGAAACAGAAAGAAAAAGAAAATAGGGAAAGAAATTTAAAACACTTAGATACAGTAAAGGGGCCATTTCAAAGCATAGGTAATAAAGCAACTGATAACATAACTAATGCGATGTCCTCTTGTTTTCCGAGTCTGACCCAGCCTGTTGGTCCGGCACTCATGAGTGAAGACGATGACCAGACCTACGTCACCGCTCTCGCTGCTGCACATCTCCACAGTGAAGAAAAGGGAGGGCTCCAGAGGCAGAGACAAGCGGCTCAGACACATGCAGCTTCTGCAACAGCTGCTCAACTGTACCCAGATCTGACCACACAGGCTGAAACAAACGCCCTGATGAATACAGGACTGTCAAGTCCTGTCACCAAACCTCCTCCATATGACTCTGCCACCAGTCCTAAGAACTCTAACAACCCCTTCACAACTGAACTTTCATCAGACAAATCTTTCTCCTTCCTGTCCCCGTCTCACACGAGAAGCAAGACACCTTATGGGGCTGTGTTTCAAGCTCCTATGATTGAATTTCGAATCCAGCTCCACCACCACCAGCCCCAGACAATGAAACTGAAGTACAACGCCAAAGACGACTGGCTGAACACCCTGCGTCTGTGCTTATGTATCGCTCACCAGACCCGTCAAGATGGACTCAATTAATCAAAGACAATATACCTCCTATTAACAGAGGAGGCGCCACAGTGGGCCAAAAATTCAAACTGTTCTGTCAAGTGCACAGGCCCACCGGTGCAGAAATCCCTGGTATTCTGAGAACTATCTGCAACTTAGAAGATTACTCAAAAATTCAAGCAGCGGTTGAAGACCGTGACGGCATGAATTCTCTTCCCACAATCCAATGGGACGACAACACTGACTATGCCAGATACGTGAACGCCATTGTCACCGCTCTGACCCAGCAGTTCCCAGCCCGCATGGACATGAACGTTTTGATGTCACTAAGACGTGGAGAAGATGAATCAGTCATGTCTTTTGCCGCTAGAGCACGCCAACATTGCATTCAACACAGCGGCCAGGCTGCCACTGCCTGGACAGCTGAACACACCAGTACATTTGAAGAACTGTTCAAAATGATGTTAAAAAAACGGCCTTGGAAAAGACATTGTTAAAATTATGACAGACAAAATGGTGGGCTCATGGGACACAAACCGTGTCCAAGAAATTCTCCGCTACGCCCAGGACGCAGAAACCAGATGTGCCAATAAAAAAGAAAAAGTGGATGCAAAATTGGTCTCCACTTTTGCAAAAATGACCTTTGCCCAACCATCACATTTCAACAGAGGCAGAGGGCGACTGAGAGGAAGAGGTCGTGGACGTCCAGACAGAGACGAGGTTGAGCGACGCAGAAAGTCTCAACTGTGTTTCATTTGCGCTGAACCAGGCCACTGGGCTGACAACTGTCCCAAGAAAGAAGAGACCGAGCTGACCAACGCTCTGACACTGCTCTGAGTGACCCCAACTGACTGGCTGGTGATGATGAGGAACCGAGGACTTCGCCGCAAAATGAGATGAGTATAACACACGAAAAGGACACCACACCTGTCACTGACGATGCACACAACACCGCACCGCTCACAAGCAATGAAGACGCGCTTGCAACTGATCCACTGCTTGCTTTAGTGACAGAAACCATTAAGAAACTTGAAATGACAAAAAAGCTGAAATGTTTAAAGGTACCTATGCTAAGTTAACAACATCGGTGTGTGAAAAATTACCGGTAATAAAATGTGACATCAATGGAAAAACTCTGTCATTTATGGTTGACTCTGGGGCCACAAAATCTCTGATCAGAAAAGACCAAATTCAAACTGCATTAAATGGCAAAACAACTCACTCCATTAGTGCGAGTGGACAGATTGTTAAAGAACCATTCACAAAACCTCTATCTGCAACCGGGCATTTACCTGATCTATCAGTGTCCACTACACACAGCTTTCTGTTGTCTGAGTTGTGTCCAGTGAATCTAATAGGTCGTGACCTAATGTGCGCACTAGGAATTACCTTGTCTGCAGACGAAAATGGTATCAAAATCAAACAAACCAAATCTGAATATTGCTTAATAAAATGTGAAGTGACCACTCCATTGTATGTTTATCAGTGGAAATTGGACCATCTGCTGACTCCAAATTTGTTACACAAAGCTAAACAATACATGAGCTCATCCTCTGAACTCATGAAGGCAAATGCACTACATGTTACAGCGCATGTCTCCATGGGTCCAGATGAACAGTATGAAGAAAGCTGGTACCGACAAACTACTGACCGACTCATTCTGAATGGACTGTACTTTAACCAAGATTTTTGCGCTTATAATGTTCCATTACCTCACAAACTGTCAAAGTTCTTCAAAATCCAAAACTCAGCCCCGCATGTCTCAATAGCCAAACCACATAACAAACAATGGCGTGATGTTGGTCTTTTATGGCAAAATGTTTAAAAGCTACAGACTGGAAACAAGACCCAGATAATCCAGACATTTACCACTCTCACGAGCTTGACACATGCTATGTGCCATTCACTGCAGGAGTCAATTGTACCCGCTCCTGCTACCTTCTTCCTCAAAATGACTCCACCCCATCTTCCTGTCACACACTCGCAAACGTCGATGCTCAGCCTCTCACACCCAGTGATGTGTCTCCACTGTTAACACAGTTACCAGACTCATTGTGGGCCAAACACAAATATGATGTAGGTTTAATTAAAAACTGTAAACCTCTCCAACTAACTCCAAAGTCCGAATACAGACCAAAAGCACGTCAATATCCTCTGAAGCCTGAAGCTGAAAAGGGGATAAAACCAGTCTTTGACTCTCTGCTGAAAGCAGGTGTAATTGTTGAGTGCTCTGACTCTCCCTGCCGTACTCCAATTTTCCCTGTAAAAAAGATCAGACCACAGGAAATGCCCACTGAGTGGCGTTTTGTCCAAGACCTGCGTGCTGTGAACGAAGCTATTCACTCTCCAGCACCAATCTGTCCCAATCCATACACCATCATGTCACAAATTCCAACAACTTCAAAATGGTTCTCTGTGGTTGACGTTTCAAATGCTTTTTTCTCTGTACCTGTCCATCCAGACTCCCAGTTTTGGTTTGCCTTTGAATTTGCAGGAAAACTCTATTCCTGGTCTCGAATGCCACAAGGCCTAAATTGCGCTCCTAGTGTTTACTGTCAGGCATTACGTGACAGTCTATCTCATTTGACACTTCAACACTCTGCCATTTTGCAGTACGTTGATGATATCATGCTCTGTTCAGACACGAAGGAGCAGTGTGAGACTGACACACTGCTTCTATTAAATCACCTAGCTGAGCAGGGCCACAAGGTTTCACTTTCTAAAATTCAGTTTGTAAAACAGAAAGTTCAGTTTCTTGGTCATGTCATCACTCACTCACAAAAAAGCATTACTACAGACAGGGTGACAGCCATTGCCAACTTCCCAAAACCTTTGACTAAGAAACAAATGCTGTCTTTCCTTGGCATGTGCTCTTACTGCAGAACTTTTATTCCAAATTACTCTACTGTAGAACGCCCACTACGTGATCTTACTCTGAAAAAAGACATGACACTTCACTCCAAACTCACATGGACACCTGAGGCTGACTCTGCATTTACTCATTTGAAACTGCTACTACAGACAGCCCCTGCATTGGCATTGCCAAACCCTGACAAGCCTTTTTCCAATTTGTTGATGAACGTGATGGTTGTATGAATTCTGTTCTCGCCCAAAAACAGGGACAGCTGCTGAAGCCTGTGGGTTACTTCGACACACCTTGATCCTGTTGCTAGAGGCCACCCATCATGTCTCCGTGCTTTAGCAGCCTGTGAAGCAGCAATAATTGCCTCTCGTCCCTATGTAGGCTACAGTCATCTCACCCTTTTTGCTCCACATGCTGTCTCCAACATTCTGACTGAACAAAAGACAGCTCACTTGACCCCTGCTCGTCAGCTACGTTACAACACCACTCTTCTGAACCTACCGAATGTTGAGGTTAAACGTTGTAACACTCTCAACCCTGCTACACTCCTGCCTCTCCCAGAGGAGGGAGAACCTCACTGTTGTCTTTCTGAACTTGACCTTATCTGTCTGCCAAGACTTGATTTGACTGACACCTCTTTCTAATCCTGAACTCATTTTTATGTAGATGGTTCAGCTTCCAAGGACCCAACCACCGGTACTGCACACGTTGGATATGCAGTTGTGGATGATCATGCAACAGTGACGTCATCTCCTCTCAGTCCTCGGTTATCAGCGCAAACAGCAGAACTAATTGCCCTGACCAAAGCCTGTCAATTGGCATCTGGTAAAACAGTTAACATTTACACAGACAGTCAATATGCATTTGGTGTTCTACACAACCACGCAGCACTTTGGCGCCACAGAAAATTCCTCAAATCTGATGGCAAACCCATTTCACACAAAGATTTGATTTCTGATCTCTTAGATGCAGTGCTACTCCCATCCGCCGTGGCAGTATGTAAGTGTTCTGCACATACCTCTGCCAAAGACACAGTCTCTCTAGGTAATGCACGAGCAGACGCAGCTGCAAAAGCAGCGTCACTCACACCCTACGTTGTTACATTACTCTCCCAGATAACGGATCAAACTTGCACTCACTCTGACATTGTTTCACTTTCTGATTTGGCTCGCATCTCCACTCCAGCAGACAAAGCTGCTTGGAAAAAGAAAAACTGTACAAACACAAATGGTGTATGGATGGGCCCTAATGGCAATCCATGTCTTCCTCAAGCCCTCTTCCTGCCTTTTGCAAAATTGTTACATGGCGTTGACCATGTATCAAAGGAGGGAATGAGAAAAGACCTTCAAAGACATTGGTTTACTGTGGGGTTTAACAAATTTGCTGAAGATTTTTGCTCGAAATACTTCATCTGCTTAACCAGCAATTCTAAAGGTAACTCCTACAACAAAACAGATGTTGGAGGTCACAAACCCACCTCCAGGCCTTTTGGCCACATTCAAATGGACTTCATTGAGTTAACACCCTGCGAAGGTAAGAAATACTGTCTTGTAATAGTTGACATGTTTTCAAAGTGGGTAGAAGCATTCCCAACAAAACACTGCACTGCTGACACAGTAGCAAAAATCCTCTTAAGCGAAATAATTCCTCGCTGGGGACTTCCAAATCTAATTACGAGTGATAATGGTACTCATTTTGTAAATGACATTCTGAAAACACTGAGTGAACACCTTAAATTTGACCTGAAAACTCATTGCTCCTACCATCCAGCTTCTGGAGGAGCTGTAGAAAGAGAAAATGGCACTCTGAAACGCAAATTGGCAAAAATATCTGAAACAACAGGTAAAACCTGGGTAAAATGTCTGCCTATTGCTTTGATGTACCTGAGGATGAGAGTGCGCGCGCGAAATAACCTTTCTCCCTTTGAGATAGTGTTTGGATTACCTCCTGGAATTGGGTTTGGACCCCCATCTAAACCTGCAGCACTGGCCGATAGTACTCTGCCAGACCCAATGATATCCTATTGTATTTCACTCTCTAATGTTCTCTCTGATATTAGATCTCAGGTGCTTGATTCCCTGCCCAAACCAGCCACCCACCAGTTCCACAAACTCCAGCCTGCCGACTACATCCTGGTGAGAAACCTGAGGAAGCGCAGCTGGAGAGACAAACCCTGGTGTGGACCCTATCAGATCCTGCTCACGACCCACACGTCTGTGAAGGTCGCAGAAAGAGCCCCCTGGATCCATGCACAACACTGCAAGAAGATTCTTCCACCTGACCAGCTCGTCAACTGCTCCCCCACTGTCAAAGAGGGGACCCAGTGAATGATCACAAAAGTAAGAGGCTTGTCCCGAGAACAAGCTCCTACGTGGGACATCTGAGGTGAGACCTTAGCTCTACCTCCACCGTTGACTACGTGGGAGATATGAGGTGAGACCTTAGCTCTACCTCCACCGTTGACTACGTGGGAAGACTGGGGTGAGATTTTCGCTCACCTCCTTCGCTGAAACTGCTCTGGTAAACGCAGTTCAACGTTGAGACCAGTGCCGAGAGCTGGTCCCACCTACAATCAAGTTTATGAAAGACTCTGTACCACCTGAAGAAATAGAGCTGACCGTTTTCAGCAAATTCAACAGCGTAACTATAACATGTGACACACTCATCTGTCCCACAGTTCTTCACATCACTGATGACCAGTTTTATACTGACAAATATATATGTATATATTTTTTTTTTTTGGGTTCTTTATTGCATTTAAAATTGCTCTGATTAATTTTTGAAGATTTATTAAACAATCATTACATACTCATGCATGTTATTTTATTTGTTTCTATCATTTTATTATTGCTATTATTGAACAGATCTTTGAACATTAAAAATGGGCGGTGTTTGGAAAACATGGTTAACTAAACTCGCAGGCATACTTTTAGTGGCTATTATCCTTCTTTTCCTTGTCTCCTGCTGCATTATCCCGCTCATCCGAAGATTAGTGACTTCTCTTTTTAACCTGCAACTAGCTAAACTCTATGTTGAATTGCCTCAACATGACAAAGACCACAACCCAGACACCTCTGCTCTTGATTGTGATTCTGTTAATTCTGTTTTATTTGCTCATCTATTTGAAGAAGACTAAGTATGACTAAGTATGTTCCTATGTCTGTGTAATGCACATGTAATTTTCTTTTGAAGTAGTAATTATGAAATATAGTCACCAAAGCAATCACAGCTAATCAACTTTTGAACCTGATCATTTTAATTTTTGTTATTTTAGACACACTAAGGCTAAAATTGTGTACTTACATGTGGTGTTTTTAAATTTTTTCACTAATGCTTTCTTTGAGGTAAAGTCTTAATTGACTTGAAGGTTTTTAAGTTTTACAAACTGATTTGTTTTGTGAATATTTTTCATCTAATGCTTATGTTTAACCCTAGTGAGTTACGCCGCCTGTGAGGGAGGGGCTGTGGTGTTCTTTTCCCAGCGTTAGGTCAGCTACTGATGGTATGAAATGTTTCTACTTGATTTAGTCAGCCCTCGGCTGGGTTTTTCGGCACCACAACTGTAGTACAACTCACACAGTTAAGGTTAATTTGATTTATGTTTTGTATCCTAATTGACTTTTGATTGATTTTGGTTGATCAATTGTGTTTGATCAAAAGGAGGGAATTGTAATGGGAAAATGATATTTTCCTCTTTCACATGCTCTGTGCTGTCCTTGACCGCAGCAGAATGATATGTGCACCACCTGTGCTACTGTTTTCAAACTGATACAATTGTCTTATACAGAGACAACTCTGTTTTCTGGGAAAACCAGTAAAATGCTGATTCATGTTAGACGGCTCACTCTCTCAGAGCCAGTGTTTCATTTTCTTATCTGCTGTGATTTCAGTATAAATTCTAAGCCCGCCTAGTTAACATTGGGACTGTTCATGCAACTCTGTACACAGACAGATTTGTATTTTCCATTCCTCCTTTTGCAAAAGATGTCTCTGAATTCTTTTTTCCTTTTTCCTTAAATAAATCACCAAAAGACATCTGTTGTTTTCTCTCAAACTTATTCCACAATAATATATTTATTTTTTCAACCACATGTCCTACATCACATACATTGTACAATCTAACAATGTCTAAATTTGAAGGTCTCAGAAAGAAAATAATAGTTGGCAATGGTGTACTTTCCACAGTCTAGGGATGTTTGTTATTTAGCTGAAAAAGGTTTAGTGAAAAGCCAAGAGGATAAAATGTCAGTTTCAGTTATGTTATGTAGACCTGTCAGTATGTCAGTAGTATTTTAAAGGTGGATAAAGGATATAACATTCACTCATTCATCTTCTTCCACCTAATTGCGTTAGGGGTGACGGTGGAGCCTATCCCAGATTCTATTGGCCTTAGGTGAGGTACACCCTGAACAAAGGCCAGTTAGTTGCATGGCTGACACTTGGGGATTGTTCACTTATAGATTAGTGTTCAATATAGGCAATAGCAAGTGATAATAACCTGTGTCCAAATCGTGATTTTGCTGAGTACCTTTGTGTGGTGTTTTTGAGTTAGAAAGTTTATGTAGATAACTTTTTGAGGCATTTAAGTGTTGTGTACAGTGTATAAATTACATAAATCTATGGTTACATTATTTGGAGATAAGTTGATTACCACCTAAACCGACACATTTTCTGTGGGAAACATTATCCATGCCATTGGGAGATGGGAGTAAGCTGGAGTACCGAGACAGAACAAGGGAGGACACGCAGATTCCTCATGAGTGTTGACCAGCCGGGGATAGGTAAATAAAAACATTATTGCGGTCTGGAAAAAATTATTGAGATAAACTATATTTCATAAGATATAAATAACTATGTTGAGATATAATTTTTAGTCAATCTGGTCCAGTGCTACTCACAACAATCTTGCCTGACAAACCATTCTTCTGTCTGTTCAAATAACTATACGTACATGTAAAAAAAATGGTATTAGGACATGCTTAGTTTATAACGTATCACCTTCTGTCTCCATGAGCAGTATCCAGTAATAAATCTGCAATCTGCGGATATGACAAGTCTTTCAGCACCAACTGCCAGGTGGAAGGTAATGTGCTCCAGAGATCCTCAGTGAAAAATTCCTAGAGGGCAAAAATATATATATTATATACTTTGATGTTAGAGTTTATTCTTTTATAGACTACATTTACTTTAAAGCAACATTATAACTTTTCGCCATAAAATGTATTAACCAAAAATTATATATTATAACTGATATTTTGCCTCAACGTCATTTTGATGGTTTTCTTGGCATGAAAATGTAAAAAAAAACAACTTTTATTAACATTTATTACACCAAAATGAACACAGTGCTGCCATATGGTGGAGAACTTATCTCGCCAAATCAACACAACTTCAAACACAAACTAAATATCGAGACATTACAGCCCCACATGCATCATACACAAAACCGTACAGCTATCCTTATATTACTGGTCTACAATATAAAATACTCTCAAGGGAAATCATCTGTTGCCATAGATATAAGTGTTTGTGCTCAACGTTAACGTTTTAACTGTACGCACAATAATAAAGGAGTCAGACAGGTGACTGTACTGTGACAAGAAAGAGGTGAGTCTGATCGCCAGGTCTCTTTGCTGCTTTGGTGAAAGGCTTGGCGCGAACATCATTCCTCATCCTGTGCTGAAAGATATTAACTACATAAAGCCAGTCAATGTTACCACTAGCTAGTTCCCACGCTTCGGCTGAGGAGTTGAGAGCAATGTTGAATTTACTAATCCCGCGACTGACAAACTTGTTCAAATATTTCTTCTTCAATTTGAAGTTATATTTAATACGTAACGTATTTTCTTAATTGACTAAAACGTTTGTTACGCTAAGCTAAACGTGCAGCGCTAACGTTAGCTAACTGGCTAACTCACTAGAGGAATACTGTCGCGTTCATGCACAGTTCATTTATTTACATACATCTTTAAAAACTTGAAAATTGTTAGAGCAAATAAAACTAGATAACACTGTGACAACGCCTTCTTTCCCTGTCAAAATTGGTGTTTAAAGTCGGTGCATACTTAATTTGTAGACGTATAACGTTAGATCAAAACTGTTTTATTGGTGAATTTTCCGAATAGTTGTTGGATTGTAAAGGCAGCATGACCTGGAACCAATCAGGGGCTGCTGGGACCTGAACGGACACATGCAAAGTATTCTATCCATGAGTAGTTAGCAGTCAGCAGCGCTGTACAGGTTTGTTTAATCCCGTTTTCTCGTTAAAATTGTGATTTTGGCCAAACTTACATTTATTGAAATATGTATTGAATAGGTTTACCATTAAATACATTTATCTAGCTCACTGCGATTCTGCAATGATGCGAAAAGGAGGACAATGAGCTTTAACAAACTTAAGTTTCTAGTTTCATTTCTTGTAAACCTCACTTGCTTACAATTACATATACAAAACGAAACTAAACAAATGTCGACTTCAACATAACTACAATGCTTTTAAACAGCATATATTGTTATATATTCGAATTTGCCTTAGTCCTAGTCTAATTTATGTCATTGAAAGTGCCATTTGTCTTTGTGAATAAAAATATTTTTTTGTTTATTAAGTCATATTTATAAGCACATTTTAATTAATTTAGCCTTAATAAATACGTCATTACAACAGTTTTATTTTTAAGAAATACTAATTTCTGACGCTTTTACTGGTAATAGCTAACAGTTAAAATGTTTGAATGAACAGAAAACAAAGTGATACAATAACAAAACACATTTAGGCAGAAGTGTCGATAGAATTTTAAAACCAAATCTGAAATAATTGATTACTCCTTTGTTGTATTTCTGATTTCTGTCCCAATTCGCAAAACAGTGGTTAAGGATAAATGACAGATTCTTGCTGTCTTGCTTGTCTTGTTCTTGCAGTTTATCTAACTTTACAGCAAGTGTGTAACTTGTCAGTGATTAGTTCTTTACAGATTGGAAACTGCATATACAACTTTTCCCACAGGAGAAATTAACTGTTTTTCATTGCGTTCACTACCACTGCTATTTAACTTGTGCTCAGTCAATCAGAATTTACCAAAAAAGCCAAATAGAATAAAACCTCATGACAGAAATCTAGAGTTCACTCAAAAGTACACTATCATAAGTAATAGTACGTGGCGTAGCGTGAAAGGACAACCAATCTCATTCTGTTTTATCACAATCCTAGAAAATCCTGCTGTAACTGTAGTCCAATGTAGCTCAGTGGATAGAGTGGTCGTCCTTCAACCGTAAGGTAGGTGGTTCAATTCCCGCTCTCCCCACAGTTCATACTGTACAACAGTATGAACAGTATGAACTGTACAACAGTATGAACTGTTGTTATGGTTTTCTCAAATAGAAAATGACTACACTCTCAGTATCCTAAAATAAAAACAACTGAAGGAAAAGAAATCCTCATGGTCTCTTCTTACAAGTATTTAGGTTTTGTTATTGATGAAAATCTGTCTTTTAAACAACATTTTGAGCTTCTTGTACTTAAACTGAAGCTAAAGCTCAGTTTTTTCTCAGAAGAACTCTGACGGTGTTGGAGTCAGAACAGAGTTGGGTAAAGCAGAGTTTCTGTCTCTGTCCTCTATGCAGGAACAAACTGTAGAAGGACTTAAATCTATCTGAACCTGTGACTTTAGGAGAATTTAAATCTGTTTTAAAGAAGCGTAAACTTAATGAGCTCCGTAAATGTAACTGTTTTAAAACTTCACAAACTGAATATTTTGTAGTTATTGAGTCTAAATATTGTTATTAGTGTTTTTGATAATGTCTTGTATTTGTATACTGTACAACAGTATGAACTGTCGTTGTGTCCTTGGGCAAGACACCCACCTTGCCTCCAGCGGCTGTAACACTAGTAATTACTGTATAACAATGTAAGTCGCTAAATGAATAAATGTAAATGTAAACTAATGAACCTTATATAATTCCACACAGATTTAAACAAGTACACAAATATACTCTTAGTACTTACAGTATGTGTTTTATGCCAGACAAACTCAACTTTTGATTTAAAGATTCATAGCCTAATCTTTTCCTTTTTAGGTATTTAAAACTGAGCGATCTAAAAATGTTTTTACAATACAAATAAAATATATAAAAAAAACACATTACATTTCTAATTATTTTCTTTATGCCATACACAGGGTGAGACATCTCAAGTGAAGTAAGATAGCCATGTCGGATCCTAACACCTTTTAAACAAGAAGTCAAAGAAGTTTTGGAGGTGGAAACAAAACAAGGATCGAAGAAGGAATGTGCAAAATGGAACTCACAAAACGTCATTTCATAATGGTGCGACATTTACTCCAACTAATGCCTGTAAATCCAAGCCTTTTGTTCATCCACAAGACAGTTCAGCTAGTTCTGCAACAGCTAGTGCTTCCAAATCTAATGTAGAGTTACAGTCTCAGGTTAGTACCAGTAATTCTACACAGAACAACTGTCAATCAACAACCTCGGTGCACAACCTGCCTTCCTTTGCCACTAATGTGACAAATCAAGACAACCACGGAAAACCAAGGACATCCACAGATCCAAAAAGACTCTTTTAGCACCATGGCAGGTCCCTCTGGACAAAGTAGCTTCAGAATGTCTGCCACTTACACCGGTGGTCAAGTATCCGCTGCAGTCCCCTCTAAATACCTGGCGATAGACTGTGAGATGGTGGGCACTGGTCCGAAAGGGCACATCAGTCAGCTGGCCCGCTGCAGCCTTGTGTCGTATGAAGGCGATGTGGTGTATGATAAGTTCGTCAAACCATCAGAGCCTGTAACAGACTACCGACGCGCTGGAGTGGAATCCGGCGCCAGACCTTATAGGGGCCACGCCATATGCTCAAGCCAGGAAAGAGGTAAGCTTTAAAAATTGAAAAACATTTCAAATAGTGAATATCAATTTTTTTTTTTTTAACATTACAAACACATTTCCATATTCTTGCAGTTGCTTTTTGTCATTTTTTTTATTGTTACAATTATGGTTGCACAATAAGAAATATTTTGATTATTGACCAGTGATAGTATGTATATTTATAGGCTATGCTCCCCTTTTACATTAATTAACTGCATAAACAAAGACTCAGTCAGTACTATATCAGGGCTATGCCAGGACTTTTTTAATTTGGTCAGACATAATATGAATAGACAGTTTCAAATTTAGCTGAAGTATCTGTATAAAAGCAGACCTGTACTTTACATTTTAAATTAAATACTAGTTAGCTTGTAGTTTCTTTTTTTCTTTCTGTCAAGTTAGTTATCTGGGGACCCATTAGCCTGTGTTTTCTAAAAAATAAAAGTAAAAAGTTGTGGGCAGCTATCAGCCACAGAACAAGTATAATTTGTTGGGTATTAACTATACTGTAAATCTCCAAATCTAAAGTTGTTAACTAATAATGATAATAAGATGCAGTGTTAAAGTGTTTATGCTATATGGCCTATTTAAAAATGCATGGCTTTGAACATTTGGATACAAGGTTTTATCATATTACTTGTAGTGGCTTACGGTCCAATACAGGCTAAGGCCCTGACTACATGTCCAGTGTGGAAAATACGTATTTGAACACTGTGCTGTTTTGCAAGTTCTCCCACTTGGAAATTGTGGAGGGGGTCTGAAATTGTCATCGAGGTGCATGTCCACTGTGAGAGACATGATCTAAAAAAGAAAATCCAGAAATCACAATGTATGATTTTTAACTATTTATTTGTATGATACAGCTGGCTAAAAATCCTTCAGTAACCAATCCATTCTTTTTTTACCTTATAGAAACATTTAACACTTTGAGCTCGTCATCTGTGACACGAATAAATTACATTTTGCTTCAGCCTCAGCATTACTGATACTTTCAGTATAGCACTGCCAAAACAATACAGACTCACTGCATGCTCTGTTGCTACTGGAGTGTTTAGCGCCATTTTGTAGTGTTCTATGTGTTTACATTTACATTTACATTTATTCATTTAGCTGACGCTTTTATCCAAAGCGACTTACATTGTTCTACAGTAATTACCAGTGTTACAGCCACTGGAGGCAAGGTGGGTTAAGTGACTTGCCCAAGGACACAACGACAGTATGAACTATGGGGAGAGTGGGAATCGAACCACCTACCTTCCAGTTGAAAGACGACTGCTCTACCCACTGAGCTTGCCTGGACAGAGATATTTTCATAAACAGAGACAAAAAGTATGCGTTTATAAAAATACCCGTGCACGTAGCCACGGCCTAAGACTCTAGGCTACTGTTCAGGGAATTCCTTACGCATGTCCTCCAAGAAGCAGTCCATTTGTGTCCTATAAACGAATTACCCCAATTAGCAGCACCTGTAGCTCCTTTCTTTAGACTCCTTTTTGTTCTTTCACTTTGTATACTGTGTTGGGTTTTAACTAGGTTTTGATGCACTTATGATTTTTGCTACTTTGTGTTTTTTGCGTCTATCGTTTTCCTCACTTGTAAGTCTCTTTGGATAAAAGCGTCTGCTAAATGACTAAATGCTAATGTCTATGTAAATTTCAAAGTGCCACTGATGATTTTACAGTTACTTGTAGGTGGGGTGGCACCTGGTGTTAAGACAGCAGATTGCAAGCCCACACCTCACATTCTTTTTTTTTTAGACTTTGTAAACACCTTCAACAAAGCTGCATATGATTTCGAAAGTAGTGGCCAAGTAAGCCCGCCAATGGCTTTATGTTGAAAAGATGATGGATTTCTACACCTGTTTTATTTGCAGATACTAAAGTTGCTCATTGGAAAGGTGCTAATCGGTCATGCCATTCACAACGACCTCAAAGCCCTCAGTTACTTTCACCCCAAAGCTCTGATCAGGGACACCTCCAAAATACCTCTGCTCAACCAAAAGGCTGGCTTTGCAGAGAACCAGGTGATATCGCTGAAGAGACTCACAAAGGCAATATTTGACCGGAACATTCAGGTAGGAAACTATGCAACATCATTATTATATGCACAAATGTATAGTCACAATAAAAAAAAGTCCAAAATGTGCTTTCTTGCACCTTCAGACTGGGAAGAAGGGCCATTCGTCTGTGGAGGACGCTAAAGCCACTATGGAGCTTTATAAAGTGGTTGAAGTGGAATGGGAGAAGAAACTGGCCTTGACGATGTAGACACAAGAGTGAGCCAGTCGGAAGAGTGGAATGAATAAAGATACAGAGATGTAACGGACATGCATTCCGATAAAATATTTTTAACGTTTAAAGACACAGCCTGTAATTGTTAAATGGTACTAGAAACAAAAATACCATTGACTCTCAGGTAGTTTAAATCTTGGTGCTACTGCCACAAGGAGGCAGTGTTTTATTCTAGTGCTAGTAATACATTGAAGCAGGGATGTTCTAATATTACTTTTTTCAGAATGGAAGATACAAGTCCTTTATTTCTATCATTACCTGTCCCGACCCCACATCCACCACTCTGTGGCAGTCAGTCTCATCACAAATGTGCTTCACCAGCTAAAATAAAAAAATCTTAGCCTGAAATAACACACATTCAATTTCTAACTAATAATAGTAAAACAAAGAATATATAAACTGTACCGTCCCCAGTTTGCAGATTTCATGTTGTTTCTTTGGTTTGACATGTTTCCTGAAAATATGCCCCAACAGTGAGCTCTGACTCTGGTTTTCCTGGAACTCCTCAGGTTTTACCATCCCAAGGACAGTCCCTCTGTTGCGCTTGTCCTCTCTAGGAAATGCCAAGGCGTGCGCTGTGGAACGGAAGGCCAACAGTGACAGAGGCCATACTGAGAGATATCTGTAAATGAAAGAAAATGGGTATTACTTTTTAAAACAGATAACTCTATTTGATTATTAAAGACTATTAAAGTGTTAGTGTCTGTAATGGGAAAATGATATTTTCCTCTTTCACATGCTCTGTGCTGTCCTTGACCGCAGCAGAATGATATGTGCACCACCTGTGCTACTGTTTTCAAACTGATACAATTGTCTTATACAGAGACAACTCTGTTTTCTGGGAAAACCAGTAAAATGCTGATTCATGTTAGACGGCTCACTCTCTCAGAGCCAGTGTTTCATTTTTCTTATCTGCTGTGATTTCAGTATAAATTCTAAGCCCGCCTAGTTAACATTGGGACTGTTCATGCAACTCTGTACACAGACAGATTTGTATTTTCCATTCCTCCTTTTGCAAAAGATGTCTCTGAATTCTTTTTCCTTTTTCCTTAAATAAATCACCAAAAGACATCTGTTGTTTTCTCTCAAACTTATTCCACAATAATATATTTATTTTTTCAACCACAATTCTTGGTGTCAGAAGTGGGATCGAAGATTGACGGCTGGACCCGGCTGAAGGACAAGGGTGTGATCAACCAGACCGCTCCAAGAGGTCTCCTCTTCCCCACATTTTCTTCTGGATGGGAGGATTGTCCGATGCCGACCCTCCAATCGTCATCTCTCGATCCAACGTACTCAAATAACCTCCAAACGGTAAAATTATTACAAATTTATAAATTAAGAGAAAACATTTTGTAACAGTGTCTAAAGGTGATTTTTGACTGTAACAAGGCCTAGACCAGGAATGGTCTATTATTATTACCATAAGTCAGGATTGAATGAGTAATAATAATTTCTGAATAGGTTTTGTGAAAAGTTTTTTCTTTTGTTTTATGTCTGGACTGGATTGTCCTAATCTGAAAACCGAGACCGGATGGTCCTAAAATTATTAATACGGCTGGATTGCCACATAATAATTTTAAAAGGTTTTGTATCTGTATTAGAAACCCTGACTGGGAAGGTCTATTATTGTTGATTTGAGTCTGGATTGACTGAGCAGGATTGCCATTCGACAGTAATTTCTGAAAGGGTTTTCTAGAAGCCCTGACCTGAACGGTCTATTGTTATTACCATAAGTCAGGATTGACTGAGCAGGATTGCCATAAAATGAGTAATAATAATTTCTGAAAGGGTTTTTAGTTGTTTTTAGTTGTTTTTAGTTTTGTTAGTCTTGTGTTGTTGTTTTGTGTTGTTTTTGTTAGTCTTGTGTTGTTGTTTTGTGTTGTTTTTGTTAGTTTGTGTTGGTTTTAGTAGTTCTAAAGTTTCTCTATAATCTGTCTGAACCTTAAATACTGACGAGTATTTAATTAATCTGAAATATGGGATCCAATACAAGTAAAAACAGTCCTGCAAAGGACTTCTGTGAATTCAATGTGATATATATGATAGAAACCTGGCCAGGAGTTGTGATAAAATGGATGAATGGAAGTTGTATGGTTTTAATGGACGAATGAGTGAAAGTAGTTTGACTGCTTTACGCAATAGAATACAAGATGCAGAAAAGAGACTTATGTCCAAAAATCAGTAAACCCAAGCAAATAAAGGAGATTAAAAGACATTATGAATATTTAGAGATGTGGGAAAAAGCAGCTGAAGCAAAGAAACAGAAAGAAAAAGAAAATAGGGAAAGAAATTTAAAACACTTAGATACAGTAAAGGGGCCATTTCAAAGCATAGGTAATAAAGCAACTGATAACATAACTAATGCGATGTCCTCTTGTTTTCCGAGTCTGACCCAGCCTGTTGGTCCGGCACTCATGAGTGAAGACGATGACCAGACCTACGTCACCGCTCTCGCTGCTGCACATCTCCACAGTGAAGAAAAGGGAGGGCTCCAGAGGCAGAGACAAGCGGCTCAGACACATGCAGCTTCTGCAACAGCTGCTCAACTGTACCCAGATCTGACCACACAGGCTGAAACAAACGCCCTGATGAATACAGGACTGTCAAGTCCTGTCACCAAACCTCCTCCATATGACTCTGCCACCAGTCCTAAGAACTCTAACAACCCCTTCACAACTGAACTTTCATCAGACAAATCTTTCTCCTTCCTGTCCCCGTCTCACACGAAGCAAGACACCTTATGGGGCTGTGTTTCAAGCTCCTATGATTGAATTTCGAATCCAGCTCCACCACCACCAGCCCCAGACAATGAAACTGAAGTACAACGCCAAAGACGACTGGCTGAACACCCTGCGTCTGTGC
Source organism: Neodontobutis hainanensis (assembly GCA_024349245.1). Classification (NCBI taxonomy): domain Eukaryota; kingdom Metazoa; phylum Chordata; class Actinopteri; order Gobiiformes; family Odontobutidae; genus Neodontobutis; species Neodontobutis hainanensis. The sequence goes on from JALDNG010000187.1 coordinate 2,598,419, forward strand.
TTATGTATCGCTCACCAGACCCGTCAAGATGGACTCAATTAATCAAAGACAATATACCTCCTATTAACAGAGGAGGCGCCACAGTGGGCCAAAAATTCAAACTGTTCTGTCAAGTGCACAGGCCCACCGGTGCAGAAATCCCTGGTATTCTGAGAACTATCTGCAACTTAGAAGATTACTCAAAAATTCAAGCAGCGGTTGAAGACCGTGGACGGCATGAATTCTCTTCCCACAATCCAATGGGACGACAACACTGACTATGCCAGATACGTGAACGCCATTGTCACCGCTCTGACCCAGCAGTTCCCAGCCCGCATGGACATGAACGCGTTTTGATGTCACTAAGACGTGGAGAAGATGAATCAGTCATGTCTTTTGCCGCTAGAGCACGCCAACATTGCATTCAACACAGCGGCCAGGCTGCCACTGCCTGGACAGCTGAACACACCAGTACATTTGAAGAACTGTTCAAAATGATGTTAAAAACGGCCTTGGAAAAGACATTGTTAAAATTATGACAGACAAAATGGTGGGCTCATGGGACACAAACCGTGTCCAAGAAATTCTCCGCTACGCCCAGGACGCAGAAACCAGATGTGCCAATAAAAAAGAAAAAGTGGATGCAAAATTGGTCTCCACTTTTGCAAAAATGACCTTTGCCCAACCATCACATTTCAACAGAGGCAGAGGGCGACTGAGAGGAAGAGGTCGTGGACGTCCAGACAGAGACGAGGTTGAGCGACGCAGAAAGTCTCAACTGTGTTTCATTTGCGCTGAACCAGGCCACTGGGCTGACAACTGTCCCAAGAAAGAAGAGACCGAGCTGACCAACGCTCTGACACTGCTCTGAGTGACCCCAACTGACTGGCTGGTGATGATGAGGAACCGAGGACTTCGCCGCAAAATGAGATGAGTATAACACACGAAAAGGACACCACACCTGTCACTGACGATGCACACAACACCGCACCGCTCACAAGCAATGAAGACGCGCTTGCAACTGATCCACTGCTTGCTTTAGTGACAGAAACCATTAAGAAACTTGAAATGACAAAAAAAGCTGAAATGTTTAAAGGTACCTATGCTAAGTTAACAACATCGGTGTGTGAAAAATTACCGGTAATAAAATGTGACATCAATGGAAAAACTCTGTCATTTATGGTTGACTCTGGGGCCACAAAATCTCTGATCAGAAAAGACCAAATTCAAACTGCATTAAATGGCAAAACAACTCACTCCATTAGTGCGAGTGGACAGATTGTTAAAGAACCATTCACAAAACCTCTATCTGCAACCGGGCATTTACCTGATCTATCAGTGTCCACTACACACAGCTTTCTGTTGTCTGAGTTGTGTCCAGTGAATCTAATAGGTCGTGACCTAATGTGCGCACTAGGAATTACCTTGTCTGCAGACGAAAATGGTATCAAAATCAAACAAACCAAATCTGAATATTGCTTAATAAAATGTGAAGTGACCACTCCATTGTATGTTTATCAGTGGAAATTGGACCATCTGCTGACTCCAAATTTGTTACACAAAGCTAAACAATACATGAGCTCATCCTCTGAACTCATGAAGGCAAATGCACTACATGTTACAGCGCATGTCTCCATGGGTCCAGATGAACAGTATGAAGAAAGCTGGTACCGACAAACTACTGACCGACTCATTCTGAATGGACTGTACTTTAACCAAGATTTTTGCGCTTATAATGTTCCATTACCTCACAAACTGTCAAAGTTCTTCAAAATCCAAAACTCAGCCCCGCATGTCTCAATAGCCAAACCACATAACAAACAATGGCGTGATGTTGGTCTTTTATGGCAAAATGTTTAAAAGCTACAGACTGGAAACAAGACCCAGATAATCCAGACATTTACCACTCTCACGAGCTTGACACATGCTATGTGCCATTCACTGCAGGAGTCAATTGTACCCGCTCCTGCTACCTTCTTCCTCAAAATGACTCCACCCCATCTTCCTGTCACACACTCGCAAACGTCGATGCTCAGCCTCTCACACCCAGTGATGTGTCTCCACTGTTAACACAGTTACCAGACTCATTGTGGGCCAAACACAAATATGATGTAGGTTTAATTAAAAACTGTAAACCTCTCCAACTAACTCCAAAGTCCGAATACAGACCAAAAGCACGTCAATATCCTCTGAAGCCTGAAGCTGAAAAGGGGATAAAACCAGTCTTTGACTCTCTGCTGAAAGCAGGTGTAATTGTTGAGTGCTCTGACTCTCCCTGCCGTACTCCAATTTTCCCTGTAAAAAAGATCAGACCACAGGAAATGCCCACTGAGTGGCGTTTTGTCCAAGACCTGCGTGCTGTGAACGAAGCTATTCACTCTCCAGCACCAATCTGTCCCAATCCATACACCATCATGTCACAAATTCCAACAACTTCAAAATGGTTCTCTGTGGTTGACGTTTCAAATGCTTTTTTCTCTGTACCTGTCCATCCAGACTCCCAGTTTTGGTTTGCCTTTGAATTTGCAGGAAAACTCTATTCCTGGTCTCGAATGCCACAAGGCCTAAATTGCGCTCCTAGTGTTTACTGTCAGGCATTACGTGACAGTCTATCTCATTTGACACTTCAACACTCTGCCATTTTGCAGTACGTTGATGATATCATGCTCTGTTCAGACACGAAGGAGCAGTGTGAGACTGACACACTGCTTCTATTAAATCACCTAGCTGAGCAGGGCCACAAGGTTTCACTTTCTAAAATTCAGTTTGTAAAACAGAAAGTTCAGTTTCTTGGTCATGTCATCACTCACTCACAAAAAAGCATTACTACAGACAGGGTGACAGCCATTGCCAACTTCCCAAAACCTTTGACTAAGAAACAAATGCTGTCTTTCCTTGGCATGTGCTCTTACTGCAGAACTTTTATTCCAAATTACTCTACTGTAGAACGCCCACTACGTGATCTTACTCTGAAAAAAGACATGACACTTCACTCCAAACTCACATGGACACCTGAGGCTGACTCTGCATTTACTCATTTGAAACTGCTACTACAGACAGCCCCTGCATTGGCATTGCCAAACCCTGACAAGCCTTTTTCCAATTTGTTGATGAACGTGATGGTTGTATGAATTCTGTTCTCGCCCAAAAACAGGGACAGCTGCTGAAGCCTGTGGGTTACTTCTCGACACACCTTGATCCTGTTGCTAGAGGCCACCCATCATGTCTCCGTGCTTTAGCAGCCTGTGAAGCAGCAATAATTGCCTCTCGTCCCTATGTAGGCTACAGTCATCTCACCCTTTTTGCTCCACATGCTGTCTCCAACATTCTGACTGAACAAAAGACAGCTCACTTGACCCCTGCTCGTCAGCTACGTTACAACACCACTCTTCTGAACCTACCGAATGTTGAGGTTAAACGTTGTAACACTCTCAACCCTGCTACACTCCTGCCTCTCCCAGAGGAGGGAGAACCTCACTGTTGTCTTTCTGAACTTGACCTTATCTGTCTGCCAAGACTTGATTTGACTGACACTCCTCTTTCTAATCCTGAACTCATTTTTATGTAGATGGTTCAGCTTCCAAGGACCCAACCACCGGTACTGCACACGTTGGATATGCAGTTGTGGATGATCATGCAACAGTGACGTCATCTCCTCTCAGTCCTCGGTTATCAGCGCAAACAGCAGAACTAATTGCCCTGACCAAAGCCTGTCAATTGGCATCTGGTAAAACAGTTAACATTTACACAGACAGTCAATATGCATTTGGTGTTCTACACAACCACGCAGCACTTTGGCGCCACAGAAAATTCCTCAAATCTGATGGCAAACCCATTTCACACAAAGATTTGATTTCTGATCTCTTAGATGCAGTGCTACTCCCATCCGCCGTGGCAGTATGTAAGTGTTCTGCACATACCTCTGCCAAAGACACAGTCTCTCTAGGTAATGCACGAGCAGACGCAGCTGCAAAAGCAGCGTCACTCACACCCTACGTTGTTACATTACTCTCCCAGATAACGGATCAAACTTGCACTCACTCTGACATTGTTTCACTTTCTGATTTGGCTCGCATCTCCACTCCAGCAGACAAAGCTGCTTGGAAAAAGAAAAACTGTACAAACACAAATGGTGTATGGATGGGCCCTAATGGCAATCCATGTCTTCCTCAAGCCCTCTTCCTGCCTTTTGCAAAATTGTTACATGGCGTTGACCATGTATCAAAGGAGGGAATGAGAAAAGACCTTCAAAGACATTGGTTTACTGTGGGGTTTAACAAATTTGCTGAAGATTTTTGCTCGAAATACTTCATCTGCTTAACCAGCAATTCTAAAGGTAACTCCTACAACAAAACAGATGTTGGAGGTCACAAACCCACCTCCAGGCCTTTTGGCCACATTCAAATGGACTTCATTGAGTTAACACCCTGCGAAGGTAAGAAATACTGTCTTGTAATAGTTGACATGTTTTCAAAGTGGGTAGAAGCATTCCCAACAAAACACTGCACTGCTGACACAGTAGCAAAAATCCTCTTAAGCGAAATAATTCCTCGCTGGGGACTTCCAAATCTAATTACGAGTGATAATGGTACTCATTTTGTAAATGACATTCTGAAAACACTGAGTGAACACCTTAAATTTGACCTGAAAACTCATTGCTCCTACCATCCAGCTTCTGGAGGAGCTGTAGAAAGAGAAAATGGCACTCTGAAACGCAAATTGGCAAAAATATCTGAAACAACAGGTAAAACCTGGGTAAAATGTCTGCCTATTGCTTTGATGTACCTGAGGATGAGAGTGCGCGCGCGAAATAACCTTTCTCCCTTTGAGATAGTGTTTGGATTACCTCCTGGAATTGGGTTTGGACCCCCATCTAAACCTGCAGCACTGGCCGATAGTACTCTGCCAGACCCAATGATATCCTATTGTATTTCACTCTCTAATGTTCTCTCTGATATTAGATCTCAGGTGCTTGATTCCCTGCCCAAACCAGCCACCCACCAGTTCCACAAACTCCAGCCTGCCGACTACATCCTGGTGAGAAACCTGAGGAAGCGCAGCTGGAGAGACAAACCCTGGTGTGGACCCTATCAGATCCTGCTCACGACCCACACGTCTGTGAAGGTCGCAGAAAGAGCCCCCTGGATCCATGCACAACACTGCAAGAAGATTCTTCCACCTGACCAGCTCGTCAACTGCTCCCCCACTGTCAAAGAGGGGACCCAGTGAATGATCACAAAAGTAAGAGGCTTGTCCCGAGAACAAGCTCCTACGTGGGACATCTGAGGTGAGACCTTAGCTCTACCTCCACCGTTGACTACGTGGGAGATATGAGGTGAGACCTTAGCTCTACCTCCACCGTTGACTACGTGGGAAGACTGGGGTGAGATTTTCGCTCACCTCCTTCGCTGAAACTGCTCTGGTAAACGCAGTTCAACGTTGAGACCAGTGCCGAGAGCTGGTCCCACCTACAATCAAGTTTATGAAAGACTCTGTACCACCTGAAGAAATAGAGCTGACCGTTTTCAGCAAATTCAACAGCGTAACTATAACATGTGACACACTCATCTGTCCCACAGTTCTTCACATCACTGATGACCAGTTTTATACTGACAAATATATATGTATATATTTTTTTTTGGGTTCTTTATTGCATTTAAAATTGCTCTGATTAATTTTTGAAGATTTATTAAACAATCATTACATACTCATGCATGTTATTTTATTTGTTTCTATCATTTTATTATTGCTATTATTGAACAGATCTTTGAACATTAAAAATGGGCGGTGTTTGGAAAACATGGTTAACTAAACTCGCAGGCATACTTTTAGTGGCTATTATCCTTCTTTTCCTTGTCTCCTGCTGCATTATCCCGCTCATCCGAAGATTAGTGACTTCTCTTTTTAACCTGCAACTAGCTAAACTCTATGTTGAATTGCCTCAACATGACAAAGACCACAACCCAGACACCTCTGCTCTTGATTGTGATTCTGTTAATTCTGTTTTATTTGCTCATCTATTTGAAGAAGACTAAGTATGACTAAGTATGTTCCTATGTCTGTGTAATGCACATGTAATTTTCTTTTGAAGTAGTAATTATGAAATATAGTCACCAAAGCAATCACAGCTAATCAACTTTTGAACCTGATCATTTTAATTTTTGTTATTTTAGACACACTAAGGCTAAAATTGTGTACTTACATGTGGTGTTTTTAAATTTTTTCACTAATGCTTTCTTTGAGGTAAAGTCTTAATTGACTTGAAGGTTTTTAAGTTTTACAAACTGATTTGTTTTGTGAATATTTTTCATCTAATGCTTATGTTTAACCCTAGTGAGTTACGCCGCCTGTGAGGGAGGGGCTGTGGTGTTCTTTTCCCAGCGTTAGGTCAGCTACTGATGGTATGAAATGTTTCTACTTGATTTAGTCAGCCCTCGGCTGGGTTTTTCGGCACCACAACTGTAGTACAACTCACACAGTTAAGGTTAATTTGATTTATGTTTTGTATCCTAATTGACTTTTGATTGATTTTGGTTGATCAATTGTGTTTGATCAAAAGGAGGGAATTGTAATGGGAAAATGATATTTTCCTCTTTCACATGCTCTGTGCTGTCCTTGACCGCAGCAGAATGATATGTGCACCACCTGTGCTACTGTTTTCAAACTGATACAATTGTCTTATACAGAGACAACTCTGTTTTCTGGGAAAACCAGTAAAATGCTGATTCATGTTAGACGGCTCACTCTCTCAGAGCCAGTGTTTCATTTTTCTTATCTGCTGTGATTTCAGTATAAATTCTAAGCCCGCCTAGTTAACATTGGGACTGTTCATGCAACTCTGTACACAGACAGATTTGTATTTTCCATTCCTCCTTTTGCAAAAGATGTCTCTGAATTCTTTTTTCCTTTTTCCTTAAATAAATCACCAAAAGACATCTGTTGTTTTCTCTCAAACTTATTCCACAATAATATATTTATTTTTTCAACCACATGTCCTACATCACATACATTGTACAATCTAACAATGTCTAAATTTGAAGGTCTCAGAAAGAAAATAATAGTTGGCAATGGTGTACTTTCCACAGTCTAGGGATGTTTGTTATTTAGCTGAAAAAGGTTTAGTGAAAAGCCAAGAGGATAAAATGTCAGTTTCAGTTATGTTATGTAGACCTGTCAGTATGTCAGTAGTATTTTAAAGGTGGATAAAGGATATAACATTCACTCATTCATCTTCTTCCACCTAATTGCGTTAGGGGTGACGGGTGGAGCCTATCCCAGATTCTATTGGCCTTAGGTGAGGTACACCCTGAACAAAGGCCAGTTAGTTGCATGGCTGACACTTGGGGATTGTTCACTTATAGATTAGTGTTCAATATAGGCAATAGCAAGTGATAATAACCTGTGTCCAAATCGTGATTTTGCTGAGTACCTTTGTGTGGTGTTTTTGAGTTAGAAAGTTTATGTAGATAACTTTTTGAGGCATTTAAGTGTTGTGTACAGTGTATAAATTACATAAATCTATGGTTACATTATTTGGAGATAAGTTGATTACCACCTAAACCGACACATTTTCTGTGGGAAACATTATCCATGCCATTGGGAGATGGGAGTAAGCTGGAGTACCGAGACAGAACAAGGGGAGGACACGCAGATTCCTCATGAGTGTTGACCAGCCGGGGGATAGGTAAATAAAAACATTATTGCGGTCTGGAAAAAAATTATTGAGATAAACTATATTTCATAAGATATAAATAACTATGTTGAGATATAATTTTTAGTCAATCTGGTCCAGTGCTACTCACAACAATCTTGCCTGACAAACCATTCTTCTGTCTGTTCAAATAACTATACGTACATGTAAAAAAAATGGTATTAGGACATGCTTAGTTTATAACGTATCACCTTCTGTCTCCATGAGCAGTATCCAGTAATAAATCTGCAATCTGCGGATATGACAAGTCTTTCAGCACCAACTGCCAGGTGGAAGGTAATGTGCTCCAGAGATCCTCAGTGAAAAATTCCTAGAGGGCAAAAATATATATATTATATACTTTGATGTTAGAGTTTATTCTTTTATAGACTACATTTACTTTAAAGCAACATTATAACTTTTCGCCATAAAATGTATTAACCAAAAATTATATATTATAACTGATATTTTGCCTCAACGTCATTTTGATGGTTTTCTTGGCATGAAAATGTAAAAAAAAACAACTTTTATTAACATTTATTACACCAAAATGAACACAGTGCTGCCATATGGTGGAGAACTTATCTCGCCAAATCAACACAACTTCAAACACAAACTAAATATCGAGACATTACAGCCCCACATGCATCATACACAAAACCGTACAGCTATCCTTATATTACTGGTCTACAATATAAAATACTCTCAAGGGAAATCATCTGTTGCCATAGATATAAGTGTTTGTGCTCAACGTTAACGTTTTAACTGTACGCACAATAATAAAGGAGTCAGACAGGTGACTGTACTGTGACAAGAAAGAGGTGAGTCTGATCGCCAGGTCTCTTTGCTGCTTTGGTGAAAGGCTTGGCGCGAACATCATTCCTCATCCTGTGCTGAAAGATATTAACTACATAAAGCCAGTCAATGTTACCACTAGCTAGTTCCCACGCTTCGGCTGAGGAGTTGAGAGCAATGTTGAATTTACTAATCCCGCGACTGACAAACTTGTTCAAATATTTCTTCTTCAATTTGAAGTTATATTTAATACGTAACGTATTTTCTTAATTGACTAAAACGTTTGTTACGCTAAGCTAAACGTGCAGCGCTAACGTTAGCTAACTGGCTAACTCACTAGAGGAATACTGTCGCGTTCATGCACAGTTCATTTATTTACATACATCTTTAAAAACTTGAAAATTGTTAGAGCAAATAAAACTAGATAACACTGTGACAACGCCTTCTTTCCCTGTCAAAATTGGTGTTTAAAGTCGGTGCATACTTAATTTGTAGACGTATAACGTTAGATCAAAACTGTTTTATTGGTGAATTTTCCGAATAGTTGTTGGATTGTAAAGGCAGCATGACCTGGAACCAATCAGGGGCTGCTGGGACCTGAACGGACACATGCAAAGTATTCTATCCATGAGTAGTTAGCAGTCAGCAGCGCTGTACAGGTTTGTTTAATCCCGTTTTCTCGTTAAAATTGTGATTTTGGCCAAACTTACATTTATTGAAATATGTATTGAATAGGTTTACCATTAAATACATTTATCTAGCTCACTGCGATTCTGCAATGATGCGAAAAGGAGGACAATGAGCTTTAACAAACTTAAGTTTCTAGTTTCATTTCTTGTAAACCTCACTTGCTTACAATTACATATACAAAACGAAACTAAACAAATGTCGACTTCAACATAACTACAATGCTTTTAAACAGCATATATTGTTATATATTCGAATTTGCCTTAGTCCTAGTCTAATTTATGTCATTGAAAGTGCCATTTGTCTTTGTGAATAAAAATATTTTTTTGTTTATTAAGTCATATTTATAAGCACATTTTAATTAATTTAGCCTTAATAAATACGTCATTACAACAGTTTTATTTTTAAGAAATACTAATTTCTGACGCTTTTACTGGTAATAGCTAACAGTTAAAATGTTTGAATGAACAGAAAACAAAGTGATACAATAACAAAACACATTTAGGCAGAAGTGTCGATAGAATTTTAAAACCAAATCTGAAATAATTGATTACTCCTTTGTTGTATTTCTGATTTCTGTCCCAATTCGCAAAACAGTGGTTAAGGATAAATGACAGATTCTTGCTGTCTTGCTTGTCTTGTTCTTGCAGTTTATCTAACTTTACAGCAAGTGTGTAACTTGTCAGTGATTAGTTCTTTACAGATTGGAAACTGCATATACAACTTTTCCCACAGGAGAAATTAACTGTTTTTCATTGCGTTCACTACCACTGCTATTTAACTTGTGCTCAGTCAATCAGAATTTACCAAAAAAGCCAAATAGAATAAAACCTCATGACAGAAATCTAGAGTTCACTCAAAAGTACACTATCATAAGTAATAGTACGTGGCGTAGCGTGAAAGGACAACCAATCTCATTCTGTTTTATCACAATCCTAGAAAATCCTGCTGTAACTGTAGTCCAATGTAGCTCAGTGGATAGAGTGGTCGTCCTTCAACCGTAAGGTAGGTGGTTCAATTCCCGCTCTCCCCACAGTTCATACTGTACAACAGTATGAACAGTATGAACTGTACAACAGTATGAACTGTTGTTATGGTTTTCTCAAATAGAAAATGACTACACTCTCAGTATCCTAAAATAAAAACAACTGAAGGAAAAGAAATCCTCATGGTCTCTTCTTACAAGTATTTAGGTTTTGTTATTGATGAAAATCTGTCTTTTAAACAACATTTTGAGCTTCTTGTACTTAAACTGAAGCTAAAGCTCAGTTTTTTCTCAGAAGAACTCTGACGGTGTTGGAGTCAGAACAGAGTTGGGTAAAGCAGAGTTTCTGTCTCTGTCCTCTATGCAGGAACAAACTGTAGAAGGACTTAAATCTATCTGAACCTGTGACTTTAGGAGAATTTAAATCTGTTTTAAAGAAGCGTAAACTTAATGAGCTCCGTAAATGTAACTGTTTTAAAACTTCACAAACTGAATATTTTGTAGTTATTGAGTCTAAATATTGTTATTAGTGTTTTTGATAATGTCTTGTATTTGTATACTGTACAACAGTATGAACTGTCGTTGTGTCCTTGGGCAAGACACCCACCTTGCCTCCAGCGGCTGTAACACTAGTAATTACTGTATAACAATGTAAGTCGCTAAATGAATAAATGTAAATGTAAACTAATGAACCTTATATAATTCCACACAGATTTAAACAAGTACACAAATATACTCTTAGTACTTACAGTATGTGTTTTATGCCAGACAAACTCAACTTTTGATTTAAAGATTCATAGCCTAATCTTTTCCTTTTTAGGTATTTAAAACTGAGCGATCTAAAAATGTTTTTACAATACAAATAAAATATATAAAAAAAACACATTACATTTCTAATTATTTTCTTTATGCCATACACAGGGTGAGACATCTCAAGTGAAGTAAGATAGCCATGTCGGATCCTAACACCTTTTTAAACAAGAAGTCAAAGAAGTTTTGGAGGTGGAAACAAAACAAGGATCGAAGAAGGAATGTGCAAAATGGAACTCACAAAACGTCATTTCATAATGGTGCGACATTTACTCCAACTAATGCCTGTAAATCCAAGCCTTTTGTTCATCCACAAGACAGTTCAGCTAGTTCTGCAACAGCTAGTGCTTCCAAATCTAATGTAGAGTTACAGTCTCAGGTTAGTACCAGTAATTCTACACAGAACAACTGTCAATCAACAACCTCGGTGCACAACCTGCCTTCCTTTGCCACTAATGTGACAAATCAAGACAACCACGGAAAACCAAGGACATCCACAGATCCAAAAAAAGACTCTTTTAGCACCATGGCAGGTCCCTCTGGACAAAGTAGCTTCAGAATGTCTGCCACTTACACCGGTGGTCAAGTATCCGCTGCAGTCCCCTCTAAATACCTGGCGATAGACTGTGAGATGGTGGGCACTGGTCCGAAAGGGCACATCAGTCAGCTGGCCCGCTGCAGCCTTGTGTCGTATGAAGGCGATGTGGTGTATGATAAGTTCGTCAAACCATCAGAGCCTGTAACAGACTACCGCACGCGCTGGAGTGGAATCCGGCGCTGTGACCTTATAGGGGCCACGCCATATGCTCAAGCCAGGAAAGAGGTAAGCTTTAAAAATTGAAAAACATTTCAAATAGTGAATATCAATTTTTTTTTTTTTAACATTACAAACACATTTCCATATTCTTGCAGTTGCTTTTTGTCATTTTTTTTATTGTTACAATTATGGTTGCACAATAAGAAATATTTTGATTATTGACCAGTGATAGTATGTATATTTATAGGCTATGCTCCCCTTTTACATTAATTAACTGCATAAACAAAGACTCAGTCAGTACTATATCAGGGCTATGCCAGGACTTTTTTAATTTGGTCAGACATAATATGAATAGACAGTTTCAAATTTAGCTGAAGTATCTGTATAAAAGCAGACCTGTACTTTACATTTTAAATTAAATACTAGTTAGCTTGTAGTTTCTTTTTTTCTTTCTGTCAAGTTAGTTATCTGGGGACCCATTAGCCTGTGTTTTCTAAAAAATAAAAGTAAAAAGTTGTGGGCAGCTATCAGCCACAGAACAAGTATAATTTGTTGGGTATTAACTATACTGTAAATCTCCAAATCTAAAGTTGTTAACTAATAATGATAATAAGATGCAGTGTTAAAGTGTTTATGCTATATGGCCTATTTAAAAATGCATGGCTTTGAACATTTGGATACAAGGTTTTATCATATTACTTGTAGTGGCTTACGGTCCAATACAGGCTAAGGCCCTGACTACATGTCCAGTGTGGAAAATACGTATTTGAACACTGTGCTGTTTTGCAAGTTCTCCCACTTGGAAATTGTGGAGGGGGTCTGAAATTGTCATCGTAGGTGCATGTCCACTGTGAGAGACATGATCTAAAAAAAGAAAATCCAGAAATCACAATGTATGATTTTTTAACTATTTATTTGTATGATACAGCTGGCTAAAAATCCTTCAGTAACCAATCCATTCTTTTTTTTTTACCTTATAGAAACATTTAACACTTTGAGCTCGTCATCTGTGACACGAATAAATTACATTTTGCTTCAGCCTCAGCATTACTGATACTTTCAGTATAGCACTGCCAAAACAATACAGACTCACTGCATGCTCTGTTGCTACTGGAGTGTTTAGCGCCATTTTGTAGTGTTCTATGTGTTTACATTTACATTTACATTTATTCATTTAGCTGACGCTTTTATCCAAAGCGACTTACATTGTTCTACAGTAATTACCAGTGTTACAGCCACTGGAGGCAAGGTGGGTTAAGTGACTTGCCCAAGGACACAACGACAGTATGAACTATGGGGAGAGTGGGAATCGAACCACCTACCTTCCAGTTGAAAGACGACTGCTCTACCCACTGAGCTTGCCTGGACAGAGATATTTTCATAAACAGAGACAAAAAGTATGCGTTTATAAAAATACCCGTGTACGCGTAGCCACGGCCTAAGACTCTAGGCTACTGTTCAGGGAATTCCTTACGCATGTCCTCCAAGAAGCAGTCCATTTGTGTCCTATAAACGAATTACCCCAATTAGCAGCACCTGTAGCTCCTTTCTTTAGACTCCTTTTTGTTCTTTCACTTTGTATACTGTGTTGGGTTTTAACTAGGTTTTGATGCACTTATGATTTTTGCTACTTTGTGTTTTTTGCGTCTATCGTTTTCCTCACTTGTAAGTCTCTTTGGATAAAAGCGTCTGCTAAATGACTAAATGCTAATGTCTATGTAAATTTCAAAGTGCCACTGATGATTTTACAGTTACTTGTAGGTGGGGTGGCACCTGGTGTTAAGACAGCAGATTGCAAGCCCACACCTCACATTCTTTTTTTAGACTTTGTAAACACCTTCAACAAAGCTGCATATGATTTAAAGTAGTGGCCAAGTAAGCCCGCCAATGGCTTTATGTTGAAAAGATGATGGATTTCTACACCTGTTTTATTTGCAGATACTAAAGTTGCTCATTGGAAAGGTGCTAATCGGTCATGCCATTCACAACGACCTCAAAGCCCTCAGTTACTTTCACCCCAAAGCTCTGATCAGGGACACCTCCAAAATACCTCTGCTCAACCAAAAGGCTGGCTTTGCAGAGAACCAGGTGATATCGCTGAAGAGACTCACAAAGGCAATATTTGACCGGAACATTCAGGTAGGAAACTATGCAACATCATTATTATATGCACAAATGTATAGTCACAATAAAAAAAAGTCCAAAATGTGCTTTCTTGCACCTTCAGACTGGGAAGAAGGGCCATTCGTCTGTGGAGGACGCTAAAGCCACTATGGAGCTTTATAAAGTGGTTGAAGTGGAATGGGAGAAGAAACTGGCCTTGACGATGTAGACACAAGAGTGAGCCAGTCGGAAGAGTGGAATGAATAAAGATACAGAGATGTAACGGACATGCATTCCGATAAAATATTTTTAACGTTTAAAGACACAGCCTGTAATTGTTAAATGGTACTAGAAACAAAAATACCATTGACTCTCAGGTAGTTTAAATCTTGGTGCTACTGCCACAAGGAGGCAGTGTTTTATTCTAGTGCTAGTAATACATTGAAGCAGGGATGTTCTAATATTACTTTTTTTCAGAATGGAAGATACAAGTCCTTTATTTCTATCATTTAAGATTTCAGGGACGTGTGTATTTTTCAGATGGAAGTACTTGTGTGGCAGTTTCAGAAGAGGTGAAAAGAAAGTATGAGAAAATGCTCTGACACTGTTTAGCACAAATTACTGTGAACAGTATTTGGACAACCCAATCTGATATAGAGAAAAACAAGTGGATAAAGTGTCAAAAGTTGCAAAGTTGGCTCTAACATTTAAAGAACATGATAAAAGACATGAAAAATCAATACAACACCAACATTTGTGTGGCTACAGACTTAAGGTTCATTATTATGTGGTCTTCAAATGGTGTTATTGTGAGTTCTCGTAGTAATTGCACTGGTATTCATATTTTACAAAGTGGTATCAGGATGTCACATTTACCATGAGGGGACAGCCAAACTGCGGTAAATGTCTTTTAAGCAGAAGATTTTATGTGGAATCAGGTGTACATTTTAATTTTTGGTAGATTTAGTGTTAAATTGTGTTGACAGTTTAAAGACTAAGCTAAAACATAATGCTTTTGTAAATGTTAATCATTTCTAAAACTACATAAATACTCGTTTTCAGTTCTCATGTCTCAGTATTTTTTTGCAGAGCACCTCGACATAATCCTCATCTAGTTTTCTCCGTTATCCCTATCTGCATCTACTCTATTCTCCTGTTTCCATTTTAAGATAAGTGCACATCTTTGCTGTGAACTAAACATGGTGCCATGGATACCTGGTTAAAACACTAGCTATAATACAACAAATGCAATAATGGTTAACCTTGAAAACCGACACACACAATGCTAAAATGCCAGAAAATGTAATTAATTAATCAAAACAACATAAAAGCTACAAAGAATGCTAACTAATGATTTGGTGATAAATATTAATATAATAACTTCTGCTACCAACAAGACAATATGCTGGTCTTTGTCAGTGCTTACCATTAACAGTATAAGGGGTTGTCTCTTTTATAGTTGCTGGTGTCAGGTGAGTTGTGACAAAAATATTTACATTTATAGCCATAAATCCCAGGAACATCGATGCTCATGTATACTGAGGTAAAAAAGTACCACCTTATAAAATTATATCACATATGGACATAATGGTTTCTTTTGGCTAGTTTATTGAGTAAATTTATTCAGACAAATACAATAAATGACACACATGGCGTAATAAAGCTTAAGTCCCATTTAAATTACTCTTTGAATAGTTTCCCTTAATTCCTTCAAAAGTTGAATATATTACATTTCAGATTAACTTCATATTCATTAGCATACATTATATGGCTTTGCAGAAAAAGGTCTAATAAAAAATGGGAAAAAATGTTAATGCTTTGTTATTAACACTAGCAAGTGCGAGTGTTAATCTTATAAGATTTAGGGATTTTCTTGGAAATGCCCTGCAAATACAGTATGTTATTAATAAATGCAACTGCAACATAATTTGTAGGGTTTCAGTTTTTTATATATAATATGATATTGCAAGTTGACTTGACATGGAAGAATATTAATTGATCAATACATTGCTCATGATTTGGAAAAGTAAAGTAAAGCTTCACAAAGCACTTGCAAGGTAAGTCAGCTGGATTTGACCACCCCCCTGGGTCATGTTATTAGAAGACTTAGCCTGGATTAGCTTTTTAATACATACATCTCACAACAATACAAGTATAAATCAAAGCCCAGCGTTAGCCACATACTGTGTTTTTATTAGTTAGCCATTAGGAATGTGTTTTTAAGGCATATCCTTTCATAAAGTAGGTCATACACAACTGTGCACAGTGTTTAATCTGGACATGACTGGACGAGTCCGCCTCTGAAACTTGGAAATTTAAGAATAGAGCTAGACTGTGACCACATGTGGTAAATAGATTCTGTAGGCATTATTACATATTTGTCATGAGATATAGTGGTAAATGCAAATAGATGAGTATAGACGGTTGCACAGAGGCCTACTAAGTTTGCTGTCAAGAAAGCTTAGTTTAGAAACTCTTGACTCAACACATACTGGTAATTATTAATAGGCTACCGTTATTGCATTTTTATTTTGTCCACAAAATCTTACATGAAAGGCCATTTTGAAAACAAAAGAGGACACAAATGAATTACCAGGATATGAGTAATAATTTTATTACATTTTGCGCATCTAAAAAGGATATATATTTTTTGTTTCTGCACAAAAATGACTTGCAATATATGCCCTTAAATTTGCCGCTGATTATGATAAATACAATTATAAAATATATATTTTTAAATATGCTATACACAAAAGTTTAAAATCTAATCATGATGTTAATTTTGTCTCATGTGCTAATACGTCATCAGCTAGTTTAGCTCCTTGTGCTACGCTCTTCGTCTTTCCCCTGAAGTGAGGAAGAGGAGGATGCTGTATTAAGGAGGTTCATGGAGTGTGAGAAGGAGGAGGAAGAGGAGGAAGAGGAGGAGGGGTGATTTTATTTATACGGCCCTCAGTCCAGTGACTCTCCCCGGCTCACCTCGCCCCGTTTGGCAGCAGCTGTGGCTGAGTCTCCTGTGGACAGCTTCATGGTGCGGACTGTTGAGACAGAAAACTAGCCGTGCACCTGCTCCGAGAACACTTAAGGATGGCTTCTAAAGCCTGGAAAATAAGGTTAGTCTAAAAACGAGTATTTAAAATACATAACCTCATAAATTCTTTCTGTAACCCAGTAGTTTATATTATATCTAAGTTTAGTGTTTTTTTCCACCTTTGTTTTAAGATTGACTGAAGGAGGCTTATCAATTAGTCTTTAGCCAATTAGCTTCTCATAAAAAAAAACTTTTTTCTTCGTAAAAGTGTTAATGACCTAGCGTTACATCATTGTCGCTTGCCTTTTTAACATTGACACTAAACTTAATAAGCATAGGTTTGTGGGTATCTCATGTTTGTTCTTTTTTTATTATAATTGTTGCTACTAGCATTATGCATAATTATCCCAAATACAATAAACGACTGGTATCGTATTATTACATTATTTGTTTTCAGAAAGTTTTTGCTTTATAATTTTACCTTTTAATATTACTTATCTACAATGTGAAGGAAACAATAAATACACATTTGTAATTGTAATTTTCAGATTGTTCACAAAAACATAACAGTTGAAACATACATGAAAAAGGTAGGTGCATTTTAATGCTGTGTGCAAGGTCTGTTATGCTATATCAAATTAATCTAAATTTGTGATAATATATTTGTTTCATTACTCATCTACACAGGACCTCCTTTGTGCGTCTTAAAGCCCTCAAATTTGTTATTCTTTGTGATTGTAAAAATGTTGAATGTATTAAGCTGTAAGGTGGTGTTAAACCTGAAAATGCATCTTGAATGTGGTTTATTGTGAACTTGGAGAAGTGAAAAGAAGTTTTGTTTTACTGTTCAACTATAATAAATAGGAATAACTTCACAATTATTGATTATACTTATTATTATACTTGACTTTGTTGTAACCACTAACCATGTCAGTTAGATTCTGTCACACATGAGCCTGAGACATCCGCTCAGTCTCACAGAGAGTCTTCTGAATGCTTCTGTAGCAACACACACATCTTGTAACTTATTGCTTTTGTCCCTTCTTTTGCCCCTGAAGCAGTGAGTCAGCAGCTCACCATAAAAAGGACATGACTGTTGTTCCAAATGCATCTTGTGAACTGAATTTCAAATTGTAACTAGTCTTCTATTTACCTCTTTCTTCCTTTCCACCACCCGTCTTGGATATTTCTTCCTTCCTGTAAGGCAGGGGATGGGGGGGTAGGTTGCCCCGGAGATGGGCAGACCCAGTCATTCGAGGTGGCGCGATGTGGCCCTGGTGCTGGGCCAACTGGGAGAGGTGGTCTTTGCTGGGAGAACTGTGAGAAGGGCACAGTTACAGGGATTACACCAGGGTGATGGCTCAGCAAATATTTCAGTTTTACTTGATCGAGTGAGTCTCACAAATAGAAAAATTTACATTATTTAAAGTAGCCCCAGTTTCATTTTCAGCTGTGTTTAAATTCACACAGTGTTATTTGTTTTTTGTATTACATTCAAATAGTGTTTTTTATTTCTCATTCTCAATGAAGTGATTTTCACTCAGTAAAGTGAATGGGTCTGTTTGGCCAGATTGATGGGGGCCTCCCAGCAATGTTTAAAAATAGTTGCCCAAATGTCCAAAATACATTAGTATGTATGTGTTTAAGTGAGACATGTTATGTAGTACATGTCTTGGTAAACCAAATCTAACTATTACATAATCAACTGGGAATAGATATGTAGGCCAAACAACTGTCACAAACTGGGTGCATGTAGTTCACTTAAGCCCCCCTGTTCTCTCCTTCCAGTTCCAGCCTCACATGACCTTAGAGTGGTCAAACTTCTACTGGTTCCTGCTGTTGTCTTTTCCACAAGGTGAAGCTGTAGACTGCAAAGCCACTCTTCAAACTACATAATGTTGCCTGGGATGTAACTCTGCTTTGCCTTCTCAGGGAAAAAACTAACAGGTCTAATGGCATGTCATTGAGGAATTAGAGACCTTAAAATTCTAATCCAGAACAAACTCTTTGAATAAGAAGTGCTTTGACACTTTCTTCAAAAATGCGTTTAGAGTAAATTTAACTAAGATAATATAGGTAGGCTTGATTATAAACATGCCTTTTAGAGCTGTTTACACTAAAGTACGTCTCTATGTAGGTAATGTTCTCATCACGTTGGGCCATCTTTGGTAGGAGTTAGTGTGGTGTCACAGCTCCCAATTAAACAAAAAAAGGGATGAAACCCTTTTCAGAATAAGCTGATGCCATAGTGCAGAAAAAATATGCTGAATGTGTGTTCATGACTGAAAATAAACTTTCCACATTATTTATATATATTTTTTTACAAAATAGCAGTAAAAACATGATCACAACCCACTTTTGTGTAAGTTTGATAAAGCTGGGTCTACACCCCTTTCGTTAGTTGTAGGGTAGGGTAGGGCAGCAAAGTTTTGTTTTTAAACAGTGCATCTACCTACTGAACTGCCTAAAAGTCTATTAATGCAACAGACCACCTGCTGTGGTTATGCAGTAACGCTAGACTTTAAACATTCTGTATTAAAAGAGACTGGTCTGAAATATTGAGAATGAAAGCAACACTGATAATGGTAGGTTGGGCCTCAGTGCAACCCCCGGGAGTTCAAGGAAATCAGAATTCATCTCACACACTGCTGCTTCTCAAGTCTGACTCAAAACAACAAAAAAGTTCCAAGGACACAGCAGCCCCACTGTCCATCTGCTGCACACTTTACACAAAGGACATGGCTCTGAGTGAAGTATGAAATCTATGATACAAATGTCTGTAGTTATAGATTTTTGTTCCATTGTTTTAATTTGTTGGGACTAACCAAGTAATGCTGACTTTCTGACACTATATTTGATATTTGAATTATTTCCAAGAGGGAAACCCACCTGTAACCACAGGATTCAGGATTTGTCATAGAGTCTTAAAGCCATTGGCATTGAATAGTTCCTAAACTGCTCTGTTTAAAGCTTTCCATTTAGTTTGGATTGTTGAGGATTGATTTTGTCCAGCATTTTCTCTTCTGCCACTAAAGTGAATGGTAATACAGTTTTTTTTTGGCAATAGATAATTTACTCTCAACCTGATATATTTTCTCCACAGGCTGAGTGCACCTGTGTCTGTGCTGCTGTGTGCCATCTGTGTCCTTGTTCTGCCTTTGTCCTCTAGTTCCCACCACGAGTCCGGTAAGCTACACCGCCTCTCCAAAGCCCAGTCACTTTGACTGCAACCCTTAAACAATAACAATGACAATTCATTAAAACATACCTGACCTTCACCTTCTTAGAGCCAACATGGACCACCTCACTTGCATCACTTTTGCTGACTTGCAAATGGGACTTTTCAAGGTTGTTTAATAGGAGCATTAACACACCATATACTCTATTGTTTCTGCATAATTTAGATTCTATGTATTGTGCACTCAGCAAAGAAACATTTGTGTTTAATTAATTACCTAAACAAAGAGCTTTTTTATCTGTCAGAAAATAAATTCTTTATTTTTTATTATTTATTTTTTTGTAACCTTTATACAACCCGTTATAACCCATTGAGCTCAAGATCTCTTTTACACGGATAACCTGGCCAAGAGGTCTGCAGCACGCGTCAGTACTTTACAACAATAATAAATAACAAGTCTCAGATTTCAAGTAAGAATGGAGAAGGTATTCAGTGGTTAAAGATGCACTATAAAGTGTTTGGCTGCATCTGGAAGAAAAATTGCAGATTGAAATTTTATACCTCATAGCACGTCATTTTTTAAGCCTGTGAGCACCTATGGTAGCCCTGCAGGATCATGTTATTGTGTATGAACAAACCCAGTGTCAAACCCAAAACACACCAAAAAAGCTTTAAAAATATGTGCTACGGTGCTGTCCACTGTGTAAAGGCTGTTCAGATGCTAGTGCGCAAAGAAGCTCAAATAATATTCACAAGGTACTAATTATCACCAAACAAAGTAGTTGTATTAACTCTTTAATGTCTTGTTTTACCAATGTAGTAGACATAGACACAATCGGTGTAGTGTCTGTGTAATTCAGCATACTTTGTTTGATGTATGCAAAATAACAATGTGCTTCGATATAACAGTGCTTTTAACAGGCCTTTATGCAGCATTTAAATTGTATTAGACCTTGCTTATTGAGACTGTATTCGCACAAACAAAAAGGCAGACCTACTGTATTTCTCTGTTATTATCTATCCTCAGATGATTCCAAGCTCCTGCATGTGACCATTCCCATCAACCCTCCAGTGCTGACTGTGTTAGGCGGTTCTCTCACTCTGCCCTGTCTGGTGTCTCTGGCTCACCCTCCGCCTTCGCCCTCCACTAACGGCCGCCACGCAGTGCTGTCCCTACCCAGGGTCAAGTGGACTGTGCTGACACACGGCAGCGAGACGGAGATCCTGGTTGCCAGCGGTGACAGGGTGAAAGTCAATGAGGCCTACAAGGAACGGGCCTCGCTGCTGAATTATGCCTTCTCCCCCGCTGACCTCACCCTACAGCTGGACAACCTGAGGCACAACGACTCGGGGTTCTACCGGTGTGAGGTGCAGCAGGGTCTGGAGGATGCTGACGACGTGGTTCAAGTCAAGGTCAAAGGTAACTTGTACAAATTGATATGGTTACACAACAAAAGTAACTAATAATAGACATTTGTGAACTTGTCTACTTCAGTATCACCAGCAGTAAAAGCTGTATGACTCAACACATATCTGAAACTAAAGGTTGGGTCTCACTTGACAAATCTCACCTGTTCCCCTCATTTTACTATTATATATTAAACTGTGAATGTGTTTTTAGTGTGGCAGCATTAAATGTAGACATTATTGTCATTAATGCTAGTCTCATTCAATAACCAAGAATTGTGAACAGTAAAATAAAATAGCAGCAGGTGTGCTCCATAAAATTGCAATCCACTGCTTTATCCACCATTCAAACTCATGAAAGGAGGTTAAAGGATACTTTGATAAAGAGCCTGATTTGCAAATAAAAAACACCAGAACAAGACAGAATTGTTACATTTTTTGCTGTGGTTTTTACAGGAGTTGTCTTTCATTATCGTGATGCTTCAAGCCGGTATGCCTTCACCTTTGAGCGTGCGTATGAAGCCTGTGAGGAGATTGGGGCTGAGATTGCCACTCCAGAGCAGCTACAGGCAGCTTACTACAGCGGCTATGAGCAGTGTGACGCAGGCTGGCTGTCAGACCACTCAGTGAGGTGAGGATGAAGGCAAAACATGTGAAAGACAATCAAGACACTCTACTCAGCCTAAAATAAGTCTATTAATGCAAGATGGAATAAAAAAATGAAGCAGACCTCTAGTATGGCTTCGAAGTAACCTACACTAGTCCATCATGATCGTGATGTAACAGTAATGTGTAAAAATGTGGAAATAATATTTTTTGTAGCTATTTGAATGTGAAGCCATTTCCCCAGTTTAGGGAACTAATTATCTATATTATGCTGGTCAGTAGCTGGAGGTGATTGAACAGAATAATTTTGTTTTGGAGAGGCTCTAGACCGTAATTCAAACTTACTGCTTGAATTGTCACATTTTGCCACTATAAGAAATGTTGTTTTTTTTTTTTTATAGCCCACTTTGATTTTGCCTCTTTCACAGATATCCTATCCAGATGCCCAGAGAGGGCTGTTCAGGGGATTTGGATGGAATGCCAGGCGTGAGGAACTATGGCCTCTTAGAGCCTGATGAACTGTATGATGTCTACTGTTATGTAGAGAACATTAAGGGTAAGGAGGATGAAACAAGGTTTGGAAAAACAAATAGAGCTTATTTGAGCAGTTATTGAAAAAGTATTGAAAGTCTTACAACAGTCTGTTTTAGGTCCTTGACACATGGGGCTTTAAACAAAAAATATTTAGACTCAGCAATAATAGAGCAAGAATCAATAGCAAGTGCAAGATAAAGTATCTATAGATTATATATAGACTTACCCTCAAAGATAAATGGTAGGGTTTTACTCCTACATCTACTCATTTGTCCTCCTGTGATACTGTTGTGGTGCTTGTCTCACTGTAAATGAAAATGGTCAAGTAGAACAGAAAAACATCTGAGAAATCAACATTGCTGTGTATAGTTTATAAATATACATTATAATTAAGTATTAGTCCTTGTTTGTGTTGTTGACATTAGTGAGTGCTGAAATATAAGAAAGACCACTTTATCTCAGTAGTGCATCTCATACCTGGAGCTTCACAGACAAGAAGCATAAAAAATGTTAAAAAAAAATTGTAATTGCATAAACTAACAAATAAATATTGCACTTTAAAGGTGAGGTGTTCCATGGCTCGGCCCCTCAGCGATTCAGATTTTGGGAGGCAAAGGCCTACTGCCTGAGTCTGGGAGCAGAGTTGGCCACTACAGCTCAGCTGTACGCTGCATGGAACGATGGTCTGAACCACTGCAGCCCCGGCTGGCTGGCAGATGGGAGTGTGCGCTACCCCATCGTTACCCCAAGAGAGCGCTGTGGAGGAGGGGAGCCAGGGGTCAGGACAGTCTATCGTTTTAGTAACCAGACAGGCTTCCCAGAGGTTCATGCTCAACATGATGTCTACTGCTTCAGAAGTAAGAGGATACTGACATATTCCAACACATTGTTTTAAAGGAAAGCTGAAAGGACAAACTGGCTTTAACCCCTACAGGCATGTTTTAATCGCAGCAGCTAGATCTTTTCTAATAAAAGGGTGAGATCATGAGTATTGCTCTGGCGATATAATTTAAGATTTTGTTTTGACATTTGACATTTATTAAAGCAGTCTTTTGTCTATAATAAAACTCTTTTTGATATATTGACCTGCTCACATTTAGAGGCACTAAAATTCACCAGAGCACATTGGTTACTAAAAGTTCCTCAAATTTATACATGCTTGTGTTTTATTTTTTTCTATTTCAGGTGAAAATGACTACACCCAGGGTGTACGTCCCACAGAGCCAGAGGACATTGGCCAGGATATAGTTTTCTTGACTGATTCTTTAAAAGAAGAAGTGAATCTGGATGAGATGACGTCACAAGACAGCAGCAGAATGGTGCCACACACAGATGAGCCTTTAAAGCAAGGCTCTATAGAAAGCCAGCCTCTGACACAGGACTACAAGGAGAAGCTCACTGTGGACTTTTATCAGTCTGCCACCCCTGTGCCTCATCACAAAGAGCACTTTCCCACAAGGAATACGTCAGATGTAGTAGTAAAGAGCAGCTATCACAATTCCTTTCAACCAGCGCCAGATATACGACTAGAGACAAAGGATCCACATCCAACATCAGCTCAGGAAAACTTTGGTGGAGCTTTCACTGCAGAGTCTACTTCACCCACAACTGATGGGACAACCGTAGACAGCTTAGAGCTCTCCCAGCATCACATCACTGAAATCAAAGAGCCTTATAGTTTTAATATATTTGATTTATTGGATGCAAAAGAAGTTCTCAACAGCTCCTCAGAAGTCCATACCGAGAATGATCTGGCTGTTTCTCGGGAGAATCCCACTTTAGATTCCCACTTGACGTCGGCCACTGAAATGGAGCCGGCCTATTCAACCATGTCTTATGAGGTTTTAGAGCAGCCACACACCAGCAGCAGTGTCGACATGTCTGAGGTCACTGCTTCAGCTCACATCTTCGAAGAAGCAGAATTAAATGCTACCAGCGTCTCCTCTGATTTTTACAGCACTACACCTGAACCCCACACAACAGAGGAATCTGGACACGTGAGCACACATCCTGCTCCAGAAAGTTTAATGACAATCACAGGGTCTTACTCGACTTATGAATTGAGTATGTATCTATCTTGTTTACTGTTCTGAAAAGTTTGCCAGATATACAAAGACTTTGCTTGTCAGGACAGCTAGACTAATTTGGCACAAATGCTGTTTATTTAAAACAGGAAGAGCTTTTTTTTAAATTGATTGTATTTTTTTCAAATCCATCTCATATAGTTTCCATATGTCAAATTGCTTTCAGAGATAGTTTAATCTGTGTCCATTTGTTCCGATTCTGAAACTTACTCGAATCCAGAGGGTCCAGACTCACTCTTTGTATAGATGAGAAAAGCAATTAGGAAGAATGACTGGGCTGATATTCTTCACTTAATTCTCTAAAGCAATTTTTTCACTTTATAACATGCCATCAGACATTTTGCCCAATGATGTTTATCAAATTAAAATACACCATTTAATACATAAAAAGCTAGTTTTGAGAGAAAGAAAAGAAGCAATACATTACATACAAAACGCAATAAGATGATAAGATGCATTAAATTGTGCAGTAAAAGTTGAATTCAACTAAAGACAAGACTCCGGAGTTCAACTGGTCACATTGAAAGTTAATTTGGAAACACCACAATATAATTTAAGAGTTGGACAAATATTTTTGAATGAAAGGTGTGGATGTCTGAGTTTGCAACAGTATATTAGAAGAGTAATAATTGTTTTGTTATTGCGACAGGTCCTCAAGCCACTGAAGAGCAAGATGTGACAACTGAGGACTCATCTCATACCACCGTGCAGGTAGTTCCAGATTTGCTCCAGAGTAAACCTGTTCACACTGAAGAGCCAATATCAGAAGCTCCCACAGTTACAGACGACTCACACCTGCCCCATGCTGTCCTTCAGAATGAAGTGACTTTGATTTTTCCTACTTTTGTGACTCTACCTCATACCTCACCCTTCCTGGAAGAGGAAGCCAGCTCCACAGAACTTTTCACTCTCATTCCCAAAAGCAATACTTTGTCTGTGACAGAAAATCAACTCGAAGAAGGCATCCACGAAGTGCTCTTAAGCTCAACACAGATAATCTTACACAGTGAGCTAGACGGGACCGAACAAAACCAAACAGAAGGAAGTTCAGGGGAGTTCTCAGGGAATGAGTCTGAGGTAATTCCACTTATAACAGAGCCCACAGCTGAGAGAGTCGCTGGCAGCTACACACCACGCTCTGATATTGAAGAGATAACGCTGATCTCACATGAGAGCATCACACCCAGATGGGAACTGAAGCCCTCCTCCGAGGCTCCTCAGGAGTCTCGTTCTGAGGTGCTGTATAGTGCTCACACTCCTCTCCAGACTGGAGAGTCTGAGGAAGACCCAGAGCAGGACCACCTCACTGAGGCCACTAGCAGTGACATTAATGGTGAGCTTCAACAAATATACACTTTTGAAACAACACGGTGTAACTCAAAGTATTCTCAGACCAAAGTAGACAAAAACTCATTAAGACTGTGTACTTGAGATGTAGGGCTTCACGTTTTGTTGTTAAACTGAAAATAAAATACAAATATGTATCAATACGTGGACAAACATATGGCACTACATATGCATATAAAAAGGTAAGTAAGTAAAGATGTTCATGTACACCTTAGATAAATTAACAGTCAGGTTTAGCTAATCATTATCAGTCACAAAATGTACATTTTACTAGAGGAGTATAGAATTCCAGCTTGGCAAGCCATTTTTCTTCTTTTTCTACTTTTTGCAAAGAATTATTGTTTCTGTGGATTTGAGTCAAATTTTTAAGTGGCAGCAGAAATGGAAGAAAAAACTGCATCTGGATGCCATTTTGTTGACATACATCCAAATAGAGAAACATCACATAAGTCTGGCCCCATTTTACGATTGGGCCCACAGGATTTCTAAAAGGGTAGGAATGGATGTGAAAAGATCCCAGACCCTATTCACTCCACAAAGTGAATTGGTGTGGCTGGCCAGGCTTATATAACGCTGCTTATTATTTGGAAAACAATTTGATTAATTATCAATATTAAGTAATGAAACACCATTTAGAGATTAGCCATGAAGAATGTCAAATGGATTGAGCACATGATGTCATGTTTCACTCTATCACCACATAGCAAGTCATATATTTACATTAGTTAACACAGTGGCATTGTCTCGACAGAACCCTGGTCTGAGGGGGAGGAGGATTTTGTGTCGTCAGGAGAAAGCTGCTCATGGAATCCTCCCGAAGACACGTCAGGTCCGTCACAGGCCACAGACCACCAATACTTAACCATCGCCGCTCCCACCTCACAACCAGAGTTTTTAGAAGAAGACAGCGAGGGCCATACTGCCATGGCTGCTTCTCTGCCAGAGGTCAAAATATCGGCCGTAGATTTGTCAGGTAAAATGAAACAAATGATCAAAAAGGCTGTGGAGTTAGCTTGTTTTATCTGTTAGGGGTTATGTTTGGATTAAGAACAAAAGGTCCTTTTTGTAATATAGTTGAACAAAATGAAAATTATGAATTTAACTTTACAGTTAAAATGTAGCACTTCAGTCTGAATTTGCAGCAGGTTACAGCAGGTTTACAATGGAAATAACTTTCCACTTATACAGTACCATACAATTTTTGTTAATACCACATAATTATTAAATACTTAAGCTTGTTTTTAAATTTAGCTTTAAAACTGCAATATTGTTTGTCTTTGTTCTATACAATTAAGGATCTTGTGAGTGGAGCTTCAAGTGGGTCCAGTATCTGATCTAACATTGCCCTCTAGTGGTGTGTTTCTGAAAGGCCCCTGAACTCTTGCCCTGCTCACAGTAGCATACAGTATACAGTATACAGTATATAATAGGAGATATTTTTTTATAGTTCAGATTTTATTGCACATATATGAGCTACATAATAACAATAAAATAAAAGAAACGTGGGTTTATTATTTTCAGATGCGTGCTTAGAGAACCCATGCTTGAACGGAGGAACTTGTGTTGACGGTGAATCGAGATGCATCTGTCTGCCTGGTTATACAGGGGACTTATGCCAGTCAGGTTTAGTATCTGCCTAATACTATTGCAAATTTAGTGATTGTTTTAGTTCATCTTTTTTTATTGAATTCTCTTCTTGTCTTTTGTTTAGACTTGGAAGAGTGCGAGCCCGGCTGGGAGAAGTTCCAGGGCTTCTGTTATCGGCATTTTTCAAGTCGGCAAAGTTGGGATGCAGCAGAGCAGCACTGCAGGATGTGTGGTGGTCATCTGATTTCCGTCATGACGCCAGAAGAGCAGGACTACATTAATGGTGCACAGAGTCCAGATTTTGCATGCAGATTTCAAAGCCATAAAAAGCACAGTACAGTGTTTTTAGCCTTTATTGGAATATAAAACCCTTAAGAATTAAAAGAAAAAGCTATAGCGTCTATGTGCACAACTTTAATACAAGCCCTTTTTTAGTTTGCAAACACTAGCCACCCAAAATCACAAATTTATGTAAATATAAAATTTGATTATGGGAAATGACAATCACTGACCATGTGTGCTGTCAGAGAGAGGGACAACACAGTGTTGTTGAGTATTTAGCTGTTGTGTTAAGTCACTGGATGATTATGACTTTGTTACACCTCATAGAGATCTCAAAGTGGCATGGTTTTCTATTGATACCTTGGCAAAAAAAAACATGTGACTTAGTTTAGCCACAAACCAGAATAGCCTATCTCTACAAAAGACATTTCAAAGTGGCTGTTGTCATACTAATGTTTTAAGGCATGCTATTTTAACCCCAACGTCCCAAATAGTGATGTGTGTTTTCAAAGTACACATGACCAAGAGAGACAACAGAGGGAACAAAGAACAAAACTCTTTCATGTCTTCCTCTTATTGTATTAGCTTTTCTGAGAACATATTCTATGAACATGTTCTATGAGAACTATGGTCAAAGAAAACCTTATATCTCTGCTCTTACTAACTTTCTGTATTTTAACTCACATTTTTAACGCGTGCCTTTGTAAACTTTGGTGTTTATTTTGCCTGTTGTTTGTGAAGTGGAGTTTAAACTGAAGCAGAGAGGAATAGTCAGAATAATTCCAGATCTTGATGGCTCCACACAACTGTGAGGAATACGACTGGGGCTGTTAACAAAGTAAAGAAAAATATATGAGAAATGTCTTTCATCAAATGGTCATGAAAAAGACCGGGAAATGCTTTGGAAAAAGATTTCTTGAACAAATTGGGATTCCTAATAATATTCTTTTTTGAAAAGTTATTATTTTTATTTTTTTTTATCTCATCTTTAGACAAATTCAGAGAATACCAGTGGGTTGGGCTAAATGACAGAACTATAGAGGGAGACTTCCACTGGTCAGACGGCAACCCATTGGTGAGTTCCTTTCAGACTAAACTAGTTCATGTCTGACATTTCCATTCATATGTTTGCATTACAAATTCTATTTGTATTGTATTTGTATTCTGTATTTAAATCAGTGCATATAATCTGTTCTACTTCCTGGCATTCAAAAGAACAAGACGATGACTACATAAATCTCTTGAAAGCCCTGCCCATTTTTCCTCAGACTATTCCAAACTCCTAATGTTAACATCTTAAAAGACATTTATATATGTCTTTTCCAGCTGTATGAAAACTGGTACAAAGGCCAGCCTGACAGCTACTTCCTGTCTGGTGAAGACTGTGCCGTGATGGTTTGGCACGATGGCGGCCGCTGGAGTGATGTGCCGTGCAATTACCATCTGGCTTACACCTGCAAAAAAGGAGTCTGTGAGTTCATATTGCATAGGCCCCTTTATAGCCGGCATTATCAACTACAGGTCTATGTAATTGCCAACATGTTTATTGTCAATTCATTCAAACAAGCAGGCAAACTAAAACTAATACACTAACCACATAAGGACTCTGTAGTTTTGCCCCAATGGTCTAAATACACTTCAACACAAGTCATTTGGGTCAAACAGTGATACACAGGATGCAATTTTCATCATGGCTCTAAATGTTGAAAATATGAGTAAGCATTCAGCGCAAGGATTGTTTTTAAAGATGGTGCCTTCTGTGCTTCTTTGTCTTGCTACGTTTGATGCACAAGAATCATGTTTATCTACAGCTATTCATTATAGGTGTCTCAAACAGTCAGGGAAACAGGTGCAGTTTCAGGACATTCAGAGGTGGGCTGTGGTGTGTTTACTCAGTACGCAGTCAAATCAGCAGTAATAGCTTTTACTAAAATAACATTTCTTAAGCCAGTAACATTTTAGTCGACGGTGGCCTGATTGACCAGTTAGTTACTAGTTGACAAGAGGTTTAATGACAACTTTGCACACATTTGGCATTCTCATTCGGCTTTATGAGGCTATCACCTGGAACGGTTTTTCAACAGTCTTGAAGCAGAGGTGTTGAGCACTTATTGGCTGTTTTGCCTTTACTCTGCAGTTCAACTCATCCCAAACAATTTCAAAAATCAGATTTTCAGAAAAACAGATTTCCACTGGTCTAATGTTGTTTGCATGTGTTGTTTTCCTCAGAAGTGGTTTCTTTACAGTTTCATAAAAGCGTTTGATGGTTTTTGCGACTGCTCTTACATACATTAAAAATTGACTGACCTTCATCTCTTAAAGTAGACCTAATGATGTACTGTTGTTTTTCTTTACTTAGTTTAGTTATTCTTGCCATAACATAAATTAGTCACTGTCAGGAACACAACTTTTCAGGAACGGCAGGACTCACTGTGCAGACCCACACGAGGACTATGGTTCAAAGGTTTAATTCAACAACACACAAGTAACCAACAAACTTGAGGAGTCAACTTGAGGATACAATCCAGCACCGGACAGGGGAAAGCACACAGACTATAAAGGGAACACAATGAGACACAGGTGGAACACATTAAGGGCGAAGCAGGCAATCACAAAGGAAGGAAAGACACAAGGGCAGGAAGTCAATCTGACATACAGGCAGGGGTGATACACTTCACAATAAGACACAGGAAGTTAACTACAAAACATACAACAACACGAGGTTGGGACATGACAGTCACGTGTGTACCAACCCTACACTTTTGTGTTTACTACATAATAGTTCTTATGTCTTCAGTAGAAGTAATTGAATGTGAGCAGAAACTATTGAATTAGAAGGTGTGTCCAAACCAAACCTTTGATTTATACTGTAGGAAAGAGAGATAGTCTGTACATAAAAACATTGAAATATATATATATATATATATACCGTTACTACTACAATTTACAATTTAATATATCAAATTTTTCCTACATGTGAATCTTTTTTTTGTACAAAAATAAGCATTTGTTCATTTAATTTGCTACTGTACAGCAGTTTGTGAAAATAAAATATATATGCTCTGAAAATATAAAGTCAAAAACATATTTTATTCCTTTTTGTCAAACCACAGTATGCAAGAACACCATACAAAACTCTGGGATTCTTGCAAGTGATCTTTGAATTTACTCTCCACTGTAGAGTTCTTTTCTACTAATTAATGAACAACAAATCCTTTTTTATTACTAACCTACTTAGAATAAAGTAGTTATTCTTCCATTTTAGATTTACTCAAGACATTATTTTTCTATCGTTGCTAGCTTTTTGCGGCGAGCCTCCAAAGGTACCCCATGCTAAAGTGTTCGGTAAGAAGCGCATGCGTTACGAGACCAACACCATGGTGCGATACTACTGCGAAGACAGTTACACTCAGAAACTCAACCCTGTCATCAAATGCCTGCATGGCGGCCAGTGGGAGGAGCCTCTCATTACCTGCATACCAAGTGAGTCCAGTTCATTCTGCTGACCTATTTTAGTAGCCCTCAAATATTACCTTTTCTACTATTTGAATAAACCACAGAACAATGCATAAGTCAGTCTCTAATTGTTTTCTCTTGCTTTTTTTCTGGTATAGCTTTTGCACACATGATGAAAGAAGCCTCTATGACCACAGCTCCAGTTGTGAGCACTACCTCAGAGGAAGTTGCTCCACAGTTCTGGGAAATTAAGTGGAATATCTAAAGCCCATATCCTGCAATAAGTTATAACACTAATCATCTACAATATATGAATTTCATGACCCCTGCAGTTGTCACTTGAATCTAAATTGAGTTGAAGAAAATGATGCAACATGCACATGTAACATGGCACACATTAACTGTTATACACTTTTCAGTCAAAGCTTTTAAGAAAGATGTTTTGTTGTTTAATGACTTTAAAGCCAATATTAGGAATATCATTTTTTTTTTTTTTTTTACTCGTTATTGGTATGTTTAAATTTGTCAATCCTACAATCCCAAAAATGTGGTTTGTTCACTTCTTTTACAAATAATCAACAAAAACAAATAATTTTAATGGATCTTAATTACATGTTCAGCTCTAGTCACGACACACCAGATGGTGCTGTTACTTTACAGCATGTTGTTAAAGGCCTTCTCTGAGCTTTGTTCTTTTTTTGTTTGTTTTTTCAAACACTTTTAAAATATTTTATCGCATTATTGCTCAAAATTTCCCCTCTGCTCAATTTGTAGTATCATCAAAGACAGGCAATTTTAAGTGCATGTTGTATGTACATTTTGTATGTTTTTTCTGTTCACATTTTAGTCAAACTTGATCCATGTAACTGCCAGCACTGCTACTATACCGTTGTTCCAAAAGCGAGTAGGTGGAAATCACGGGGACATGATGGATTTTCTTGAATTGCCAAATCTTGCAAAAATCTGGCTGCTGCACAAGGTAACATTCACACAGCACTAAGGGCACAGTCAAACTAGGACCTGTTGATCCATGGAAGAGTGAACACACTCCTACTTGTATTTGGAAATAAACATACCTTTTGCCCTCTGGTGTTAAGCAACATCACAGGCCCACTCATAAAGTATAGTACTCAAATTTCAGTAAAGAAAAATGTACCTCTATCACCTCTGTAATAAATTCCTCTGGTCAAAGCCAAGACTGTAAACACAAGACATCCTTTTTCAGAATGTACATGGCAGACACCGGTGCTTTTATTTCGATTCTCATAAACTTTATAGTTCACATCTTTGGTATAATGTCACATACTGTATTTGTTAACAACATATACTTACTGAACTTTAATTCCATACTTTTACTAGAGAATCACTGGTAAAAAGGAAAGATATGACAAAATTGATACACAGTATGTATACCTTGAAATAATCTTGTATTAATTAATAGCACAAATAAAGTTGTTTTTTTTTGTCTTACTCTTCCACCGACTCTACTGAAGCAAGCTATTGGGATGTATGTTGGTAAATTTAATTTATTCATATTCATATTCATATTCATTTGAAAGTTTCAGTGGCTGGATTTACAGTGTGACAAGACGGTCCACAGTCCAGTCACTATAGGATTTTTTAAAGCTCATAAATGTTATTGGTATGATGAGTTAATTGCTTTGCATTGAAGCATAATATAATTAAGGGTTGACATTTGGAAGCACGACTTTTATAAACTGCATGATTCTTTTGGCTACCTATAACAGTAAGCCCCATAGAGGTGGGTCCTTTCTGGGAATCCAAAAGATCGCACCCCGGCCTCTGAGACGCCTCCACAGCGCCTCCTGGGGTTGCTGATGGGGAAGCGCACGCTGCCATCCTTCAGCCACCCAGGGTCACACTGGTCATAGTGGAGGAAATGCCAGGCGGAGTACAGCTGTCCAACCAGTGCCATTTCAGCCCCCTCCTGCTTACAAGCAAGCTCTGCCTGCTGAAAGGAGAACGCCCCGCGGACATAGAAGACAGAACCTATCAAAAGAATACAAGCTAACATAAATAGATGTTTTACATTAGTAACTACACAGCTGTTTTTATATAGAGAGAAACACATTACATAACAACCAAACAGAATTCAATCGCTTATCATTTTCACAACATAATGTAAAAAAAATATACATTTTTTTCACACATTTTTTATTAACATCCAAAAACACTATCTAAAGTGATGGCAAAAAAAGACAATTTAAAATATTGTGCATTAAACTGTTTTAATTGGCATGCAGTAAGCCAATACACATCAAACATACAAATGACCCGCATGACATGGTCTCTCGAGATTCTAGATCTCTTTATCGAGGGAGTCTTAGTCTTCAAGCAGCAAGGCTTTTCAACAAACCCTAAGATAACTGGCATGAGGACATCATGTTTTAAAGACGTTCCATCCCTCATTTAAAATTCTTTATCAACACCAATTGGAAGTGTGACACAGAAAACCTCTACAACATATATTACCAAACATTCCAGCACTTCACCACACGTCCCTAATTATCCTTTTTTAGCCATCAGTAGACAAAGGTAGAAAGAAATAAGTGACACAGCTTCTCAGATTAGGACTAAATCCATTTAGTACATGACTCCATCTAGTGGTACAAAGTTATATAACTAACAGACCAAATCTTCTCTCGATGTCTTCATGTACCCACAGTCAAATTCATTTTACTTTAAATTTTTGTGTAATTCTAAAAGCACTCACCAGATGCTAATGAGGTGAAGCAGAACGCATCAAAGTGGTCATGGTCCTTATCTTTGGGTCCGTAGCTGCGAATGCCAGGGAGCAGCCCTCCTCCACATGCCGCTCGAGGCTCGATGATGGGGTAATCGACAGTTCCATCATGGAGCCAACCTGCATTACACCAGTCCAGACCCTCTGTCCAAGCTGCGGGACAAGAAATTCTGCTCAGATTTTGTCCATGTTGCCAAAAATGATCAGTTAGCGCATTACCTCTGTACAGCTGGTTGTAGGTGGCTAAGGTCGCATCTTGCTCAGCACATGCTTCTTTAGCCTCATGAAAAGTGAATCTGTAGCGGCCATTTTTGCTTTGATATGGAAACACTAATCCTAAAAGCAGCAACAATCTTGTTAGTTTGTAATTTTCACAATCATAAATATAGACACAGCTACCCAGCAACAGTTTAAAGCAGTGCACGTGTTTGTAAAGCGATTCCATTTTTACCCCAGAACCAGACATAGCAACAAAGAGACAGCTCAGCATTACAGATAAACGTATAGTGTATTAGGTGCACTACAAGTACATGTATTTATCTAAATTAGCCATGTGTTTTATTGATTTTTTCTCTTTGTTTATTACTTTTGCCCTATTGTAAAAAGAGCTTGTGTGATGTGTAAAGCCAGGGGCCAGAGGGAGTCTGGTTTGGGGACCACAGGATCTCCTCTCTGCTTTTTGCAGATGATGTTGTCCTGTTGGCTCCATCAGGCCAGGACCTTCAGTGTGCACTGGGACGGTTTGCAGCCGAGTGTGAAGCGGCTGGGATGAGGATCAGCACCTCCAAGTCTGAGAGCATGGTTCTCAGTCGGAAGAGGGTTGCTTTCCCCCTCCAGGTTGGTGAAGAGATCCTGCCTCAAGTGGAGGAGTTTAAGTATCTTGGGGTTCACAAATGAGGGAAGGAAGGAACGTGAGGTTGATGGGTGGATCGGTGCAGCTTCTGCAGTGATGTGGTCGATGTACTGGTCTGTTGTGGCGAAGAAGAGACTGAGCCGCAAGGCAAAACTCTCGATTTACCTACTTTCACCTATGGTCATGAGCTTTGGGTCATGACCGAAAGAACAGGATCCCGGATACAGGCGGCCAGAATGAGCTTTTGTGGCGGGGAGCTCCATTAAAGATAGGGTGAGGAGCTCGGTCACTTGGGAGGAGCTCAAAGTATCCGCTGCTCCTCCACATCGAGAGGTGCCAGCTGAGGTGGTTCGGGCAGCTGATTCGGAAGCCTCCTGTACGGCTCCCTGGGGAGGTGTTCTGGGCATGTCCCATTAGAAGGAGACCCTGGGGAAGACCTGGGACACGCTGGAGGGACTATGTCTCTCGGCTAGCCTGGGAATGCCTTAGTATCCTCCCGGAAGAGCTGGAGGAAGTGTCTGGGGAGGTGGAAGTCTGTGTTTCTCTGCTTAGACTGCTGACTCTGAGCATAAATAAGGCACAAGGGTGTGAGCTAACATCACTTGGACTTGTACTGAAACTTTGTTAAAACGGACCCTATGTAAGCAGCCTACAGCTCATAGTTGGACTTAGTTTTGGAGCAACCTCTGAGTGGTAGCTGTTTATGTCATGGAGGCAGACTGAAATTGAATATTGGTGGTGTGAAAGTCCTGAAGACGTGACTGTTTTTTACTGTTTTACTTTCTGTGGGGATCTTTTCTGTCTTTTACAAAGGCCATTAACATTACTAGCTAGCATCAGTTAACTTTAAACATCACTTTGCATTTTGTAAACTCTGACAATATTCTAAATATAAGAGCTTTATGGAAACCAAAGTTTTGCTTATTGCAATGTGACTCTCATTCCAGCCATCAACCAAAGTTCTTTACTAATTTTCTCATAGTTATCCTGTCCAGTATTTGCTGTATAAATCATCTATTACTTATTACCTTCAATCCTTAGTGTAATGACTACGTTCTCGTCCTCAATGCCATTGATTAGCTCACAGCGATACCTGCCCCCGTCATCCAGCTGGAGATGGCTGAGTTGCAGAGACACATCCAAGGCGTGAGCGCTGCGGGGGTTAGCTCGCTGTCCCAGGTGACCGTAGGGCTTGTACACATGAGCATTCAGTATCATGACTATGTTCTGTATGCCAGCCCGTTCTGGCTCCAGTTTAGTCCATTTCACTTTGTAATCTTTGGGTTTGTTTCTAAGTAAACACGGCAAGGTGACATTGTCCCCTCTGCGACCTGTGACCTCAGCGTACACTGGGGGCTCTATGAGATACTGCAGTTCTTTGGTGTCTGTAAATACAAGTACAGCTCACGTTAGCTCTTCAAAACATTAACAATCACATTCATTAAAAAATATATATTTTGGTACCTCACAGTTTGAGTTTGATTTCCAGAAGGAGAAACAAAAACACATAAAACCAACAAGAATTTATGAGGTAGTACCTTTTATTTTTTAAGATTTGAAAAAATATCCAACAACAGAGCAACGCTAAAAGCCTGTCCCATTTTTGCAAATGTGTCTGTTGAGTTTTCTTTTAAACTTTCTCTTGGAAAGCTTGGTCACATGACAATACAACAGTAATCCTAGCGGTAACATTTAAATTACTCCTCGCATCAAAAATGTTTGTAGCCCTGCATCACGGAGGAACTGCCATCTATATTTTCGACCAGTCTCCTTTTTTGTTAACAATGAATGGGGCATGGATGTGTAGATCTGAGCCAATCATATTTAACGGAAGAAAGG
The DNA here is from genome assembly GCA_024349245.1 of Neodontobutis hainanensis. Classification (NCBI taxonomy): domain Eukaryota; kingdom Metazoa; phylum Chordata; class Actinopteri; order Gobiiformes; family Odontobutidae; genus Neodontobutis; species Neodontobutis hainanensis. Next base: position 2,635,193 of record JALDNG010000187.1, read on the forward strand.
CTGCTACATTAAAATAAATGACAGACGGTTAGAGCTCATTCAAAACGCAGAGTAAACCTGGATTTACTCACTGAGAGAGTTGGCTATGGTGCCTGTTTCGTTTACAAATCACCTGACCCGATGTATAATAGCTTTACATTTTAAAAATGCTCTATGATTGTTGTAAATAAGGGAAAGCGGTATGCCTTTACCTGCTTTTACTGGCACAGAAATGGCCCATGACCAGTTTGATATTAAAAGAAGAATCCCAATACACCTCATTGTGGAAGGAGACACTCAGCTCCTATAAGAAAAAGGAAACCCTCAATAGAAATTTACATCTAGTATATATTCTAAAAATATACACAAACAGTAATTACCCGTGTATTTCATTAGAGGTTGTTGTTTTTTGAAGAAGCATCTTCACGCGCGATTGCCTTGGCCTTCATTTTGAAATCCAAATTTAAGTTTGTTTGGAAGCAAGGTCCTTGATCCAAGAGCTTTGTCTGTCATTCCCATTTCATCTCTGCTCAGCCTCATGCCTCAGCTCACTGCCCCCTTGCTTAGGTCATATTGTGCGCTGGTTGTAAACAGCATGTAAATCGATCCAGCACTACCATCACACTACAGATGTCTGTGTCCACTTTAGAAGGAACTGCAGCCCAATATGCACATATATTATTCCATTACATCTTTGTGACACATGACATCAAAATAGACCACCTAAATCTGCTACTTTTATCTTGGTAAAACTGTTGAGGAAATTGACAAAAATGTTACCTATTAAAAAATAATAAGTGATGGCAGCAATAGACACCATTATTATATTACTATTGTAATTTTTTGTTATTGTTATTATGGTTATTATTGTTGTTATTATAATTACACCCAACAGTTAACATGGTACAAAATAACTTATTCTATAATTCACATAGACATCCACTGAAACACACACGCATACACACCTTCCCCCATGGCTTCAGTCTTTGTTTGTAATATGTTACTTATTTGTATTTTGTTCACTGTTGTTTTTCTTGTTTATTTATCTGGTACACTGGAAAGGTTTGCCCTGGTTGATACTGAGAGTCTTAAAGTTATTTTATATTCAAAATAAGCTACCTGTTTTTTTAGACCCTATCCCCACTTCCATGTTTTAAATCTATTTATATTTTTTTAAATACACACAGAGCTGCTCATACACGAGCAGACTGACACACAACAAAGCAGAGTCAGATGAAATGATGGTAGAGAATATTTTCAGTTTCCACTTCAAAGTTGTTCAGAAAGCAGCCTGTTGTTAGCAGCGATACAAAAGAAAGCTTACTTCATGTAGCAACAGTTTATCGGAGTTTCACAAACTTCTCCCTCTGAGCGTTACCATGGAGATGTAGGTCTATATCAGGTGAGCTTTGATAATAAGCTGTTGTTGTAATACTACTGTAGAGTTTTATTCAGTAAAATTAAACCCCTAGAAGCCTATCCCAAAACCTGGTTTGTTAAATGAAGGTAGAGCTGTGCACGTAACAAAACAAATAAGATCAAAAGAGGAAATGGAATTATCCCTCTCTGTTGATATTTTAGGTCCACATCACAATTAAGCTTCTGACTTCAAAGGTAATTCATTATATAGCCTTATTAAGTTGATCATCATGTGTGGCCTCTTTATCTCAACTGGTAAAGTGTTGTAATGTGTCCAGAAGCTCTGGGTACAAGTTGTGACTTTGGTCTCCGTACTTTTTAGTATATATATATTTTTTACTGTTTTCTAAACAAAAATAGCACTAATCTGATCTATAACAAGTCAAACTGATTATTGTAATGTTATCCTATCTGCCCTCCCAAAGAAAAACATTGCTGCTCCAAAACGCTGCAGCACGACTGCTGACATGGACTAGAAAGAAAGAGCATTACCCCGGGCCTGAGGTCTCTGCACTGGCTCCCAGTGAGCTTCAGGATCCATTTTAAGGTTTTTAAATCTTTTAATGGTCTTAGTCCTATTTATTTATCTGATTAGCTTTCAGGCTCTCAGGTCCTCAGGCACAAATCTTTGAACTTTCTAAAACGTCCAAACCTAGACTCACAAATGAACTCCACAAAGGCACCCTGTGACGTGTACACCAGTTTAGGTGACTACATCATGAAGCTCATTGAGAGAAAGCCATGGGTTTACAGCGCTGTCAACAAAGCAAAGGGTTGTTACTAAGAGGAATCTAAAATATAAAACATATTGAGAGTTATTTCACACTTTTTTGTTTACTACATAATTCCATATGTGTTGATTCATAGTTTTGATGCCTTTAGTGAGAATCTACAGTGTAAATAGTCAGGAAAATAAAGAAAAAACAGTAAATTGTGTGTCCAAACTTTTGACTGGTAGTGTATATATTTTTTAAACCATATTAGTACTCTTTTGTGTTTTTACCTTGAATTCAATTAGTTATGGGGCGAAGGGGGGTATGCTGTCAACTGTTAATGTTCAGCACTTTGTGCTTCTTTGTATATGTATAAAAAGTGCTATACATATAAAGTTTGACTGATTGTTGCACTAAAAGAAAAAAGAAAAATATAAGAACAAAAAAGGTTGCCAAATTAAACTAAACTAAAAATGCATATTATAAGTACAGTTTATATTTAGTCTTTTTTCGTCTTCTCTTTTCAATAATATAGTAGGCAACAAGCAAGTTACCTATACTGTTGTTACTATTCCATTATAAAAGGCATTACAGTTTGCACATTGCAACAAATCAGTTTTAATATTTTTAATATTGCCGTAATTTTTCTTTTTTAATATTGTCTCAACCTCTAACGGGACAAAGCAGTAGACATTTAAAGAATGAATAAATTTTACATTATTGAAGAAAATGTGATTCCAGTTTCATGGTAAAGGAGCACTTTTAGTTTGATAATATATTATTTTGGCCTTTATGGATTTACTGATACAATTTGGTATTTCACCATAAATATTGCAGACTTCTATTATTTAGTTTTTGGTTTGGTAGAGCTGGATAGTATATTTCACTGTTGAACCCAAATGTATAGATTAAAGTTTGGAAATGTAAGAAAATGTCTGGGGAGTTTGCCAATTGTAATATTATGCCAAACGATTTGTGGTTTCACAATGAACAATTCACTGTGTTATGATTAACCAAGTAACCAAACTTGCTTCTAGAAATGGCACATAGCGTCCATCTGGCTCCTACTACCAAACAACATATTGTATGATACAGTGACGGGCCTTTACTAAAGCCTGTGGACAACAAGCCTCTGTGTCTTCAAATCTTTCCCAGAGGGCTGCTGCCAATAAGGACTATAGTAAGCATTCAGCCATGGTTGTCTATGCCCACACAGCTTTGTGTGAAGAGAGAGGAAGCTCTAGTTTCCACCACAGGTTTCGGGCACAAGGGTCGTATTGTGGGCAGTGACAACAGGCAGTGGTCACACAAGCACCGGGCAATGTGGAAAAAAACATTAAATAATAGCATTCTTCAGTTTGTGCTTGTACTGCCTCTCCATTGTTCTGCAACATCAATGGGGCTCTTTATTTCTGTTCAATTAGTATTCACCCAAACACCTATGGGTGACAACGGCCGGGTTTCCTTAAAGGAGAAATTGTTTTTTTTTTTTTTTTTGTATCAGACAGCAATATTGATAGATATATAAATGTATTTGATTCTATAAGAATATATTGCTCAACCCTTGCGGCTCCTTATAGTGTTTTTTCTTTCACAATGGCAGTGACAATCAAAATATATATCCAGGTAAATAAAGCCATCCAAACTATTACTACAGTAAACATTCAGAGAAAAGTTGACACTAGTGCCAAGTACCAAGACAAGCTAAATATTCTACTGCTACTGGTTGTCACTCTGACTGGGAGTTGAACTACCCAGTCATAGTGCTACTCACCTCAAGTAAATCCACTGTGGTGTTTATGAATATTCACTACACACTTCTGTGCAAATGTGTCTACTCAGAGTCAGCTGGGGCCACCTGCTGGGTTTTGATGGCACTTAAATAAAATGTTTATCAGTTTGCAGAGGTGGTTAGAGCAACCAAAATACAATACAAGTAGATTTATTTATTTATTTGGAACCCCATTAGCTTCCACGAGTGGTCGCTAATCTTCCTGGGGTCCATTTTACAATATCAAAAATATTATATACAATCACATTACACTTTTTACAATATGTTATCAAAAGAATAAATACCCTTCAATTTGAGTCATTACACTTAGTTTTCATTACAGATCATACATTTTTTTACCAGACATTTTACCAGAGCTGACCTGCCGAGTAATATGTTGGTGCCAATACCCACTGTACACCAATTTATCCACAAAAAATCTGGGGTTGTTTTTATAGATGGCATTATGCATGTAGCACAGAAGACTTAGCTTTAATTGATCCTGTACCTTCTAATATCCTGTATACTAATATAGTATGCATCTCATTCACACCAGTCCTGTACGAACAGCCAAGAGCAACTCTGGCAGCTCTGTTCTGAGCAAATTGAAGTGCTCCTGTGTAGCACTAGACCAAATAACTGAGCAGTACTCCAGGTGTGACAAGACCAAAGACTGGACTACTGTTCTCATGACTGAGGGTGGACAAAACGGCACACACTTCCTAACTAAAGCAATGCCTCTGCCCATCCTAGAAACAATATGATTTATTTGATCAGTCCATGAGAGCTGATTATCCAGCTTGACACCCAAGAGTTTAGTTTTAGTAACTGCTAAACCAAAGTTGTATCAATAGTCAAATTTAGGTTACAAGGTTTATTTAACAAATTTAATTTAATATGTTTAGTACCAAAAACAATAAATTTGGTTTTGGAAATATTTAGAACTAATTTATTCAAATTAACCCAGTTTATAATCAAATTTACTTGGTTTTAAAGGTTCATACTTAGATCGGTTATTGAAGGAGATGCACAAAATAAACTTGCATCAGTATAGTACATACAGTACAACTTCTGCATTTCTAACAACATGGGGCAAATCATTCACAAAAATTGTAAATAAGAGTGGACCCAGACAGTTGCCCTATGGAATACCGCATGATATACATTTACTATCAGAAAAACTACCATTAAAAATACTTGCTGAGTTCTGCCATAGAGATAACTACTTATCAGTGAAGCAGACAATTGTGATAATTTATAATACTTGAGCTTTGACAGCAGAATATCATGGTCAATTACATCAAATGCAGCTGTAAAATCTAAAAGTACTGCACCAACAAGTCTTTTATCCTCCATATATTTAAGCCACTGATCAACCATATGCACTAGTGCAGTGTTAGTTGAATGGCCTGGTCTATAGGCATGCTGTGAACTCATTAGCAATTCATTTAATGTAAAGTACTCTAGCATTTGATTAAAAAGTAACCTTTCAAATATTTTGCTTAATGCAGGAAGCATATGAATTGATCTGCAATTAGAAGGAGTAAACCCTGCCTTATCATCTTTAAGTAAAGGCTCAATTTTAGACTGCTTCCATAGCTTAGGAAACACTCCGCTGAGAACTGAACTATTAAAGATGGTTGGTTTGCACAAAATATTTCCAACAATTTAAAAAATTTTGCCATCAAAATGATCAGTACCAGGCGTTTTCTCATCAGATAAAGAGAGAAGCAACTTCTTAACGTTGTCCTCACTACAAGTATTAAATGACAGAGAACAAGTTTTTCCTCTCATAATAAATTTAAGATTCAATATCTTGCATTGTCATACAAGATATTAACTGTTCTACCTTGCATAGAAAAAAATCATTCAAATGATTGGCAATATCACAAGGTTTACTAATAATGTCACCATCATTAGTCTCCATGGACATGTTCAAATTATTTGACTTTTTACACATCAATTCCTGTAATACTTTGCACAATTGTTTGCTATCATTCCTAGAATTGGAGATTTTTTGTCCATAATATGCTTTCTTTTTTATGTTATTTAATTTTGTAGCTTTATTTCTCAACTTGCAATAATGTGCTCTGTCTACATCACATTTTGATTTGAAGGCCATATCTTTGACATTGTCCCTTTGTCTCATGAGGGACATTAGTTCTTCTTCTAACCATGGAGCACTGTTGATTTTTATAGATCTTTTCCGGAGAGGTGCATGTTTATCAACTATTTTACTAAAAGTGTCCATAAAAATGTTAAGAGAAGCATTTACATCCTCCTCCTGAAGAACTGCAGACCAATTTGAGTTATTGACCTCATCAACAAACAATCTGGGATTGAAGTTTTTATACAATCTACGATACATGATCCTTCCACCAGATTTAGGAATTTTCATCCTAATTGAAATTGCTATCAGGTTATGATCACTGCATCCTACCCCCACAGAAACAGCTTGTGAACATAAGTCAGGAACATTAGTAAAAATATGATCTATGCATGTTTAGTCGTATTACCCATAGCAATTGTTGTGGGTTGTGTCACCATTTGTTTCAGATTGCATACAGTAGCCATTGTAATCAACTTTTTATGCAATGAGCACTTTTTTGAAAACCAATCAATATTAAAATCCCCAAGCAGAAAGATCTGATCTGTATTCTGCTTATTTTAGTTCTATTAGTTTTGAATGTATTTTATTCCGTCTAAAAATGTCCATAGTAAAATTACCTTTATCTAGATTGTTGGTGGGTTTTTTTTGTGGTGACCCAAATACAAACTTGAAAAGAGTGGGTTGGAGCCCCAAAATGTGTCACATTTGGGCTCCAACCCATTCTTTGCCAGCACTGACAAATATATTATTTTAAAAGATGTACTAAGTTACTTTTGATATAATGTGAAAGTCTGATGATACTGAATCTTATATACTGAACAAAGATTTTAACAAAACACTTTTGTTTTTGCTGAACTCAAAGATCTAAGACTTTGTCTATGTACACAAAAGCCAATCTGTGTTAGCGAGCACTTCTCCTTTGCCGAGTTTATTCGTCCACCTCATAGTTGTGGCATATCAAGATGCTGATTAGAGATCATGATTGTTGCACAGGTGTTCCTTAGGCTGGCCACAATAAAAGGCCACTTTAAAATGTGCAGTTTTATCACACATCACAATACCACAGATGTCGCAAGTTTTGAGGGAGCGTGCAATTGTCATTCCTGCAAAAAATGTCCCCCAGACTGTTTCAGAAGAAACAAATTAATAGCAACCTTAGCATGGTTTTCTTGCTCATTCTGCTATTCCCAGTTCAGTTACGTGCATCAGTCAGATCACACGATTAGTTATTCTCGCCTGCAGGTAAACTGTACTGCACTTTGCTTTGGCATTTTCATTTCACTACTAGTGATGGATGAGTTCTTGTTGGAGACATTAGAATTCAGATTCAATATTGCATTTAGACTCTTGCTAAATGTTTATTCGGGAGAGACCCGGGACAATTTGTAACACCTTGAATTCTTACAGAAACAACATAGAGTGATGACACTCACTGTGCTCATGCTTAGTTAGTTCCCCTCCATTCTTCTCAAAAAGTGAGCCACGTTTCAAACTAAAATGTCTACTGTGTTTTGTCCTCTCCAAATATAACGTTTATGGTTGTGGCCAGTAAGTTAAATTTTGGTCTCATCACTCCAAATGACTGTTGCAGAAGTTTTGAGGCAATTCTCTGTGCTGTTTTGCCCATTTATCTTCAAGTGCCTCCTTATTGAAATGAATTGTTTTCAAAGAGTCCCGTATTTCAGCTCAAATTATTTGTGGGGTTTTCTTTTCATCCTGACCAATTTTCCTGGCACCTGACTTTTGTTTGGTTTCAACACAATCCCTCATTTTGAACACTGATGATTGTTATTCTCAACCCCTTGTATATCTTTTTATATCCCTTTTCTGTTTTATACAGTTCAATTACCTTTTCCCACAGATCCTTTGACAATTATGTTGCTTTCCCCATGACTCAGAAAACAGAAACATCAGTTGAGCACTGGATGAGAGATGCAAGGGTCTGTCAGGAGCCCAGAAACTCACTGACCTTTTATTCACACGCACTGATTACAAACAAACAGATCACAGGTGAGGATGGTTACCTTTAGCAGCCATTCAAACCTGTTTGTGTCACTTGTGTGCATGTACAATTGGATGGTTGTAATAGTGGAGAGACTGTATTAAAATTATTTCAGTTATAATATAATAAATTGATTATTCCAGTATAAATAATGTTTTATGTATTCTGTATCTAAAATTTACATTAAGTATTACAACTGTCCTTGGTCTCCCTACCTGTATGAAAGAATCTAAAATATGGCTTTAGATAAAATGTGTTTACCTTTCATTATGGCAGAACTGGGTGAAATAAGATCAGTTCTGGCCCGCCTGCAGCCCTCATGATTGAGTTAGTGTGAAGCATCGGTGCGCAACTTTCCTGATGAAAAGTGTGAAACACAGTGGGATCAAGAAGGCCGACGCTATGTGCTGTTTCACAGTATTTCACAGAATCCTTGTAAAGACACGCCAGGCCCCAAAACATTTTTAACATTCCTACAGTTACCAGTTGTCCCGGAGCTAATGCGGTGATAGTTTCTGAACTGACAAATTTGGTAAAGAAGTCTGTTTTGTGACAGTTTGAATAGGCTCCCCTGACAAACTGAAATGGCCTGTTTCCCTTCACAAAACAAATATGGGTGCTGTTTTTGTTTTTGCATATCTCAACATGATAGATTTGAACCTTTTTAACTTGAATTTGAACTTTAGACTATTAAGAGAAAACAGTCAACGTGCTTGTAATGTCTGGTTGCATAAAAAATGTATAGATATGTAAATTAAGGATGTCTGCTTTGGACTTTGCCACACCGGCTGTTATCAAACAAAAAGTTTTCTAACAACTGTTACACAAGTGTTCTTGTTTAATAAAGGCATATCCACACAAAATAAAATGTGGAGTATTATGATGCACAACATTGTACATAATTACAAATGTGTATTATGTTATTTAAGTCAACCAAACACAAACACAACTTCTGCAAATAGACAAATCTCTGGAGATGCTCTGACACACTATTCGCAGTTATTGAACACGGTTGTGTTTCTACTATCCACCATGTTCTATACAGGGTCACATGTTGTAAAGATTGAGACACTTTGCACAAGACTTTTTTTTAGATGAATGTTTTAATGGAATGTTTTAAACGGAAAAACTGGTGGATCAAAATGTTTTAAAATGGCAGTTGAAAATGTTTATCAAAATAACCCGAGCAGGGGAGGCGTCCAGGCAGGTGTCTAGAGAGAAAAAGGCAGGAATTATAATAAGTTTTCAAACAAAAATCAAACTTTAAGAAATTCGAGCCACACAGAAGGTAACGGACAATCTGGCAAAGAGTGGAGAACTGAAGAGGGTTCTTATACTGGAGCAGGTGAGTGGTGATTGAGTCGGATGAGCTGGTGCTTGAGTGAATGCAGGCTCCAGGGACAAAGGACTCCACACAGACAGACAAGGAAACAGACACAAGAGGGAGGGGGAAACAAAAACACAGAAAGGAGGAGGCACTAGACTCACAATGGATAAGTTTTCCCTGTCTACATGCTTTGCCCAGGCAGGACCTAAAGCAACGGACAGATAAAGCAATGTTTACAGAAATACCCGCCTTTGTTTGGACAGGGCTTAGGTATGATGGAGTAGCAAACTACAGTTCTTGACTGGCCAAAAGAGGCAGGCTTAAGCATAAAACCTCTAAGTTCCAAGATATCCCAGTGTGAACATTACAGGAAAAAAACTTAACACTAAAATCTGTTTTAAGTTTTTCATTCATGACATCTACTGGGGCATGTGTTATTATTAAAATGTCATGTTTGTTCAAAAACAGCTCTGCATATTTATGGTGGTAGGATTGGGTCCCTGCCCATTTAGCTCACAGTAGCTTCATCAACCAACATTATCATTGAAAGTATTGATTTAGACCTAAATGTTAACTCACTTGCTAATTGGCATATAATAGGTGTCGATTTCCAATCCAATCCCTTTTATTTTTATAGCACAAACAGAAGGTTTACAAAATGTTGCACACAATTTAAACACAAAAGCAAGAAATAAATAATTGTCTTTGAAAAACTAAATATGAGCAGTAGCCTAGAGTAAAACAATTAATAAAATGAGGTTACACTTTATTTTTTACTACACTTTTTAAGTACTACCTCATTGAGTACAATGTAACATACTGTAACAAACTGTAATAACATGTAACTACATTTTGTATACATACTCTAATCCTAACACTACCCTACCTACAATATGTGAGTACACATACTATGTAGTTACAATGTATTAAGTGAAGTGTAAAATAAAGTGTGACCATAAACAGTGTTGGAAGTAACGGCGTTAGAGTTAAAAGCATTCTCAAACTGGAAGTACCGGCACTACTTCTCGTTAATTGAAATTAAAGGCAAGAATGTTTCTGTAACATGCTATGCCCAGGAAAAAGACTTTATCCACGTCTGCCTCAAGCAACTTAAATCTTATTAAGCACCTCACATCAACACATGCTAACAACATTTGCTGCTTATAACCTAAGTGTCTCCCATGGAACCTCCTAAATGGTCGTTGTGTAAGGGCGCCGCCATACGCCAAAGTACAGCGAAATACAGCGATATACCGCCGTCCACCAGAGGGCGGGCTCCAAAGCGGAAATATAAGGAGAAACCCAATGGCAACTTTACGGGTGTAAAAATCATGTTTACAGCCTGGTACAAAAGATGGCTCCGGTCTCCAGAGTTTTTACTACGTAACTCTGGGGGGGGGCTGAATTTTTTATTATTACTTCCGTTTATGCTATCTAAAAACTATTGTTTTACTATGGAGTAAAAGTCCCGGATGTACAGCCATTTTATTGTCGAATAGTAACGATAATATCAGTAAATAGGGGACCAATGGGCAGATATCGTCCATATTTATACTATCAATGTGATAACCCTACCCCAAAGGTAGCTCCAGTAAAGGAGACAGAGCCTCTGTTAAAACAAGGCTCTGTCTCCTCGATTTTTCGGCTCAGCAACAGGTGACCAAGCCAAACTGAACACACTGATTGCAAGGTGTATTGTAATCAATGTTAGTTGTTAGATGAGAGGAGTATTTTAGTATAGAATGAATAATTGATAAGTAAAGCGTCTTTGTGTCCCCGGAAAAGCGCTATATAAATTTGATGTAATAATAATAATAATAATAATAATAATAATAATAATAATAATAATAATATTATTAATGTATTGTTCCTTATCACTTGAACAACATGTTAATCTACAGAGAGTTGGATTGTGTTCTGTTTGTTGTACAATAATTTACAGGTACAGAGCCACTTAATGGCCACTTAATGGCCAGGTCTCCCTTTGTTTCTTTTTACACAGGTTTACATTTGTGTGTCTAAATTTTTCACTTGATTTAGATTTTCAATATTTATTTATGTTTTTATTCCTATGCATATCAAATGGCAGACTGCAATCTATTTAGTTCAAATAAATACCAAATGTTCTAAATACTGTATATAGTGTTTTTATTCTTCAATCAGTTAATATAAAACATCTTTGATTTTAAAGATGTTATAAAACGTAATAGCATTATAAAACAAAAAAAAAATTTATGTCAGTAACTTTGCTGAGTAACTAATTATTTTTACAATGTGGTAACTGAGTTACTAACTCAGATACTTTTTGGGAGAAGTAATGTGTAACTGTAGCTAATTAAAGAAAAGGTTTGAGTAAAAGATGCTTTTACTCAAACCTTTTTTTCAAGATGTCCTGGATGACTGAGAACCTTCACAGACTATAACTAATTACTTTTTTAAAGTAAGATGACCAACACTGACCACAAATAACATAAACAAGAAGACTAAAACAATGATTTTACAGCAATGTAGCTTAATAGCTCCACTTGGTAGTTTGAATAAAATGCCTGTGCACTGGCCACATGGAAATGCAAAATTTACTGGGAGAGTTGAATATTTGTAAAGTATCAGAGACGGAAAAATTGCTGTTAATCAATAAATCTGAGTTCTCTATATCTATCTCTCTCTATATATATACTGCACCACTGTCGTCTTCACTTTCCAAGCCTTTTCTAACTCTTCTCTGAGTCCTTGGTATTTCTCTAGTTTCTCATGTCTTTTTTTCTTGATGTTGCAATCACTTGGTAATGCCATTCAAGATTTCAAGATTCAAGAAATTTATTTGTCACATACACAGTTACATACAGAATATATAACCGGCAGTGAAATGTAAACAGGTCCACTCCATGGACAGTGCAAAACAATTACAAAAAACCTAAAATAAAAAAAAAACAAACTTTCAAAACATTACAAAAAACACAAGGAGGATGTAAACTGTAGACTTATAAATAAGTGAAGCAGAAATGTACAGATGAATAATGTGCAAACAGGTTTATAACAGGTTGTTACACAAAAACAACGAGAGCAGAAAGTGCAGTGCAATGTCAGTATAGTGTCAGTGTGTGGGTGTTTATCCTGAAGTGAAGTCACGTGAGGTTGTTAGTGACTGAGTTCAGGAGTCTGATGGCCGGTGGAAGAAGCTCTTCCTGAGTCTTTCAGTTTTGGCCATCAGGCTTCGGAAGTGCTTACCAGATAGCTACAGGGTGAAGTGACGGTTTGCAGGATGATTAATGTAAAGTTGGAGCTGTGTGTGGACAGACAGTCATGGGTGTAGAGAGAGTAGAGCAGGGGACTCAGGACACAGCCCTGTGGAGCTCCCACACTCAGAGTGATGGAGATGGAGGAGAACTGGCCTACTCTCACCACCAAAGGTCTACCAGTGAGGAAGTCTAATTCAGTGGCATGTCAACCACAAAGGCTTTCCTCTGCTGTTTGTCCTCCACCACGATGTCTGGTTGGTTTGCCAATACCATTCTGTCAGTCTTAATCTGGAAGTCCCACAGGATCTTGGCTTGGTCATTCTCTATCACCTTTGGAGGAGTTTTCCACTTTGACCTCGGGGTTTCCATTCCGTACTCTGTGCAGATGTTCCTGTACACTATGCCAGCCACTTGGTTATGGGACTCCATGTATGCTTTCTCTGCCAGCATCTTACCTTAACACATTGCCTGATAGGACGTTGACACCAAATGCAAATTGCTCGTATAAATCGCGATAATTGCGCGTACTTGGACGCTTGAACATTTTGAGTTTACTCGCTTCATTCGCGCGTGAAATTCACTTAACAACAGACGCAAATTTGCGTCATGGGAGGGGCTTCTGCCAGGCGGGTTGTCTTCCGGTCTCGTTGAAGATTGAAGAATGATTGAGATGAAGTTTGTCGAGAGAATAGCAGTTCTCTATTAACTTTGTAGGACTAAAAACGGCGTGAAACCCATTTGGCGCTGTGCGGGGTCTATTGGATGCTTCAGAGGCGAATCCAGCTCTGTGAGTTTCACAAACTCCTCCAGGAGCTGTGCCTGGATGACAGCCGCTTTCAGCGGTATTTCCCACTGAGCCGGCCCTTGTTTGATGACCTGTTGTCCCGAGTCGGTGCGAGGCTTTCCCGCAGGACAGAAGCTACTGACGCTCTATTCAAGTCTGTCCATCTGTGTCCAGTCAATATTTGATGTCATTATGAGTGTTCTGAATAAATCAGTACAGTCAATACAGTATTATGACAAAAACTGTAAATCATATTTACAGTTGTATAAACACAAATAAGAGATACAACACAATTGCGTTGTATCTCTTATTTGTGTTAACAAATGTTAACCATAACTATTCTCGTCTTAAATACTGAACATTATAAACTTTATTCTATTTCATTATAAATCAAAAGTCAGGTCTGTCTAGACAATATACACATTATATTATTAAATATGAATATAATACAAGCGGACTCCCTCTCCACAGTCCCGCTTGTTTCTCGTGAGATGACTGGGGGTCGAGGAAAGACAGAACTGCAGATTACTTCCACTTTTGTCCTAAACCTTCTGCTAACCCACTTCTCTTCTCCATCTTCTTTAAATACATGTTCCCAAATTTCTTTCTGCACACTTTCTCTGGATTTAACACATAAACTCGTCAGTGAAAAACTAGTTGTGAAGTGCGGCAAAATTAGCTCAGGCCTCAGCTAGCTAGTTGGCACAATATATACGAATCTAATAAATTAAAAGCTGTTTTTTTCAACTTACCAGAGATTTAGACCCCCTCACTCACTTTCCTTCGAGCAAGAACCTTTAAGATACCTGGCTCTGTAAAATGACGACGATGTATCGTATCCCACAGGCTACCCCGATAACTTCGTCCTCCATTGTTGTTTTGGATTTCTGCCTCTATGGTCTGCCTCCGTTCTTAGCACGTCACTACTTGAGCAAGCAACTTCAAGTTGCACGAATGAAGCGTTGGACACATTTCGCGCGTCTTTGAATTGACATGTAAATCACTTGCGCTTAACGCTTCATTCGCGTTTGGTGTAAACGCACCATGAGACATTCACTGAGCACGTCATCAGTTGGGGTCTTATCTTTGATGTACTTGTGAATCTTGGATGTTTCATCCTGGATAGTGTCATGTCCTTGTGTTATGTGTTAGTCTGCTGATGTAATGTATTTCATTTCCTGTCTTAATGTGAAGTGTCTGACCCCTGTCTGTTTGTTAGATTGACTTCATGCCCTTGTGCCTTTCCCTCCTTTGTGATTACCTGCTCCGACCTAATGTGCCTCATTGTGTTACCTATATAGGATGTTGGTTTTCCCATGTCCTTTGTTGGATTATCTCATTATACATAAGCCTCACATCTGTTCTGCCGAGTGGCCTATGTAAAAATCTCATGTTTGTCATTTAGTCTATGGATTGTCTCATTAAGTCTGTTTTGCCTAGTGGCCTATGTGAAAACCTTACATGGACTGTAAGTGTCTGAACTGTTATCTCGAGTTTCCGAGTTATAGCTTTAAGTTTCGATTGGCATCTCTGGTGGTTTTGATTCCAGAGTTTTTGTGTTTGGACATTATACCTTGTTTTGGATTATACGTTTTGGATTTGGCACATCTGCCTTTTAGTTAATAAACTCTTTTGAACCTTCTACCTTCGTGGGGTCTGCATAGTGAGTCCTTTAACCTGTCCTCGTCTAGAGTGTACTCGTGACAGATAGTGGCTATTATACTCACTAGTCCACGGCCGCCTTCCTTACGATTAGCGTACAGTCTCAGTGTGCCAGATTTGGGATGGAACCATCCATGCATGGTGAGGAGCTTTTGTGTCAAAACCTCTGTGGTTTGTATCTTCTATCTTTGTATCTTCCTTTGGCCACCTTATTATTCCCATAGCTGTTTATTGCTTGGGCTTTGTTCTTGCCATTTAGCTGACTTCTTAGGACTTTCCTTACTCGTTGGAGGTATTTGGCAGTTGTTGTTTTACTTGTTATGTCTTTGATTTGCCTGTGCTATTCCAAGGTACTTGAAATATCTGCTATTGTTCCTTCTGGGATTGAGACCCCTTCTGTGTGGACTACCTTCCCTCTCTTTGTCACCATTCGACTACACTTCTCAAGCCCAAATGACATCCCAATGTCAGAGCTGTAGATCCTGGTGGTGTGGATCAGTGAGTCGATGTCCTGCTCGCTTTTAGCGTATAGCTTGATGTCATCCATGTAGAGGAGGTGACCAATGTTGGCCCCATTCCTGAGTCGGTATCCATAGTCAGTCTTGTAGATTATTTGGCTGAGGGGGTTCAGACCTATGCAGAACAGCAGTGGGGATAGAGCATCTCCCCCACTCCTGGCCTCAAGGATGGTTTTACACAGCCTCATCGAGTTTGCAATGAAGTCTTTTTGAGCCCTGTTGATGTTGTACATCTTCAAGCATTCACTGATTCATGTGTGTGGCATTCAGTTATATACTTTCTTATAATCAATTGTTAGGTTCTGCAGTCTTGGGTGACTTTTCTGTCAACCATGAGGGGCCCGGTGCTGTCCAGTTTTTCATACCTGAGACTCTTTCTGGGATGTCTGCCAATGTGATGGTAACTGGATTCTGTTCAGGGAGGTTGCTGTCATTGAGCGTACACCTTTGCAGGTCGAGTTGCAAACAGTCGATTTATTCTTCTGGCTTCATTATCACTCCTGTACCTCTTTAGGGGGCTGGCCAAGGCTTGGAGCCTTTGTTTGGCAGTTTCAAGTGCTTCAGGTATGGGCATCTGGGTGTACCAATTGGGTATTTGTTTTCTCATTGCACCTCTCTTGGCCTCTGTCAGTTGGCTCACTTTTCTCCGTGCCTCCTTGATCTTAGCCTCCCACCTTCGTTTCTATGGTGGGTACTGTTTCTCATGGCTCCCATGGTTGCTCTTATAGCCAAGCATCACTGGAGGATCACTGCTGCTGAGGTGTATATCAGCTAATTGGTTTCAGTGATGGTTGTGGAAGGGATCGCACACTCACATCTTCAGGTCAGTTGCTGCCTCGTTCAGTGTGATTGTTGGGCCTTCGTACCCAATCTCTGGTTGGGGAGCCCCCGTTGGCTCCCCTCTGACCTTTCGTCCTGGCTCCCCCTTGCCGTAGCATTTGTGTTGTATCTCGTCAATCTCAAGTTGTTATAGTAGTATAGTACCTGGACTGTGAGTTTCAAAGTAACCATTCATTCTACATCCTCTTCATGTAACCCCTCTGACTAGGGTTACTGGAGTAGTAGCATTCCAACAGAGCCTCGTTATCGCATCTCGGCCATCTCCGTCTTGTTCTAGTTTCAGTAGCCCATCTTCATATATATATATATATATATATATATATATATATATATATATAATATATTTAAAAGTAATTGGTTTTAAACAATTTAGCCCCGTGACCTTTTGACCTCGCCTGAGGAGTCTGTAGCTGATGACTTTGTTCAGTATCACATGGAGTCATGTGACAACCACAGGTAGATTTATATCAGAGCAGAGATGTGATGGTGATAAGTGAACATTCCCATACCTGTGTTTACTCTGCAACTCCACTCACACACAGACACTTTTACTTTCAAAACACAGACACTAAAAGAGCTGTCATTTCAAATGTAAAGCACTAAAAAGCTCTCATCCCCACGGGGTATTATCAAGTTTATCTAGCATAGAAAGTTATTAACAGTTTCTTAATGTATGCTGTCGTTGAGTTACATAACTGACAGGTCTGGTCTTGCATATATCAGGTTTGATCTTGGGCCAAACCTCTCAGTGCTGCATAGATGCCACCCCCTGCAGCATTCATCTGATCAGACTGTTATCAGTACGACTCAGGAGCCAGTCTTCTGTGCTGGTAGGATGGCACGAAACATCCACTTCCACAAATGACAATACTTTGAGTCCACAACACGCTTGGACTTAATGAGTCTATAATTGTCATCACATTATTAAATACTCATGATTTATCATTTAATTATATATTGTTGATTCTCAGAATATGTAATGAATGCACAAATGTGGTAGAGCAACCAATTGTATTTTACAAACCATCCACATGTGTGGCAACTATATAACCAGCCTGTCTTGTGTTAACATACTCTATCTGTTCAAGAGAATCTTATCTTTTACTCTTGTCTTTTGTTAGTGTGCTGCAACAGCATGATTTAGAGATAATATTTTGGTCACAGTACTCTTTTTGGAAGACTGCATAACCAGGTTTAGTTTACTATGGTTACCACTGTTTGATGCTATAACATGTATTTCCGTCATTTCACAGGCAATTTCATAAAACCAAAACATAACGCTAACCTGCCTTAAACAATATTAAGCATTAGTCATTACAGTTCTACAAAGCTGTGCAACTTTATATATATATATGTATATATATATATATATATATATGTATATATATATATATATATATATATATATATATATATATATTCCTAAACTACTTAATGGTATATGTAGGTTGCATCATAAAACTTATGCTGGTATTTAAAGTATTCCAGCAGTTGTTAGAAGTTATCATCCATTATGAAGATCATGTCATGAAGATTGAGACACTTTGCAGAACACCCATGTTTCTTTAAATGAGCAAGCAGCAGAAACAAAGTAACACTGTAATTTTAAAAACAAGTTTGTCTTTTTTTTTTTCACATAATCTCATAATCTTATAATCTCAGGCATCAGCAACCAACGACTCCTGAGGCTTGCCCAATAACTTTTTTTTAAGGATAATTGGCCTTTCTGTTGTATAAACAAACATGATTTGACTAAACCCAATTGTTTTAACAAGATAAACTTAAAGGAGCACATTTGTCACAGAAACTACCAACCAACAACTACTAACCACTTTACGCAGAGTTGATTGGCTCAGTGGGTGAAACAGTTTGACTCAAAGGCTTGTTGCTTTATGTACATGAGAAACTTCTAAGAAACAGAATTGCTAGGAAAACCGAACTTCTAAGAAACAGAACTGCTGAGAAACAGAACCGCTAAAAAACTGAACTGCTGAGATACAAACTGCTCCTCAGAAAAGGCAGGATGAGACTCGTGCATGTGTAAGAACAAACAGGCCCTTTTTAGACTAAAACCTTTTAGTCTAAAAAGAAAGAGACAGAGGTTAATGGACCTGATCCAGATATACTTTCCCACATTAACCCTGTAACATGAGTGGCTATTTTTTTCTTCTCAAGTTCTTAAACAAGCTAATAAGTTCACATACTTTCTATAGTCCCTCTATTATTCTAAAATTAGTAGTGTTTATTGTAAAGTATTTGTAGGCATACAAGAAACCACAAGCCTAGTCTGCTCTTGCTAACAAGCTTTGTTTTAGTTTATTCAAAAAACGGCATTTAACATTAACCCAACTGTTGAAAACCACAGTATACCAAAGTGGTGTGGTACAAATAACAAGGGCACTTCTTTGACAAAGAATACACCTCTAAAAGTGAGTTGTTGCCTAACCTTAAGCATTCTGCTTCGGTGAATGTGCATGAGACCGTATTGTGATCAAACTTGGTTACCTAGGGGTTGTTATGGCTAAGATAGAGTTGGACTTTTTTCCACTCAACTATGTTCCAAAAGACAATACCCTCGAAAAAACGTCCATGAGAATTGCCTTCATTGAATTCTGGGTTGGCTGATTCATTCAACTCCTGGTTATTGCTTATATAATAGTAATAAATGTCCTAGCATGAATTAGTTAATAAACATAAACAGCTATCTTATGAAAAGATATACATGTAGTGGAACGCACATCTGCTGGTTAACCAATCATTATGGGGTCAGAGGTTTTTAGAGTGGTGTCTTTCAACACGCTCCGACCTTTTCACCCCTGAGATCATGGGCTGCTGCCAGCTGTTTGCTACACTGCGTTATGCCAAATTGTGCCTTTCAGTTGCCCATCCATAGGCGTAAGGCCAAAAAAGTTGAAAATGTAATTGCCATACGTGTTTCTGGTGACTTTGATGGCCTCTGCATGTTTGTATATACTAGAAGAGTGGTTAACACCGTGATTGTTTGTAGCATGCCGTTGTCGGTGTTTCCATTGTGCTGACGCCTGTGTGTGAGCTTCTGTGGGTGCGTCCTATCGGCCTGTGTGCCATCCCTGTGGGCTATCGACGTGGAAGTGTCATTGCTCAGTGTGAAGTGGCGTATTTGGAGCGGGGTCTCGGCGAATTGCGCATCTTCTTTCACGGTATGTCCACGAAGATGCTTCTAAAGGTTATGTTACATATGTATTCCTGCAAAAGTTTACTTATTGTTCTTATTGTCCTGTGTCCTGACTCCATCTTTTTTTTCAAGTTGGGGTTATTTTTGGTGCATCTCAATGTCTTTTTTCACAAAAAAGAGGGACAAGCGCCACTAAATCTACACTCTAGAGACTGAAGGTGTGAGTGTGTCTTATATTTAGCTTATTTTTATACTGAAACTAATAGGTTAAATAAAGTATTTTTGTACACATTGAAATGAGGTAAAGTTGAATGATTTAATAAATTATACCTATTTAAATTACATTTTGTTTTGTCCCACCTAGTCCATGAACCATCTTGCCTAGTGCTGGGTTAAATTTATATGTTCCTGGGCCATACCAAGCTAGCATAGAGACAAATTTCCCCCTCTACCCCACACACACACACACACCCCCCTCCAGGCATGCCATGACATTCAAATTTTCCTTATCTTTCATACTTTTGAAGATTTTGTCGCAAGGCAAAAGATAGGCCCACGTTTTCAGAGCCAGTGAATGGAACCACATCATTTGTCGCAACAGACAGAGCGACACCTGGATGTCCCACAGATATCTTTGACGCCTGTCTCAAGTGGTTCACATTCCCTCTGAATCATAACAACATTCTTGTCTGTTCTTTTACTGTTCTGAAGCAACTGCGGTCTTTGCTGATTGAGGAGGTCGATAGTGATATGAGTGACATCTTTATCAAAAGCGTGACAAGGACACACCCCCAGCGCTACAACAGCTACTGTGCACAGAAAGGTTTTGTAATACTAATAACAGCGTGCAAATGTCCTCCTTAATGCTGGTCATGCCCCTATTCTTTACGAAGGGCAAAGTAAATGATCTATAAAGTTTTGTTTCACTGAGCGAGTTGTGTAAACATAATGTCTACAAACATTTAATGTTGCAGCTAAAACTGCTAAGTCCAGGGGCCTGTACTACAAAGACAAAACCTAACAGTGGTATGTATGTAGGAATGTAACCATTCACTCAACTCACGATTCTGTTTGATTGACAATTCTGATCTCACAATTAGATTTTCTTTTATGAAATGAGTTAAGACAAATTAGAAGTGAACAAGTAGCCTTTTATTATTTCACAAATCAGGGTTCCAGACCAGCTGTTTTCATCACCGTCCCAAAGGTCAGTTCCAACTGTCCCTAAGTAAACATGTTCCCATATCTATTTAAAATATAGGCTGATGTTTGTCTTTTTGTAAGTTTATAAATAAACATAAATAAAATTTAATTCTACATGTGTTCACATACAATTCAATTTGGCCTATAAGGTTAGGTACTTTGATTAAGTGGATATTATCAAAGTAACTTAAAATCCAAAATAAATCTGCCTTTGATCGATTTAGACTTGGTTAATTACTTTGTGTCCAATAGTTCTCAACTATAGCTGAGACCCAATAATAAACACTGGTCTCGTGTGTTTCTCTAAAACAGTAGAACTTTATCAAAATAATAAATAAACTGTTATCTCTTATGCATTTACACTTGTTATTTATTAATAATAGCAAGAAGGCACTGACAGGAATAATTAATGTGAGGACAATAAGTACTTCACAAAGGACCAGAATTGGTCCGCGGACCCTAAGTTGGTGACCCCTGGTCTTTACTCTCAGTGGCTGCATCAGAGACACTGAAGGCAACACATGATCCAGAACATTATAACATTTCTCTGACAAGGTCCTCAAACAGATGAACACACTAAAGACAGGTCTGACTGTTTATGAAATAATAACTTATGGATCAGAGATGGTGCAGACTCGGGACAAAAGCTGCCCCGTTTACAGTGTAGTCTCTTTGCTAACACAGAGTACTGCTCACATTCTCTCTGTTCTCCATCGGTGACGGTTGTTGCGCTCGTTAAGCCCGCACAGAGCCGACTCGGCCCGGGACCGGTCTGTGCAGCCGGAGAGACGGTGAGAAAGTGATAGCCTTTTGCTAAAGTGTATTTATTTATGCTGCCACACCTCTGATTTGAATGAGGATAGGACTACCTCAATATCAACCAGGCCCGCAGACAGCGAGGGGCAACCGTAAAAGTTGTTGAAGATCAGGCTTCAGCATCAGTGAGGGTCTTCTCCCCTCACTGATGAGAAGATCAAAAAGGACTGTGATAAATAACAATAAATAGTTAATCTGTGTTTGTTAATTGAAACAATGTTTCTGTCTTTTTATTTGGTGGGTCAACATCCACACTCTCATCGCCATGCTAGAAACGTGGTGCAACAACAGGTGAAAGCGAGTTTGTAGTAAACAGAGCGGCCCATGTTGTTCAAAACATGAAACGTCACATATTTGAATCGATTTTCAACCGGCTCACAGTTAATCGTTACATTCCTAGTGGAATGTCAAAACAGGTTACAAACTTATTCATTTAATCTTGTGTTTCTCTGTGTAGAAATGAGTGCGTTGAGATGTTAACAGAAAAGCTATCTAAAGTCAACTGCAAAATGAATAGTCTCGTCAGGTCGCATCACTGTGGGACAGTTTGGTACAGGTAACCCCTCAAGAGGCACTGAAGTGCCACAAAAGTTGTGTCTGTATTTGATATATAAAATGTATTTGAAGCAGACTTGGAAGCATTTTCAATATTTAATATGAATAAGCTGGAGGTCCAGCCTGTATTTTGCTGCAGTCCACATTAAACTGGATCTGTTTATTCCCAGCTTCATGAACATTAAATGTATAGAGCTGCATCGATTTCCTATAATTTATGAACTCAATATTTGTAATTTATTTGAATTCTTTGATTTCTGTTTAATGTTTTTCCTTTTTGGTGTCTTGTTTTTGCGCGAGTGACCAACCCAACCTTCACTGTACCAGGGGCTTAGAGACATTTATTCAATCTTTTGATAACAGGCATTAACATTAATATCATACTGAGAAGTTATCTAAATGTTGTATTGGAGATTCTGATATTGAATATAATTTAAATAGTGTGGACAATGGTAAATTAAAGCAATACCATTAATAGTAAGTCCTATTCCCAAGAAGGATAATTGAGAAGAGAAGATGAAATGGGGTCAGGTAATAATAAACACTTATACAAAGTCATTTCAATTTCGAAGTCTCTGTGCTTACACAAAGAGGGAGAATGAAGAAGCCCACTTCTTCAAAATGTGTCGTTATTAGTACTACATGTATTTAAATGTATGTATAACATATCCTAAAAATGTAAAGCATTTTAACAGGCTGCAGGATGAAGCTTCAGGTATGGGGCTGTTATTCTAGCTAAAGTATTTGTGAATATACTAGGCTACTTTTAGGTAGGCTTCTGATGGCAACTGACAAAGAATGGACAGCACGTGGTTTCTCTAACTTGTTTCAAACAAAAGAATAAATTGCTTGTCCCGGTCTTCTGCTGCATGTTAGTTTTCATTGACTAATTAGAGGAAATAGAGCAAATAATCTAAACATAGACAAATAACTTTGACATAGGGACTATTGCAAAGAATTAAGTGTACACATGCATACGTACATGCAGCCCTTCTGGATGAATTCACCAGAGAGTTTGGAGCATAGTGTTTAATAGAATCCTAAATTCCATTCAAGCATTAGAGATGGAAGAGTTAGCATTCAATTACAGACTGTGAGATCAGAATTATGACTGACAAAAACATTGTTAGTATTTCATGCCATTCTTTGGAAGCCAGAAAATGACAGAGCCGGCCCTCTCATGCATATGCTTCCAAACGAGTATATGGTAGTCCACTCCTCTTTACTGTCAAAGGTTCTTTCTGCAGGAGGCAGATCTGGTGGGTGTGTCCCAGCAGAACAAAACACACCAGCGAGACTCTCTCTTGTGTCTGTGTGCACGCTGCTTCTCCCTGGATACCAGCCCACTGCGTGTGTCCTTGTGCACCCCCGCTGCCACCGTGTGTGTGTGTGTGTGTGCATGTGTGTGCGTGTGTGAGTCCTACTGCTGGATTCTAACCTGATTTAGCTGAAATTATGACGGACGCGGCCACCAACATGCGGCTGAAGCTGCCGACCACATGCATCATCCTGGAGATCATCCTCATCATCTTGTTTGGGGCGCTGGTGCAGTACGACCATGACACCGACGCCAAGAAGTGGCATGAGGAAATCCAAAACGGCTCATCCAATAGTGACAATGACTTCTACTACCGCTACCCAAGTGAGTGTCCCATTCCTCTACACAGGAATCACAGGTCAAGAGGGTCAGAGAGTTTACTTTGGAATAGATTTTATTAGGATTGCTGCATACTTTCTAAAAAATGATGTTTTTAAAACATATAAGCTCCATTGAACTAAGTAGGAATTGCCTTTATAGTTTTTTAATACTTTTTGTTCCTGTTCCTACAGCTGGTCTGAGTGGACAAACTGAGTACTGCTAGAAGAGAAGCACAGTGTTTCTTATTTTCATACATAATCTTGCATAAAACTTGAGAACATTCATGAACTAAATTGAGTTTATTTCTAAATTCTCAAATGACCACCATCACCATAGAACAGCATGGGCTACCAGGTGCTGTAGCAAGGAGGGGTTCGAGGTGTGACATTTTTATCTGCAAAATGTACACAGTGCATCTTTAAATAGATAGTAGCAACGTATGGGTCTCAAGAAGACTGCACAGCATATAGAAGAGTGCAATAATAAAGTTCAAAACTGGAGACAGAACTTGAACAGATTGACTGTGGTGACTGACGAGCTAGTTATGGTGAGAAGTTTTAAACATTCACACATTGTCTGCAGTAGCTTTAATATATCAGGTAGTGACTTTCCAAATGCTTTTATTAATTTTCAGTTTACACCTGACATTGACAAATCAGAAGTGAATCTAATGCATCCCATTGTAATGAGACCTTGTATGAAGTGTATGCATGTCCAATCTCATTACATAATCATATCATTTGTGCAAATTATAGGCAATCTGTCTCACCAGCTATCCACTTTAAAATAGCCCCTTTATTGAGTGAGAGGACAAGACCTCCAGAATACCCTGTCCCATACAGACACATTACTTATTTCCTGATTCATGAATGAAGTGACCCAGGCAGAGAACAGATCCCAGCAGTGATTACTTAAATCTAATCATGTACCTTAAAACATATAACAAAAATCTACTTTCAACATTTGACATGTTTTTTTTACTTTAAGCCAGTCAATACACTACCCACACTATCACTACCTACAAATTTACCAAAAGTGTGTCAGAACAAGTTGGAGGCTGTAAATAATAATATTACTCATTTATGTGACTTTGAAACTTCCAAGGCTTTTGTTTCTCCAGAGCTGCAGCCGGTCAACACAATGTGGCTCAACCGGTTCACTTACAAAACAACATTTCTACGAAATCTGAGTCTGTTTGTGTATTTATTTGAGTTCCTAACATGTTGTAGAAAAGAGAACACCAGTTTTTAAATGAGGGGCTGGGCAAAGCCAAAGTTAAAGACATGCCTTTGCAGGCTTCATAGTCCTCACTGTGGTTCAACTCATTTGTAACTTTGTTAGTCACAAGCAAAAGCAGGTATTGTTTTTTTACTTAGATCTGGTGGTGCAGTAGTTAGCACTGTTGCCTTACAGCAAAAAGGTCCAGAGTTTAACTAGACATGTTTAAGCACTCGAGTTTGCATAATCTGCCTGTGCTTGGGTAAACTGCCTTCAGGTACTCTGGTTTCCTCCACCAACAAAAACATTCTGGGCACCCCCTGGTGGCAGCTGCTGACAAGGAATTTCCTCACAGGAATAATAAAAAAAAGGAAATAAAAACAGGCCACTTTGTGAGCAGTAACTTGCTGACACACACAAAATGTACAGGTAAACAAAGATGAAAAACAGGGATACAGGGAAAGGGTTATAAGACATTTTTGATGATCAATGATGTTCTCTGGGTGCTGAATAAAAGAGGATGTTAGCATGTTTACATTGTGAAACACGAACAATCTAACTAAAAAGGCACATAAAAGGTACTAAATACACTTACCTTCTTTTTACATTCTTGTAATTTGTTTTATCATAATTAAGAAATACAAGTTTTATGCAGTGTCCTACAGGAAAAGTTATTGTGCCAAATTGGAGTAATACACATGATTTAATACACAAACATTGCTAGTACTAAGATGTAATTACAAAATTTGAATATACAGTGAATAGATGACAAGTTGGATTTTAATCCAAAACTCCAGACTTAAAGGCACTATGTAGGGCTTTTATTACAGAATGACTTAAAGTCTTATTGTCACATAGTGGACATTTATATTATTTATTACATAGAATTGGCTGTCTTTAACAATTTGTTGTTAAATTTATCTGTAAACACACTGCCTTTTGCCCTTATTTCAGTGTTTCTCCTTTACATGGGCCAATGTGGGGTGTGTAACTTGTAACCAATCATATCTCAAACAACATTATCAAATGCCACAGTAAACTAGGATTGGACTTTTACCATATTGCTTTGCACTAAATGGCACATCACTTTAGTTTCATCTAAAGTGATGTGCCATGGATTTACAAACTATTTGAAATCCCACATAGTGTGCCTTTAAAAATAATAATCCTTAAATGTAGTTTGCTTTTTTATAGAAAATCAAGGTTTAAGGGTTGACCTTTTTGTTTAGACCCCATTAAAGGTCCCATGTCTCTTCAAGCGTGACACTAGTAATAAGAAGTGTAGCCTCTAAGGTTAAAAAAATAAGTCTAAAGGTCCAGATTTAATAGGTTTAAGATAATCATTAACCCAACACTGTTAATGTCACAAGACAGATCACCTTATTTGCAAGGTGCTGCATGTGTACACAACCTTCCTCCTTAATGCATACCTTCACACTGTAGCATCAACAGACAGGTCAGCACCTGCTCAGACAGATACAGCTCATTGACCTTGCCCACAAGTGGAAGTCTATGGGCCTTTGAGATAAGCACGGTATGTAATATGCATACTGTATATGTCACACCTGAGAAATGTGCTGATAAGATCATGTGACCATCTCATGACACCATCCTACATCCTGCAGGCAATTTAGTTTTATCTCTTTTTACTTAAAGATAAGGTTAAGGAATTTGTCACTGTGTAAAGACTTTATTCTGAGTATTTAAAACAAAATATCTATCATGTTCAAGAATGTAGTTATCTTATTTTAAAGTCTAAACAAAGCTTTGCTTAGTGTATAGTTTTATATTTGGTGGCATCCAGTAGCAACACTGTGATTCATAGCACCTACAGGCTTGCAGGGACATGCTTCTGTCCATGAACAAACCCAATAAAAATAGGTCTGAGGACAAGTTCACTTTGAAAAATTACAAACAAAATCATTTTAGTCAGAATTTTTTGGGATGATTGTTCATTCATTCATTCATTTTCTACCGCTTTTTTCTGTTAGGGGTCACGGGTGACTTGAGCCTATCCCAGCCGCTTTGGGCCTGAGGCAGGGTACAACCTGGACAGTGGCCAGTTAGTCGCAGATTGCATTATTATTATTATTATTATTATTATTATTATTATTATTATTATTATTGTTATAATAATAATAATGATAATAATAATAATAATAATAATATTACTATGCAATCTTTTTCTTAAAGAATTATTCCTCACAAAAAAAAATAAATAAATAAATAAAAATATGTGAATAAATGAATAAATACATTTTTCAATTCAGATGTCTTCACTTCTTCACTTTCCTTCAGATCTAATGTGCAACAAAGTTTGAACTGTCCATCCTTAATGTACAACCCTTTTGATCTGAGACTTTTGTTTGACTCAGTGCCTCCCTTGAGCAAGGTGAATTGAGGATTATTATTTTTTTTATGATGAATGTAGACATTAGCCCTTCTCGTCTTTCCTCCGCACATTTTGGGACTTTTGTCAGATTACATTTGTAAACACTAGTTCTCTGTAAATATTGTAGAAGGTTACCATTCGAACATCTCCTGTCCATATTTATGCAGGTTTCCAGGATGTGCATGTGATGATCTTCATTGGTTTCGGCTTTCTCATGACATTCCTTCAGCGTTATGGCTTCAGCAGCGTTGGCTTCAACTTCCTGATCGCGGCCTTCGCTCTGCAGTGGGCCACTCTCATGCAGGGCTTTTTCCATGGAATGCACGGAGGCAAGATTCACATTGGGGTCGAGAGGTGGGTGCTACATGTGTTACAGCCAGAGTAGGCAGAATTCAGAAAAAAGTAAGAAATAGATTTAAACTCCCAAAGCTGTTCTCCACTGGTGTAAGAGGTGAAGTCAAAGTATGTGAGTCTCATTTGTAATCTCTCTTCCTGAGAAAGTAATGGTCTAATTGGCTGCATCTTGTCTGGCTTTCTGGTTTTCTATATTAGGATTAAAGGAGTTACAAATAATATTATCTATTGCAGCTTTAATGCAAGCTAGGTAGGATTTTTGTAAGCTAGCTCGCTACTGTACAACTGCATAAAGGTAAAAAAAATCTGAAATTTACATTTTCCTTTTAGTAATCTATTGTGGTAAATTAGCCAACATTGTTTAAAGGGCTACCTCAGATCTCAGAATAAGAATATTGTTTGATTTTCACCAAATCCTCAATGGCATAACTAGACTGTTACTAAAAGTTGGAGCAAAACACATTGCATTTAGTTGATTATGTGACTTGTGTGTCTTCTTGTAATCAACAAACCCGATCATACTAAACTGACAATACTAAACACTTTTTCTTAGCGGAATAAGGGTCTTTGTCAGGATCCATTCTAAAATGTGCTCTCATTACTACAATTATGTTTAAACTAACAATATACTGTAACTTTCTTTTTTTTGTCCTCAGTATGATCAATGCTGACTTCTGCACCGGCTCCGTCCTTATTTCTTTTGGGGCAGTTTTGGGTAAAACCAGTCCAGTCCAGCTCCTCGTTATGGCCCTCTTTGAGGTCACACTGTTTGCTGTCAATGAGTTTATCTTGCTGACTTTGCTTGGGGTAAGACATGATGTTCATAAATATTAGGATGCATATATGTCCTCATAATCATTTTGAAAAAAGTTATATTGGAGCAACCTACTTAATAACATCCAGTGTTTTTACTTTAGGGCTGTACAATGGTACTTCTGTTGTCCAAAGTTGGCTTGTTGTAAATGCCTTGGTACTTAACAAGTGTGAAGTGTAACACAAATGTCTTCTAAAAGACTAATGCTAACCTTTGGAACTCAAAAACTGTTTAAGGCCAAAGATGCTGGAGGCTCCATGACCATCCACACATTCGGAGCCTACTTTGGCCTGATGGTAACCCGTGTCCTGTACCGACCAAACCTTGACAAGAGCAAACACAAAAACTGCTCAGTCTACCACTCTGACCTGTTCGCAATGATCGGTAAAATATTTTGAGTTTTCTACTAAACAAAAGTATTGGAAATGACTTGCTTTAAATAAAATGCTTTATCTATAATTAGTGTCACCTTTAAAATCTAATAAACTAACCTTTTAACTCCTTTTCAACTTTGTATACGGCACCTTTAACAAAAGTTGTATGTATGCGTAGGTACCATCTACCTGTGGATGTTCTGGCCCAGCTTTAACTCTGCCATCACCGCTCACGGAGACGACCAGCACCGCACTGCCCTCAACACCTACTACTCCCTGGCAGCCTGCACTCTGTCCACCTACGGTCTGTCGGCCCTCACCGCCCACGACGGCAAACTGGACATGGTACGAGCTTTAGATCTTTGTAAACTCTCAGCACTCACACAGCAGTTTTTATCTTCAAGCAAACCACTACAGATGAGTAAGGAATATTTATATCTGCTGGTGTTTTTATAAACGGACTGTCCAAACGAAACATCAATAGTATTTTAGTAAGATAAATAGAGAAATTTAAATGTCAAAAAGTCTCACCTACCTTAAACAACTAGAGACAGATCCGGATTTGGGTTTGTGTTGGTAACCAGTATTTTGTTTTACCTTCAGTCGTTTGATGATTTGAATCTTAAAGTTACTACTGCAAGAAAATACTATAAATCACAGCTGATCTGACCTTTGACCTCTAAAATGTAGAAATGCCATTTTAGTTTTGATATGACTTGAATGTTATGAATATATATTGATGGATCCCAAAATCCTATCATTTTGCAGTAACTAAAACATCCAGAAAGAGCCAAAAAAAATGTACAATAAGTGCTTTTAAAATTGTCAGAACGTTCCAAACTGCATTAATGGCACTTTGTACTGATTTAGTTCTATTACTGCAAATTTAACACATTTTTCTCAAATAGGATATTACTCTGCCGTGATACTTTTTGGCAAATATATAACAATTGTTAAGGAGTCCATTACAGTCTTAACTCAGTTTCGACATTTGACAATAATAAAAATAAGAAATAAGTGATCTAATTTTGATCCCATAGCAATTAAAAAGCTGTATATTCAGACTCTACTGTTACGGTGTTACTGTCAGTAACATTAGAGCAGACACGAGAACAAACACATCCAGTCTAAAAGGTTGTCAGGCTGTCACTTGGAGCAGGTGAAAACTAGCAGCAGGTGAGAGATATGACACAGTAGTAGCTTTAGAGTTTGTTAGATGAGTAGTTTGTTTTATTATCCCTGTGGGGGCTCATCTAGGTTTGGTTAATAGACTAATGCAAGGCAATCAGTAAAAACGTAAAGGAACTTCGCCACAACATTGTAGCATGTTATTTGTGACAGCAGACAAATGCTGTTCTTTACATACTGCTTTATCCAGTTTCCTGGATAAATAAAGGTTTAATAAACATGGCTGAGTTCAAGAGTGTACTGTAAACCACTGGAGTTGCGATGGGGCATTTTGTGCTAAAAACATTCCAGTTTAAAAACTCAGTAACATTCATTTGAAGTGTGCACATACCATATACTGTGCTGACAGACACACTAATCAGCAGCTACCAGCACATACAATGTAAAACAAGCAGGAGCATGTCTCCTGTGGCTTCTATGGGTGCATGATGTCCTTGTGTCTTGTGCAGGTCCACATCCAGAACGCGGCGCTGGCCGGTGGAGTGGCAGCAGGTACGGCTGGAGAGATGATGCTCACACCGTTCGGCTCCATGATTGTCGGCTTCCTGGCAGGCATCATCTCAGTGTTGGGCTTCAAGTACCTCTCAGTAGGGTTCTTTTTTTTTTTGTGGGGTTTAGTCTTGTTTGGGGCACGGTGGGTAGTATGGCACCATTTATACCCCTCTCAAATGAGCTGCCCCAACTGCACCAGAGAGTGTTTTCACTGAACCAAGTGCAAATGCATTCTTATTGGCACAGTATAGTACACTTTTTGGGGACATAACCAATGCTCGGGGTACACACCACAACAAGACTCAGAGGAAGTCAAGAAGAACTAGGGAGAAGGCAGCTCTTGTCCAGTCCCACAGTGGTAACAAACCAGAGGGAGAACTCTGAAACAGTTAGTTCCCCTTAGTTCCTACTCTGAGCTAACATGGTACACTCACTCCTGTCTAAACAGAGTAAGGGACTGTGCTTGTAAGGTATGTTTTAAAGACATTTTAGTCTAGATTATGATTATATTATGTAGCTTTATTAAACTTGTTTTAACCTTTTTAACGGTCTTCTTAAAATATAATGCAGTGAGTATAATAGTACCATTAGTTATAATAATAAAACTATGAAAAATGTAAAAACCATGCATTTCTTTACATTTGTAGCCCATTCTGGAGGAGAAGCTGAAGATCCAAGACACCTGTGGGGTGCACAACCTGCACGGCATGCCCGGCGTCCTGGGCGCTATTGTGGGAGCAGTCACCGCTGCCGTGGCAACCTCTGACGTTTATGGAGGAGGGTAAGAGTCCCAGGTGAACTCTGAGAAAGAGCATCTGTTCTGTGAGAAAGCAAGACAAGACCCCTTCCTCTTCAGTCAGAGCTTGACAATACACAGTATATCAAGCTAAGGAGATATCGAAGTAGGCACCAATCTGAGGATTCTCCGCAGAAAAGACTGAACAACAGTGTGTTTGAATACACCTGGAACACACCCCACAAGTGAGAGCAGCATTTATCAAATTTAAAACAGCCCAAAAGAATCAAGAACATCTTTAAAAGTCTGGCAGGAAGGCTTGTCTAGACTAGGACAATCAGAGGGTCTTAGGCCTTAGATAATCCAGAGTGTGAACGATTCAATGAAAACAGCTGAGCACACAGGAGTAACAGGAGGATCTAGAACAGCACTAGAAACTTCTAAACAACTGGATGCTAGAGATTTTTTACACAAGGAAGCACATGAAACAATACCAGAAGAATTGGCGAGATTAACAAGCCTATTAAAAGCATTAAAAAGTCTGTGGATGTTATTACACACAAGGTTAGACATAAACTGGTTTGAAAACATTAGCGTAAAACTCAGTATTACTATTTTGTGGTATACACATCACTAAAACTGTATAGATACATACATGGACATAACATAAATACATAGAGGCAAAGTAACACACATTCAGCTTTAGTGCTGTGTAAATATACTTGTATATGAAGGCTGTAACTTTAGCATTCTTGCTCCATTTGCAAATGGTAAACAACGCAACAGTTATCTTTAAGACTTCCAGAAAAGAAGGAAAAGGTTGGAACATGCAGGTATAAACAGCCCATAGTCACAACCACAGACACTTCTTAGAAAATGTCTCTGAGCTAATAATGAGAAGCAGAATGTGTTGCAGTGTTATGTAAAAAAAAGCCTACAATGCTAGCAGAGGCCTGGTGCATTCACTAAACAAGAAAAATGTACTACAATAGAACATCGATATAAAAACAGTATGTTTGACATTGATGTGTGACGTAGGGACCATCGACCTGTAGGAACAAGACTAATGAGCCATAACTTCCTGTCGTCTCCTGTGCCCTAGAATGGAAGACGTTTTTCCTGACATATTCGACGGAACGGTCACCTCTGCATACCAAGGTGGCCGTCAGGCCATTTCTCTGGCAGTGACTCTGGGCATTGCTCTGCTCGGAGGGGTCATCGTTGGTATGTTTCCTTTCCATGACAACAATTCTTGAAATACAGCACAATTATGTCCTTCATAATGTCATAAACAATGTGTCCTCAGGTTTTATTTTAAAGCTGCCCATCTTCGGAGCTCCTTCAGATCACATTTGCTTCGAGGACAGCATCTACTGGGAGGTCAGTTTGACTTTCTCTGTTTAGGGTCAAGTCAATTCAAGGACTTTTCAAGCACTTTCAAAGTCAAAGTTTTCCATCACCATATATCTGTGGTAAATTAATTCAGTTAAATTCTATTTTTATAGCACAATATTACAATAATATTTTTCCTCAAAGGGTTATACAAAAACAGAAGGCTTAAGTGCTAGACAACACCCCTGTCCTTAGACCCTCTATCAGGGAATGGAACGAAAAAAGAGAAACCTCAGGATAGACATTGACAAATAGTCCATCATATGTATAAATTAATAAAAATGAATATAGTCTATGACAGTATATTCATGTGTATACAAGTTGATTTAAGGTTCATATGGGGTTCAAGTCAGACAAGTGCAAGGCCCTATTGTAAATGTATTAGTCAAAATAATGTCAAATGTGAACCCCTTTTTCTACGTAAAATATCAGCGAAAAATATATACATTTCTAATTAAGACAAAAATGTTTCTTAGGGTGCTCTGCTAAAAAGATCTGAGATGAAATTAACTTTGTACCAAATTTCACGATGGCAATGTAACTGCTGAGGAAATGATTTTAATTAAACGTATTCATGAATATTTAATATATCATTTATTTGATAAGATAAGATACCAAAGGATACTAAAGGCTACAAGCTGCAAGTTACTGGATGCTGAGGACTTTGTTATGTTAGACCTATTTAGAACATTCAATAACTCCATCTGGAGAAGGCTGTGAAACATTTAGGACCGGTCCCAAATGATCCCCAGTGCCTGCCTGACAATATTAACATACACATACACCGTACACTTAATACTAAGTATTATACAAAGTGCTTACACAAGGTGAAGTTTGATTGTTTTTTCACTGATATTTGCCATAATTTTTTATTTAATTTTAAAAACTATGCCACCGCACAAAGAACCAGGGTTTGGTTTGTCCCTTGAAAGTGAAGAATTTCAGCAAAACAATAGCAAAATAGATAAATGCAATTTTGAAGTTTCTACATCAAAATTAACTGACAATTAAGTCACTTCACAGAATTACCACCAGAGGGCAAGCTTGCACTAACAAAGCAGGCCTCACAGTTCCCACCCACTGTATGTAGCAGTACTGCAGTATGTCCGCCAGGAGGCGCATGGTCACCACATGACTCTCGTCCTCATGCAGAAACATAATCTGACAACAGAGATGATGTCAAGCTTTCCTCTCAGAGACATCAGTGACGTTTCAACACATTTACCATTATTGTATCTGTTGACGCATGTTTATGGGAATTTGACACACCTGAGTCATAATCGGATTTATGTTTTACTAAATAATACCTAAATAATAAATTCCCTGAGTTTGTGTCACATTCACATTTCTTAACATTTGATCAAGTGTCTGTCTCCTGCCATACATTTACTCATTACTTAATTTATATCAGTTACTATGGTTTGGGGTCAATGGTTTACTCCAACTGAATCTTTGTCAGCACTGTTTGGAAATAATTTACTGCACCTGAAGATGATAGAAACTTAGCCAACTGCAAATGCTGCTTTGTTAGCGTTAAGATAAAACATTGATAAAAAATTGGTAATTCATATTTATTATTTATGTGTATCTGCACCTAATTTCTATACTCATAAATGTTCTGAAAAATCCCTACTTTTTGAATTAAAACGCAAAGGCATCAGTTGTATTTAGAGTAAAACCTCAGAACATTTAAAGACATTGCATGTTGAGTAAATGAATAGAATGGTAACAGAAAATGTATGTTTATTTTTAAAAGTAAGTTATAAAATAAATCAATGAAATGACAGCAGTGAATACAATGAATGAGCTCATCCTGAAGTCTGACTGTCTTCCTTTCAGGTGCCCGGGGAGGAGTCCCACGACCACCAGCTGACCGATGTGAGGACAGAGGAGGCCAACAGGCTCAAAGAGTAGACAGAGAGCAGACGCATCAGCACAGACAAGGAGGCCGAGAATAATCTTTTTGACAACACAGATAAGGAGACGCCCTGAAGGCTGTGAAAAGAATGTCATCATGTCCCTCGTGTCAATCGTATCTACACACACACATCTCCAGACATACATGTCCAATAGTTATGTTCCAAGGAAGCCTGTTCGTGCCACTACAGAGGAACTAAAAGATCCAGTAGGTGAAATATTCAGAGACCATTTAGAATGTTTCACTTATAATTGTCTGTGCCTCAAATCATACTCATACTAGAAATGTAACTGCGCAGCTGTTTAGTAATGAATATATTGTCCTGGGAAATTGAATTAAGATTTTTGCCCCTTGTGTTTTTCAAGATTTAATTGGTGCACATTAAGTTCAAGACTCAAATGTTTGTAGGTAAATAATGAAACAACACAATTATGTACTTTA
The DNA here is from genome assembly GCA_024349245.1 of Neodontobutis hainanensis. Taxonomy (NCBI): domain Eukaryota; kingdom Metazoa; phylum Chordata; class Actinopteri; order Gobiiformes; family Odontobutidae; genus Neodontobutis; species Neodontobutis hainanensis. Next base: position 2,670,243 of record JALDNG010000187.1, read on the forward strand.
ATACCAACTGGGAATTGAGTTTTGACTACCAGTTGTAGTTCTGACCCTGGTTTAGTCCCAAATTTACATCTGGGTCAATTTATTTTCCCTTTTGTTTTGATCTGGTCTTGCTTGTAGTCCTGACTATTGTGTCATGTTATAGTGGTTTATGTTATCAGAGTTTTAAACCTGGTTTAGTCTTGGTTCTACACCTCTTTCTTGTTTTCCTTTTCCTTTTCTGCTCTATTTTTGGGTTTAGTCTAGGTTTTGGTGTCAGACTGATGCTGCTGTAGTTTTGGGTGGAATGGAGACACACCATTGATCCCAATATTTGGCATCCCATAATTAGAAATGTTGGATTTATAAGCCATTCTTATGAGAAAGTCTCTTTTTTTGTTTCTTGTGGAATAGACATTGTTTTTAATTCCTACTCCTCACCACTAGAGGGGAGTCCAGAGCTGTTACACTCAGCTGCAGGCCTCTGTAAAGGCTGCAGTGACAATGGTGCTTATGTGATGAATTAGAATCCTCTTCAAACCAAAAACAAGCCCAGAACCCACCCACTTGTTATTACATGCAGTTTTATATTTTAAATGTAAAAATACTATGCAATAAAAAACTAACATATATATATATATATATATATATATAAACAATGAGATGTTCTATAATTGTGTATTAATAATTAGTTAGAAGAATGTATTAAATTTAAAAAAAAAACTGATGAGCCTTAAATTTCTTAGTATGTATTTTCCAAAACATGGTTTGTTTTTTAGAAAAATAAAAAGATTAAATTCAGATTTTGTCTTGTTTATCTAATCGGTTAACTGTACAAAACTGAAATCTGAATGTGGAGCTTGTCTGTCTCTTTGTAACTAACACAGTTCAATTTCTTAAATTAAGTCCAAGATATGTAACAAAGCAGGTTTCTTTGTGGATTTGGCCTGCTTTGGGCCGTTGTGTGGGGGCCGTTTATGCCACTGAAAAAGAACCAGACCTTCGACAATCAACATCTAGAACAGGCAAGTCAAGTGTGTACATGAGATTGTAATACAACTGTACAAAGTTTAGTTTGAGTTTCAACCATTAATGCAAAATTCATCCAAAACCTGAGATCTGTTCTTAATCCAAAACCCCAAAATAACAGTAACAAGCTGAAATGTAATGTTATAAAAATCAGTGTTATAACTATCTTTGTCCGGGTTATTGTCTATGAACCCTACCCTAAATACAAAAATGGTGTGGTATGTTTTAAACTCCAACCATGAAGTGTTATTAAACATATTTCAATTTTACACAACTCGGAATTGTTTTTGCCTGACACTGGACTTTCTTCTTTTCTTTTTTAGTAGTCCAAACTTTAGTGTTAGTTAGGAAAAGATACAAGGGACTGTGCAAGCTAACCAAGCAAATGTTAAATGTAAACTTCAAACTCGGGTGTAGAAAGATATATATTTGACTAATATTGAGACCAGTGGTCACTTTCCTGAGGCCTGGACCAGCAAGCTAAGTCTTTGGCTCCACAAACACAGACATCTGAATACGCTTTGCGTTTATGCTTCTTGTTCAAACCCTCGCAGTGGTTTAAGGCCTCTGAACTGAGGTTTTGCTAATGTCACAGCACATGCTCAGGCACATATTCATGGCATACAACATAAGCAATAAGGATGGCTATGGTACTTTTTTTCATAATGCAATAAAAATAAAACCACAAAAAATATTCGCGAGCTTGCAGCTTGGTCCTAAGAAGGCAGCAGCACAGGATCTTATACTTGTACATTACAACAGTGTGTGTGGAGCTGGTAAATGAGGAGGAGAAGAGATAGAAGAAGAACATGAAGATGATATTATGACCATGTCTGTCCACATACACCGAGTTTGAAAGTCATTTTCTTAAATATTTTCCAACATGCTTTTCTTGGTGTTGGTGTCTTGCAAAACTGCAAAACATAACACACATTTTTACATTTTTAAAACTAACTGATCAGGCATAACAAATTGACAAGCAGCAACACATTTCAATATGAACCGCAAAAAAACCTTACATTCATATTCACTTTTTTATTTTTAATTTATTGTTTTTAAATATAATTAGGGAGTGTTTAAATCACAATCAAATTCAACAAAAAGAAAAATGAAATAACAGGAAAGAAGGTCTTCAAACTCCATTAAACAGAAAAATTACAAATGTTTCCATAAAAATATATTTCAAACGCTTTACCCAGATTGTCTGTGTGATTACCCCTCTTTTCCAAAGGCATTAATTGCCAATGTTACAATGGCCCCTCAAAGGCTGCAGGGGCCCCAACTATACCCCCCACCCGCCGTGTGATGGTACCTCTGCGTGAACAGCCGCCGCAGCCTTTTCCCAGGAACAGGGAGACAGGTGGACAGCTGTTTACTGAATAGGCGCTCGAGAGCTTAATTGAGCTTCATAAGACTAATTAAAATGCAGGCAAAAATAATCATGATTATGCTAATTATTCTATTGTCTCAGACATCTTCCAGAATCCAGCGTGTTTGGCACTGCACTGCCTCCAATACGGTTAAAACACTGGGGTAAAAATAGCACGTTTGTGTCTTTTCCACAGCCATTGTCATGTTAGCTTGTTATGCTAATTGTTTTAATTGTGGAATGTTAAGACAAAGGAGAAAACATAAGGGCAGTAAAATCTGTTGGCAAAATATGACTTAGAGAAGAGTTTATAAGAAATGGACTGTTATTTTTTACAAAAGGCAATTAATCAGGGCTTTCCAAGGTGGGGCCTGTGGGCTTAAAATGGCCGCCATGTGTTTTTTTTTGGCCCGGTGGATGTTGAATAAAAATACTACTGTTGTACTATATGTGGGGTTGTACTATGTTGCAAGTTGTGTGTCCATTCTCAAAATGTGCACTTTGTTAACCCTTTGCTTTGGTTCCAACAGTGTGGTACGTTTACTTACAGTTAGACCAGTTAGAACAACACACAATCTGTAAATTGTGCGACAGAGAATCTTTTTTTTTTTCTTTTATAAAGCTTGACTTTTTGTAAGCGAATAAAAGAATGATAATGTGGTACTTGCTATCATGTATTTGCAATACTTGTTTGTTGTTTTAAAAAAAACATCTATTTAAAAACGTTCCCTTCACTGTCTACATTGCATTCAGCAATTGAAGAAATTGTGACTTAAAATAATGTCTGAGTTTGTAAGTCCCTGAAAAGTGGGAAACTGGTGCATTTATGGCCAGATTTACTAAGCTACATAATTTAGTGTGAGAGTGTTATTTGCAGTTGCATGGTAGGGAGTGACCTATTTAGCAACACATTTACTAGATGGCGCTTTTAGTGGAGGCTGCCCTGGCTTCCTATCATTTTGTTTCATGCTGATAGAGCATTCTTTCCAATCTTAATGAGCTGTCAGGTCATTTTAACAGTGCAACAAGTCAAATTCTTCCTGTATTTGGCCCAATTAGATGTCTCCTGTTCTGACATTTTAGTTGGACCATGCTTAGTTCAACTGGACAAAAAACAATAGCCATCCTTTTGAGGGTGTCCCTCCATGTGACTGGTGCTCACTGTGGTACATTTGTCCCAGAAAACCCTGTAAGAGAACAAACTGTTTCTTTTCTCCTAACCAACCATGAAAATCTGAATGCACACACAATTCACCGGACAGTTGTGAGGAAGATTACAAAGAAGAAATCTTGATCAAATCAGTGACTGGAGTCCACTTTGGTCAGGTCTATCTGGTACTGACTGAATCCTATACACCCTTTTAGATGTGACTTCATCAGTATTAAAATATAAAAAATTTACATAAAACATCATAGTATCTACTTGAAACTTGCTGCATGTGTTATTATTCACTGTTATTATACACTCAAGTTGGAGTCAAGTATGACTGCTCTGTTGTTTATCATTAGCAGTTGGAACAAAAATGCTAAAGCTATAGCCTTTACATTTCACCATGGCCCTTAGCTGCAGCAGTAGCATGTGCTACTTTACATAATAATGAGCAGTTTACCTTAAGTTCTGTGGCTTTAGAGATTTGGGGGCTAATCTTATCAGGCAGATTTCACTTTACCATTCTTTGATGAGGAAAAGCTTCTAAAATGCATGTATAACTGTGTTGTTTAAACGTGGTTTTACTTAATGTTATGTGAAAAGAGTAGCTAAGAATTGCCTGCGACAGTCCAAAGCAGCTAATAAGATTGTGGTCTAAAAGCTCCTATACAGAGAGCAGCTGAATATTTAGTCACTTGCTAACTTAGCTTTGAATAAGTCAGGCAGCTCCGTGTAATGATATTTGACATTCTGCATCATCTCCTCACATTATATAGTCCAAAACATCATGTGATCTGTGGGATGTAGCCTTTAGCTGGGGTAGCCTAGGTAATGTCAAATAGCCTTGATTGAGCAGTTAAATATAAAGCTACTCACTCGCTGTCCTCTACCCGTTCACTCACAGCACACACATGTGGTTAGTCAGTTGCCATTTACCCAAACCATTGTTTATGCTAATGCCCTTTTGTTTATTGAAAATACACTGTGGTCCGCTGCCAAGCTGTGCACTCTGCTCATCTTGATTACATCTTATCAATCAACCAAAGTTTGCTTCAGGGGTCCTCACAGGGGTTTAGATGAGCTCTCCCACTGGTATCCTACATGACCATGACAAGCCCCAAGCCCTTTGAGCAGGGCACGTCCTGGGAACGGAGCCTGCGGCCACATGAGAGGCAGCTGTAGCCCCCTGTGACTCAGGCTGCTGCCCCAATGTGATTGTCCTTAACACTGCTCTGAGTGGGACATAAAGGGTAAATAGTCTCCCCGAGGACCCGCTGCTCTCCCATGGGACTCCTCAGTGACTCTCTGTCCTGTGAGCGTCTATAATGCACTACTGTGTGCTGCTGACAGAACTAGATCATGTGACAAGATGTATATTGAAAATTATACCCTAGGCCTATTAAGAACTCACATATAATTGACTAATACTATCCAACAATGCATCATGAAAAGCAGTGAATGACAATGACCAGAAAAAAATACCACTTTCCTGGTGGACTCTAGCTCAGTTTGTTTGTTTGTTTGTTGTTTGTGGTAAGATAATTGAACAGCCTCAGTCCTTGCCAACTCCATTGCTCCATTTGCTTTTGACAAATACTAAACAGGGAACAACAAGGTAACGTGTTAAATGTTCCCAGACAAGCCCCCATTTTTTTGTCTCAGTTTAGCAAATAAGATAAGAAGCCACACACAAAAGAAGGTCAGTTTAAAAAAGATTTTTATAAACATAACTTAAAGTTAAATGAGATGTGGTGTGATCTAGGGCATCAGTAATGCATCTTTATTACAAGATGTATTGAGCTGATTCAAAGATGTATTAAACTGGGCCTTTGAAGTTGCTAGTGGTGAATGTAATGCTAATAATGCTCACTTGTTGAGATCACAACATAATCTGTTAAATTAAGTCAGTGATGTGACAACACATTAAACCCAGATCCAAATGGAGGACATGACCTACTTGTCAAATTACATTATTTGTGTTGCAGGGGGAAAAAAATCTCTGTGTTCCAGTTTGAAAAGGTGTATCTCAAACCTAACCAATCTAGATAAAGTGTAACACAATTATCAACTGTGGTCTTGTGAGATATGACACAATTATAGAATACAGTATGATTGCACAGATTGAAATGACACATAAACATTGTCTCATCAAAACTTATGGTGTTGAACTTATTGCTCTTTTTACATAAGTGATGTCTTCTGATTGCATAATTATCCCATGTGCTTATGTTTTTGATAAGATGCTTCACAGTGAAATTACCAGTTCAGATTGCCCTGCTTTTATAAACATCATCACTTTGACGGTACATCTGGAAGTACGCACTCATCAGCGTTAATTTCAGGATCGTTTTCAGCAGTCATCTTAGAGTCAACTCTCCAATCAACATTTCAAATTTGATATAATCATGGCAGAGAAAAACAAATGTGTATAAAAAAGGGTATTAGTAGACAGCAGGCACCTATAGACATATACTGATAGAGCACTTCTATTCAGATAAGGCAATTGTTTTTTGACATGACATTTTTTGAAAAAAAAAAAGGTGTTCTACGTAGAGTATGGCTGTGTCTTACACCACTTCTTAGTCCCTTACCCCGTTAATGGGTTTGCAAGTGTCTTCAGGCAGATCTCATCCTAACAGTCTATGATAGAGGAGTGGGTTGTTAAACTTACTTTGGCTCCTCCTTCTGTGATTGTATTTGACATTCTGTCCAAGTTCACAAGTAAGTCCTACGATGGTGTACCGACAGCACACACATTGTCAGTCAGTTTCCAAGGTCATTTAACTCAGTTCAGTTTTTTATGCAGAATTTGTCATTTTTGGTTCTCACCATTTTTAGTAATGAGCATATGTTTTGAAACTTCCAAAAGGCTCACACAGGTCACAGCTGAACTCTGATGAAAATGCCACATATTCCAGACCTTTATTTTATAGGATCGTATTTTCCATTATTGTCCTTTCATATTTTGCCATTATAAAAATCAGCAGAGCCTGGAGGTGATGGAGCAGGCCTGTTGTGGGGGGCGCTCACTGAATGCAGGAAGTTGTTCAGCTCAAGAGGCTTTGAGACACTTGACTGAGGGGAAATTGCCTTCAGTGCTCCAGGAGTACTCGGGAGTGCTTCACTTAAATTTCCTTCCTAAAATACGACGGGCCGTGTGAATGCCGAATCAACAAAAGTAATGTCAGTGTTCATTTCGGAGACAGAAGTGCGTGCCTACTTCACAGCTCGCCTGTGGTCCACAAATCCAGCGTGTGAAAGTAGCCATTCTCCTCTACAGAGCCCTGCCCACTCAGGACAGCACGGTATAACAGCTTAGTTTAGAGATAGTTCGACATTCATCACTATATAAGGAAGGAAGTGGTACAAGTCTTCTTGACCAGTCTTGGTCTCCTCTTGGACTCGACTCAGAGCAGTGTTTCCTAAACTCTTTTCATGGGAACCAAATGATCAAAAGAATTGTGCCTAAACTTCCTGGTCTGGGTTTCCATTGTGTATATAAACATTTTGGTCATTAGTCATGGTTTTGTTCCCTTAGTGTCCTTTTGATGGTTCATAGCAGTATCATTTCTTTTCCTGTTTTTTCTTGCCCCCGCTCTTTCGAAAAGCTTTTTGTGTAGTTCCATTTTTGGCCTCCCACTTCTCTGTAAAGACCTAGTGTTTAGGAACCACTCACAAAGATAAGTTCAAATTTTAAATCAAGACCAGCCAAGGCCTCAACTTGTGTTCATGTTATAAAATGATAAATTTTACATTTACAATACATGTATATATGTTTGTATATGGTAAAGTCTGTTACACTTTACTTTTTTTTTTTGCAATCATACACGATGTTGCACTGCATGAGTTGAATTGTCCGCCAGTATGATCTATGTCACACTGCATATAAAGACTCTGGGCAACACTGGGGAGTGTCAATATGAGTGCCATTTATGTGCTTAGCATGTGGACAAGATTTGAAATGATTTACCTACCTTACCGTAATCTTTTGTGGTATGACTGCGAGGTTGATCATCTTTGAGCCACTCTGTGCACAGCCACTGCTTTAAAATGATCATAAGTGACTTTAGTAACAGCCAAACAGCAGCAGTCAGTGTGACAAGGGCTCTGTGATCAAGTACTTTAGTCTTCCTCATTAGCGCCGATTCAATCAAGTAACTTTAACTTCAGTAGGATATTTCAGTCATTTTGACTTTTCTCATATGTTATCTTGTCAGTGAATTCCCTTCCTTCCCATTTGACTAGCATGACTTCTAAATCCATGCAACACTGTCCGGAGCCCCCCCAGTCCCCAAACCACCATCGCCCTGAATGGACTCACTTAATTAACAGGCCATGAAGCCCCCCGACCTCTGGCGACCTAGCGTACCCCCCCTTGTGCCCCTCTGCACGTCCTCAAAGACCATGGCCTCAGGCATGTGCTGTCGAAGCGAGTGGCACTGGGATGGAGCATTGAAGGTGAGGGTGTTATTGGGGGCTTTGGGGGGGTGGTCAGTGCCCCTTTTGTTCGGTTGGTGTCCAGCTCACCCCCCTTCACCCTGGTGTCTTTCATAAGAAGTGTGTAATAGGTGGCTTTGTTGGTTTTAGCTCTTGTAATGGCTCCAGTGGGAGGCCTTGTTAGTGCGTGGGGTGCTCCGCCAGGGGACCTCACTGCTGGGACTCTGGGATTAAAGGTTGCCCCCACTGGGCCCTAAACGTGATCCTGTCCTATCACAATGCTCATTCAGAAACTGGTTGAATATTATTTCTTTACATCTTCCTAGTTTAAAAGCTTTCTTTGTTCTATCCAAGGGTCTTAATTTTGGGTTTGCTTAGTCATGTCATGCAGAATTAAAGGTCGGTAATGCAGTTTGAGGAAGGATAAAGGGAAGTGTAAATTACAGAGTGGAACATCAATGGCATAATGACCTTTAGGAATCAAAGACATGAGAGCCACTGGAGCACTGCTTTATTAATGAAAGCTTGAAGCCATTAAAAAGAGCTCTTAAACTGTCCAAGTCTCTTTTGACTTGCTATTATATTTATTTTATTTTATTTATATACATTTACACGGACAAAACAACAAACACTGTTACAAAGAGCAACCAAGGTTGTGTTAAAAAGTCTTTATCCATTTAAACTAAGAGGTTAGTTTTGTTTGAAATGAAATAATGTTGTTGTGTCTAATAATTTGACTGAAAGTTAAAAGGCTCCTGACAATTTCAAACAATAGATGTTATTCTGTGTATGCTTACAGTTGTGCTCATAAGTTTACATAGCCTGGCAGAATTTGTGTTTTTTCAGAGAATATGAATGATATCACATATTTAGTGTTCGGGTGAAGCCATTTATTGTCAAACAATTGTTTTTATTCTTTTAAAATCATAATGACATAATGACAAACTACCCAAATGACCTTGATCAAAAGTTTACATACCCCAGTTCTTATTATTGTGTATTACCTCCTTTAACATCAATGACAGCTTGAAGTCTTTTGTGGTAGTTGTGGATGAGGCTCTTTATTTTCTCAGATGGTAAAGCTGTCCATTCTTCAGACAGGCATTCTCTCTCACATTCATTCATTAGAGACACTTTAGATTTGCCGATTAACCTGTACATGCATGTCTTTGGACGGTGGGAGGAAGCTGGAGTACCCGGAGAGAACCTACGGTAACACGTGGACGACATGAAGACTCCTCACAGAAAGACCGGAGTCGGCCGAGAATGTTTGGGTCGGCCGGGTTTTGAACTCACAACCTTCTTGCTGTGAGGCACTCTGCCCTTATTGACTCCTCTCCAAATGTACGTTTATGCTCAGTTTTAGTCTCATCACTCCAAATTACTTTGTTACAGAAGTTCTGAGTCTTGTATCTGTGCTCATTGGTGTATTGTAAGAGGGATGCTTTGTGGTATTTGTGTAGTAATGGCGTTCTGCTGTCGTCTCGTCCATGCAGCCCATTTTTCTTCAAGCGCCTCCTTATTGTGCATCTGAAACAGCTGCACTTTTTTTTACAGAGAGTCCTGTATTTCAGTTGAAGTTATTTGTGTTTTTTTTCTTTGCATCCCAAACAATTTTCCTGGCAGTTGTGGGTGAAATTTTTGTTGGTCTACTTGACCTTTTCGTTTTCCTCTTCTTTATTGGAGTTTCATCACTGCCAATTGGCATTTCTTAATTTCTTGGATATCTTTTTATATCCCTTTCTAATTCTTTTGCTTTTCCAATGACTCTGAATACAGAAACGTCACTGAATGAAAGATGCAAAGGTCTGTCAGGAGCCCAGCAACTGACCTTTTATAAACACACTGATTACAGTACACAGGTGAGGATGGTTACCTTATGTAGCCATTCTATCCTGTTTGTGTTAACTTCATAATCACCATTATTATGATTTAAAAAGAGTAAAAACAATTGTTTGACAATGGCTTCACCCGAACACTAACTATGTGTGAAAAAAAAGTTTTTGTGTTATTATTTATATTCATTCATTCATTCATTCATTTCATTAATAGGCTCCAGTCACTCGCGACCCCTAACATGACAAAGTGGTAGAAAATTGCTGTTATTATTTATATTCTCTGAAAAATTACAAATTCTGCCAGGGCTTGGTGAACTTATGAGCACAAATGTGAACTCCATTGTTGAACAGTTTTTTATATTTAAATGTACACCTTCTATGTCTGTTAAAACAAGTTGTTTACTGTAACTGTAACGGCTCAGTCTTGAAATCCAGTTAGTGAGTATATGACCACATACACAGTAAGTTTCATGCTGAGACCTTCTATTCCAGTGCACCACTGCTCACTATGAGAGACAATTACTTGCAAATTGGCTGTAATAATTTTCCAATAAGAATTAATGAGATATTTGCTCCATTTGCAGTTCACTTGGTCTGAAATTAGCCTGAAATTAAAAAATGAAAATCAAAGTCAAGTCCAGTGCTAGGAAAAACCCTGCATTTTAAGCTAATCTAAACCACACTGGAGTTAAGTCCAGAGTTTGGTTGTACATATGGTATAAAACGATAAATCCATTTGAGTCTTTAGCCCGTATATATCCACTAGTTAATCCTTCAATATCATTTGAAAGAAACCCTTAGGGAATAGTAGGGAGGGGGATCCACCCAATCCACATTACCTCATCAGCTAAAAACACAGAAAAGACCGCTACTGATGAAAAGGCAGAGGGAAAGCTGAAACCGAATCGGCTACAATCGAAAGAGACTGCAAGATGAAGGAGCATGCGTTAATTAACGAGCGACTAATCTGGACCAAATTAATAACCGGGTCATGGATGTGAGGAAGGAGCGCTTGAATAGAGGAATGTAACAGGACGGCCGATGGGAATTTAGTCCCTGTCTTTTCCCCATAACCCCTCCTAACCTCTCCCATTCTCCACCATCACAAGCCCTCTTTGTGGCGCTCCAAAAAAAAAAAACTTCATTGGATGCCAATTTGCATAAAGGCAACAAGCAACAACAGTTTTTTTCCTCCCTCCGACGGGACAGGACGACGGCGGCTCCTCCCCTCTCAATGGCACAGCAATTCTTCTTGTTTTAGCAGCCGCTGACATGACGCGACAATGAATGTGCGTGTTTTATGGTTCCCCCGGTGCACATACAGTAGTGTACAAAGCCCTGGTCCGTGCTGCATGTACCAACAGTTATCGCTCTGGGGTTTAGAGGGTTCCTGCTCTTTTCTGGAAGGCATTTTCCAGAGCATTATCAGCAACCATATACTTAAAGATGGTGATGGTTAAAAACTCTGACTCCATTGTAAATTATAGGATTTAAATGACATTCTCGGGTAAAATTTGCTCATTTTAACCACTACTGATAAACTGGAGATATCCATGAATGATACACGTGTCAATTAATAAAAATAAATTCAGGAAAAGCCTTTGAAAAGAAATGACATTACCTCAAGTAAATTTAACTTTTAGGGGAAAAACATAATGAGTGCATTTACTAAAACTATCTACTTTAAAGAACATTTTGGAGGAAAATGTATTTTCTCTCAAGGAATAATTTAAAGTAGTGCAATAAATAAGCAGAGATTTTTATATTTTTAGTAGCCTATGCAGCAAGAAGGTCAGGAGGTCAATCCATGGTTGTGGCCTAGTAGTAGTGGCAGTAACTCAGTACGAGAAGAGCCTTTTAACTGAATACCTTGTTACTCTTACTCTCAATAAGTACTTTTACTTCCATGTTTTTCAAAACGTCTCAAACTGGCCTTTTTTAAATGAGTCTCTTCATTTTTGGAGAGATTCTTTCATGACACTCAAGTCAATGGCATGAGTATTTTTGGACCTTGGTATGAAGAGTCTTAAAAATGATTGGCATCGACAGAAATGGCTGACCATTAGATGAAAAAATTAAACTGTGTAATATGTCTGTGGAGGTACTCAGTCATCCTGGACAAACGGTTTCAAAAAAGGCATCTGGACGTAGATTTAAAGGTGAATGTTCAACGCTACATCCAGACGCCTTTTTTGGAAACCTTTTCTTAAAACTGTGTAATGTGAAGGAATAAGGTTATAACTTGAAACAATGGACAGCACATCCACACATACAGTCTGAGCGCCACACATAATTAAAACAGGAGGTGCCAACACAATGTGCTTTTGTCTTACGGCACGGCACAGCGAGTGGAGGTGGGTCGAGGGGGGTGCAGCATATTAATGAGGAGGCTGCGGTGTGAAAGCCAATCAGCCGTGTTAAACAGATGACACACAGGGACAAATAAGGCACTACTTTCTCATTCCTCTCCCACGCCGGCGGAGGGATACGGACAGCCACGCTGCCACTTCCGGCCGTGGCACGCTGCCAGTGGTGTGGAAATTAACAGCGGGGTCTATGGGAATGAATTAGCGGGACCAACAATGCACCGGGCTGTGTGCTGCACAGCAGGGACACAGGGATGGCCACGTGAGCGTCCAGACAGTAGGGGGCGCTGACAAGTCAATGAGGAGTCTTGGAAGCTTAGACCTGAACCAGGCTTCTTTTGTTTTTGATGTGCATTCAGCTCCATAGGGCAATTAATCACAGCCAATCTGAAATGTGGTTTGGGATTTCTGGAGAAGTCCTTTGAACTGAGTCTATCACACAATTATTTTATTTTTTTATTTAACCGGCTATATCTTCTCAACCATTCTGTATATCTACATGGATTAGACCTTCCCAAAAAAGAAGCTAGTTATATTTCATGCTGAATTTGTCAGAGATTTTGTAAATAACTTGTGAGCTTAGTAATTGACCTCTGAAATTAGAACCTTTTATTTTGTTTGTTTAATATATAAAAAAATCACTCTGAGGCTTTTACATTAAATGTTTTGATTAAATTAGTCTATAACTACATTTGTACACAATACAAAGGCCGGCAAACATTTTGAAAAAGATATCACAAAGTATGACAAATCTAGACTTTGTTATCCATTTACAAAATCCAGGTAAAGCCATAGTATTTTATGAAACCATGGATACCAAAGTTTTTACCAATTTAGTCTGCTCTGGTGATAAATCCCTCAGATACTGCTCTAAACTAATCCCAGTTTGGAGGAAACAAAGCCTCTGTGAATCCAAATTGCTGGATGTGACCTGAAGTCTGTTGTGGAGACAAGAGATTGATACTGTTGTCCCGGAAGTCTTGAAGAACATCTAAAGCCACAGCTTCTTTCGCTAACCTTCTTTCTTATTTTGGAGGGGAACAAAATTTGTAAAATTAACTTTTTATTTTTTGAATCATTTCTGAATATCCTTTTTTGGTTGAGGGATTGGAAATCCTACTGATGGATATGCTGTAGGTGGAGGACAATAAGATGCATATTTAAAAAATCAGCATAGTAGGGAGACCATATTTCCAAATATAACTGGATTAAAAAGTTTTTTTTTTTCTCCGAGGTGTACAGTAAAAAGGTTTTGTTTTTGGCCCACCAAGTATTTCATACAATACCTCAGTTCTTTGTGGATCATGTTCATACTTCTTAATTTGTACAGAGCAACCTGCTCTAGCAGAACATGCATTACTGAGGAAAATATTTGTATTAAAAATACCAAGAAATAATATTATATAATATGTAAGAGTTTCTCATTCAAAGGCATTATGGTTGAATATTTTACCTGATAAATCTAAGCCTTTTTTGCTTTTGTGAAAGTTTTAAATCAATATAACTGTGGTAAACAAAACACAATTTGCATTAGCGCAAACAAAATCAATAGAGACTGACTTTTTTGGCCATTAGACAACAAGTCTGAAAATGGGACGGTGCAAGTGCAATTGCAAGTTTATTCGTATAGCACCTTTCATGTGCAGAGACAACTCCACGTGCTTTACAGATGACACTTAAAGACGTCAAAATACAATATGGAGCAAATCCACACAACATGGAATAATAAACGGATGATTAAAAAAAGAAAAAAAACAATTACATTAAATATTTAATGGGGGAGGCTTAAGATTGTTTTTAAAAGTACAGTGGCAGGATCTTAAAGAGTTCCACGGACTAGCAGCATAAAAAGCAGATGATGGATTAAACATAGATGCTTCTCCATGTTTAGCTGTGACAGTCCCCATAAAAAAAGACATATAGCTAGTCTTATCTAACAATGATAATATAATGTACTGTGGTGCCTAAATAGAACCACTGTTTTTTAATAAAACTCTCTTTGATAAAGCAGACGCACCAAAGTGATGGACTTGGGTTTGCTTGAACGATGAGTCAAAAACAAATTTCTGGACCGGTCCTATGAGTGTCCAATCAGTAGGGGGCGCTGACAAGTAAAGGAGGAGTCAAAGAACTGACCAAGCTTCTTTTGTTTTTGATGTTCATTCAAATCTGTGATGCCATTAATCAAAGCCAATCAGAATCTGCTTGGGGTAGTTCCCAGAAAAGTCTCCTGAATACAATCAATCACCAACATTTACTGTTGCCATTGTGTAAAATATTACCATTCTTCTCATTTTTAAATCGTTTTTTAAGCTTGAGCAAATCTTGGTCAGTTTTTATATCTCTCTAACATATAAGACTCTGACACTGACACATGTAACAGGTAATACAATCAAGGTGATACAGAAATGACTAAAATGTGCATATAAAAACAATGATGTTACGATGTTGCATTTATCTTTTTGGACATTTCTGTTTCTAACATAGGCTAAAGTCAGGATTAGGCTTAGCATTTTTTTTTCCTCACATTTCCCGGGTCAGCTGTTCTAGTATCTCACAGTTCTGTTAAACTGCACACAACTTCATGTTCAAAATGTCTTCACTTCACAAGGGCCTGACCTAACAAGGGCACATCAAGTTTTTTTTCAACAACTTTAGTCCAAAACAACATTCTAAAACTTCTCAAACCTTTACAACCCAACGTTAAACTATTTACGATCATTACATGAGCAAATGGGACTACTTTCTGGCCTTATTTATTGGGCATTTATCATACTTTTATGACACTGGATTCTTCATTTTTAGTAGCTCCTGCATCACTTTGCACTTCTTATTCACCATGGGTTTATTCATGCTAGAGTTTAAGATCTTTCTATATTTTGCAGCATGATTTGAGGCATTATTAACCCTGTAACATGATACTTATATGTCAGAAACTAGAAACGCTCAGGATCTAAGATTAAGCACAATCAGCAAAGAAACCCCCACACTGTCTGACTTGCAATAGTACAAAAAAAACCTCACTAGGCCTTCTTCAGATAAATGATTGCTAATCCCTGGGAACCCATCTTTAACAAGAATTTGCTAGTTCCCATAACAATAAGGTCAGTTCCTTTGTTGAGAACATAATTTACAAAACACGTTAAGACCAAATAAATAGCCGAAATGACAATACCAACTCTAAAAATCTAAACAAATCCTGCTGTATTGCTGTAGGAGAACCAGACAGACTGTAACCTTTTACCCAAATGCTACTTTTCTCAAACCTAACAATGACAAACTAAAATTCGTCTCTCCACAAGAACGGCACCAGGAAACCGACTTTTCTTGGGCTTTTTCTTGGGCTTGAATGAGTGAAAACAATAAAACCCTCGGGGGAGAAAAAGTCTCTATAGAGGCTGCTGGCTGCCACTGTACGCCATTTCCCTGACAACAAAAACCGTTAGCCCAGATTTAGCGTCAGACGTCCATTCCGACCTGGACACATCTGTTTAGTTATCAATAATGGTCAAAAAGGCCCCCCGATTCAGGAGCGGGAGAACAATTCAGGTGTTATAAATCATGGGAAGGGGAGCGAGCCTGGCGAGGGGCTGACAGGCCGTACAGAGGCAGCGCGAGACCCTCCAGCACCCTACCACCGCTGCTTTATCGTCCAAGGCCACCCAGTTTCTTTGACGGTGGGCGATCCCTGCCTCCGTCTTTTGTTTTTGCTCTTCAGTTTTTCCCTTTTTTTTTTTTTTTACAGAATTCCTTTTTTCCCCCCTGGTTGCGAGGTTTGTACCCCACTTCCGTTCCTTTTTAAAAAAAAAGATTCTTTCCTCCTGTGCACCAATTCAATTTGCCTTTTTCCGTTAATCTCTAGGCGCCTTCCCCACCTTCCCTTCTTTTACAGATTTTGGCTAGCTCTGCCAACTCTTTGGTTTCTCCACCCTCTTGTCATTCTCTGCAGCCCCCCCTCCACTTCTCAGCTCTATACCCATCATTCTTGCTGCCATTTCGACGCTAAGGGGCACTTTGCCGCTCCTGTCTTTCGATCTCCGCTGTTGGCACGCAGTTCTGAGCGGCCGGCCCAGAAAGGGGGGGGCAAAAAAACGGGGTGCCCATGACTGCCCCCGGTTTCACAATGAAGCTTTTCTTTGCCCATCAATGGCTTCCATTAACGGTGGGCCCTGTGCCTCTGGAAGGGGATGTCAGGCCCGCAGAGATGGCACACAGAGACGGCCATTAGAGGCAGGAAGCCGGGGGTAGGCCGGGGGCATGACGGGAGCGCTGCCAGGCCACGGGGAGTTTGAGGTGGGAGGGGGGGGAGCATAAAGGGGGAAGAGCGGGCATGAGGCGGTGTTTTGTGTTCTGACCCCGGGATCGCATACATTCACACAAGAGCACTCCCAAAAGACACATTTGTTTTCTCGTGACCGCGGATTGCTTTCACAGCACTGACAGTAAGACACATAAATACAGTCAATAAAGCTTTCGTTTTTTGATTTTTTTTTTAACCATATACCTCACAGAATTATAAAGCATTAAAAATCATTATTTATCATTATAACACAATTTTAAATGTGACCCATTTGGCTTTGGAAAACATGAACCTACCGTAATGGTGGCTCTTAATAAAAAATAAGTGTGCTGTAAAATACATTGTCCTCAATATATTTAGCATTTTCATTTGAACATTTAATTGGCCCCAAGATATGTACATACATAAGGATTAATTTCAATTTTACTCTAAATAAAGGACATACTAAACTAATACTAACCTTAACTAGATATGGGAATAATGACCTTCCTTTACTGTAGACTGAAGAATAATCTTTGTCCATTATAATATGTTTTCATCAATCTGCCTACAGACGGTGAAAAGCCCCCCAAAAAATATTAATTACGGTTACTTGAAATTACAAGTGGCTTAATCCACCTCCCACTGCTGATTATTCAGTGCAGTGTTAATGGGAGCATATATTTAGAATTAGCAATCAAAATGTTGGCTTTTGTATATAAGCTAGAGGTTTGCTGGTTTGGTAGTGTAGCATTGGTTGTGTTGTAGTATAGAATTGTTCATTTCATTTGCATTCAAACATGTCTCTGTGAGAAAGCTTTTTGTGTGGATGAAAACCCTCACATATAGCGTAGTTAACCACATGTACTGACAACGTTTCATGGCTTTAATATGTCCCTGCACAGAGGTGTCAGTGACTGCAGTAACTAACAAAACAGACCAAAACAGAGGTAACATTTGTATTTGTTACCTTTAATGTAGCCCTATATATTATTTTTGTTTGTTCTGTTTTTAGCTGCTTTTTCATGTGTAGGGCAAAGATCTAGCGAGGCTAGCTAATAGTACAGCATAACTCTCCCAGCTGGCCTCTGTCACAAGTGCGGATGTTTTTTTTTTAATGGCAACAGATTGGCAGGATATCCGGGATTTTTGCTAAAAATTAACAAAAAATAATAATAATAAATAACACAGAAGAATTTGGTTCAACAGTGGTTAATCTTAAAGTAAGATTATTTTATTTATGAAAATTACTAATATAATAATATACAGTGATAAAAAAATTGTGTAAAATGCATACTGTGATGTAAAATAAATATTTTGTGTATAAGAGTTGCATATTTTGAGTTTTGGTATTATTTGACTAGTTTGATTGGCCACTGGGTTATTTTTGTTTTGTTGAAAACCTGGCAACGCTGCACAACACAGTATTAGTGTGGCCAACAATACTTTTGACCTTCTGCCTGGGGCTGGTTCAACTGGATGCTTTGTTTCTCTGAAAGGTGTGGTGTAGTACAGTGTGGTTTACTAAAGTATTAGAATGGTTTATTAATAACAAGTTTGTGGAATTGGTACAGCATGACATATGCTCAAATCATCTGTGTCAACAGACAGGACAACAATAATAATAACAAATATAGACAGACATTTCAGACAATAAGTACAAATACATACAGAGACAAGGAAATGTGCGAGTTATCTTTAATTTGGGATCTGGTTTAGTGTCCTTATGGCAGCCGGAATTAAACTATTTTTGAACCTTTGTGATTTTGGGATCTGTAGCGCCTCCCAGAGGGCATCAGTTGAAAGAGATGATGCAGGGTGAGAGGGTTCAGAGGTGATTTTTATTGCTCGCTGTGATATGTGTTTGTGGTTTAATGTTTCAGTGGAATGGAGGGGGTGGTCTGTGATTTTGGATGATCTGTCCATTTTGTCGTTTTCTTCATGAATGAGATTCCAAATTACCAAACCAAACTATTATTGATCAGGTGAGTATGCTTTCGATTACGGCTATGTGGAGATGAAGGAGGATGTTGTGCCTGACTTTAAATAAGTAAATAAATAAACATATATATATATATATATATATATATATATATATATATATATATTTGCTGGGAATTGTTTCCTCAAAATCCATCAGTCGTCCGAAAACTGACTTTGACATAGTTGATATTAACATAAGATCAAAGATCATTGCTCCTTAGCTCTAAGACATCTTTGGTGTGGATGTAAAAGAGGCAGGGTGGCCTTCTTAGGACAATCTAAGGAGACTCTACGGGACGGCTTAAAGGAGGCTTTGGCCAGCGGGGGCCCGTGCTGTGAGAGCAGGTGGGCTGCTGCTACAGAGACGGCCAGTGTGCACACATCACAGGGCCAGCATCCACTGATCTAATGAAGAGCCGGCTTCAGAACGATGCTGCCTCCTTTTACCGAGCGCCAATTAACTCCAAGGGTGGGGACAGTTGATGGACAAGTCTATTATTAGCTTGTGAGGAGTGCCGCAGTGCCTCAAAGAAATCAAAGAAAGAAAAGTCCTGAAGAAGTGGCAAATGCAAAGTGAATGCGGGTGATATGCTTCAGTGGCCCAATTGTGGCTGAATTACTTTTTTCTTTTACTTTCTTCTCACCCCTGCCATTGCTGTAATCAGAAAACACAACACCACAATGCCACTGATGCCGTTTGGGGTGAGGCAGATGAGGACACAGCCCCCAAAGGCCTTAATTTGTAAAATTCATCAAAGAAACAAGGGGCTGTGAGTGCAGAGCTCCACTGATTCTCGTGCACGGATCCACCACACTATGCAACTACATTTATTCACGCCACACTCGTTGTAGGAACATATCTGTATCTGAATTATTGACATTAAAGGCCGTTATATGGACAATAATACCGTAGATAACTTTAAGATAGGTTCAAGATTTGGACTGATGAAAAAATAGATAAAGTTTTTGATATATTTTTTAGACTTCCACTTATCCGGGGAAGGGTCAGTGCTCTAAGCAGAGATGCCCAGACTTCCTACTCCCCAGACACTTCCTCCAACTCTTTTTTTTAGACCTAAATCTTGAATTGTTCTGTGCCTGTTTCTGGTTCTGGCTGCGGTTCCATCGTGGAGGCTCACAACCTCGGCCCTTTAATTGAACCTGCTTGTAAAATAGCTTGTTGCTGCTCAGGTCACTTACTTCGCCCTGGCAGCCCTCGCCCAAGTCCCTGGCAGGGAAAGGAGGCTGAAACACAGTTTTGGCTTGGTTCTTTTCCTCTCAGGTGTCTATCTTAACTTGTTCTATGATCGGTCACTCATCCTTTGCATGGACCTGTGTTACTCCTGCGGCTTTTGATTTAAGTCGAGCATCATTCTGAGTGGAACCAAATGTGTGGACACTGCTCAAGCACACCACTGGTGCAAGCAACCAACAAAGGTAACATTATGTTTCTGTTCCTCTGGTGCAGCAATCCAACATGCAGATTGCAAATTGATTTGAACACATGATTTGTAAAAACAACATAACTGGATTCCAAAAACTGAATCTGAACAAATTTGATTTAAGGATGTAGCTTAGTTTAGTTTTTATTTTACTCGTCTCGGTCAAGAAAAAAGAAAGAATACAATATTTTTATTCAAATAAATCTTATATTGATCAAATATAGGCTGAAGTCAAGACTTGTCTACCCCTTTTAACGTTCAAATCAGAACACTATAAGATACAAAAAATAACTTTTTCAATATCATTAATCATCATTTTAATTCTTGCCACCATTACTGCCATCACTACCATTTTTATTATATTATAATATAATAATAATAATAATAATAATAATAATAATAATAATAATAATAATAATAATATATTTATAATATTTTTCTTTAAATTGCACATTCCAACCACAGCGAGTAAAGAGCCATGACAGTACTACGACATAATTTAAACCCTGTACCGTGACCAGACCATCTGTTTGGAACGTGACTTAAATCTGTAAATATTCTGACTTTTCTTATGTTCGAGATCTTAAGATATTATATGGACTTGATTATCAAAGATTTTAATATGTGAGTATGATTAATCCAAATCATCAAGCTTTGGCCAATCAAATGTTTGCCTGCAGTCAGGTCTAAAGACTCACCTGCCCCAGAACACTCATGATGGTTCCACAGTCAAAGGTCACATTATTTAAATATCTTGGAACAATAATTAACTCTGCTCTGAATTTTGAAACAAGCCATGTAAGTGTCTGTAAGAGGGGGCTTCAGCGTTTGCACTACTAAAAAATTGACTGAATCTCTTTCTTTAGTGTGGTATGAAAAGTCTCTCAGATGGGTTAGCAGGCTGAACCTGGACGATCTGTATAAAAACAGAGACAGCAGGCTAAGCAACTCTATTATACAGTATGTGTATCAGTTTCAGCTCTAATACTGTCCCAAAATGTAGGATGTATAGGGTTAGTTTTGTTCCTGCAGCCATCATTTTTTGTGTACGGATGTATCTCTCTTTTTGTCCTGCAGACCTAAATGACCTACCATTGGAGTCCTGAATTCATGAGCCAGTATCAAGTTGGTGGCTCTTTATAACATTCATTCAATCTGTCAATCAGTCTCTGTAAAAAAACTAAATACCAAACACATCCAATCTCTCCAGTGCCCTCACAACGGGCATTTGCCATGCTACGAGAACCAATTGCGAGATGTGTAACTTCAAAAGACCTTAATTAATTCTCATTTTTAATCTGGACTTAATCTTAATGTCTGCTCGCAGATATAGTGACACACCCAGGGAGTTGAATTAGGGCTGAAAATGAAATAAGAATGGAATTAGAGAAGAATCGAAGCCAACACAGATCTTCATAATAACTGTTAAGTAACATATTTCCACATTAAATGAGACTGTCAAAACCGCACCATCGCCATGTGGCCTCCGCTTGATTTTAACTCCAATATACATTTCTGGCTCTGTTTCGTAGCAGGATAATAATAGAATGATAGATTTGAGTCTATTATGTTAGGAGAAAGGTTAACAGTAGTGCTAATATAAAAATAGACTGTTTATGCATTATGTTTGAGTAAGCAGGATGTCCTAGTATGAATAATGTATGTTGTAACTGACATGAATATGATTGTGATTGAAAAGTAACAGAGGTTCTTTAGAAAACTATGGTGTTCACCTTTATAGTCGGTCACTTGTTAAAGGGTTCATTCTTTGATAAGACTGCTGTATGCGTAAAGGTGAATATTAGACACCTCAAAGGACTAGGGTGGACACTACACATTTCAGTTGAAAAAGGAAAAGGCAAATAGGATGGAGGTTGTTAGTCACTTATTTAAAGGTATATGGTAAATGGTGTGCATTTATATTGCACTTCTTTGTACCCTTCTCAGATATCCAAAGCACTTTACATGATGGTTACATTCACCCCATTCAGACACGTTTACCCCTGGGGCAGATAGAGAGGCCTTCTCCTACCACCACCAAACTCACCTCCACAGTCACACACATTCATACACCAGAGCTACAGACACTGGAGGCAAGGTGGGTTAAGTGACTTGTCCAAGGACAAAAGTATGAACCACAGAGAGCAGGAATCGAACCGCCAACCTTCTGGCTCTACCACCTGAGCCACTGTGAACCAGGGTATGCAGGATTTCCAACTGAATTTGCCTGTGTCACATCTTATATTTTGTCAAATCCAGGTTTATTTTATAATGATCTATTTATACTGTATTATTATGATTATGATTATGATTATGATTATGATATGATTATTATTATTACATATTTTTTATAGCCATTATTTATTCATTCCACAGTCACACACTGGAGGTGGTAAACTACATCTGTAGCCACAGCTGCCCTGGGGCAGACTGAAAGAGACGTGGCAGATCCGCGCCTACGGCCTCTCTGACCTTCACCAGAAACATTCACTAAACATTCTTACACATTCATACACCAGTGCCACAGACACTGTACTGTATTTATAATATGCTATACTGTACTATACTATACCATACCACTCTATACTATATTGTAATTAACTGTAATATACTATTCTACACTGTACTATCTCATATTATGCAATTGTTTTATATTGTGTAAAATTCTATTGTAAAATGTAATGTAATCTCAGCCACACTTTCTTAAATCTAAGTTTTACTATTATCTGCAAAACTGAAAAGCCTTTTTCTGGACTGTTCATTTTTTGAAGAGAGCTCCATTACAGAGAACGGAGTCCTTGTACATGCGGACTTGTTGTATACATTTCATTTATTTTTCTTTCCAACATGTTTTTCAGCACAGCACTTATTTTCCAAGAGGAAGGAATCAGAAAACTATCTCTTATCATAAGAAGGAAAAAGTTTAAATAAATACATATTTCAAAAATTTACGTCCCATTTTAATGGACTTCTAAATTATTTAGTGTAGGAGTGGGGCCCAGGGGGCAAAATTGGCCCACCAATGGGGTTGATTTGGCCCGCCAGTGGTTGTCATGTTTTGCAACTTAAATTGCAATCTGACTAATCTGCAATGACAGTTGATCATCCTTGGTAATGGCCTGTTGAATTGAAGAGGAGCTTTGGGTTTTTAAATATATATCCCTGAAACAGCCTAGTGCCTTCATTCATGGTCCTCACATTAACGTCAAAGATTAAAGGCCCTTATAAAAATAAAACACAGGTAAGATAAGACAATTCAGCTAAGTTTGTGCGTCTGTGCACATTGTACACTTTCTAGGTCCACAACTAGTCTGATTTTTGAAAGGTTTGGGTCAAACAGTGTAAGTTCAGGTCAAACAGGTTACGTTAGCAGGGCTCCAATTAGCCGCTACCTCGTCAGAACAAAATGGAGTGGAGACATTTCTTTCAATTACATGCAAAAGATTTTTGTGTTTGGCCTGTGGCCGATTAATACATTTCCGTTTTGGCCCTTCGAGGGAAAACGTTTGGACACCCCTGCTTTAAGCAGAAAAATATGCATTAGAATCAGATACACAAATGTCGCTTTATTTGATTTTCCCAAAGGATATTTCTTTCTGTGTGGCACAAACAGATAAAGCCTTAACAAGCATAATGGAGCATCAAGTCCACGCCTGAGTGTGAACAAAGGCTGAGGGCAGATCCATGATGGTAAACCCTGGATAATCGCATGCGCTGCGTATTTGGAACTGTCCCCCTGCTTTATGTGCGGGCCCTTCTCCTGTTGTTCAAAGGTATATCTGTGGGTGTACTGTGGGCATCACGAGGATTAGAGTGAGCCTAATCTCCGGGCCTCTGCTCTGCGTGCAGCTGCCAGGTCGCTGTTCCACTCCTTTGAGCTCCGCGGACAGGGGGTAGAGGCGCAAAGTGAAAATGGCAGCTGTTTGTTTACGCGTTTCCCACGACTCCATGCCAATTAGGCATCGTCATTCCATCAGCCGCTTGTCTCCCCTGATTAGACGCCCCTCAGAAGACGAGGCGCGCGACAGTGGGGCCCGGAACAGAGAGGAGAGCTGAGAAAGAGGCCCCGGACAGGAGAGCTCTCCATTACGCAGCAGTCCTTTACCGCTCTTTTACGCACTGCACTCAAGCGCTCTAATCCACTTTAAGGGGCCATTTCAAAAAGGGTCTTATCTATTATATAACAGCACCCAGGGCATTACTGCACTATCAGGGGGCAGTGAGATCATTTAGATGTTCTGTGCCAACCCTCAGGCTCTTCTGCTGCAGGAAGATACCACACAGTCCAGCAGATTGATGTACTCTACTGTATTTGCTCTTTATGTAGATATTGTTTCTCTTGAGTTCATGTTGGACAGACATACTTTGAGGTACATAGGACGTGAGATGAAATATAGCTCATGTATTAACCTCAATGCTGGGAGTTCAAGAAGATATTTGCTCTTCATTTTGGTCAAGAAGAGCTCATATAGCGCTTTTTGTACCCCTCTAGGGCACACAAAACACTTCATATCACGCTTCCATTCACCCATTCACTCTGTGGTGGTAAGCACCTTAGTAGACTGACGAAGAAACGAGCTGCCATACACACAGCACCAACAGTCTTCTTCAGCCACCACCAACTACACACACTGATACACCAGTGACACTGGAGACAAGCTGGGTTTTGCCCAAGGACACAACAACAGAGTGAACAGGAGGGAGTGGGAATCAAACCATCAACCTTACCGTTAATGCTCTACCTCATGAGCCACCGCGCCCCGTTTAATTATTTCAGTTTTTCTCATTTGCGTTAGAAGAATTCTTGATTGAGAAAAGCCTTTAACTCAAATGTCCAAACAGTTTGAGAGTTCAGTGTCTCTTATTGTTTTAGTCAGATTGTATTGTTTTATGACAAGTGTGGAAAAGGGGAAGTGTAGATTTGAGTGTGAATGGCTCACTGAACAAAAATGATCATTTGATAACTAGTGTCAAAGTCTTCACAAAGCATTACCAACATTTGTCATACATAAA
Source organism: Neodontobutis hainanensis (assembly GCA_024349245.1). NCBI lineage: Eukaryota > Metazoa > Chordata > Actinopteri > Gobiiformes > Odontobutidae > Neodontobutis > Neodontobutis hainanensis. The sequence continues at coordinate 2,695,125 of JALDNG010000187.1, forward strand.
ATGATTTAAGTGTGGAACCATCAAACAAGGGATCAGAGGCTTTTGAATGAATATTTTTAAGTTACTCTGAATATGTTGAAGTTACTCTGAATATGTTTAAGTTACTCTGAATAGGTTTAAGTTACACTAAAGTGTTTTGTACAGCTCTGCTCAGAACAGACTGGGACTGGGACAACTAGGTCCACAAGTCGAAATGACTGCAGATTAACCAAAAGAAGCTCTGCCTTTGCACAGACAGCCTTCTCATTCAAAGCCGTTAATCAATGGAACAATCTTCCAGATACTCTGACCTCTGACCTGTAAGACTATTAGTTAAAAAAGAATTGTTAGAAAACCATGTCAGCACTGATTATTTTTATTGTAGTTTGTAAGGTTTTAGGTTAGGTTTTACTGTAGCAATTTTAGAAAGTTGAATGATATGTATAGTGTGGATAACCTGGGGTGAAGTGTGAATGCTGATTTTGGAGTATATGTATTATAATGTTACAATACAATATATTGTAATGTTTTATTTGCCCAGGGACTGCAAGATGGAGTAAAGCATCTAATCTTTGTTAGATTATTGTGTTTACACATGGTCCCTGTCAAATAAACAATAAACTAAACTGAACTAAACTCTTTATGATCCCCACAGGGAATTTCATTCTCTGCATTTAACTCATCCAGTGGAGCGGTGGGCAGCCGCTCAGGAGCACCTAAGAACCCTCTCCAGATCTTGGTCAAAATCAAGATCAAGCTTTACATTAACAATTGTACTGCCTTTTTACTTTAACACTTACAGGCATCCTAGAAATCTTTTTGCACTCTAGCTTTGTTTTAAACTTTGAACTATTCAGTTTTGTGCACATCTAAACCAAGTAGATGTTTAATCTGTGGAACTGCTCACTATAATCAAAATGTCAGTAAGTCTTAAATTATATTTTCTCTTTTTTAAATTAAGGAATACAGTATTGGTGTCAAACCATTTGCACTTTTCAAAGTCTTTAAAATGTAAAAAAAAAAAAAAAAAAAAAAAAGTTTCCAAATCTATGGCTACTGTTTAAGCCATGAATATTTATCAATGTAATAAAAGGAGTGGCCACTAGATGGTGTGTCATTAAAAACTGCACAGCAGAGAGGAGGAGGCTTCCACCGGTGAGAGTGATGCACTGATTATTACTTTTCATTGATTTCAGTGATTATTACGTTTTCATTTTTAAAATGACAATTACAGATATAATGTGTGCTGTTTATGCCCCTGACCAACCTAAAGGCTCATCTGTTGCACAAATGGAGTTGTGGGGTGGCGCCAGGCTGAATCAAAAGCTGACTTTACAGGTTTCATTCAAAGTGATGTATGAACACATACATAAAAAACTAAACTTGGGCTAAACCCTGATAATGCATGATATATTAAGTAATGCAAAATGCATGCAGGAATTCAAATAATACATGCATAAATGTGTACATAACAATTTTTTCTTGTATTAATGCTAAACATAATCATGACATGTATTTGACCACTACTTTACATTAATCCACCTATATTTAGATTATTATCTTTTTTGTGAAAAAGACTACAGGAGGCAAATGGTCTCAGGCCACAGTTCGGACTTTGTTCATAATCTTGAATGCCCCACATAGATTTGCCAGAACCTCTTAAATTGAATCAGTAGATACAAGCTGGGAGCTCATCTTAACACGGAGAACTGTCCAAAAACTCAATCAAGTAAAAACACAAAGCATTCTGAAGGTGACCACTCTCACTGGGCATTACCACACTCACCTGTCGGTGATATGTGTACTCTCCGACAGCTGAGCATATTTCCCACAGAGCCTTGTATAATCTCTTGATGAGTGCAGCCCACCTGGAGTCACTATTCAAACTCTCAAGAATGTGCTCCACCAGGCGTGTTCAGAGAAGGTTCAAGTGCTGGTGGCTGACCTGGCTGGGCCTTCACCAGAACCTCTCCAGACAACTAGATTATTATTATCCTTTATTTAACCAGGTAAAAACTCATTGAGATTAAAAATGTCAATGAGAATGAGATGAGATGTCTTGTCTAAAGGATTACAGTCCGGTCCAAGAATGTTTCTTTATTGATCTTTACCTGGCCAATGCAACTCAAAGTCAGACTATTTGCAGCATTTGTGCAGTTTTACAGTGATGACCAAGCATTTTAGACCAGAGCTTTTTGCTCTCCCTCATGCCATAAATGCATCCTACTTTATGTAAAATTCATGTTAATGTATTTGTGTTTAAAGCGACTGGTAATGAATAACTTGTTTGTTAAATAATTATTTAAAACAAATTTGTTTTAAATAATTATATATTTTAATTGTATTTACATTTTGCCATAGAGTTATATATTTTCTGTCTAAACAACTGCAATGTGAGCTCTATGCGCCTAACCCCTGTCCACATTCCATTAGCTGTCTTCTGATCCGGTGTAAGCCTGGGTGATGTTTCCTTAAATCCAAGGGCCCTTTTGTCATAGTGGCATCACAATCATAAATACTCTCCCCTGGCGACCTGTCAGGGCGTTCTAACAGGCCTGGAACGACGCAGACTTGTTTGTGACGGCATTAACATGATAAAAGCACCTCCTTCTCTGTGCACTTATTTGACCTGTGACCCCTGCTTTGTGGCTCCTAGACAGCAAATTGCTGCAGTAGTGGCGCTCGACTGCCACTCCAGGGTTCCAACTTTTTACAGACTTTCTAGGACAATATTTATCAATGAAGATCTACTTGCTATAAGCTAAGACTATAGCAAGGACAGAAACAAGGGTAGGAACAGACCAAAGAAGGCAAATAAATAACAATAGTATGAAGTAAACTACACCTAAATGACAAAAGAAAGCAACATAAATATAAATAAAAAAACAGTGCTGAATAAACAAAGTTCAAACCAGAAATAAACAACAATCAAACACACAAACAACACTTTATTAAACAAACAACACTGTAAAATAGAAACACTACAACGAAACAAAGTAAAGGAACTAAAGTAAACCAAAGGAACAACAAAACATAAAGAGACAAATGTTTTTAAACTCCTGTGCACTCATATTGCCAAGACATCTAACTTTTCTCTTAGATTTTTCCCAAGACTGAAAAGCTGGTCAAATCAAAGTTTTTCCAGCTGTTCTGGGTTATCTTTGAACAAACAAACGGAATAAAGCCTCAATACAACAGTCACAAACCTTTCATAGACGTCTTTGCATAGCCTTCTATAATCTTAATAGAGACAAATTTTATTAGATCATTTTCCAGGACCTTTCCAAAACAGCACTGTAAGTATTATAAAACATTTATTTAAATTTTCAATTTTATTTGGTGACTTTTACTCCAATTTTGCTGCAATGACATGCTCAACTACATTCCAGGTTTTCCAGGACTCTTGGACACCCTGCATTCATCACTCCAGGCTGCGTGGGTGTCTCTTCATAGTAAAGTCAGTTCTCAGACAACAGTGGCTGCCGCACACGCTCCCACACTCTTAACCAGACAGGCTGGCGCACTCCTGTCTGCACCCCCTTCTCTTGTCTGGTTTTAATGAAGAGGGGAGCACCCGTGATTAGTGGTACCCCGAGATCCCTCTGACATGGGCCCTGTGTGTGTCTGGTTCTGAGGGGGTGTGCTTAATCCCATAGAGTTGCAACGGGATGTGAAACATGTGCAGCATATTACGGGCACATCGTATTCAGCGCAGCATCAATAGCATACTCTGTTTTAGCATCAAAGCCTGGGAAAGTCTTTGTGGGCGCCACGGCTACCATATGGTAATCGGCGCGACTGCTTTCAACACTAAAGCCGGTTTGATTACGACAATGTTGTTTTCAGATTTTTTGCTGCGCTACTGATATCCGCCTGCTAATAATGCAAGACCTAATTACCATCCAGAAAGAGTGAGAAGAGTGCTTTATGGCTGCAGAGTGCTGATATTTTATCAGCAGGGCCTTTGAGATTGAATAGTTTGTAAGACTTTCTGAAGCGACAACTTTAGCACTTTCTGTTTTGAAGCTAGAACCACTTGTGCTTTGTTCAGTTTTGTTACATGCCGTATAAATATGAGTTGTGCATCTATACCATAATATGACATGTGTTTCTATTCATGTAGAATAAATTCCACTGAGTACATCCAATCAAAGTAAAATTTGGAAAGGCTGCAAAAAGAGAGAGGGAGGAAAAAGGAACAAATGAAGCTTGCCAGTGTCTCTGGTGATTAATAAACTGTTCAAATGTAAAATGCAGAAAGTAATGTGTGTTTTAGCTGCTAAACACAATGATGTCTTTCTAATTATGGCAAAATATCCACCACAAGAAGGGCTTCATTGATATTTATTTGATCTTTATTTGATAGAGTAGTAGACAGGCAGCAGGACGAGCGAGAGAGCAGTGACACTGGGCCATTGACTGGAATCAAACCCGGGTCTCCCGAGCATGTTGTATTTGCTGTACCAGTTAAACCAGGTACAAAGGGACACAGACTTTGTTCTGATTATCTGCTTTTGGGACAAATTACCAGAGTAATTTGTCCCAAAAGTGTTCCTCGTAACGACCAGTGTATATCTTTAGATAGAGACTCTAGCCTTAACAACAACAGGTCGGACACACACGATGCTGAGGCAGATGTTACCATGTCGAGAATATTGTAAAATATTCTCTGGAGTGTTCTTGTAAATATCAAGCTTTTATTTTGGCAGTTATACTGTTCATTGATTTAAACAGACTGTACCTGATATTCTTCTAGTTGGGTAAAATTGTTTAAACTCTAAAAAGTATATTGTAAAAGAAGAAAAGGGTTAAAGCAAAGGCATCTGGGTTTAATTTTCAAGGTGAAGAGTGAATCAATTCTGAGATCATCTGGTAATAGAGCTGAGCTTATATCTCTTGAGGGAGGAATTTACCCTGAAACCAAACCTGATGGACCAGGCTGTTCTGGTCTCAGAGTCGTTTGCTGTGAAAGGACAGTGTGACTCCTGATGTGGGAGTCGTTATTGTCACTGTTCCATTCAGGTGTTGTTGTTCTAGACCAGAGGTCGGCAATCTTTACCACTCAAAGAGCCATTTGGACCATTTTCTACAGTAAAAAAAACACTGGGAGCCACAAAACCCTTTTGACATTTAAAATGAAATAACACTGCATATGACACTGCACATTTTTTTGCCTTTATTCGATGTAAAAACAAACTATAATGTGTTGCATTTATGAAATCAATGAACGACTGCAGAGAAAACAAAACTACATTTCTGCAGCAACAAAAACATTTTGAACTCTGAAAAAAAGACGTTCAGTTGAAGGATACTTTTAAGTAAAGTACTCAATGTCTATTTGAGTTTTAATTGTATTTATGAAAAACATGCCGAACCTAAATTATCCACCAGCAGCAAACCAAAAACTCCGTCCTCTGCATATCTCCTCATTACATATTTAGCATAGCCTACTGGTAAACTAGTCTCGTCAGCACTGAAGGAAACGACCCACGTTCCATTGAACGTTCTGTTTTCTTCAGACACTTTTCTTTTCTTAGAATTCTCCATAGTTGGCCTACCTGTGTTTAAACCGCGCGCTGGTGTCACACATTGGCATTTCTGACTCATAATAACAGCAACAACATAAAAACAAACTAAACTAAAATACATTTTAATTAAATAATCATTAATTATTTGTAAAAGCCACAGCCATCAGAGGTACGAATGGGCCGCATGCGGAACTGTTTTGATTTAGGTTTCAGAACACTGTTGTAAATAGTGGGCAACATGAATCTGAGACAGGGACAGCAAAAGGAAAATCAGTAGAGCTTTAGTCTTTTGAGCATAACATGGTTTTGTAAATGTTTTGGTGATCCCAATCTGGCAACTGTGTGTTTTGCCAGGTAGTGTTTTATGCCTGTGTGTTAATTATGACAACAGAATGTATAACATGACACCAGTGTTAGTTTTTGTTACAACAGAGAAGTGAAGTATTCGGGTTCTACACAATAACATACAATTTTGTTCAGTTTAGTGCCAGGCTAGCATACAGGTAACTGCTAGATGAATGGAAGAGAAGTTACTAAATACTTAAAACTATTGAGGTAAGACAATGTTTTGAAAGCAGGAATCCTTTAAGAACAGAAACAAGTGCAGTAACAGACCTTTATTTAACTTGGAAAGTCCCACACAGATTACAAATCTCTTTTTCAAGGCCAAGTCCAATTAAAAAAGCAATTTAAAACATATAGACAACATAAAACACAAGCAAGTATTCACTTAAAACAGTGGCAAACTATGGCTCCAATTTCTAAACCTTTAAGAATTGATTTAAACTGAACTATTGAAATTTAACTATTTAGTTTCAAGATGTCTCTCTTTGGCCAAAATAAAATAAAACAAATATTTAATTTAAGAAGTCTGGCCAGGCTCCTTGAGCAGGTCACTAAAGAGACAATTTCTAATCTAAACTAACAACACCCTCTAAATTGATTGTGAGCACTTTAGTTCACAGTTAACAGTTCATCACTCAATTTCATCAGTAAGACTCCCCACTAAAAAGACACAATTATCAATTCATCAATAACAAAAAACAGTAAAATATAGTTATATATTATATAAGTTATTTCAGTGAGACTGTTATGTATCTATTGTTTATGTCCGGAGGTATAAGTGTAAACTGCTGCTACAGTCAGTAGTACCTAAATCAACTGTTAGAAACGTCATCTACGTGCCACATATTTATATGGACAAAGGCCTTGTGTTATACTACTCATATTATGCAGCATCATATTTTCTCAGGATGGGGGTGGTCCTGCCCAAAGGCTCCCTGGAATTTCTACTCGAACCCATACATTAAATTAAAGTGAGATGGCAAACGTGCATTTAAAAAGTGATTATATTGATTGTCCTGTCGTCACAGTTGATTGGGAAAGTAAAGAATACGGTGCAGGTTAATTATAATAACTGTTCAGTTTGATTAGCAGACACCAATCAGGAAGTGACAGATCATTCACAAAGTTAGAAGTATACAGTCGTTGTTTTCCTATGGAGGAATATGGGAAACTTATTTTAACAATACACTGTATACTGTTGATAGAGCAGGTCTGGAAGATCAAGCATCATTACCTCACGAGGCCCAAAGTATAAAACACTCATTAGTTTTTAGGAATTTACATTTATTTTAATCTGAAAGTAAGAGCTGTAATATATGAACAGATATTGCTAATAAAACATTTTTCTTTTTGGAAAATGGCTGTTTCCTGCAAGAACATGACACACCTCATTTAAGTCACTTTTTTCTCCAGGTAAGGATTCTCTATTGTTCAAAAAGGCAAGATGCATTGACCTGAGAAACATATCAACATGGTTATTTCTGCATTTGTCAAAAACAGAAGCAGGTTGTTTGTGATTTTTGGCCAGTGATAAAAAGGCTCACGTCTCGAGACAGTGTTCCTTAAGATGAAATGAGCTTTCATGTCGACCACTGATCCAAAAGTCTACTGTTTCTTCTCTTTTACTGAATAAAACTTAAATTAGGATTGGCAAGACATTGTTAAAGTACAGGGATTAGAAATAGAAAGTTCCATTGTAGCAGTCAGTGTGATTCACTGTCTAAAGTCGAATTGTCCATGATCTGCAAATAGAGAAGCATCTGACGCCCGTCAGGTGAACTGTTTCCAGATTTTCCCCTGACCGGTGTACTCACACATGCATGGAGAATATCTGATGCTTATCTATGTCGGGAGTCCATGTGGTTTCACTATGTGGTGAACGGGATGGGCACCTAATCATTGGACTAATGAGCCAACTCCTCAGCATGTGACAATGGTTAATATCTTAACTACATTTATATAAACATGTAAGCAACATAAACTGTGGTAAGTAAAGTACAAACCAGCTGCAGAGAGTATGAGGATACTGCCTCCTGTGGACTCCACTTACAGCACCAGCCACACAACATACCCATCATCCGCTCTACAAGTCTTTGGCACACTGACACTGCGGCAAATTTAGGCGCCCACGGGATCATGTCCGGGTGAGAAATTTAAAATGATCATTTACGCATGAAGCTCTCCAGATAAAGGATAAAGTCTGGAAGTACATGTGTGAAAAGGTAACCTGACTCTGCCAGACAGAACTGCTCTACAGTATCATCTGGGAGGGCACCCGTTGAAAGTGTTTGCAAAACATTTTCAACTTTAAAAGAATACCTGGTTGGTGATTGGATTTATCAACTGCAGTTGAGCAGCACAATGTTGTTTACGTTTTTAATGGTGAAATGTAATTTGAATGCACTTTTTGTACACTTCTCAGGCACCCAAAGCACTTTTACTTCATGCTTCCATTCAACCCATTCACACACACTCACACCTGGGACAGACAGAGAGGGGGGACTGTCATACACACTGCCTTCTCCGACCACCACCAAACTCACCTCTACAATCACACACACCATTCAAACACAATTGCTATAACATGGTGCATGAATGATGTATGTAAAATGGTCGCTACAGCTTCAAACCTAAAACAGACCCAGACCTCTCAGTGCTGCCACATCATTGGACAAGTTTGACCATGGCTTGAATGCAAATACTTGTGATTGGAGCAGTTCAAAATGGATATTTGTGAGTTTGTAAACTCACAAATATCGCAAGAATTCAGTTCCAGTGCAAGGTTAGCAAAAAGGAAATGTAGTCTACAATTCAGTATGTTCAAAAAACAAGTAGCATTTTTGAGCAACTTAAGTGGTGTTAAAAAAAACATTTAATTTTATGAAAACCAATGGGTTTTTGAAACCAAACCTAAGCTTGCAGAAGTGTCCTTAAACATATATCGGCTTACCACCGTATTATCAAGATTTGCAGCTATGATTCTGACACAACTCATTCACTGCTCATCAGCGACCACCAAAATCGCAGTGTGACATGGGCTTTCAACTCTGAACATACATCTTCTATAGCTTGCTCACCAGTGTTACATAAAGACCTGTGAGACTGATGGAGGTTGTCATTGTTGTGGAGGTCTAGGAGGTGTTGTGGAGACCAGCTCTGCTAAGTGTCTACTAATCACCAACACTTACTTCTGATTGCTCATTGTCCTGGTGGAGACTGGAGCAGGCTGTAGGAGGCCATCAAGACACTGGCTTTGCTGCCTTCCTCTTTCCAAGGGGTAAAGTCATTCACACATGTAGAGGTCAAGTGTTGAGCCACCACTTCCCCTTCCTGCCCCCAATGCTCTAATCTGGCCATTTGATTTTGAGTAGCCCCCACTTCCTTGTCTCCTTTTAGCCCCTGAGGTCAGGCAGCTTTTGTGGCTACCTTGACCTGACCTGGTATTGCAACAAAGCATCTTAAAGACACTGAGAGGTCTTGGTTTTTGTAAGATTTCCATCCTTGATATTTTTAGGTGTTAATGGACAGGTTTGGAGGAAATTGTTTCTATGACTCCTGTAGAGAAATGTCATTGAAGACCTTGATTTGAAGGAAAGGAGCAGAGCAGATGCTGCAAGTAAGAAAGGTGAACTTGGGTTTGATCTTTGGGGTTTTGGCAAATTGGTTATATTTATGTACTTACTGCTCAAAATGAAACAGATTTTACTGAATGCAACAGCAGCACAATAACTGCTTCTTGATCACATGATCAGTGGTCACTCTATTACTGCCTGGTTAGTATGAAAACAGTTTTTTAGAAAATGATTATTGACTTTTTTCTTATTAGTGTCATACATTATTAATGGCCAAAATGTTTGGTCCATCATATACACAGATACATGAAAATGGAAATAAATCCAATTTAGTAGCAGCAGGAGAGGAATAGTTTTATCCAAACAAGTGGGGTTGGGACCAGGGAGGAAACTATAGGTTGAAGGGAGTAGGTTGTATTGGGCCAGAAGGGCTACAGACAGGCCGGAGCAAAGGTCTGGCGAACAAGCTAATTCTGGATCAGGAGAAAAGCAAGGTCCTACTTGATAAAACAAACTTACTTTGATTTAGTTCACACTGAAGCAGCCATATAAGATGCCATGTGTGTACTATGTGGTGTATAGCTTGCACTATGGAGGCTACTAACTGCTGTAAAATGTAAACCATATTTAAAGCTGTATCCAAAGCAAAGCTAAACAACCTTTTTTGCCTCACAGACCAATTTCATGCAAAATATTGTTCTTGTGTACTGAGGGTGGCTGGGGTATCAAACTGATAACATATAATACTATATGCGCATAACAAGCAAATTATATAGTGTCACTGTTAATGTAATTACTTTACACATAATGTAAACGTAACCAATCTTACCATAATGTAGAGTCCCTGGGCTTATTTCCCTGCAACAAGACGATCCCATCTAGGAGTGATGGGCGACAGTGACACTCAAAGTGTGTTCTGTCTACTCCCTAATCTGGTTTTAGTTGCTGTTATGGCAGAAAAAAGATAAGATGTTGGAATTGGAATTGGTTTTCACTGCTTTTGTAAAGATCTCAAGATATCCTGCCTTGACTTTATTTCACAATTTTGTGAGATTTGAAGTTGTCTTAAACACTTTTAAGGCCACCAGCATTTGCGTTCTCAAGCAGCTAGCCTTTTGCCTGTGATATATATAAAAAAAATAAAAATCACAATTTCTGCTTGATCTACAAGGAACTGTCACTTCTTCCTTCTTCAGAACTCACCTTTCACATCCAATCGGGCAAGGATGGCAAATTAAATCCAGGTCCAACATTTGAATTCATTGTGTTGGCAATCCTAAACATACAACATTAACTCTGTTTTCAAAAAGAAACTGAAGCAAGCAATAATTCAAAATGTAATTATATTTATTGATATATATATATATATATATATATATATATATATATATATATATATATATATATATATATATATATATATATATATCAATTACCACATTTGCAAAATCTGCAACAACATTGTTTTTTTTTATCTCGGTAACTGTACAAAGTGTAGTTGATGCTTCCATTGCCTGTTTTGTTAAATTAGTAATCAGTTCTGACTGTTATCAATCTAAGTTGCTATTCTAGAATTCTATTGAAGAATCATGTAACACTAACAAAATCTCATTAATTTGGATGATTTTGTTCTGTGAGAAAAAGGCTCAAGATCATCTCTTGACACTTAGGGTCTATTATATGCAATGATTAATTTTGTGTTTTTTCATGTTTCTACCCATTTTGCATCTTGGGTTCATCTTCAGCATAAAAGTTTTCCAAAATGCAACATATTATTCATTTAGTTTGTCAATGTACAAGAGCCATGAGTCTATTTTACGGAAAAGGTAGCCTTTGGATAATTTAAAAAACTCTTTCTAGGAGCTTTTATTATACCAAGCAAAGTCTAAAACAAGTGTAATTTTCACTGTTGTAAGCTATAGTGCACAGAGGTCAAAGCTGAGCCAATCAGAAATAAAAGCGCTTGTATAAACACTGAGCTCCCTGCCTCTCAAGGGTCTTACGTACGCAGGCCTCATTTCAACATTTTATTCAAAGAAACCATGGGCTATGAAGCACTTTGTACGTGTTGCTTTATTAAGAACAATGCGTATGTCAACCCATTCACAAGATGTTTTCATAGAGAGAAGTGACAATTGGCCTGCACACATCTTTTGTCTTTGTCTTATTGCTAGGCAACAACGTGCAGTGTTTTAGCGGTACAGGATTTCTGAAAGAGAACAGCACCCGTCGCCCAACAAAGTGTAGAACTCTACGCAGTGAGCAGCTCAATTAGGCTGGATTACTTTCCGACAGCGCGTCCTCCATCTATTTTCTGTGTTGCATGTGTAATGGAGGAGAATGGACGAAGTTAATTGTGTGATCGGCACCTTTCACCTCTCAACACCGGATCATTATCTCTGTGCTATTGATAATCAGCAATTAAAACACATTTGGTGGACTGAGATGAAAGGTTTGCTAAATGCTGCTATGGTTGACCAAATAGAGCAACCTAAAATTTAGTTTACTGTATTTAGTCTTAACTTCAGCCTAAAACCCTTTTGCCAATGTTTTATATTTAATAAAAGTTTAAAAATTTTATAAATTTTTTGACCAATAAAAACTAAACTTAAATAAATTTTTATCAACCATTAGACAAGCAGGACCAGATTTACAAAGGCCCTTTGCAAACGCCTCACGTGCAAATGAGCAACGCAAGAACTGTTATATTGTAAGTTCTTAGACATCTCAGTGATTATGGCGAGCCTTAGCTGGCCACAATCACAATCCAGACCTCAGTTCCTCTCTCTCAATGCAAGGCACGTTTAATTGTATAGCACAAGTAAAATCAATTTAATCACATTCAATACAAAGTGTTCAGCAAAAAGAAGAGAGATGAACTGGTCTTGCTGATATTATCATGGACTATATTGATTTTCAGTCAGTGTACTGTTCACACTGGCCTGGACACATCTCTGTCCTGGGAGTGGTCCCTCCTTCTATGGATCTCCTGAGGCGGGAAACTTGTTTGGTGATAGGATGAAGCACCGACAGGTTTCCGCCAATTATAATAAATGGAACATTAACAAACACTAAATTGGTAAATGAAACAAGGATGTGGGTCGACTAAAATATTGTGTAGGATATGCCGAAGCCAGTAGTATTAGAGCACAAACATCTTTTTCTTCCAGAAAATCCTGATGTGCCACTTTATTTTGCGTTAGCATGAATGCTAAAATCGTTCAGCATGGCCATGTTGATAACAAAGTGTAGAAGAGGACACTTGTTGCATTTGTCAAATTAAAAACCCACCTCTTCCTGTTTGTGCTGCCACATCATTGGTCACTAGAGGCCGTTGAGCCCATGTTTTGACTCAAGCAGCGGGCTTAGCGCAATGCAAGATGGATTTAGTTTAGTTAGAGTTTGGAAACTCCCAAATCTCGAAGAGAATCTAGCTGCAGCGCAAGGTTACACTTTTTCCCCTTTTGGTTTTTCTGAGTCTTTCCTTACTCTAATAAAGGGTCTACTCAACTGTCAGGGGGTGTTGTATAGTTCAGTCTGTTTCTTTATTTGATTTTTGTCTTTGTAAAGCCTTTTTGCTGTTGGGCTATTTTAATTAAAATGAAATTACCGTCGTCCTCATTCGTTGCAGGTTGTACTTCACCTATGACTGTGTAGAAAGAATTTACACAGCCAAGTGTGCCAGAGGCCAACATTGGCTGGACTGGAGATCGGATCTACATGTTTCAAACTGTGAGACAAGAGTTCTCATACCCGTGTAGAATTAGTGATGTTTTGGCCATTTTTCAGAGAGTATGAATGATAACACAAAAATTTTTTTTCACTCATAGTTAGTTGTTGTGTGAAGCCATTTATTGTCAAACAACTTTTTGAAAATCATAATGACAACAGAAACTACCCAAATGACCTTAATCAAAAGTTTACATACCCCAGCTCTTAATACCATGTATTATATCCTTTAACATCAATGACAGCTGGAAGTCTTTTGTGGTAGTTGTGGATGAGTCTATTTATTTTCTCAAATGGTAAAGCTGCCCATTCTTCTTGGCAAAAAGCCTCCAGTTCCTGTAAATTTTTGGGCTGTCTTGCATGAACCTCACATATGAGATCTCCTTATAGTGGCTCAATGATATTGAGGTCAGGAAACTGAGGCCAGTCCAGAACCTTCACTTTATGCTGCTGTAGCCAATGACAGGTTGACTGATGAGTACAACTTTTCCTCCATTATTTTCTGATAACATGCTGAATTTATCTTTTCCTGTGCCTTTGTAGCTCACACATCCCCAAAACATCAGTGATTCATGGTTTACAGATGGAATGGTGTACCTTTCATCATAGGCCTTGTTGACTCCTCTACAAATGTAACGTTAATGTTTGTGGCCAAAAAGTTAAATTTTGGTCTCATCACTCCAAATGACTTTGTTCCAGAGGTTTTGAGGCTGGTCTGTGTGCTGCTTGGTGTATTGTAAGCGGGATGCTTTGTTTCATTAACGTAGTAATGGCTTTATTGACGACTCATGCAACCCATTTTTCTTCAAGTGTCACTTACTGTGTATCTTGAAACAGCCACACCACTTTCTTAATAGAGTCCTGTATTTCAGCTGAAGATATTTGTGGGTTTTTCTTTGAATCCCAAACACTTTTACTTGCAGTTGTGGCTGGAAGTTTTGTTGGTCTAGCTGACCTTTTTATTTTCCACTCCTTAATTAGAGTTTGAACACTGCAGATTGGCATTCTCAATTCCTTGGATATAGTTTATATCCCTTTCCTGTTTTAAACAGTTCAATTACCTTTTCCCGCAGATCCTTTGACAATTCTTTTGCTTTTCCCATGACTCAGAATACAGAAACGTCAGTGCAGGACTGGATGACAGATGAAAAGGTCTGTCAGGAGCCCAGAAACTCACTGAACTTTTATACACACACTGATTACAAGCATGCAGATCACAGGTGAGGAGGGTTACCTTTAGTAGCCATTCAAACCTGTTTGTGTTGCTTGTGCATGTTATCAGGCCAAAATCACCAGGGTATGTAAACTTTTTATCAGGGTCATGTGGGTAGTTTTTGTTGTCATTATGATTTAAAAAAGATTTAACACAATAAATGGCAGCACCCATCCACTAACTATGAGTAAATTTTCTGAAAAATGGCCAAAAAAAATCACAAATACTGCCAGGGTATGTAAACCCTCATAATGTACATTTGAACAACACCAAAGAGTGGGCAGTGGTGTCCTAGTAAAGACATTAAAATATATAATATGTATAATATATGTATATTAAAAGTGTTTTTTATGCAATTGTTTTTTTTTTTTTTTAAATAGGAACATTAGTGAAAACCACTGTTAATTACTCTTAATTCAACAACAACATCACCTAGAGAAGTTTTTGGATTGTGAGTATAATTCACACATGTAATGATCAGAATGCATAAACCTTGTGTTTTTATCTCGGGAAGTGTTCCAATGTTATTTTTGGTCTAAAAAGATTATAGTTTAAAATAATAACACACATGATTCTAATCAAAGAGCACATGTTCTGTGTGTGTTTGTGTGAGGGAGCAGGGCTGAGGTGTGATCCAGTTACAGACATTGGAGAAAGACTGTGTTTAGATTGAGGCGGACACCCACTAACCCTATATAGGATTAAATAAATGGACTCAGTCTGGCCCCATTTTTCTCATCATTAGATACACAACAGCTCTATTCAACAATTCCAATTATAAATTATTTAAAATTACCCCAATGCTGACACCAGTGTAATGTCAAAAATATCCACATTTTCAGGTTTTGGTAATGCAGACCATAATATTTGCTTTTAATTTAATTCTTCAGTTAGTTAGTTAGTTGACAGGACATTATTGACAGTGATTCATTAGACAGCACTTGCAAACATCCACCCATTTATGTTTGTTTAAATAGGATTCCACACATTTCTCATACTAAATTGCATCACATTTTTAGTATCTAATCTGTACAAAAAGGGATTAATGCTATTAAATAAGTGTTTACTGATTTATCATTAGATTTGATTGATTTATCCGCTGTAAACATGATTTTTACTTCGCCATTGGGATTCTCCTTATATTTTCGCCTTTGGAGCCTGCCCTCTGGTGGACGACGGTATATCGCTGTATTTCGTCCTTACTCGAGGACCATTTAGGAGGTTTTTTGAGAGACGCTGAACACATCACCGCTAATGAAACTATTCATATTCAGTGGGACAATATACAAAACCAAAAGCAATTTTTCTTAATTTGACTGTTACTGCAAATATCATACTTTGCTTTTGAAGAGCAGTATTACAGTATAATAGCCTATATAAGTCTAGCACATTTTGTTTCTGTTAGTCACCATCCTATGCTGAATATAAACATAAACAAACACATACAGTATGTGACTAAATTCGTCTCACTATTGCACTCTCTCCGACAAAAACGCTCACCTCAGAATAAATATTTGCATGGGGGCGATAATGGTGTGGGTCAGCAGTGGTCTGTCGTGGTCATGAGGACCCAGGCCCTGCTGCTGTAATTGGGACCTGATTCACACCGGGGCCAGCGGGGGAACACCATTAACCGCAATTAGCCACTGGGACTCAAACACAGGCCTGTGGACAGAGTGACACTGACAGTGATAGCCCTATCTCTGCAGCACACTGTTCAAACAAAAAATACATTATTTAAAAGTGGTAATAAGGATTGGTTTGGATCTAAAAACAAGCTTTTAGATGACTTTGTTGTTTTTTTTTAAGCTGTGACATTAACAAGCCACATCTTGACTCACACAAAGCATGAATGCATACATGGAGTCGATTATTGTAATATTTTTGAGAGCATCAGTCTTACCAACCCAAAATGTCATTCAGAGAGTTTTACTGCAACTTCAGGAGCAAAGAAGAATGTAATAAAAAAGAATTGGGCCCAGGGTCTAATCACGTTATAATTGAAATATGTCTTCTTCTTCTTCTTCTTCTTCTTCTTCTTCTTCTTCTTCTTCTTCTTATATATATATATATACTTCAGCACAGAGAAAGCCTAGGCTCAATCATGCATCTGAAATAAAGATTAAATTACTGGTGCTGTGGGGCATGGGCAAGGTTGACTTCAAACTTCTACTGTACAATGCAGCTTTGGCCTTTGGTTCCATCGGAGTTGTCTGCTTTCCAAAGCTTGTGTTGATTGGATGCTGAAGAGAAAGGGAAACATAAAGCAACACTTTCTTAAATGAAGCATGTCTTGTTCTTGTGGCAGTCATAACCCAAGAGGAAACATAGCTAATGTTTTAGCAAGTCATGGCACGAGCCTGACGAGCAACTTACTGCCATCGTTTGTTTGTGATTTGTTTGTGTATTGGCATGTTTGTGTCCCGGTGATGCAGTTATGTGTGTTTTACTGCATCATTCATTAAGCAAGATCTTGTGTTTCTTGGTGCTGTTGTAAGAAAATTGGTCTTTTTGAATTTACAGTTCAGTGAGTAGGCTACTTCCTCTAACTGGAAATATATCCACAGTTGGAAAGTTTACTCCCATAATAATACATTTACATTTTCAAATAAAAACACAAAGAAGTGAAAACGTAAGCCTCTAGAGGGGTTAGCTATTGTTTTAGTACCAAATTGTGATGTACTGCCCCCGACCAATATGATAGCCTTTGTCTGAGTAGCTTCTGTTCTTGGATATGATTTGGTCTGGTTTAGTCTTCTTGACTACAACACTTACACTTACAACACTTATATATTACTTAATTGAATAATTCTGCATTAATCTTGACGCTAGATGAAAACACTAATAAGAATAGACATTAATTTTGCGAATGGAATTGTGTTTATAAATGACCATGTATTTATGACTTATTTGTTTTGTAAAGACAGAGTTGTTGGAGAATACTGGTTGTGTGGTTCTGTGTGTATTTAGCAGCAGGCCCCTGAAGTGGCTGTGATATAATGCTAATCCAGCACTTCTCACATCTCCATAAATTATTTTGTGTGTCCATGCTCACACATACACATGTAGTCAGTTGCCACGGTAACCAGCCGCAAGCATGAAGGCTGTGAGGAGGGGTGGAGCATGGCACGAGCCTGATGAGCGACTTACTGCCAACGTTTGTTTGTGATTTGTTTGTGTATTGGCATGTGTGTGTCCTGGTGATGCAGTTAAGTGTGTTTTACTGCATTTTTTTTGTTTTGTTTTGTTTTGATAATAGTGACCTGTAATGAGACAAAGGGAACATAAAAGAGTCAGATGGAACTGAAGGTGCATTATATTTACACTTTAGATAGATTTTTTTTACATTTTAGACTCTGTGCTTTTACCTTGAACCTGAAGGTAACTGTTTCAAAATTTCTGAGTTCTTGTTTGATGCATTTTAATACAAATGTTATAATATATCTAAAAGAACCACAAAACGTACATTAATTGGATACATAATGACCTAAATAAAAATGTATAGATGTATAATGAGAACTGAAAATAGCATTGTCCCCTTTTCCCTATTGCCAATTTCACAATTGGGAGCAATGACTTATTCACCATCCTTTGTAGAGCCTGTGAGTGCCTACAGTAGCCCTAAAGGGACAAGCTGTGGACTATAAACAAATTCAGTGGAAATAGGTCATTAGACAAAAAAAAAAAAAGAATATATATACAGTATATATTATATATATATATATATATATATATATATATATATATATATATATATATATATATATATATATATATATATATATATATATATATATATATGATAATTATATCAATAATCAATTATTTACTTATAATTAATCATTTATTCATATAGCGCCTTCCAACAACCACAGATTAAACCAAGATGCAGTACAACATTAACAATAAATAAATAGAATTACAAAGAGAAACACAATAAAAACAGAGCAGTGTTACAGAACCATTAAGTGCCAAAAGCCAGTCTGAATAAGTGGGTCTTGAGTTCGGCTTCAAACAGACGCCGGTCAGTGATGGAACGTAACTTACTGGGCAATGAATTCCAGAGTTTAGGACCGACCACCCCGATGCGAGGTCAAAATCTCACACAAATAAGAAGGTGCAAGGACACTGATTGCATTAAAGACAAACATTAAGATTTTAAAATAGATTCTGAACTGGACAGGGAGCCAGTACAGGACAGGAGTGATGTGCTGATGTTTACATAGAGCACATTACAGTAATATATTTGAGAGCTAACAAAAGCATGGATAGCTTTCTCGAGGTCAGCCTGACTCAAGAAGGGTTTAGCCTTTGATAGAAGGCAAAGCTGGAAAAATCTTGCTCTAACCACAGAATCTATTTGTTTGTCAAATGTTAGACTGCTGTGTAGTTTCACCTCCCTATTTTTGACCACATGGATAAGATGGGGGGCCAAAGCAACGGGACCAGGACCTGAAACACTGGGCAGGTTGGACATGCCAAACACAATACATTCTGTTTTATCCTCGCGTATAGAATATATACATACATAACAGAATCAGTTTGTTTGTAAATGCCCTAAAACGTCACACAATATTGGGTTGTTAAAAAAAGAAATGAGTGTGCTTCTCCTCCAGCAGTGCATAGCTTGTCCTCTCTGGGGAGATGGAAAAATGGAAACAGGCAGTAATGGCTCCTTCCACTGGGTTCGCTCTTTCTCTTCAGTCCAATAACCAATGTGTTCCATTTAGTTGAGTTATATAAAACACATTTTTACTGCACATTTTGCAGTCATACAAAGCTACAATATCTAGTCCACTTGTTGCCTGAGTTCCTATCCCTGTGTCTGTTTTTACTTATTGTCCCCCTGAGACGTCCCGCGGGCCTGTGGGTATGTGGCCAGCCGCCCGTCCGGTCACAGGTCAGCTTGGGGACATGCTGTGGTTGGTGTAGTCCATTTGGGGCCAACAAAAGACACACAAAGCAGCAGATTTCCAGCCCATTGACCTCCCATTGTGCGGCGGTTGGAGAGGTGGCGAGGGGTCAGTGGGTCATATGATGGTGTGTTTTATGGGGTGGCGGTGGTGGTCTACATGACCTCTGGCCTCCGGCTGGTCACACAAGAGGAAACAAACATATGTTCATTATCAATGGCTTTTAAATCATGACAGACAACGAGGAGCTGAGTTCATTAGATGAGCTAAACCTTGCTCTGCTGTCACCATTCGTCACTGAAGCATTAGTCAGCGTTAGTCAGCAGTGATGTCACACTCGAGGATAAGACCACAGCTGTGTCAAATCCCTATCTTAACCCAATTACCTAGAAGAAAAAAAAATCACTTTACAGAAACATGCATATTTAACATGGCATCAACAAGTGTGGTGTTAAATCTTAAGGAAAAAGACAGTTGCAAAAAATAGATGTTACAATTTACACAAAACATCTTTGTGGGTTTTTTTTTACGAGAGACACTTGAACAATAAGAATATAAAACTGTAAAATAAAAATATTCATAATAGACCTTTTGTAGCAGTGTCCAAAAGTCTTTTTGACTGTATAAGAGATGCTAATATGACAATATTTTATTTAATCTAGATGAGTGGTTCTCAAACTGTGGAATAAGCACCCCTTGTGGTACCCATCTTGAGTGGGATTCTATGAGATTTGACTAAATTGCTAATAGGTGTTTTTTTCCAGTCACTAGTAAAGAAAATTCATAAATGAATAAAATGACCTATACAAAAACAACATTCTATTGAACACTGAAGCAGTTTTAGCACTGTTGATACAGTCCAGCTCCAAAGATTAGAGGACAGGATAGTTGTCTCCGCTACTGTGGTCAAATGGTTTAAGTCCTATCTTGAAGACAGCAAGTACTGTATCTGACCAAATAGCCATGAGTGGGGTTCCACAGGGGGCTACGTTGGGACCCCTTTTGTGCAATCTCTACTTGCTTCTAAAGCAGCCCCAAAATAATATACTCTCAAAATTATGTTGATGGTTCTTAGGCATGATTTTACCAATATCATGTCTATCTCACACAGTACCTGCAGCAGAAACCTGACATGTAACTTCCCTGTCTCGGGATGCATAACGTGTGCTGACGCATAACTCACATAAGGTGAGTGACACACTTTGTGGCCCTCAAATAGAGGGAGCAGAAATAGGCCAATACATTTGACTCTACAACAGTAATATTTGCAAAAAATACACTAAAAGTACCCTACAGTTTCAGAATACATGTTCTTTCTTCCAAACCTGCCAGCTCTAGAGTCTGTAGAGGGTTCTGCGCTCTCTACTGACTAATGGTTATGCAGGGTTGCTTTAAGGCCATGTAAAAATTCAGCATTGACGCACGTATCTTACCATACTTGTGCAGATTTATATTTACCTCACTGCAGTTGAATAGTGATTCAGAATACAGAGTATGCAGTATCTGGTGAACCAATAATTTGATTAGATGGTACTTATTTTGAAAAGTCTGAAAATTACTGATAGATATATTATGTTGAAGCCAACATGGCTAATGGATCTATATTATTTTATTTAAGTATGTTCTGATATTACATTTTTAAGAACAATTACTTAAAGTTGAATGCATGCCAATATTGAGTACAATTTATTTTCTATTAATTATGTTGTTGATTTTTCAGGGAACAGTGTTTGTGCCCTTATTTAATTTTTCTTATCTTCAATTATAATTGTTTATAGAGAAAGGGAAAAACATAAGCACACACTGCATTGTTCTAAAGTTTATTAGATACCAAGAAATACTGTATGTACATTTTACTAAGGCTCATTTGTCTTCCATTTTGAACACTTGTCATTCCAGTCCTACGTTGCCATCACTTCCTGTCCACCATGATTTATCCTGCTGTATTGTACACGAGGATAATTCACGGGTGAAAGTGGCTGTGTGCTTTTTTTCCTTCCGTGCAGAATTGTTTTGGCGTCCCAGTGTAACCTTTGACATGACGGAGAAGCAGAGATAATCAACATAATTGGCTCATTACGCCATGTTCAGGAGGATATCTGGAGAATCTATTCACCGATCATGACTGTGTACAGATTTGACAGTGACAATAAGATTTTTTTCTTCAAAGTCTTGTCACTATTACTTATTGAATAATTGATATGGCCATGCTACTGTTAAAAATCAGTGATATTTACAATAAAATATAATCAAACAGCACCAGGAATAACATGTAAAAGCTAAAATAGTAAAAAATAACCTACATTGCTGGAAATCAAAATACATTCAATAACTTGATGACTACATCTTTAAGGATACAAATTCATTGGCAATTATTGTAATTTAACACACAAAAATACTATGAAAATTGTGCAGTTGTTAAGGAGGTAGAGCAAATTGTTCAATAATATTTATTCATATTCATTTAGTTCATACTGTCGTTGCTTCCACCTTGCTTCCAGTGTCTGTGACACTGGTGTATGAATGTGAGTATGTATGTTTGGTGGTGGTCGGAGAAGCCGTAGGCGCTGTATGGCCGCCACATGTCTGTTAGTCCACCCCGGGGCAACTGTGGCAACAAAAGTAGTTTACCATCACGAGCATGTGACTGTGGACTGAATAAATAATGGACCCAATGGTAAACAATTTGAGTGCCTGGAAAATTACTATATAAAATGTAATCCATTAAAGTATCTTTACAAACATACACTATTAAACAATGTACAATGTTCAGTGAAATACTTGTGTACCAGATCTCCAATACAACAGAACTTAACAACAGAGACAACACAAATTACATTTTCAATTTGTTGTCACGGTGGCTCACCTGGGACACCTGAGACATTTGTCTGGTCTATTTGCTTAATGTTAAAAATATGTTAATATATATATATAATATATATATTAATTAATATTAATGTTAATATATACAACAAAAAATGAGCATAGACTATGCTTTGTTAAGGCAAAATCACATTGCATGTCTTATTTTTCTGGCCTCAACCACACTAATGCATATATCAGATTGTTAATAGCTGCCCAACAATAGTAGGCTATACAGTGTACTTTTTGTACAACCTGCTAAACACCCAATCATTGTGTTAAGAATTGCAATTCCAATTCCAGTTTTCCAAATTATGGTTAAATGCAGCCTTTTCAATGGTGTCTGTTTAAGTTTTTCTCTTGTAAACACTAGACTAGTGATGGTATTTAAAAAGCAAAAGTTGAATGAAATGGATTGGCATGGACATAGCCTGGGTCTAGATTCCAAAGTCTAGACAGATCCATTTCTGAAAAGTCCACAGAATAAATTCTACGCAAGTGACTGAACATTTTTCTGTCTTTATCACACAATCCCATCCACTGAGTCACAACACAATCAAGAGGCCATCACAAGTTCAGAATCTAGCGCATTTCCATATTACCGCCAAGACCCACCTTAGTATTGACTCCTACGCTACCCCGAACTCTGCGACTCAAAGCATAGCGTTGTGCTAAATAGCATTACTTTTCCTCATCTTTACATGCACTTTACATTTATTCAATAACACAGACCACCAGGAAACCATGTGACCCAAGACTACACAATGCCCAGATCGGATTTATTGTTACAAACAAGGCAATGAACTCCTGAAACACAGGACATCAAATTTTCCACTGTTCCATGTTTCAGTGATGTATTGTATACTGTGCTAAATGCAGATGTGTGGGCGACAATTGTTGTTGCAAATGTAAGAGTAAGCATGGAGCGGGTGTGGCAGACCCTGACAATCGCCTTGAACTTGAACCCCCAGAGGTCCTCTTGACCCCTGCTCTTTTCCCGTGCTCCTGCGTGCCCTCAGCGGCGGTGGCGGCCATTGTTGAGCTGTCGGCATTAACTCTTCACGCCCCTTTCTTCCCACAGCCTCCTCCTCCTCTAGCACCGTCCTCCATGTTTTCCGTACAGGCCCGACCACTTCGTCCTCCTGTGTGTCTCGTCTCAGTCTACACCCATCTGCTCGGTGGCAAACGCCCCAGTGGGGAATTTTGTTTTCCCAGAATGCTAATCTGACCCAAGGGGGGTTGAATTCCCACATTCCGGGATGTGGATTTATCTCTTTGTTTTTGTGGAGAGCTGCGCTGCTGGATTCCTGTCATCCCTTGAAAAGTAAAACTGGGTGCATCCTCAGGAGACTGCTGCAGGGTTATGATTTCTATTCATATTTTTATAGAGAGGAAGTAGGCTACCAAATCATAAGTCATACTCTAAAAATGTATCATTTGAGGTATTGATATTCTTGCAATTTGAACTACATCCAACATGGAATTTCTGCAACAGTCAAATAAATCCATGTCTTAAAAGAGTGGAAGTAAACACGGCTTAAAAATTTAAGCCACTTTCAAACACCTACTGAGATGTCCTGGTCATATGAACAAAATCCCGCACAATTTTTTACAACCACTCAATCCTTCAAGGACCCTAGTGTCAAATACGGGGCGCCCTGTTGTATGAACATTTACAATGTAGTCTCCGTGGGGAGCTGATGACGAGAACACTGGAGCTGGAGCCTCGTACTCACTGCAGCTGTTTGAACTTTGAACTGTTTGGTTTAGGTCCTCACATGTTCCAATAACTGTTGTGCAATATAAGCACAAGAATCACCGTCACAGCGAAGGACTAACCTCATTTCTTTATTAGCTTTGTGTTATCTCCGTCAAGCTAATTAAGCGTCCTCCCCGTTCTTCTCTCCCCTCGCTTCTCAGGACAGTCATCGAAATATTCGTAAGCTGTATTAACATTAACAACATGGGTGTTTTGCGGACCTAATCTGCATGTGCGAAAAACGACATGTGGATTATCTTGATTACTTCCGCATTGGATGTGTGAAAGTGGCTTTAGAGACTTACAAACACTTTCTATGTCTGTTTATTTTATCTAACTTATTCTTTATGTGTCACATAAGACTGGCATGAGGTGGGGTAACACCTGGACAATCACTATTTTATTGGAAGGATGACACAGACACTGAGAATTCACACACATCCAACAAACTCAATGTAGCAGCTCTCTGGACCAATCAATTAGGCTGGCAGAGTCGCATTTTAAGTGTCAATATTGCGCACAAATGCCTCCTTTCTTTATATCACACCTGAGCATTAGTCTTCCTTAAAGCTGGAGAAATACTTGCTATTAAGCCGTGCGTCTGCATTGCAGGACAACCACATACAGCACTTTCTTCTGCACCTCTAGTAGGCCTACTTTTTCCAGTTTGGGTGTGTTCACAGAGAAGTATTCTGTGACTATCACTGTATGAAGGCAGTGCCACATTATGTAGAGTTGTGTAGGCTATTTCCATACTTGCTCTTCTAACCCCTCTATTTTCACTTGTTAATGAACTTTAATGTTATCATTTTTGGTTTACATGACCCCATGATCATTTGCAATTTGTACCTTGCAAATGTGTGTTAATTTTTGCAGCCCATCACCTCTGATACATCAAACTTACACAGGGAAACGTGGTGATTTGTGTGTACCCATACATCAGGACTGTTAGACATTTCTACAGATAACATTATGTAAATATGTCTATAAAATATGAATGTGATCAGAAGAAAAGACAAAAGAGCAAAATAAAGATAGAAGAAGATAGCAGAGACTTAGGCGCAGAGCCATATGTCTAGATTTTGAGCCCCCTGTCCCGTGTCCAAAGGAAATTCACAAAAATACTGAAACGTCCAGGTTTATTCCTGTCCTGAATGTCCCTATTTTAACCAATGTTAGTGCCAAAGCAGCGTGTTGTGCTGGCCACTTGTCTGTCTGAACGTCAATCTCAGCGTTGCCATGGCGATGGCAATATTAACTGAAAAAGAGTGTTTTTTAGTCTGTAGCACAATAATGATTGGTTCTTAAGCGCAAGGATATTGCAACCCTTCTCCTGCGTTCACTGTGTAGAGAAAAGTAGCTTACACACAAATGAATATGCTGTGTTTTGTATACTGTTAGTAAAACTGTTTTAACGCTAATCAATGCTGTTCTGATTTTCTGCAACATCATTTATTATTTGTTAAGATGCTGTTGTTGCATTTGCAGTAAAATTAAAGTGTCCCGGTAATAGGTTTGAAATTATAGTCACCAAAACTGAGAGTAAAATATTGTCAACTGAGTCCATTTTACTGCAGTAGAATAAATAAAGAATGAGATGGTGGCCTCAAATTATGTACAGTGATATATTCAGCTACTTTGTTTTGACACTCTGGGCTTTTGTTTTGTATATGAGAAACTACAAGAATACCGAAGCCTACCAGTACCTGCACAGCAGTAAGGTTGGAACAATCAACAGAGCTGTGGAAACTATGGGATGCTCTTGTGTTGCTGGTTTGGGGAGGTCCCGCAGTCACGCCGCAGCAATATTCTAGAAGATAATCTAGACTAATTATGTGACCTTCATGTGCACTGTTTTGTCAATGAGTCAGCCTTTCTCTTGCTTATAACAGCACAAGTCTACCCGGGCGGTCATGCACATGCAGCCCTGTGCTACACATGACTAGCAGCCAATGCTACTCATGTTTTACTTCATAAAAACGTAGTTAAATTGTTGCAGTGTGATTAACAGTAATGCTGTGTCACTGAAGACAAACTTAACAAAGATAGCTCCGCCCACCATGCCAGAGAGAAGGTGAAAATATCAAAGATGTTGGGATTCTCGTCACATTAACTTTGCTAACAATAAATATTTTTATTGCAATTGACCCTTTACTGTTGCTATGGTTACAAGTTATATAGTACTATTGTACAAGGAATAAACTTGCTATGAGTGCTGATATATTTTGTTGCAAACCAACCAATCAGAAATGAGTATTAAAGCCATAATATTGTTTAAGCTCTCAGGGCATTCATTAGTATAAATCTGGTACATGTCACTACTAAATCATTTAAAATAAAGATTATTATTGGATAAATATTATTGCATAAATACAGTAGGAGAAAAAATACTTCATTGTAGGCCTGACAATATTTACAACACCAACTCATTTTAACACTGAATACATGTCTTTGTACCACTGGATAATGTGACTCCAGAACAGGCGTGTAATTAAAACAAAACCCCTGTGTAAGACAAGTACAGTAAAACACTCAGACCAGTTAAACTCTCCCCGACATCTGACCTTTCACCCCCGCCCTCTATAAACTTGTGCTGACAGCTCCAATATCACAGTGTGATTTGATTTTACAAGTGTGTAAACCCCCAGATGCCCCTCTTTTTGTAGGATTGTGCCTTGCAGCGACTCATTTTCCCAGGAGCTCTGCCCTGATTGTGTCTTGTGCAATAATGACTGTTTAGTATTTTGTGTCATTTCGAAAGAGATTTTTTGCCAAAATTAGAAGCTGTCATGGATCAAGTGCTGATTTTCAAAGATGTGTTACATTTATGGTTTTGTCAAAACACTTCAATGTCTTTTAACATTCTTAGATCACCAGACCAACGTGAACGCCATGGATAATAAAACGTATTAGTGTGGTCAACTTCTCAGTTTTATTTTTAATTTAACTTTTACTTAACCAGGAAAGTCCCACTGAGATTACAAATCACTTTTGCAGAGGAGTCCTGGCCACATGAGGTGGGGGCTATCGTACATGTCTTGTAGTTGTAGGGGAAACCTACGCAGAAACAAGGAGGACATGCAAACTCCAGAAGAGCCCTGCATTCTGTGTCTGAAAAGTCTAGACAGGTCTTTTTCTTGAAAAGTCCTAGGCCATTAAATAAAATTCAAATGAATGCAGGAGGCTGAACATGTCTTATCTGCTTCACTCAAGACTATTGACCTAAAGAACCCTAACCCCCAAAGATATTGCCTGGGTAATATGTTAAACAGAATAACACATTAGACCAATTATAGAAAGAAATATATACATTTTGGTCAAATTTATGTTCAGTAGAGTTGGGGTATAACGAAAGTTACAAATGCCTAAACATTAGGTAAAATATATGGCAGAAGAGTTGAACACGGCTGTTCATAGCAAAAACTACTGTGTGTCCATAAAAATTTAAAATCCTAAATCTTGATAAATGTGTTTTTTAACTCTTTAAACACTCGTATTTTAGAAGTGAAAGTAAATCAATGAGAAGGTGCAATATGCATTCTAACAACTATGTACAAAGTATAACTGTGTATCCCAGTTGAACACATTTGCAAACAATATTATATATTTTTAAATACTTATGAGGCGAATAACAGTTTTAAAATTTAAGTTTTTGTTGAATACTTTTAGTTTGTGCAGTTTTTATGTAACTTTTCAGGTTGTAGCTTATACACATTAAATGACTAAAAGTAAAAGTATAAATGCAGCAGCAAAATTAAAAGTGGACTGTTACATTTTCAGAAACTTCCAATAGAAACCCTAGTTATGAAAACACCATTGATATTACAGTGAAAGAATGAAATATGTATACTTTGTCTTTAAAAGAAGGCTTAGCCAAATTATCATGTTCAAAAATGAATTTGAGACAGTTATTTAAATGATTTCCAGGCTCGATATTTTGAGGCAAAAAAGTTACATAGTAATTCATTAAAATTTTAACAACTGCACTATTTAGGTGCTGTGCTGTGTTAAATAGTTCAGCATCTTGTGAGGAGGGTGCACTGTACATTTAAAAGACAGGTTATTCTTATTGTTTCATGATGAAAACCATAAAAATAATTACGTTCTGTAATCTAATATTCCAAATCCCAACATTGTCACAATATTACAGAGAAGATAGAAGTGTGTTTTCCTGATAATGTACTATAACAAATTCCATAAATAAATTTGAGCAACAGATATAAGCATGTCGAGATATATTTTGTAATAATTTTCAAGCTCCATATTTTGGGGCAAAAACGTCACTATTGGGTAGTGTAATTTTCAGTAATAGCAGCATTTAATCTTTTAATGGCATGTTGCAATAGGAATCACCTGTGGTGGAAAATGACCTTAAAGAATTCATGTAGGCTTCAGTACGTGCTCATAGAGGATGGAGGTCTTACGTGAGGGACTGATTGGGCTACACTGCCTGTCAACACTGAATCAATGGCAGAAGAATTATATGGCTACGTCTGCTTTTACAGAGAAACATAGACAATCTAAAAAAAATGTTGAATGACATTTACTATAGCGGGGTGGGGTGTTAAGTTATTGGGGTGGGGGCGAGGGGTACTATAGGGATTGATTGAGGCCAACAAGGATAGCAGCAGAGTGATTTAATTTGCTAATTTTTCCTCAGGTCTTTTGGCTGTTGACAGGCAAGTGTAATGGTCCTTCAAGTAATGGAATCAGCCACTCAAGCATCTCATGCACAGACACACACTCCCACTATCTCCCACACTGACGACACCCCCACACACCGAGGGGCTGAAAGCATGCCTGTTTTGCATATGAATGACATCACCGTAAACTTCGGAGTTTCTGGCGGTTTTGGGGAGGACGTGGAGAAGAGGAGTGCTGTCAAAGGGAAAACATTAGTCAAACCACTTCCCGCTTCAGTCACCCGGCCCGGCCAAACTACTTGACATTCCAGAACAGGGCTCCCTCTGGCTTCCTCGCTGATCCGGACGTCTAACTCATCAGGGCCGAGCGGTGGGTTTTGCTAACCTCCCCTGCTCAAGTATGTCCTCTCCATTCTATAAATACATAAGCCCCCAAAAGCACTCTGGGGTGTGAATGGATTTAAGCTCAAGGCAGTGGCTGCATAACATAATTGCCATTTCAAGTATCCCACAGTTGAGTAAAAAAATCATCACACAATTATGTTAAAGTCACACACTGAAATAATGTCCTGTTGTTAAGGCACAAACTAATTTTTAATGCATAGTGTTATTTTGAATTACAGACAACAGTATCATTCCCTATTTTAAAAAAAAAAGAGTTCACCAGAACAGCACATCAAGCATTGACACAGAACATTTATATGTTCATGAAAATACCCAAGACTTTTTACATTTCGTTATTAAAATGTATATGTGCATTGCATGTCTTTATTATAAATGACAATACACCATACTTGTGGTCTTATGGTGTAACACACTATATCCTTTACATTTCTGTTTATTTAGTAAATGCTGGAAATTCAATACAAGGACAGAAATTCAATTTCATATTTCTATATTTCCTTGAAGTCTGCTCATAAGTTTCCTGAACTGTGCCATGTACACTCAACATATGTTAAAATTTTATTTCATTAGTTTATTAGAGCAAATAAACACATTTAAAAATGATCAATGTATCCAAATGAAAGTTGCACATTTCCTAAAAAGGCACTCACTGTCTACATTGAATACATTAACAACTGTGCCCTTATCCATAAATACGTATTTATATAGGCTACACTGTACGTGTGTTGTCAAATGCACATAAAAAAGTGCATATATTCTCATACCCTGCACTTTATTCATTGTCAATATTAAATACTTTGAATAATTTCACTTCAACAAACCCTTGAAAGCCACTGGTGCCACTTAGTGTTCGCCCACTAAACAGAACTGTGGGGCAGCAGAACGATCTGCTCACAAAGGTGGACAGATCTGGACAGATGCCCACTTTTTCTTGGCACTGATCACGATCCAAAACCAACGACACTCACATCCTTCTCCCTAGCGACGCCTTTCCCTCCAAAACCACACGGAACGAACTACTGGGGCGCATTCCTGCATACCAATGACTATTCGGAGAGACAGTGAAAGGAGTAGCACCCGGGGTTGGAGACCTTGGACCAACATTTGAACCACGCCCCCTTTTTGGTGACCCTTCTATTTTGAGACAATAATCTAAGGAACGTTAATTTGATTGCTAAGACGCCATCTTGCAGTCATTTGATATTCTGGGATGAGAACTGGAGGGCAGCCATTTTGTGCTGTAAGCTTAAGGAAGGTACATCCTCGACGCACAGATACGCCATTTAAACATCACACCTCCCTGTTACACTTCATGAATAAACAGCCTCTTTTTCTGGAGCACGGTGACATTTCAAACCCAAAGCAGCTATAAGTTAGCCTGTGATCCAACATGGCTGCAAATGACAGCCTGGTTGTTCAGCGTCACTCTAGCTCGCTCTAGTGTGCTTAACATTGACACTCAGTTCATTAAGGCCTATAGTGCTCGGCTAATGCAACTCTCCCCTTGGCAGCATGACAAAAAACTGTGAATCAGATTATGAGGCCTATAACGGTGCCAAGAAACACTGAGGGTGAGGGGAGTTGTCACAAAGGAGTGCCGCTGGCTGGCTCTGCGTTAACGCCTGGGACATAATGTAATTGCTGCCTGCCCTGGTTAATAAGGGCACTGTAATATTTGCATGATGCCGCTGTTTGTGCGTACTACGCCTCATTTGGACGCACTGTGGAGCTGTAAACATGAGGAGAGCATCTTGTAAAAGCTGCGCCGCTATGCGTTTGGTATGCGGCTTTAAAAAACTCTCATTGAATTACACAGGACTTTATAAACAAGTAGGAAAGAATGAACAAAGCTGCAAACAGTAAAAGGCTACATTTCATTTGTTTTACAGTAGGATTAGTTTCTTACATGACAATGCTAATGAACTGGGTAGGGCCCATATGTTTTTTGATAAACAAAAAATTATGGCTGGATTACATATAATTGTTACAATGAACTGTGTTATTGGTAGACAATATAATTAGTTCAGGAAATTACAAAGCTTTTTTATGTCAGCTGCACAAATGCTCAAAGAGCCTTGCCTCTTTCTGAAAAAAAATAAAAATAAAAATAAAAACTACAATAATACAACAAGTTTTTTCTGACTTTCTGTTCCACGTCCATTTGCTTCAAAAATGAGTAATCCGGTGTTAGCGTAACTGAGGTTCTCAAACTCCGACTGACCCTAATATTTTTATTCTCTTTGGTCTTTGGTCCTCTTGGCTATGGGGACATAAATATTATTATTGTTTTAAAATGCCCATAGGCTCTACATAAGTCACTACATCCTCACACCTTACTGGTGGTTAGCTAGTGTTTTTGGACCTTTCTCAAATCCTGTGAACATACTTGATAATTCATATAATCTTGTTTTTTAATTTGTTTGACAGACTTTTGGTTTCCCATGAAAAAGAACTGATGTGAATAGACTACTGCCTAGCCACCACCTGCCTTTGTTGTGGTATTACCTGCACATGCATGTCTTTGGACGTTGGGAGGAAGCCAGTGAGAATCCATGGTAACAAAGAGCCTCACAGAAAGAGCGTGTGTTGGCCGGCCCGTGGATCAAACCAACAAAGTAAAAGTTTCATTCAAACTTTGAAAATACACTGTTTATATAACACATTTACTGTCTTCACAATTAATTAATTTACAGTATGGGCTTTTCTACCAGTAGACAAAAGGTAGGTTTGGGCAGTGGATGAGACATTAAACCCAGGACTTTGTTTTACATGAAACTCAAAGTTAACCTAGAAAACTTTGTCAAAATAAAAGCATGGACAAGTTTAAAGAGAAAGATGCATTTTAGGGACTCAATATTAATACCAAGTCAGCCATTTGTTATATTTTGCAGTGAGGTTGTAAACAAGAGGAGCGCGGCTTGTAAAAATCTGTTCCACTATGCCTTCTGGATGCAGTGTTAAAATGTCTCTTTGATTAAATTACACATGAATGGAAATGAATGTAAAACCTGTACAGTAAAGAGAGGCATTTTATTTGTTTTACAGCGGGATTAGCCTCTTTTACATGACAATGCTAATGAATTGTGAGAGGCCCATATGTCGGTGTTGGCGCATTTGCCATATGTGGTGACAGACAGCAAAACACGTAGGCTGGCACACGGTGGGCCGCACTACACTGGCGTTCCACACAGATCAGTCGCTGCAGGATCAAAGTGTTATTGCGCTTTGTTTCATTCCCATTTCAACTAACAGCGTGTTAATGGGACTTGTGTGGATGTATATTGGCCCATTTTTCATATCGCTGCAAAAAGAGATTAAGATTTCATCAGTTGCTATATAGAGCATCGACGGCTGATTAAAGCCTTGGTAAAGCAGGACGGAGCACTACTGTCTTCAACTATGAAGCTCAGCGCCGCATGCTTCAGCAAATAAAGCGACATCCCTCATGGTGTTTTGAAATGTGTTTGATCTCAAGGGAATTGTGATAATCTTTTCATTTGGCTGCGACGTTATATTGGAACTGCAGTTGATTTCTCTAGATGTGACTGCCGCAGAAAGCTAACATGTATAAAGATCATGCCAGCAATTGTATAGACTAGTCAATTCTTCAGGATGCTTTGATAGTAATATGTACATTAATTTAAAGACATACTGTACATTTGCCCTAACTAAGGCTTTGAGTAGCATTCATTTACAGCATGAAAAATTATCCTATTTATTTATTTATTTTTTTTTTTGTTTATTTAAGAAAAAAACTGTTTATGTATCTAGTACCATATTGTGATAGGAATAATCTGTGAAAAGACATTAACATATGGCTTTTTTTCATTTTCAGCACATACCAGAACATGCTGTCTTTTTGCATGGTCTCAAGTTGGGGACACACCCATTGGTCTACATCAATGTCAACAAGGAAGTAATGGCTACCAGTGAAACAGAAAACGTGTCTATTCCAGCACGTTTTCTGTATATGAATAGTGGAATGCAGGTTAATATTATCAATGCAAGTCTTATCTTGTTCTTGGTCGACTTGTGCCTAGTTGTACTTGACTAGTACTGTAACAGTCAATAGAAACATGACTCAACTTGAGCCATGTTTCTATTGACTGTTACAGTACTATGTGGGTCAATTTGGCACAGTTTGGTGAGGGTTATCCCTAAAGAGGTTTGCATTTTCATTGTGCTGTGTGCAGAAGAATAACATATCAGTAACATCTTACAAGTGCCATGCCAGTTATCTTTCTATATGAGAAATTTGCCATATTTGAATTATTAATAAAAAACAGATGTGTTGCGTTCCTACAGAAATGCTAGAAGTATATAGGTATATGACAGCAAGAAACAGCTAAAGAAGGTGTTATTTCTGGTTCTTTGCTAGCTTTCTGAACTTTAAATACAGTGATCTATTTTTGTAGTTCAGGTTCAGGCAAATTTTATAAATTTTTTAATTTCATAAAGTAAGAACTATAAGATGCCCAACTCTAGCTAAAATTAGAAATATCTGTTGCTGATGTCAGCTGTGGTTTATTTATATATTTATTTTTTTATTGGGATGGGTTGCAGTGAGTGGTACGGTATGCTGACGTAAAATGCTTACCACTGAGGAAACACCTTAGAAAGCATGCCATACTGACCCAACACATTTGGTAATGTACCCTGCTCTACAGGCCTCATTGGTCTTGATTGGTCTTAGTACACTCAGACCTTGTTCATAACTTTGCATTGTCTTGGCTATAACTCTAGCTCACACCATTCAAATGCATGTCGTCTGTTTTCAATGTAAACCTTTATTGTAATTACAACATACAGTAATTGTCAGGAGACAAGGCACATAGGGTGAAGACTCATTCATAGCAATTAGATTGTATTACACAAATATCACATACAGACAATAATAATGTGTGTCAGGCTTTATGAATAGATATGTTTGATCTGGATTTAAAGGGAGAGCCAATCTAATTTGAGCCAGAATTGATAGTTTTCATGCCTCTGGACTGATATGAGAAGAGTGACTTTTTGTACTGGAGATTAAAAACACAATTTCAAGCTTATCCAGGCAGATAAGTAATTGTCTTGAGCACTGGGATGTGCATGATTATCAAAAGAATACATTTTCTAAATTAGGCCAAGATAGTCCTCTTTGAATCAATTGCATAACTACTGCATAGACATAGATTGTTTAAAGTCACATTTAAGAGATTTGCATAGATTATCAGTCGTAATAAAAAAATTTGCCACTTCCCGAAAATTAATATCAAATGAATTAGGCTGTGATCGTACTTGCTTTATTACATTCTCGTGTGTGTGTGTGTGTGTGTGTGTGTGTGTGTGTGTGTGTGTGTGTGTGTGTGTGTGTGTGTGTGTGTGCTTTAATGCCAAGGACAGGAAATTAAGAGAGTACTTGAAGCCAATGTATTTGTCATGTCCCGCTCCGAAGATGTATCATTACAGCAAAGCAGGTATAAAAGCCAACTGCTGGCTCTCCAAGCCTGCTGGGAAGGTTTTAATAGTGGTGTGTTGTGTATACATGCCGCCACAGGCTCAGTTCAGCCACTTCCTGCTGATCAAACACACTTGTGCTGTCAGTAATATTAAAAGTGTGAGCCCTGTGCACATTGATACAGACTGTCTCATGGGTGCACAGTCAAATCAAAGTCTGTTAAGGCTGGAAATGTGGGATTCAATATATCTAGTGATGAAACTGCCGGGCGTCGTCATCTGTCACACAACGCACGGCGGATTTCATTTCTGTTGAGCTATATTAGGGATGTAGCACTTCATAATGTGGGAGGAAATGTCTCGAAAACTGGTAGCCCAAAAAAATCAAAACCCGAAGGAAGAAAAGTAGAAAAGAAGAATCAAACAGTTGCATAGAGTATAAAGACGACAGCTCACTCCTTCACCATTGTGTCAGCTGACACACGGAGCTGTCCAATCGCAGTGCAGTATTATTCACTGCTGCCGTGGGTCTCACATTCACACGTCTTTTGAGTCCTAGCAACTATAACAAAAATCAACCAGGCTACAGTTCAAATAAACAATTATACAATACAGAAGCTCGTTGTTAGCTAAGTCTAATTACACAACACACAAAAAATAAAGATTCACAAACTTAAAAATCTGAAGTCGAAACTTCTTAAGCTCATCCTCTGTTCTCAAAAGTGTCTTCATTGGTGCGAAGTCCATTTTGTCAAAGATTGAATCACTCAGCAGAAGATCCATACTGTACATCCAGCTAGCAAGCACCAGTCCATCTATAATTGTCGCTAAAAGGCAACATCAGCCAAAGATGAAGTTCCACTGTCCCTCTTTGTTCTGATCAGTCCAACTGAGATCCCATGAATCCAAAACATTTGCCTGAAAAGAAACAGAGATTAAAAAATAGATATAGCCTGACAGCTTGACAAGTCAAAAACAGTGCAAAGTATTGATTTGAAGCTACAGACAGTGCATGCTAATCAGAAGGGCTAATTTTAGGCTAGTTTCAGCTACAAC
This sequence comes from Neodontobutis hainanensis, assembly GCA_024349245.1. Taxonomy (NCBI): domain Eukaryota; kingdom Metazoa; phylum Chordata; class Actinopteri; order Gobiiformes; family Odontobutidae; genus Neodontobutis; species Neodontobutis hainanensis. Next base: position 2,730,568 of record JALDNG010000187.1, read on the forward strand.
CTTTTTGATGCTTTACTACAGTGTGTGCTAAATCTAGCTGAGGTGAGTCCATTGTTCTGAACAAGGGGGATTGAGGCTGAAGTTGAAAGGCCTTACAGGAGCCTGGTACGCTGCAAGCTGCTGATACAAAGTGGAAGCATGTGACACGCCCTAAGCTAGGCTAAGGTGGACTTCAGAGGCCTATGTAATGCTTTTTGTTACATTTTTCCAGCAGCTCAGACAAGCAACTTAACATATTATGCCAGGTCATGGAGTGCAGTGAACAAATATCACAGTTCAGATTAACAGTATACCTCAAAAGCCATCATGCTTGCTAGCAGATGCCAATAGGGGAGTTGGGACTAGCATTGACAATTACTAAAATATGTTTGAATACACCAGTTTGGGGCTACTTTTTAAAATTATTTTTTAGATGTAATACTGATTGCAGTATGTCGTTTTGCTAAATTGATAGTGCACTTTTTAAAACATCTCAAACTGGTTTCCCCTTTTTGCTGTCCTATACCCTTCAATATAAATGAAGCAGGCAGGACAGACATGGCATATTGGTGAGACAAATTACTGCAAATCTCCTGGTAAAAGGGGGCTAGTGAAGGAGGGGCTCAGACTGAGGGTGGTGGCATAAAAGGCAGTTTCGGGTATTGGTGTCGCTTTGAGTTATTGGCATCATGGTCTTGTTTTGTTGAGAGGACTACAGTGAATAAGCTTGTTAATGGTAAATTTACAGCCCCAGCATGTGGCCTAATAAAACCAGAGGATAGAGAGGATGATGAGAATCATTGTGATTTCGTGTGTTCGGGGGAATGTGTGTGAGATGGGGAGAAGAGGGTGGGGGTTGGGGGTTGGGGGGTAGTTGGAGAAAGGGAGAGAGAAAAGTGGAAGGTGCCGGTAATTAAGAGTCTAACAGAGTGTGAGAGAGGCGCACACCGCTCAAAGCAAACTTTGAGCCCGGATTCCTCACTTTTTATTTATGCACCCCCAACTCAACCCCACGTCCCTCTTCACTCTGTCCCCCTTCCACATCTAAATGAATAGCTATCACAGCTCTATGGTGTCCCATCCAGCCATGCCTCCTCCCCCAGTCCTCCATTACCACTCTGAATAAGGATCCGAACTGAGCAAACAGTCAGGCTGTCAGCTCAATAGGAGGTCTGGCCATGAACTTGAAGTCCTTCCCAGGCCCCCAGCCTCACATTAGTGTGGGAGGGGTAGTGGTGGTGTGGGGAGACAAGGGGGAGAAGGGCCAGCCTTGGTGGCAATGGAGGATATGGGGGTTGCAGACAGAATCTTTTGGGGCCCCTCTATGCCAGTGTTCAAGGGATCCCTGCCATAGGGTTTCCCAAGGCTGGTGCTCAATGGGGGCAGGGTGCCCCAGCTGCCACCACCCCTCCCTCCACAGTCTGACGGAACAGTCTGCATCCCTGCCAGAGCTCCTCTAGACCCTCACACACTCCCAACACACATTCAGACACAAGCTGACGGCCTGGCCCACCCCCTAACCTCAGCCCTCCCAGGCTTCTTCTCATCATCTCATTAGCCAACGCCAGCCACTCCACTGTCTACTGTTTGTATTGTTTTGGGCTCTGCATAATTTACACAGTAAATTGAGAACGGCCCTGGCCCCTTGGCTCAATCTACCACCTGTTTATGGAGGCCTTTCCGTGATTAGTGCACTCAGGCTTTGACACAGTTACAAACACAAGTCTCAGCAAAGCAAAGACGCTGGGCCTCATTTTGAAATTAAGTCATAAATTTCACCAAACAGCCTGTTATTGGCAAAAAAATTGTAACTTTCATTTCAATAAAGATGAATGCCTTTCTTTCTCTGACCTACAGAGATGTGCAGTTACCTTTACAGATACCTTTATGATTAATATCAACCAATATAACCACAGTAATAAAGGTCTTTTTTCCAGGACAATAGCGTGTATTGTTTACTGCTTGCTTGGTTTACTCAATCAAGCCCAGCCAATACTAATTGGTGTTTTAGTTTAAGCGGTTTTAAAACTTGCGAGTGTGCTAAATGGAATAATAGACAGCTACAACAAGTGCACTCAGAGAGAACAATACTTGGCTTCTCTGCAAGCACCAGCCACTAAAACTAATCTTTCCAGACTTTAACTATGGACGTCGTCCTACTTTCTAACTTCCAACTGCCATTGATCTTTTTCCTTTGACTATTTTTAGCCATGGTTACATATTGGTCATGTTCAGATGGAAGATCTGTTCAAGGATATCACTCTCTCTTCAACAGATTCGACCTCATTGGAAAGCTTCAGGGAGAGGTTTTCAAATGGCATAATTCTGTTAATGAGGAACAATTATTTGAGAACCACTTCTCCTTGTGCTACGCTGCTTATATGAAATGCTATTGTGTATTGTCCGAACAGCAAGACATCTTTGCGTCACTGCTCCAAAATGGCAACTGCCACCATGTTGGGGCAAGTACTGTAGGTAAAAATGGCAAAAGATTTCCCAATCGGGAAACAAAAAAAGCGCTTCAGAGCACAGATGCCCACTGAAAGCCTCCTGAGAGAAGCATTGAGAGTGGAGTGATTTAATGTGAACGCACATACAAAACACGCCCTGCCCACATCAACGCAAGCCCCCCGCCCGCACCCTCTATGAATCGTGCAATTAACAAATGGTGATTAGAAACGAAGCCTGCAGTAAATAGGACTGATGAGGGCGTGGGGAGGTGAAAGCGGCTAGAACGAACCGTCTAGTGCCAGGCCAATAGGCACATATGGCGTGGCGGGCGACATGTTTTTGAGCGTTACCTGCACTGGTCCTCCACTTCCATTTCGTGCCAGCGCTGCTCTAAGATGGTGGCGTCTTGCTGTACAGGAAAAAGGGGCAGTGTGCTGAGGATGAAGGAGGGGGGTGGCGATGCAGAGGAGTGAGGGAGGGAAGAATCAACAGCAACCCCTCCTCCGTCGTTCTGTTGTTCACTCTCCTTTTGCCAGCTTCCCTTCAGTGGCGTGGCATTGGTACTTTAGCCTGTAGTGCAAAAACACAAAAACACAAAATCAGAGGGCAAACATTTAAAGCGTCCGTTATCCGCTCCTTGTACGCCGCGTAGAATTGTACAGATGCAAGGCGACCACGCACACACACATACACACACACACACCTTTTCATGTCTGTTCTCATGGTACAGTCTGCCCCTGAGCATGCAAATGACTTTCATTATGCAAATGCATGCAAATCAGATCCAACCATCTGAGAATCAAGGGTGGGAAAAAAAGAACTCGACACAGAGATTGAATGAAAGAATGAAAGAGAAAAGGGACACAGGAAAAATCCTTGTGAGTGGCAGGAGGCGGTAAGTTAGGTAAATGCTCTGCGGAAAACAACAGTAGTCCAATTGGGCAAACATGATAACATTCTTTTATTGTGTCTAAGACTTCATTTTTTATTTGATTTTCTGTATTGTTGTGATTTTACACAACATTGTTAGGTATCTGATGAGCCTGCCTTTTGTTGCAAAGATGTAAATATTTGATTACTTAAAACAGAAGCCACTGATGATCTTCCAAATTTTTAATCACTTATTAGATAAAATAATCCCATTTTTCAGCCCAAATGTAAACAGCTATTTAGCACAATTAAGCTAGCTTGGATTTGACATAGCCACGGCAAATCCAGTAAACACAGTTGTGTTCTCGATTGAGGCAGTGTGTGACTGCACTCATCCACCTAATAGGATGTGGTATAGTTGTATGTAATGCTATTAGCGCCAACATAGACTGACGACTGTGGAAATCAGATGTCCCTTCTCTGCCCATGCAAAGCCCACAGCTACAATGCAGCATCACATCATTATTACCAAGCAGTTGGAGTGTGTAACTCTCAGGTTAGGCAACATAGATGCTTAGCACCTCTATTCAAGCAAATCAACAAAGGAAGCTGACTAATCGCGAGACAGAGCCTGCTGTCTGATAGCTAACACACTGCAGCCAGTAGAAAAGATCTTCCATTAGACAGCCGAGGAGGGAGCAGCTTTTGTCTCTGGTGTCTGCACGTCTAAAAATGGGAAGAAGGTGACAGAAACAGGGGTGACTTGGAGTGTGAGAGAGTTGGGGTGGGTAGGCAGCCAGGGGACCGACTACACTTATAGGGGTGGGGTACTGCTGAATTGTGGCAAACCTCTCCTAATTGGCACTTGACATTTTTTTGCCATTGGAGTTGGAGTGGGCCAGCTTTCAAGCCCTCTCTGGGTCCTTGTTGTAAAAGTGCCTTATGCAAATATGGGAATGGGCTCTATTGTGAAGCCTCTGATATTAACAGCTCACGCAACAATGAAATTGTGTACTTACTCTGGACTCGTAGGTGTGAGAGAGAGCTACACAATGGCAGCGGGAGCAGCTTCAGTCTGAACAGACCCTTCATCGCATGCTTTGCCAAGTCATTTCACTAGAATGGGCTTTTTCTGACGCTCTCGGTAAAAGCTTTATGAACGACTGAAACAAACAAATGCACTGTTTTGCTCAGAGTCTGAGTGTCTCTGTTTGTCCTGCAGCTCAATGCCTTGATTTATTGTGGTTGACGGTGTTGATAGAAAAGAGCTTCACTTATTCTCTTTGTAAGATATTTCCTCTCTTCAGCATCAGTCTCAGCCCCAAATATATTCATGCTTCAGCGCTGTGCAAAGCTCACTGTTATATTCTTTCTCTGTTTGCCAGCATTGTTTACCCTTAACTCGCTCCCCTGGGTGGGCACCGTCAAGATCTAAAGATATCGGCAAAGTCCCTTTGGAGAAAACTTGGTAAAGCATAGAGAATGTGGCAAAATAAAGCTACTATTTGTGATTTGAAAAGTCCATTCTGAACAGTTGGGCAGACGTGCTTTGGACTAGAATGACAAAGTCTAAAACAGTCAAAGAGCCAATTTCATCTTTATCGCCATAGAATTCCAAACTAAAAGGGGAGCAAACAGTATGGTGGTACAGCCAACAGGAGTTGCCCCCGTGTGGTCTGAACACAGTCAAAGTACACCTGTTACTGCCAAGTTACCAAACTTAATCTCTTTTGTCTGAGGAGCTCATTGACTGACTTTTGCAACCGGCGTCGATACATTCGTTCAGCAATGAGAGAAAGGGGTGGAGGGAATGCCACTGTTGTACAAAATAACAGAGTCTGGCCTTGTGCTCAGGCCCAACAGCGAAGCCATTTTCCAAACCCTGTTGGTGTGTTGTGTCCAGAGAAAGAGAGGCAGGAAAAGGGGGGCAAGAATCACTTGGTCTTATTCAGAAAACTGTCTGGCTACTCGGACCTGGCTGGGCTGAAAGGGAGGCAAAGGGCTGCATTGTCCCTCAGTGACAAGTGGACTAGCTCTATTGACTGTAAAGTGTTCTGGTGGGGGGGCAAGTAGGGCCCAGCCACAATAGCTGTTTTTCTATTTGACACTTGGAGTCTAAATCTGCTTGCCTAGTGCATGAAAGCAAAGACAAATCCACCAACCCTCCTCCTTTCCTTCTCCCTTCCTTCCTTCCTTCCTTCCTTCCTTCTTCTTTCATTCCCTTTCTCTTTCCAACACTGCCCTGGGTCACACAGAAAGGGTGAGGAAAAACAAAAGAGAATAAGGCATGGAGGTAGTTTTTTGGAACTCTCCCATCTCCTCGCCATTTACAGGCAAAAGCTAGGTCTCAACTCTGGAGTCCCCAGTGTGAAGTGTTAATGATATAACTTTGCCACACACCGAGCCACCACAATGCAATTGTACCATGACATGTGTCTCCCAGGGCACTGCTTAGGACACAACACAATCTGTCCAAGAACTTTCCTCCCTTTATCCTCAACAATGTTGCTTTGACAGAGGAAAGCATGAGGAACAGCACACCTGTACTGGAACACTTGTACTAGTGTTCCAGTTACCCATCATGTAGACTGTCCAACATTCACTGATCTACACATAACATCCACCATAAACTGTCTACATCAACCTGAAGTTTACTGACAGGGCTCTAATCTTCTGACTTGCTTAAGCTTGTTATCAATCATTTTTTTATCAATCATTCATACATTTTCTTTATCAGCTGATACTTTACGGGTCCCAGGAAGCTGAAACCTAACCAGGCTGCTTAGGTTGTGAGGTGGGGTAAACCCTGGAGAATTGCCAGTAAATCACAGCGCTTGCACTTTGACATATTTGGCCAGGCAACTCACACTCATTAAACATATGGGCAATTCAAAGTCAGAATGACCAGAGAGAACCCAATGGTAGCACAGGGAGGTTATACAAACTCCACACAGAAAAAAACAATTAAAGTTGGCATTCACTTTGACAGGGTTTCTGCCCTACTACTAATTATAAAATAAAAGGCATTACAATAGCACAATGTCAATGTTCAGTTCTTGTTTGATTTCTTTTGTTGATAAGAAATGTGATGGCTAAAAGGTAAACAATAAATACAAGGCCAGGGGCTTCATGGGCTACATCCCTTGCTGTCACTTCCTGTCAAGGCCCTCGTTCCTCTCTCACAGCAGCAGAGTCCAGAGCTACAATATCACACTAAGCACCTGCAATGCAGCAAGCAAGCCACCACAACTGCAGGGCTTGATGAGATTGACACGTGAGGAAAGGTTGCCATGCTCACATTTTGGAATTTAAATTTGGCAGAGCTCAAATGTTCCAAAATTTGCACCGTTCCAAGCTGAATATTTGGACACAGGGGTGATGTTTTAGTAGAGCTGTGTTGCGACAGCATTGTGGAACATGTATTGGAGTTCACTGCTGGCCTTGTCGCTCCAAATCAGATGGAAAAGCCTTTAGACCTTGGGAACAATCCTAACGCAGCAGGAGTGACCCTCTAGCTTTGATGGCCAGAAAAGAAATCACACCTTCAATCAGCCATCAGAGGCCTGGAGGTTGAAGATCTGATTGACCAATTACTCCTCACCATGGGCCTGGGCATAGAACCTAAAGGCTCAGATTGTTTCCCTGCTTTTGCTCATGGATCTCGTCACTGGGGGCACTTTCTGCTTGATTGCCCCTGGACCACTCCCCCCTTCTAAGTCTTGTGCGCACACAGAGTGGCATTGAGCAAGATCCCATCAGGCCTTTCCACATGGTAGCACCTCATGCAATGGAGGCTTTTTTACGGCCCATTCACAACCAAGCCAACTGTCACGTCAAATCAAACAACGGCCAGGACCCCAAATCAAACATCTTTTTATGGCAAAAGGAGAAAAGAGTAGGTGGGAAGGAGAAAAAAATCAACAATGGCTAACTTAACAAAACTGGCCTCAAACAAATTCTTGTATTTTCGCTTAGATGCCAGCAGGGCATTGAGAGACCGGATTAATTTGGAGGGAGCATTCTTAACTCCCACAATCCCATCCAAATCAGAACATATGTATAATTCAAAGCACCGTATGCACCCACATTCTTTTTTAAAACCCCTGTTTGCCTAATGCCCGATTGTAGAAGTGATTTTCATGAATGCAAATTGATTGTAGTGCTAACCAAGCTAGCTAACCAACTGATAAGCCAACTCCTTAAACAACTCTTAAAAGTCCAGCTGCATTAGAGAAAGTGTGGGTTTCCTCTTCAAGCCCATTACTCTCGCCCATGTGATACTAAGACTAAGCCTCAGCATGCAGCCCCACACACAAGGATCATCAGGCTTATTAGATTAAAAGTGATCCTGTTGCACCAACTGGACTGCTATGGATCATGGCCAGTGGCTGCAGGCAGCTAATTGAAACACGTACAACAACGTCCCATTTTTGGTGCCACGGGTATCTCACAAGAAAATCATTACACGTTTATTTAAGTGTTAATGCCTATATAATTCATCTAACATGTTACAATTCTATCCATCAAATCATAACACTTACTGTTTACTGCATTTTGCTCCAAATCCTTTAAAATGTTTCTGCTTCTGTGGTCTTGCTTTTAGAAGATGTGATTTTTGGGTCTTGAATGCCTTTTAAGGAGCGTAATGGGATTCTTGTTACTTTCGGTTATCTAGCTTTATGAAGAATGTACATCACTCATACAGCTAGATAACCAAAGATAACAATCAACCCCGAAGGCTACCCATCCTCTCAAGCCGTATGTGAAGAAACATGGGCCACAGTTTGACCTATAAACAGATAAGCATTATTAGTAGTTAGCACAAAAGGCTAAAATCCCGTGCAATAAATGATTCAACAATTTGCACACATTTCAAAAAGTAAATGTAAGGTTTAAAATTGACACAACCTGGATGTGGTAGGATAGCGCTGACCCTATAGAGAAGGTGCTGGTCCTTGGGTTTGAGGCCTACAGCACCCCTTAAATCTCTAACCTTCCATTTTATGACATCCCCAAGTGGCCCCTCGACTCCGCCTCAAAACGCCACTTCCAATCAGATCGCCCGTTTTGTACCACAAAAGCTCTGATTGGCTTGCATTGCTAATCATTCTTTGTAAAAGACACAGATCAAGCAATTACAAAGGGACAACAATTTTAAAAAGCACATTAATGTTAAACCTAAGCTGCTATGAAGCCATCCATGCTTCAATCTATCTATCCTCCTTCTAACCTGGTGCCCATCCCTACAGTACCCCCACCTTATACCCGCACTGACTGACTCCATAGGAGGGTGATGGCTTCAAACACAGCCCCCTGCCATGGCCCAAATGCATTTTTAAATTAAAAAAGATCCACGCTGTTTGCCTGCAAATACTACAAAAGGAACCAGTCATACATAATTTGCATCATCAGATGCCAACTTGGACCTTGGTATAAAAACACCAGTACAAATACAGCACAAGCAGGGGTTAATAGGAAAATAGATCCAATGATAATGGTAAATGTACCAAGAGAAAAGACTGTGCCGCTTAACACATTCTCCTAATGCACAGAAGTCAAACTAAATGTCCATAAGCCAAAATCTGTTCTTTTGCTATTGTTTGTCCAGCCCGCTAATAAATTTTGGTTGCTGATTGCTTGGCTGTTGTGTTGCTAGGTGATTGATTGAAGAAATGCATGAAAAGCCACGTGAACTACAGCAGCCATCAACACTACTGCAGGCCATAATTGTTCTAAAAACAAATGACATTAGGCAAAATAACAAAAATAACCTTGAATTGATTGATTTGATGTGAAAAACAAAGAAATATGTATACATATTATCCATTTTAATAAAAGGTAGCTAATTAGCAGCATATAGTCCCTTGATAGTATTCTAGTACGGCCCTCGAATGCAACATACTGTTGTTCTAGTGTATGTACAGCTATAGACAATCCCCACACAGCCGCCATGATGGCACATGGCTCTGTCTAATTACAGGTGCTACATGTACCCATATTTCCACCCACACCAAGCCCAGCGTCAAGGAAAGCTCCAACAATGATGATGGAGAGCTACTCAGAGCAAATGAGAAAAGGGCGATGGAGGGGGCGAGGCACTACAATCTGGCTCACACACATACGTATGTAGTGTAGACCTCGAGACTGCATTGGGCACAGATCACAGCAGCTGGCATTGTTCTCTCTTAAAGCTTCGCTTCTACCGCAATTGTCTCTATGGTAGCATTTGCACTAATTTTATTGCTCTTTTTCCTTTGTACAAAATGCTAGAATAACATTAGACAAATGAAGACGATGTAAGACATCTTATCAAACACACACTGCTAACATGTGCCTAAAACAGACAATGAAAAAAATTATAGGGTACATTCAAACACACTTTGAAAATTCAACCCAAAATGTGCTTAAATATAAATTTAAATACATATACACTAGAACACTAATATAATATTTAAACAAAAAAAATCTACATTAATGTCTCTTTTTAAACATAAAACAATCACTTGCAACATTTTTAAAACCCATTGTGATTTGGACGTTCTGAGAAATGATTTCATTTGCTACAAACTGCTGAAAGATATTTATCCCTGCCTCCCTCTAATTTGGGGCTTAATTCGGGGCTAATTCATCAGACTAATATTTAGCAATAGGAATATTACTGCTGTGAGCTTTATGACTCACATCTGATGTGGCCCACTATTTCCAGGCTGCAGACAGAGAAAGATAATTATATGCAGATTGCACTTATTTCCCCATTATCATTAATAGTCCCTTCATTAACACTAGCTTATTCCGTCACTGTGCTGTTGTTATATAATCCTAATGAATTTATTCCATTTCAATAATTGCCTTTAGAGCATTTTTACTTTTATGTTTTAAAGGCAGGGAATAAAAGCAAGATACTTAGGCTGGTTTTCAGTGACATGTCTCAAGAAAGTAACTTCATTTCAACACTTTTTTTTCTTTTATCTTTCTTTTCCTTTCTTACTCCCAGTTGTGATTTAAAATGTTGCTAAAGCATAAAAAGTAAATAAGGTTAGTATTTTTGAGAAATAAGCTTTTTAGCTAATTATTCTACATTTTTAAACCATGTGGTTAAATCTCAACCATCAATAATAAAAAACAATTAGGAGGGATTTTAAAATTTTGTATGAGTTTTACACATGACAAACTATTTTATTTTACACGTAGAATATTTTTTTTACATTTTAACTTCAGTGAACAAATGAAAATAATATTCTAAATCACGCAGGGTTTGATGCTGTATCATGTGATAACAGCTAATTATTCGACTCAAAGCAATAGCCTACCAACGTCCCTCGATTTTTTAAAACTAATTATTTACTTCAACATTTTTGTGAAGAGCCCCTATACACATTACATGGTTTGCAAAAATGTATTCAGAAGTGTTCATTATAATGTACATCTTTACAGCCTTATAATGAGCAATAATTACTAAGGTATTATTGTAACGTTCCCACTGCCAAGAACGAACGGTATAGGCAGTCTATATTTATTTTACGAGTTGATATGTGCTCCAAGTCCATGCAGTGTGTGTTCTGTGTGTGTGTGTGTGTGTGTGTGTGTGTGTGTGTGTGTGTGTGTGTGTGTGTGTGTGTGTGTGTGTGTGTGTGTGTGTGTGTGTGTGTGACAGTACCTCCACTGAGCCACGTGTTGAGAGGCCGCTCAACGTCTCTCCAGGGGACCCTGAAAGAAGAAGAAGCAAAAAAAAAAACGTTTTATTCTTCACGGCATAACACAGTGGCCCACTTTAAAAACAGCCAACACTAGACAGTTTTCTACGCGGGGGAAGGGGGGGCACTTTGATTAGGAAGAGTGCATGAAAAAGAGTGTGTATTCATCCTGCATATTAATGCTGTTATTATGGTTAATAAAAAATATAAATATTTCGCCTGGCATTATGTTTCTGCATAAGGCATTAGCAGTGGCTCGTAGAGTTTCAATGGGAGCGAGTTTAAACGAAGTGTGTGTTGTCTTCGGTCCAAAAGAATATGAAAGTATTGCAGCACTATTAACCAAAATAGTCCATCTTAAAGAGTTTATTACGTCTTAATGTAGCCTAAAAGTTCTACAACACCTTAAACGTTACAGTAAGTTCAAACTAGAGGTCGTACATTACACAAAGTACAGTTCTTAGCCTTTCGCCGAAAACCAAACCAAATTCAAGGTGTCCAACTAGTCCCTCTAGAAATCAACACACGTGATACTTTTCACTAAGGCCGCCCTGTAGATACTGCCCATTCCCACGATAATAACCAGCATATAGGCTGTGTGACGTTGCGTAATCTTCATTTTATTTTGTGCGTTTGGAGCTCGTCCACGCACGTGCTCAGGCCCCTGCCTCGGTGCACACGTGGGGTCTGGAGCTCTGGCCTTGTGATCCCCTGATCCTCCAGCTCCGGGTGTGGACCGTGGACCACCACCTCCTCTTTATGCGCGCAAAGGCCTGATGTGATCCCGGCGCGTAATCCTCATATAAGAGCCACGTGGGCCACATACCTCCAATTAATACACTCACAGATCGAGTGCTGTGTGTTTGCTAGTCCTATAACTTGAGTATGGCTGGTCTGTTTCATCTTGCAAAAGCCACTTGAATAGTATAGTAGGTTCAAGAAACGTTTGATTTCCAGCGCTTTTGTGAATGGCACTTAAATACTGTACTGCTAAATCATAACTTCCCTCCAATATCCACGTACTGATCCAAAAATCTAGTAGCGCGCGCTCATCTTTGACCTTTTCCAAGCTGTACCTGTGCGCCTTTCAGGTTCACATATATCTTTTTAATAAAGACCCTAAAAACACAATGTATCTCAATCCCATGCGCCTATCTTTTGTTTATTCATCCATAACCGTTACTAATACAGCACATGTTTTATAAAAATGGAAATGGCATACACACTAAAGAAATTATACTCAATGAGCGAAAGGAATAGCGTAACAATGCAGGGTTGTATTAGAAGATTCAAATTTGAAATGATCTCAGATTTTGGTTTGTGAATCAATTTCTATTGCATGTTTTTGAACAGAACGACACCTTTCAGTCTTCTTTTTTTTTACAATTGGAAGGGGGAGGGATAAGAAGAATAACCCCCAAACAAGCTGGTAAAGCGGACACCTGCCTCGTATTGTCGCACAACGCTACATCCACGCTGCACGCTCTACTCTTACGTGCGCTTCGGCGAGAACCCACCGCTTTCTCCCGCTTTCCTGCGCTGACCCCCTGAACCCCACACCTCCGCCGCTCCACTAAGGTTTCATTCTCTTCTGTTAGGTGCTATACTCACGTAGTGAAGCCTGTAGGAGCCGCGAGCCGTGTCTTCTCTCTTCGGAAGGTAGACGGAGAAGCGGAGTGACGCTCGCGGTGGCGGCAACGCAGAGCGAGTGCGCCGCTCACGGTTGGCTCTCACGCTCTTCATGGCTGCGGCGCGTCGTGACGTGAATCTTGCTCCATCCATTCAGCTTTGTCCCCCCTCCACCCCCCTCCCTTCCCATTTTAGAAGCAACGGGGAAAGGGAGGAAGGACGGGTTCCCCCCCCTTTGGTTTTATGAACGTCCCCATTATTTTCCAAAAAGAGGTGGCTCTAGAGCTCCCACCACCTCCTCCTCAGCAGCTTCGTCCCTCTCCGCCGTGCGCACTCGCCTTTCGAGGAGTCAGGATGAGGTGTGAAGTTAGAAGATATGTGAGCGAAAACATATAGAGGAGTAAGACCCTCCCCTTGTGACATGATGCAGGTTTTGGGGCAGTCTCCACCCCTCTCACATTAAAGTGTTCAACTGAAGAGTGCATAATGATGTCGGGTCAGGGGCGTAACTATAAGTGCAGACAGGGCAGATGCACAAGGGCCCATGGAGTAGCAGAGGCATGCATTTGAAGTTATGTTCACACTGCAGGAAAAAGAGGCCTATCATCAGATTTTTGGTCTGATTATTCATACTTATATTCAGCTGTGAGTTCATTCTGGCCCTGAAGTGTTGCTCTCCGCAAAGTGATAGCATTTAAGTTGATTTATTTTTTCATGTTTTTGAATATACTGTGGTAAATGAGTGATTCTTACTAACTTTCCGGCAGTTTTTGCAGTGATTATTGCTTCTGTCTGTATACTAAGCCGTTATATGTGAAATTAATTTCTCTTAAACAAGTATGATGAAGAAAATCAGCCCCTGACAAGACACATAACCTACTGAGCTAACAAACTTATACTGCAAGCTATTGCAGTCAGACTCCAACTGTTTGCACACGGCAAACATCACCTATTGATATAGTTCTCCCTGTTGATTGTAAAAAAGGGGATGGGATGCCAGAAAATAGATTGTCTGTTTTTATGCATTTAAGCCCTCACCAGAAAATTGTTTTAATACATTATTATCATGCCCTAGTCATGTTTTGTCAAGCTTCCTAGCTTTTTTTTGTTTAGCATTTTGGAGGTCCTAGAAGCACCACTGAACTTTATTTTTTATGTTTTCTTATTGGAATTTGTCAGTTGCCTCAATATAGATGGTTCAGCACATGTCTAATAAACTTTTGTATCAGTCACATGTTCAAAACGCAACAGCACAAAACGTTTGAGCTAGTTTCCATTGTATCTGCTGAACATAGAAGTCACCTGACACTAGCAAATCTCACCAGACATGTACATTTTCTTACTCAATTTTGGAAGCTTTGCTAGTTTCTGCTATTACTTTTGCTATTGTTCGTATTCTTACGTTATTGGTTTGTTCAATGTTTTTCCCATTGGCATTCATACAGCTGCTTTATTTTGTTTTGTTGCTTTTCTGATACTGTGGGCTGTAGGCTAAACAAGTGTCATCACCTTCCCAGTCCTGTTGTATAAAGGATGCTTACCATTCTTGTAGTCCATAGTATTATCTGGTACAAGTAGGATATGTGCACCTAACTCTTTAGCAACCTTACATGTTATTGTGAATGCAGGAAGGTTAATTTGCCTAATCAGTATTTTTATGTATTTTCGAAAAACTAATAGTTACCAAGACAGATGCACAAATACAACCTTGAAGGCAAAGTGTGTCGTTTTTGGAGACTTGTAGTGGCAACATTAAAGTCTGCAAATCTACATCATTCCTTCCACAGCCTCTTCATGAAAGATCCGAAAAAGAAACATCCATGTGCATCTCATCAGTGCTGCAATTGTCTGCTCAGGGCAGCTGTAGAAACCGGAAGTAATGGTTTCAATGAAGATTCAAATGTGTATTTTTCTCAAGATCGACAAACGCAAAGTGTTATGTTGAGGAAAATCCTTCACTTAGGAAAAAAATTTCTTGATGTATTCCATTTTGCTCTGTAGACTGTATAATTCTACACACTGCACCTTTAAACCACCTCTGGTTTTGTATGGTTTATTATCCTTTTTTAAAATCATAACTCATAGGGTATTCTCTTGTTTATTCTGTACACTGAAAAGTCAGGATAGTTGTCCATAGTAAAGATGCACTTGTGTTTTCTATGGCAGAGAAAATAGCACAAATGTTTAAAATGGTCTAAAATGAATGAGCACAATTGCTCTTGACTTTGTTTAGTGCTGTTACCCAATCGTAACTGTATATTTTTATCTTGTATTAAGATAACAGTAACCATGTAATAAGCTTTTGATAACAAAGGACTGCGTCTTGACTTTGTCCAAAGCTGTGTTTGTCTCAGGTTTTCAGATTCCTACCCGCTACTGCTCCACAGTAAGCAACAGCGTCCATCTTAGAGGAGTTGATCCTGTAATGAGCCGTAATGGACAGCCAGGCTCCTGTACTGTAGTTCTCTTTCACAAATCAAGTGGGATTATAAAAGTTTTTGTGTAATCTCGTCAGGTTACTAGTATTCGTTTGACACAAAGCGCCCCCCTCATCTTTTCCCCTTTTCACCAAATCCAGTCCGCGGCCTCCTCCACTCCACTCATGTAGCCCGCGTGGATCAAGTGCGCACATCCAGCGTGTAGCCTTCATTGTGCGTTTCCTTTGATAGCCA
This sequence comes from Neodontobutis hainanensis, assembly GCA_024349245.1. Taxonomy (NCBI): domain Eukaryota; kingdom Metazoa; phylum Chordata; class Actinopteri; order Gobiiformes; family Odontobutidae; genus Neodontobutis; species Neodontobutis hainanensis. The sequence goes on from JALDNG010000187.1 coordinate 2,745,863, forward strand.
GCAGTCGAGGAATGTGACCGTGGGGCTGAAGACCGTGCAAATCAGCTTTTACTGTCAGCGCCGAGCCCCAGAGCCTGCAGACAAGAGCGCAGGGAAAAGAGAAGAAGGGGGTCCGGGTCACTTGATTATCATAATAATCACATCGCGGGGATAAAACTCTCCTTTGAATAAATTAGTGCTTCAATAGGAGGCGCGACTGCCAAAGAGACAACTTTGTCAGCCCCCCGGTTTGTGGTCAGGGGGCTTTGGAGGTTTTTTTTCCCTTCTTCGGAGGGCTCTAAATGCGCTACTGTTTCGCGCTGATGCCTGGATACGGGGTGAGGGCAGTGAGGGAAGGCAGGCAGGCAGGCCTCACGAGCTGCGTGCTGGCTAATGGGTTGAAGAGTGGGCACAAAGCAGCCAGACTAGACACCCCCTTTGAGAATACCCCTCCTCCTTGCAGGCTCAGAGGCTGGATGGATGGTGAGAACAGGGGTGATGTAAGCTACGGTTGGGTTTGGGAGGGTGATAACTGCAGAGAATCATGGTCAAAAAAGACATGTTTCCAGTGGAGTGGCCCAGCACAGTTTCTTTGTCAGAAGGCGCACAAAGCCTGAACAGTGGAGCTGAACCTAAATCTTTACCCGAGCAAAAATGAGAATCTAGGGGAGGACCTGCAATGTTTTTCTAAAATAAAGCTTGACTTAACTCAAACAGTCATGTGCCAAAACAAAAGAGTACTAAATATTGTACTTTTATCGAATGAACGCAAACAAATAGCATTTATTAGCAAGAGCTGCTTGTTTTAGATTGTTAGCATCTTCATTGATCCATTCCATTTGCTGAACATTCAACACAAGCAAAACATATGACACGAAAGAGTGAGCCCCGAAAAATGTCAAAAACAGGTGAGGCTTTCAAATTTTAAAGTTTAAAAAGCAGGGAGCAATCAGTAACACTTTAGAATATAGGGATCCAACCTGGCAAAGACAGCGGTGTCACAAGCCTTTTCAGGGTTTACCAAACCGTGCAGTGCTGACCTACCATGTACCACATGATCAAACATGCCTGATCTTACACAGAGCGTTAAGGCACAAGATATGAAAACTGGTCTCTAGACCAGTTTAAGTGGTGTGTCAGAACACAAAGGTGGGTTGCTGTGCAAATGAGCATAGTGGAAGGAGTTTTCTGCAGCATGAAGATAAATAATTTGACATTGGTGAGATATTTAACAAACAATTTTTCCATTTGTAATGCTACTTCTAAAGTGTGGGTTACAAATACTGTTCTGAGTTTAAGCTTGTCTGTTGGCTGTTGTCTGTTCTCAAAACAGTCACAAAAATGTCCTTCCACTTTATGTGAAGATTGTAATGTTAAACAATAGTCAGTTAAATCCACCAATGTGTTAAATGCACAATAACAATAGTAATGTCTTTATAAGTGACTGTAAGCAACAAGTTGTCTAGGTTACACACAGTGCTTGATCTGCTTGTGTTTGTTGGTTTGGCGGACTGACTGAACACATCACTGGCAGCAGCAGAGACGAACAACAAAAGCGACTCTGGTGATCAGACTGACAGACTGTAACATGGCGGCCTTTACAACACCCGTGAGTGTGATTTTAACATGAGCAGCCCTTCAGACGCACACGGGATACAGTCTGCACACACCAGACGCGGCAAGGACACTGGGTTATAGCCAGACGACTCTGCCAGTTTATTGTAGATACAGTCTGTTAAAGAGCAAACCACAGAATTCTGGCTCTGCTTGTGTCATATACTGTATCATAGTAAAAACGACATCTTCTGTCATGCAAAATGTATTATTGTAAACACTGCAAACCAAATAGTGGCTCATTTAAATTTTTACTTTTACATTTTTTGGGGGGTCACCATTAAAGTTCATCATCAAACAATTGTAAAAATGCTACTTTTTGAAGTACATCCTTGTGCATTAAATTAGACATATGCGTTACTTTAGCGTTTAAAATGGGAAAGAATGTTCAGGTGAATTGAAACACTCAAAGGACTGAAATGGATGATGCAAAAAATGGTGGAAAGCTCCCAAATTGGCAGCAAAAAGAAACAAATCTAAACTAAATGCATTCACAATTACACAAAATTGCTCTTAACGGGAACCAGAAGTCATCTGGGAAAGGTCAGGTTAAAAAATTTAAGTATAATCTTTGAAAGGACAGTGAATATTTTTTTATATAAAAAAGAGAGAGAAAAAGATGATTTACAGTCACAGCAAAGGTTAATGAATGTTCAATTATTTAAAGCTTGTACATAATATAATGGTATGCCACCATCTTTTTCACAAAATGTTTTTTGTGAAAAAATGTTTCCACTTAAGATTAAGAAAAGTATCTGTACCTCATTCATTTTTTATTCTATTTATTGAGTATTGTCAGACATGACACACATCAGCAATACATTAAAAACAAGCCACTGAGAATGCATCCAGGTTCATCCACTCGCCCAATGTCCTTCCGGACGCAACCTTCTCCATTTATCCGGGCTTTGGACCGGCACAAAGCTACACTGGCTTGTGACTCCCTGAGGCTAAATTGGTTTACAGTAAAAACAGACGTGAAATAATCTGTAGTGCCAGACATCTGCGTTTTCACTTCTGGCACAAACAGCACACAACTGCCAATCATTAGTTGGTTCAACCTTTTTGTGCCATGTCCGGCCTCTTTACTCTAAGCCCTAGCCTTTATATACGCCCTTAAATGGAAAGTGCTTCATGCAGTCACGTTAGGCCTTAAATCATGAAATCTGACCCCCAGTCTGCTTTTCACTATTGACAGATGAACAGTTTTACAATACTAATTACAGTACGTATGGGTTTATGATAACCCCAAAAAGATAAAAAAAAAAAAAAGAGTATATAAATCAGATTTTTAGTATATCACAATGAAAAAGTTTTGAGTACATCTATGAATTAGTCATGATGAACCAATATATTGAGTTTAGTATTCTGGTGCATTTGGATGGGCTGTATCTGTTAACTGTTACAAAGAGAGTCTAAAACCAAAACAATGTCCACCCTGAAGTCTGTGTGAGTCGGTCCAGCTCCTGACCAGCATGTCAAACACTCCTCTGAATGAAACTGAGACCAGTAAAAACCAGATCTGCTTAAATGAGACGAAAGAGAAAAGAGCCACAGTGACAGTTTTTTGCTGACTGTGGTTTTAAACACAAGGGCCTGCTTGAACCACCATTTTGTTTGTTGTATCTACAAATATCTTGCATGCATTAGCTCAGACTGGTCTTTGAAAAGGTTATGATAAGACTTAACCACCTAATAGAAATGTTTTGATATTTAGCATAATATAATGAGTGCTAACACACACACACACCTGACTATTGATGCACAAGTAGTGTTCCCAGGTGTTGTAATAAAATACTGCCAAAGTAACCTATTTTCCAATAAGGTTTATCCAGCTTTTAACTATAGAATGTCAAATAAAGGTGGGACTGAGTTTGATGCAATATAATGTATGTGCATTTATAACAGAAAACAAAACAACACTGTAGAAATGTGGTGCTAATCAACTGAGATAGGAAACGTGTCTGCATCATAATTGGCCAAATTTATTAAAGATCTTTTGCAAGGGGAGGGGAGTTTCTGAATTTATTCAAATGATGCATGATGGGAAGATTTTATCAAAATGATGGAACAAAGAAAATCTAGAAAGCAACAAAATGGAATCAAATTAACTTAAAGTGGTCCAAATGGCAAAATTGGCACTAAAGCAATGGGGGTCTATGGGGAAACACTAAAATGATATAGTGAAATGGTGTGGTGAATTTGAAGATCACGCCGACCATAAGTCTAAATTTTTAAATTACATGCAGTTTAAATAGAAAGGGTATGCATTATTTCATATTCTAATGCAATTCAATGTGCTTGAGTAAGTCTGACCACTAGAATTTGGATATCTATTTATAGACAGTAGGCAAAATCTCATTATCATTTTAGTCATCAACAAACTGTACATAAAAATGACTTTATTCCATTACCATTTTTATTTCAAACCATATAGTCTCGTAACATATGCTGTATTTTCATATTGCTCTTCATAAAACATACATACTCAAAACAAATATCTATATATATAGAGAAAGAGTTTAATAGTGGATCTGCCATTGTGACATATTGTTCTAAAGCAAGTGCAATACAATGTCCTTGTGTGCTTTTTTATGTTTGACTACTTGCATTTGAACAATACCTATTTAAAGTGAAATGTTTCAACATGAAAACATTACAAGACGTAATGATGATGAGGTTTGGGGTGCACAGGGCAACATGTGTGTAAATGTAGACTCCACTGAAAAAAAACTGAAGTACCTGTTGTGTTAATGAAGTATAATACATAAACATAATATATTTTTTTATTGCAGATATACTTTGATTTCACACAGCTATAAGAATAATTGGCATTCTTATTAAGCACACCAAAGCTTTTTGAATAGGGCTCATGTCGTGACTATACTTGTCATACTTGTTCCCTAAACGAGACATTATGGTGTTTTCTGGATGAAGAATAGCACTGTGGCAATGGATAGTAGGAAATAGCTGTCTATAACAACAGCTAAATGTAAAAAATTGCAGAGGGAAAAGTTCTTTTTAGCAGCTACTTGGAAATTCTCAACCATACATTGACAATAATGTGGGCAGTTAAATGGCAGCCTTTTTTTTTTGTTCTAAAGACAAATGTGATGACATTTTTAAGGTGGTATCAGATTCATTCTACATCTGTGATCTTCTAAAAGTCACACAAGTAGTCCCAGTCTAGTCCAGTCTGGTCTTCCCCAGTCTGGTCCCGGTGTCAGTCAGACGTGCTCTGCAACTTAAAGCCCAGGTCTTTTGTCCCTCCAAATCTGCACATATTGTTGGAGCTCCATGGGGGCCGAACAGGCTCCTTGTGCCAAACCAGACAGTCTACCCCCCTGCTCCTGTGTGTGTCCCATACCCCTCACTTACAGCAACCGTGGCCACCATTGCACTTCTCTCAAGTTAACAAGTGTTTAAAATTAAAGGTGCAGTGGGCCAAATGTAATAACCTATTCTTTACAGAAAAAAGGTGTGAACCCATGCATCTTTTGATATGTTTGATATGTATTTTGATTTGTGGAGTTATGTTATTAAACTGGTCCACTGTCTTCACATTGCCCAAAAGAAAGCACTCTGATTAACTTAACATTTTAGGCACTTTTTATGAAATCTAAAACTATATACAGAAATATACAGTGTTTTGTCTTGCATACACTAAACACCATTACACAAGTGTTATTGTGGGTCTTTTATCAACCCATAAATGCCTACCCTAACTTTAAATTATTAAAGGATTAGCCATTTCTTTAAAAAAAACAAAAACAATGATTGGCTGAATTATTGTAGCACCATTTCTGAAAACTAACAAACCCAACGGGCGGATGTTTAAAAGGCCATTATCGATTCATTTGGTGAAGGGTTGATACAGCTCTCCTAAGATCCTAAAGGCTGTCGACTCCGGCTTTAACCGTTTATCTGGAATGTGTCAGTCAGTCTCTTTCACACACTGCCATTTTGCATGGACGTCATCACTTTCTCTCTGCGTAGAGCTGTGGCCAACCAGACTTAACCATCAATCTACAGTGCTTTGTCAGTCAGATGAATTCATCAGTCACTTTTCTAACCGCAGCTTCACATGCTCAGACTTTGCTTTTACTTTCTGACAGTTTACATGTGGCATAGATCCAGGTGCTCACAGGTGTTTTCAAAGGTGCCGTCTGTAAAATAAGAAGTATTAAGCTAATCTACATCATAACATATTATCTATTTTTATTTAGACTTAGCATTAGAGGGGAATTTTTGATGCCCAAAAAAGGCTACACCAGCTTAAATCTAGTTTGTGGTTTTGTTTTGGGTGGTTTAAAAGAAGTGCATTTTTTTGTTGATTTTTGATGTATATCATTAGCCTACTTTTTATGGACAGCTATTTAAGTTTCTCTTCACATTAATCTAGCGTAGTTAACAGGTGTTAGACATTAGAAGTGTAATATAATTTATGAATAAACTGAATAAAGATGGTGGAACATACTGTGAGTTGAGTAGAGCATAAACATTTACATGATTCACTATCTTCATAATAATTTTAAAAATGCCTGATCCATCTTTAATTCACATTTCAAACAGCATTTTGATTGGCCAGAACCTGTAAAGAAGCCACAGTCCATATTACTTATTCTATATGATAGATATTATATTAAAGTCCTAGTGACAAACAGAAAATACTTACTAAATCTTTAATCTAGAATATGGTTATTGGTTTAAATTGGTTTATATTAATTCATTTTATTTCCCGAGCCAATTTATTTTAAAATGTCTAAAACATCCTCATATTGGCAAACGTTGCATACCCCAGCTTTATTTCCTTTTCCTAAAGAATGCAATCCTAATGCCCAGAAGCCAGTATTTGTTTCACAAACCTTTTAAACTAAACAATGATGAAACCTAATTAAGAATGGGTTTTATTTTTTAAATCGCCCACTCTTTAAAGCATATGGTTTTATGCAGATTTTTTAAATGGGAATGTGTGAGGTTTGAACTTGAACCTGTGGACAAAGTCTAATGTGGGTAATTTTACACCACATAAAATGCCTACTCCAGCTTTAATCTAGAATATAGTTTTTGTAGTGTTTGAAAAGTGGTATGTCGATTTCTGCTTCACTTTTTATGTGGCACCTGTGTATTGTAAAACATTTTCACTTTAACATAGAGCATAATGCAGAAATAATTCCTTGTTCCCATTTTCATGCTCCAGTTCCTGCTATGTTTTCATTAAAAGGACTACTGTCACAAACATTCTTCTGTATTTCTGAAACTACTGGCTTAAAATGATTCCTGCCTCCCAATTCAAAATCTTCTGCCCCCCACTTCTGGGTCCCGACCCACTGTTTGGGAACCACTTATATATGGTGTTGTTTTATTTAGAAGCTTGAAATGTGGTGTGTTACTATATTGTGTTTATTCTGATTAAAATTTGAGTCATTCATTTTGTCCACAGTGGAATTATTTTATTCCTTAAATTGCACCACTCTAGCTTTAATATTGAATATGGTTTTATCCAAGGGTTTAAAGGGGCGTCATTATATTTTTCTCTATCCACATCATTATGCCTTTTATGCGTTGCCACTTTGCAAAGCCATCCCTTACATTCACCCCACGTCGTGCCACGGAGCTACAGGCGTGCGTAAACCCACACTCACCTTCAACTTGGTCTCACTGCCTTCTCCAGCCCGGGCTTTACGGCGACGCGCGGAGAGCAGAAAGAAGGGCACGTCTTTTGTCTCTGCTGGCACACACAAACGCGGCCTGTGCTCGTCCTTTTCCTGGGGTCTTAATTTGACGGAAAGGCTTTAGGATTCCAATCCGATGATCGAAATGAAACAAGGCGACCCGTCCGCTTTTGTTTTCGCGCAAAAGAAACGGGAGGGGAAAGGCATCCTGTAAAGCGCACAGAAACAAAAAAAACATGGCGGAGTGAAAAATCTCCCACGCCACAGTCATTACGCGTGCAATTAGAAATCCATTTGCATAAATGCTAATGAGGCAGAAATGCATGTCCGCGCTGGAGGGAAACGAGGGAGCGCTCCTCTTTCTTCTGCGTGACTTTGAACGCACTGATGGATTCTCTCACGGATGTTGCAGGCCCCAGAAATGTCCCTAGGTCTATAGTTTTTTAATCTGTAAAACCAAAGTCTAGATTAAAACACAGTAAAGGGGATTATTAAGCTGCGTTTTCACATTTGATCAGAGGGGAATTTGGTGGTTTTCAGAGTCACTCCCTGTGGCTGACGCACGGCTCTAATGACAGTAATGAGCTTTGATGTGACCAAAGCGCCTTTACACCGTTTGCCTTCTTGAACGAATCACATTTAGTACTTTTAACAAGGAATACTCGTGCAACCATTTATATACACATTTTTTCGTATACAATAAACACACATGACATACGCTGTTATCACAAGGCCCCATTTTAACACAGGTCCATGTGTGCCAGAAGTGCTGCACAGTGAAGCAGATGACAGACTGGGACTGGGTCTAATTCTTCGTTTTAAAAACTAAACACTCTGCACTGCTTATTTTCCCTCATTATTGTATTTTGCATAGATGAAAAGCATAGTCTGTAAAAATTAAAACACTTGCCTATTGATGCCTGTGCTGTCTTTAACGGGTTGGATTTATAACATATTTCGTCATATACATTTTACAGATGCACAAAGTTGTAAAAATATAGATGTGACAATTAAACACACATTCAAGTCCATAATGGCCATTTTGTCTTGTTCTCGTGTGTTTGTGGTTTGTGTGTTCTGTCACATTGATACTTGTTTAGTGAGTGTCCACTGTGCGTAGAAACTGCAGTAGTTTGTGGATTGTAATCATTTATTGAGACGTAGCACGGGCTAATTAACGCACATGAGCTCGCAATAGACGATCTGTGTTTGGCATCGTTTTCTCCCTTTATAACAATCAACAGGCTTATACTGTAAAAATAATGTTGATCGTACTAAAAGTGTTTCCGAACCCGTGGTATCCACGAGGCCTCCACGTGCTCAGGCTAAGAGACGCTTCCTGTTCAGTCTTTCAATAAACAAGCCTGGCTGCTGTGTTTAATTGACATTTTTGAAAATCACCCATTTGGCCTGTTGCAGTGGTTCTAGTGGTGCCAGGTGAGTCGCACATGCGCAGTGGGGGTCTACGGGAAAGGCCGCGTGTGAGGAATGAAAAGGAGTGTGTGCAGCAGAGACACAGGTAGGAACTCTTCGTACGTTAGTAGGCTATATTGTTAATAGTTTGACAGAAATGGGATAAATAATAAAGGTTAAAATAAATGCAGAGCTTATAGAAACGAAACAAAAAGACATATGTTTTATAGCTGTAACATCATTTGTCCTTTTGAACATTTGTTTACAGCATACATTTACGCAACATTTGAACACAATTATCTTTTTAAATACATTTTATTATAGAGTCGTGTGCAAATATATATTATACACAAAATACACCAAATAGGCCTACAAAAAAGCAAAAAAAATAAATAAAAGCACTCCTATAGGCTATATGATCCCAGAGCTATAATGTGGATCATGTATCATCTATAATGTGTTTACTGTATTCCGTTTAATAATAATAATAATAAAAAAAGTTAAACCTCCAAGGGCCACTATTTTTGGCTTTGACATTATTTTTACTGCCATCTAAAAATAAAAAAGAATCCGTTTCTGTAATCAAAGGATGAGCCATACATTAAATTAGCCTCTTGTGTGAGCTTTTTGCGGCCATTATAAAAGTCGACATATATGGAGCCTATATCTGGCACGTTTAGTCCACTGCAACAGGTCAGGACAATGTATTGCTTTTAAAATCTCCCCATCACTTGAATAGGACCCTAATATTGACACTTTATTTCAGCTGGATCCCAATAATCACGTCCAACGATCACGTTGACAAAAGTGGACGAGTGATTTTTCTAATGGGATTAATTGTTCTTGGACAGTTTTGAAGAAATCTAGATTCATAAAATATCACGCAGTGAGCTGGCTTTATCTACCTTTATTCAGCCACAACACACATTTCACATTAGGCTATAGGCTACTTGGATAACTTTAAATAGACTATAACTGTTGGAAATGAAGCTTGAACATTAAATACAAACCTTTATGTTAGTTTGGGCCTATAGCTTAAATTTAGGCTTTTATTTTATGTAGACTAGAATAGATTGGACCTGATCACGACCTCAGATTTTTTTAGCTTTTAAGTTGTTGAGTAAAAAAATATTTACTGACAATTTAGAGCCCAAAATAACCCATTTTAAATTAGTGATTTAAAAACCATTTCAAAAAAAATGTTGGAATCGGAAGGCTACTCATTAACAGCAACCGAATACACAGGCTAATTTAATAGTGCATAGCATAATTAAGCTCATAGCCCTTTTCTTTTGCTAATTTGAACGTCTTCTTTTGTTTTAAATATTTGTGTCAAACAAACAACTATTTCATTTTCCAGTAGACCAGTGTAATCTGTCATAATTTAGGCTATTTTGTATGTGCAGGCTGTCAGTGCGAAAAAGCAGAGGTCACGTGTCACTGCTCCACTGTTAAAACGCACTAATGTCTTCAGTTCTAGTGGATTACCGGCCCAAAAGGACTACGAGCTCTTATTCTGAGCGCGAGGAGGACGCCACGCACGCTCCCACGCGCGCGCACTACTGCACGGGCGCATTTGCATGTCGTATCCCACGGTGGAAATGACAATGGGGAGCAATTAATATGCGCATAAATTAAAAAGTGAGAGGGGAGCTGCGAAATTCCAGAAACGGGCTGCCGTCCAAAAAAAAAAGAAAAAAAAAATTGAGGAAGAGAGGAGAAAAGAGGCTCTGTTCACACGGGGCACGCGCACGTGCATGGGAGGGAGAGGAGGATGGAAAGAGAGATGGGATAAAAGAGTCTCAGGGGTGGATGGAGACAAAAAACGTTATATTACAAATGGTAAGCCTATGTAACGTTTTCAAAAATATGTATTAGTTAGACTAAAATGTAAACGTTAAATAAACTACATTTATTGTGATATACCCCATTTTGAAATACAATATTTCTTACAGGTTTATCAGAGGCATTTGTAGAGATGGTAGGGCCCCAGACACACATGGAACTTGCACCTTAGAAATTTTAATCATGAACCCATGCACACTGATGAATATAGAAAGAATGTTTTATCTTTAACATTCGGACATTTTAAATACAAATTCCTGTTGCCATAAAAATTAATTTGCAACAAAGAAAAAATATTCTATTTATTCCTGTACACACAATCTAATTTTTTTAAGAGGGGGGTTGTCGCATTTTGCAAAGAGATACAACCCTGTCATAATTTGGCCCCTTTACTGCCTGGGGCTCTTGGCTATTGCCTGGTTTTCCTGCCGCATTGAAACGCCCCCGGTGAAAGTGTTGCTCTCAATTTATCTAGATTTTGGACTAATGTGTCAATAAGAGAATACATACACACTGAATTTGATATCCGTCTTATTGAATAGTATATCACTGTAAAAGCAGACATGGCAAGATCTATGATGTATGTGGGGCCTGACAAAGGCTGGCAATCAGGACAAATTTAGATTGTTACAGGCCTCTATCTGGACCACAATGCCTTTTCACATTAGTCATGAGTTACCTTCACCAAGTTTAAACCAAATCAAGAAGGGAAATAGGCCCAAATTCTAAGACTCACATGGACTAGATTACAACTTAACCTAAGACTACACCAAGACTTTGGACTTCCACTGAAGACAAGTGTTCACAAGCCTTTTGCAAAACACACTCATATAGGTCTTTACTTGTGGGAATCTTTGTATATGCCATCCTTTAACACAACATTATCATATGGAGCTAATAAAATCTTGAAGGACTCGATGCACCTGACTTATAGAGATCACATGGTGGATCAGGCCCATTAAAACAGATTCAGGCTCGTCTTGTGCAGCTCGTCATGGTGTTTTGACATCATTAGCCGCCAGTGGGAAGATTACCCCAAGCCAAAGTAGATTAGTGCATCACGGTCCAGCAGAATCACACAGGGTCAATGACAGCCCCAAAAAGCCTCCACTGTATCAATGGAACAACATATAGACCGACAACATTTGAAGAAGAGAAGGCAGAGTCACACTACAAATTCAGCGGAGGCACAAACTAGAGAAGAAGGCCTTGGGTTAGTCTGTGTTGTAGGGTTAGTCTTCGATTGTCTATATAAGTTGACAATATACATTTGTGTTTTTAACTTAAATTTGAAAACAGTTGTAAACAATCTTTGGGTAAATGCTCAGCACAAAACAAACTCTTATAAAGTTTAGTTTAAAGTAAAATAAGTCAGTTTTATGTTACATTGAAAAAAACAACAACAAGTGATATAGACATAACACAAAGAGTTCTCATTTAAATACAATAAAAGCTAAGATAAAATAAATGTTTGGAAATTTGAATTTTGTGAAATCTGTGAACCCTACTTTAAATGCACTCCTACGGGGTTAGCAATTTTTACACAATGCTATAAATACCTCCCCTAGCTTTAATGCTAGCTTGTTTTGGTACCATGTCATTCTAGAAGGACTACTGTATTTGGAAATGCAGTGTCAAGGCACCTGCAGCAAACAATATTTGAGAAAATGTGAGGCATGAAGATGTGGCTCTAAAATCTTTTTTCTATAATATTTTCTCAAATTCTTAAAAAATACTGAAACTGCTAGGAACAAAACCGTATATAATAAAACTATTGTAATGGTATTGATCTGAAGTGAGGGGAAAACTCGTCTCTTCATGTCCTTTTGTTTACTGGATACACACCGCCCCAAACAGGACACACTGTTCTGTCAGTTTGCACTATTTCTTGATATATGTCTCCCTCTAGTGGTAAACTATGTTCTTTACAAAAAGAGAAGCCGCTACAGTGTCCTCATCAATTGTTTTGAGGAGGTTATCTTAAAATCAAACTCCTCCCTTTAGAGATATAAGCTCAGGTCTCTTACCATTTGATCTCAGAATTAATAAAGTCTCTTGGAATTAGAGCCAAAACGTTTTCACCTTTAAAAATGTGGTCAGATGCTTTTACTTTAACCTTTTCTTAAAGATGACCTGGATGAGAACCTTCACAGAAATATCACGTATTAGTTTATGGTATTGTTGTATGTGCCTATTATATTGGTGGGTGGAGTAAAACACATACATTTATAAATATTAAAATACACTCAAATAACAAATGAACAAATAACAATGTTCCTCCGGTATTCCTAGGAAACAAGTAAGTACTGAAATGACACATTCACAAGATTTCCAAATTCAATCTCCGAACCTTTACATGATCCAAAATTGCTATTAAAATTAATTGCATATAATTTACAGTAATTTACAGTAATCTGCAATTTATTTACTTGGGAAAAGCAAAAATAAATAAATAAATAAATAAATATAAATTTGTCGGATCCTTTTAAAAGGTGTTTTTTGTTTGTTGTTTTATTTTTGCTGTTTTCAATCTATATTTTAACATTATCTATTGTTTATTGTTTTAATGTCTATTTTTTCTATGAATGTTTTAATATTAAGCACTTTGTAACGCTCACTTTTTAAAAGCACCAATAACTAAACATGATTTTATTATTATTATTATTTAATCCATGATGAATATTAAACCTACAGTGTGAACTTGTGACCTTATATATTCACCTCCTCGTACAAAGACAAATACAGATTACCCTCGGAGTGTCTGTTGTTTTTTGTTGTGCTTCTCATTGTTCTGGAGCTGCCATCTTTTGGACTAGTGTTAATTTGTGTTTGATGCATCTCTGTCACATCTAAACGAGTGCTCCCTCGCTTCAAGCACTAACATCACGTGGGACAGTCCAGGCCCATCTGCAAACCCAGGTTCTTCGCGCTGGTTTGCTCTGTGACTGCTCTCCTGATTGCCACACTTTAACCCTAATTGAGGGGTACAGGCTGAAGAGGAGAGGGGGCGTTTGTTGGCCCCTGTTGCCGTGGAGACTGCGTGTTGCTAAGCAGCGAGCTCGATGCTGAGGAAGCGCAGAGCAATGGAGCAGAGGGTCATGGCGTAGAGAAGGATGAGCACCCACATGGGTCTGACGTGTAATAATTGGAATATGAGATGTCAGAGTAGATTGTGAAACACATAGATGGACAATTTCATGTAGAGTTATTGTTTTTTTTTTAAAGCACTCTCTTGTATCAGTTTTATTTCACTATGAAACAAAAAGGGCCCAGATTGACGCAGACACAATGTACGTAGGACTAAATCCCCCCCAAAAAAGCAAGCTTATCACCACAGCAAAATACTGAGACATAACGCCAAGCTGAAGTTTAGGACTTACCTTAAACTTCTGCCTTTGAGGCGAGACTGATCTTGATCTTGCAATTATCTCAGGTTTGTTAAATAACACACTGGATTGCTTCTTTTTTTGTTTTCATGTTTTTGTTTGTTTGCATAAACATGTATCCACTGCTGGTATAAACACTTTCTAAATATTTTCAGCAGATGTGTAGACCAACCAGCCAATATGCTTGCGCTACAGCTGGATTTTTGCAAGATTTGGGAGTTTACAGACTAACAAAAATCCATCTTGAACTGCTCCAAGCAAAGTATATACAGCCAAGCCATGCCCTAACCGGCTCTTTGTCTCCAAGTGTCAGTAGGCTACTGTGTGTGTGTTTTAGGTTTGAAGATGTGCTCTCCATTTAACCCTTATGAACCTGCTGCCATTTTACTAGTTCTGTAAAAATTGCAATGTACCATCCAGTTTTTAGGTTTAGAAATTCCCAAAAATACGTGAAGCCTGTCAGTTGACTTGTAACAATGTGAGATGAACTAATTTATGGACAATGGTTACTTTATTGCATATAGTGTATGATGAAGCACAGAAACTCATCATAAAGCCAATTCACCTTAATGCCAGTTCTTCTAATATATTTGTATATAGTCATTCATTACTACCTCAAGAGAAAGAATTTAGCTACTGAATATTATGCTGTTTATTCTTTTGATAATTCAAAAAACCAGAGGGTAAGGAAGTAAAACAATGACCGGATGAAAAAGGATTACATCTAACAGATAAGAAAAGCAAATAAAACAATGATGAGAAAAGAAGTACCAACAGGAGCTTTAAACCCACTGTTTACATCTCTTTGGGTGATTATACTGTCTCTACAAGAAGTATTTGAAAACACACACAACTGCTGCTAAGCCAAAATGTAAAAAGTGGGCTTGATAAAATTGCTTCTGACCGAGGTTTTGCACTTCATGCATTAAAAGGTCACTGTATTACAAAGACTTAGTGGGATGTTTGGGTCAGAAAACAGAGCGGCAGCCGCTTGCGTGGTTTCCAGTGAGCAGATGATCACTAATCTAGTGCCTCTCAAATGTAAGCTCACAGCCAGCGTTTGATACTATCCTAGAATTCTGTTTCCAGCTTAAATCATGCATCAGGCAAATAAATGCTTTTAAAGTGAGTAGATCTGCAGATTTGTCCAATATTATGTTTATGTTTCCAGCTGGTTTTGACCTATACTTTTACTTTTTTACTTATTCAACCTACTGTACAAAGCTTAACTTTTTCCAGCTTATGTGACTTTTGGTCTATGGAAAGCAAAAATATTTACAGATGCACTTCTTTAGAGACTTTAAGTAGTAGCTGGATTGGTCAGGTCACAGACTCACTGGAATCAATCCTGATTTATGGGATTTATCTCAACAATCTACATGTTCAGACCAACCAACCATTTACCGTTTACCACATTTACTAATGTAAAACAATATGGCCTTGCTCTGATCAAGTAAAATTTCCTCGTAATATGTGCTTATCCCTCCAGATATTGATTCAAATTTTTGTCTTGAAAACAGGGGCTGGCTGCTCAGAACATTAGCAGGAGGGAATGCTTTTGGAGCACAGACGAGCGGCGAGTTGGCTGTAGAGAGGGGGTTCTGTAGCCAATCTGCAGTAGGTCCACCTGTACCGCCAGTCCCGGAACATTCACCTGTCCCGATCTAATCCACAGCAGACCCGAATGCTCCTCAAAGTGAAGCCAAGCGGAGAGTAGCATAAGTGGCATAAGAGAGCTAGGTAATCTGTGGCCTTGAAGAGCACCGTGACTCAGGAGCAGCTGCTGCCCCTCAGTCCCACTGAAGTCACACACTCGGCTGTCCTACAGTTCGCCTCAGAGCAGAGGGGGGTTACAGCATCCTGCCTCATCTGAGCGGCCCCAGTCTCTGTGGTCCAGTCTTGCTGGTCTGATGAGATCTCAATTTTTAAAGGATTCTCCCAGTACGTCTCCGGTGGGTGCCGCTGTGGCAGACGGTGCTCTTCACGTCCACAATTTATAGCTCTCGGGTCGGTGTAGCCACGAGGCTAACTGGTAGCTATATATCCCAATATAAAATATCTATATAAATATAAAGGGGTCATTTTTTCAGATTTGTAATCGGCTGGTTTACGATTTTGATTTTCTCACTTTATCAAAATAAAAGTTTGCTGGCCGTTACGTAGACTTCATGGACCATTAACAGAATTCAACAAGTCTGTGTTCGCTGCAGACTCCTTCCTCAAGAAGAGTTCAATTATTCTGTTGCACAGTTCGGTTTTTCATTGCCACAGAGGCTAATGCTGAAAGTGCAGTTGGTCTTGTTGTATTTCTGGCATAAGTTCTCATTCGCTTTAAATAATTTTAGCTTGAGTCTGTTGCTATCCGATCAAAAAACATTAATTGCTGATGTTAGTGTACGCCTGCTAGCTGGCCCCAAGGCTGAAGTATTGGCTTATTTTGCCCAATCCAAGTGTTTGTTGAACAATACAACATTGTTATAGTTAACAGTCACATCTTTTGGAGAAAAACTAAAACAATTTTATAGTTTTTTTCTTACAGGACAATTTTTTTTAACAACAAATGTACATTGTTTTGCGTAACCTACCATTAACCATTTTATGTTTAAGATTTGTTACAACTATAAGTTCTTCTAACACATCACTTTGGAATACTCCACTTAGAAACATTGTATTTCTATTATTTAAATGATCAAACTTATATTATCAACAATAAATCTTTTTTTTTTTTTTTTTGCTAAATTAGCACTTACATTAGAAAAATATTTATTAAAGACATTAACAATTTTATTTTTATTTTCAATTATTGTATTTGAATTTTTTATGTTTATAGGAAAGTCCCTTTCTTTTTTATTATTTAATTTATTAATCCCCAGTCCCCTTAATATAATTTTTATTTTTATGCAACAACTGATCATAATAGTCTTTTTTATGCTTTCTTATTACAATTATGTAAATTGACCCCATCAAGAGTAGATGATGTACGCTGCAGATGCTAATGGGGATCTTAATAAACATACACATATCTGTTAATCTACTTTTATTATCTTTATAGGATAGAATAGAATCTTTATTGTCATTGTAGACACATAAAACGATATTAGAGTGCTGCTCTAAAAAACACACACTAGTTTACAGCCATTCAAAAACATTACACCATTCAGGTTAAAAAGTACTATACCAATTAAGAATCCATACACAAATTTAAAACTTTACGTATAAATATACACAAGTACAATGCTACAACAACTAAACTCTTTTCTCCTTTTCCTTTGTTTGTGGCTTTAAGAAGTCAATATATAACTTATTTTTATTTTTACAAGCCTTTTCCAGACCTATTGTCACCAATGGTTTTAACCTTTTTTATTTGGCTTGTATTGTTTTAAAGAACAATGAATGTCATATAGTTTCTGTAAAACTTCCAAAAATTGATAACATTCATTAATGTGCTCAACATATTATTCTTGCCAGTTATCATCGAAGAGATCCTCCTTGAGACTCAATAGCAGCAGGTGATTGTTTTCTGTTATAACTGTAACTATAACAGTTTGTTGTTTTGCTGGTCATACAAATGAAATCCTATTATTAACTTCATCTAAGCAGGAGGCTCGGCTCCAATACATGCAACTAATTATAGTTATATTTTTTAGATCTTTTACGTTCAATTTTAATAGTTAAGCATTCCATCAAATTTCCAATAGAAAATGTCATATTTGCAATTGGAATTACCTTACATTTTATACCTGTTCTCACAAACAGCCTCCTCTTTTGTTAAAATATGTTAGCCATTTAATTGGTCCAAACGTTCTTGTCCCTCCGTTATCCAAGTCTCTGAGAACGCAATAACACTAAAGGTGCCTTTAATGCAAGAATGCAAGTAGTCTCTTATCCTGGAGAAATGACTGTAGAGGCTTCGGCTGTTAAAATGAATGAGTGAGGACACCTTTTCCACTTTGAAGTCCTCTTCAGAATAATACTCACAGCTCAACTCAGTATCGCAACAGACATTAGTCTCTGGATCATGTCATTTCCTATCTCACATAGTTTGTGTTCTTCATTACCAAAAGTTTTAAAGGTAATGTTTTTGACTTCAAAACAGAAATAAATTGTATTTCTCCAGCTCAGAACTTTAGCCTGTTCTGGTGATCGCTTGAGCTTTCTCATTATTGTGCAATTTCTTGTCCATGTGTGTCCTGTATTTTTTTCTCCTTTTTTCCAAATTCTTGCTTGTTGAGCAATTTCAGCGTTTCTTTTTGTAAGATGTTTGTTTACAAATACTCCCGTGCCCTTAAACTTTTTTGCAACCTTTAATAACTAAATTAGATTTTTTTCTTTGGCCTGTTATAGAGGAATTGTGTGACAAGCAGCTATAGTTCTGTCTGAATGTCTTTGTTAAAAAAAATGGAATAACTTGTTCACCTGATGATGCGTCCTCCCCTTGATGGTCTTTCAGACTTCTGTCTTCTGCCCAAGATGCACAAAAGTAACATAACTATTCCAGTACCTTTAAGTCTCATTACAATATCTATCTGAAGAGGTTAACTAAGCTGTTTGAAACCATTTTTCTTATGATATTTGATGGATTGTAAAAGCACAGACAGTTCAACCAGCAGCCATGTTCAATACCGCTCCTGCTCTTACATCAAAAGTCACAATAATATTCATATAAGGAACTGTCTAATTTCATTAAACTCTAAATGGCCTCTAATCGTCAATACAAAAAAGAAATGTGCTGTATTGATGTAATAATCTGTGCCATTGTTTTCAGTTGCAACGATTTAGACACTGGTCCACCGGCCAATCCTCAAAGACCGAATGAGTGATTGTGTTTCTGCAATAGCACTGAACTTGAGTCTCTGAGTGGATGAGTATGAAAATGAATACCTCAGACCACCGGAACTGCGCTGAAAGCTTAGAAATTGCGGTACTTACTACAAAGGCATAAATGAACATGTTGAAGTGGAGTCCTCCGATGTACAAAGAGCTAAGTACATTTATTACAGAAAGATAAAATGTACTGTACTGTAAGTAGAATTACTTTATAATAACCTTGCTAAGTCTTTTCCTCGTCTGTGATCCACCTAAAGGACTTAGATAGTGTCCTTCTCGTTTCAGTGTGTAAGTTGAAATGCCTCATCCAATCTGTTCAGTACTCAGAGGATGTTCAAGGTTAATACTTTTATATTCTGGTTCCAAAACAGAAAACCTCTTGTTCATACAGTTACATTTATATATGAGCTTTAAACCTGCTGTGCATTTGTTTAATAGTTGGATAAAGACACTGTATTAAGTAAAGCATAATGTTTTCTCTTATCTATTGTTTGATAGTTTTTAGAACCCAGATGCTAAGCTTGCTCTAGGACTTAAGCAGTGTTGGGCATGTTAGTTAAAAAAATAATTAGTTTGGGTGAGTTGGTAGAACACTTGAAAATACACAAGAACACCTGGTTCAAATCCCACACCAGTCATTTGCTCAACGTCATCTCCCTGTCTCTCGCCCTGTTAACCTAGGATCAATTTATTAATGAAGGCAAAAGGTCCTAAAAGACCATGGTTAAGTAATTAGTTATAGTTTCTAGTTACTGCTCACAAATAGTGAGTTACATCATTATAAAAGTAACTAATTACCAGGGAAGTAACTATTAAAAAAATGTATATGTCAAATAACTGACAATCCCAATATTAAGTTAAATTAATAAAATAAACACTAAATAGAATCAGCTATTATTATTATAAAACATTGTACACTAATCTACACTACTCTAATGTGGTGGGACAATATGAGAGACAAATGTTGTCCTATTTTGACTTAATAATTTATAGATGTACACATACTTTGCTTAAATTATTCAAGACATCTTTTGTATTTTGTAATTTACTTAAGTATTCAAAAGTAAAAATAAATAAATTGCTTGATATGTTGCCTTAATTTTGCAAATTCTGCCTTTGTGTTTCTACAGTTATTCAAATGAATGCTTTTTTTCCTACAGTCACTCACTTTGGTATTGGCGCACCTCTCTCTCCGTCCTGTCCTGTGCGCCTGTATATAAGCCCCTCCCCTCTGCTTAATGGTATGATCCAGGTCTGTCCTCACATGATTGGTTACACAGCAGCATGTGACATTTAGTCGGCTCACTGCAGGAAGCACCTCTAGCGCCGAGATCCTCATGACATTCTGCCTTGTGCTATTTAAAAAAAAAGAAATACAGTAAAAGGGCTTGTGAACAGGAGCCGGGTCCCATCACTTACTTAAAAGTGCTATTTGAACCATTTGCAACTCACCCATCACTATTGCAGGTCCTATGGCTGAAAGAGAGCCTACTCAGGTGAAAACCACCTCAGTGAGCTCAATGATAGTAACGCCACCATTTATTGTCATTAACGAAAACGGCGTTGTAACGGGGAAAACAATAATTACTTTGATTACTCGTTACTGAAAAAGGTAATGCCAATAGTAATTTTGTTTATTTATAACGCCGTTTGACCCATCATTGGCTTTGACATTCAACATTCACATCTTTAGTCACATTCGTTGAGAGAAAAACTGTTCATGCAAAACTGCAAAATATCTCTGTTTTGGCACATTACAAAAAGTCAGTTAAAGCTCCAGCACAGTTCAGTTACTTTGTATTCCCTTATTTCTACATCTGCCCCGTAAACCTAACACTGTGAGAAAAGCACCTGCTGTTTAAGATTTAGGGCAAAGATTTAGTATTAATTGGTGAGATCATTGATTGAATGAACATGTGGGCTTTTGTGCGGGCGACTGGCCCAAAGACTGCACTTCCTCGGCTCAGGCTGTTCGGTGTGAGCAGGGCAGTCATGTATGTCTTTTACTCTGCAGTTCTAGAAAGCATCATCAGATACAGAATGACGGCATGGTTTGGTGGTATCTCAGTCCAACAAAAATCCAAACTTCAAAACATCATAAAAACTGCGATGAAAGTGTTAGGACAAAAAGTCGTGCCTTCTCTGCAGACTGGCTCACAGGATTCTTAATGATCCCTCTCACATTTTATTTACCGAGTATGAGCTTCGTACCTCAGGCAGAAGGTACAGAGTTTACTGAAGCTCTCTTTTAGTCCTACATCCATTACTCTTCTTAATAAAGAGGCTCGCTGATTTACTTGATTTTATATTCCTGCACTTTTTGATCTGTTTTTAGTGTTGGTCTTTTATTATTACTTATTTATTCATTTTTATCATATGTTTTTACTGTAGATTAGTTTAGCCGATTCCAGGTTTTATTTTTTAGGTTTAATTTTTAGAATATACTTGCTTAGAGCCAGTTGCAATTATTAATTTGACATGCGGTATTTGCACAGATTATGGTTACAGTACTGTTGCTGTAGGTATGTTGTGTTGTACATTTACGTATATGTACTTTTTGTTATGTGTCTGTGTACTGTTGTTTTTACTGCTGCAGCGGCACTGCGCCTATGAAAAGTTTCCCTTTGGGGACAATAAAGTTTATTTGATTTGATTGATTGATCACCGTTAGACCTGTTCATAAACAACAGAATGATAGAAAGTTATCAATTTGTTCTGTTTGTTGTCACTGGTAAGATCAGTTTGACTGTGTTCTGGATGTTCATGTATGAAGTATACACAAAATGCTATAACTAATACTAAAAAATGTTATGTTTTTCTTTATATTTTGAAATTAACTATACTTAGCTATACTATAGCTTACTTT
Organism: Neodontobutis hainanensis; assembly: GCA_024349245.1. Lineage (NCBI taxonomy): Eukaryota > Metazoa > Chordata > Actinopteri > Gobiiformes > Odontobutidae > Neodontobutis > Neodontobutis hainanensis. The sequence goes on from JALDNG010000187.1 coordinate 2,767,468, forward strand.
TGCAAAATGATACATTCATATAGAAAAGGTTTATGGATAAGACTGCATTATTATGCTTAAATTATTCACATAACGTATGCTCAGAGACTTGAGACTTGACTTGGACTTGTGGCCAAGGACTTTAGATTTGACTTAAACTTAGAAAATACATGTGTACATCTCTGCTGTCAAACTGTCGGACTTCATTGAGCAGTCTAATTCCATAGATACTGAGCTTTATGAAACCAATATCCCCGACTCTCATCATGCACCAGGGCAAATGTTTATTGAAAGAGTCGAAATGATCACATAAACCTACAGCACACCAGCATTAACTGTTAGCCTCTACTTTGTAGCTAACATATTATTAATTCATTTATTTGATTGGGACAGTGCATGTTGACGAACATACACGAGACACAGCCACATGAGTGTAAACATGCCAGAGTGTAACAATAGGGTCATTTCCATCCGTTGTGCCAACATTCTCACACCTTCATACATCAGTGCACTGCTCCACTTAAGCCGCTAGAGGTTGTATATCTATGAATGTAAAATAAGGAGATAGAAACACATGGGATTGGATACTGTACAAGGTAGAAGTAGAAGGTCACTAATGTGGATTTACGGAAGATTTCAATTGCTCAGTTTTAATTGGTTTGTCTCAATGCTATCTTTTAGCAACGCGGTAAAGTTACAGTTAGTGGACACATTACTACAAATCTACTGAAATCTGTGACAGAGCACTGTGGGCTCAGTGCTTTTGTAAATACCTTTTTTTAATACTAAAGTTACAAACACACCTTAAACTTGCTAATTAGCATTCAGACTGAACTGTATTAGACAAGAATGGGACAGCATTTCTATTCCTGAACTTGAGCAGCTTGTCTCCTCAGTCCCAGACGTTTGAAGACTGTTATAAAAAGAAGAGGGGATGCCACACAGAGGTAAACATGGCCTTGTTACAACTTTTTTGAGATGTGTTGAAATTTAAAATCAACTTATTTTTCCCTTAAAATTATAAATTTTCTCAGTTTAAACATTTGATATGTTATCAATGTTGTATTCTGAATTAAATATATAAATTAGAAACTTTCACATCATTGCATGTGTTCTGTTTTTATTCACAATTTGTAACGTGTCCCAACTTTTTGGGAATTAAGTTTGTATTTACACCTAATTATAAATATATTTTTTATAATTGTTTTCTCCTTAAGCAGCACACAACCTCAGTTTTAAGCTTGGCTGTTTGTAGTTGCTTTAAAAAAGGCCCAGCTCTCTGTATTCCCCATCAGCCATTCAATCAATGTGCATTTCCATTTGATTGTGTAAAGACATGTAATTTTGTGTTCTCCAGCCATCGTGACCCTGTGCCCTCCTGAACACATTAGCTGCGTACTAAATCTTTGAGAGCGCTGTGAGCTGAATATTCTGGCCTGAAACGAAGTGCTGAGGGTTATTGAGTTCTTGTTTATATCTGCGAGCTGTACCAGTTATAACTTGCCTGGCTTATTGTTCATCTCTGCAAACAAGAGCTCGAGCAATAAAGCAGGCGCTCATCCCATATTCAGGCGGCAGAGAGACGGAGATTTTGTGGATATAACACCAATGAAAGCTCATTTGTGGAGAATAACAAGCTTATTGAACACTTCTCAATGGACTTCATTCAAACGGCTTCATTCTTTAAAATAACAGAACTTTGAGAACAGTGGTTACCATGGCGCCTGATCAGTGGCGGGTTTAGCAAATTCGGGGCCCTAGGCAAACCTTTGAGAAGGGGCCCTTCCTCGTGTCGGCCTTAATGTAACGGTAGGCCTTGAGGTAGAGAGATTCTGTAGCCCCTCCATAATTACTAAGCATTACTCCAAACCTAAGCCAGCCAAATAAAATAGTAATATGTTTATTTTATTTTATTATAAATAGTATTAATTTGGTTACAGATCACCAAATGAAAGTTGTTTAATAAAGGTTTCCAGACATTGTCAGACAGAAGGTCTGAGGTTTTGTGAAGTGGCGGGGGTTGGGGGTCCTCCACCGGAAATGATTAATAAAGTAGAAGCAATTCCCTGTATTCTGGTGCAGTTTAAATTAGTTCGTGAAGATTTTAGCTTCTATATGGTAAGTGAGTTTATAAATACAAAACCATGGAATATCACCAGTGCTTTAATAACTGCGTCTGAATCACAAATAAGTGGTGTTTATAATGATGAAGCTTGGATTTGCAAAGTTATAGTTCATGACAACCCTCTTGATTTCTGTTCTTAAATGAATCTTAAATTAACCTTTTAAAATGACAACACAGTGTCTAATGAATGAATTGTTATTTAAAGGAGTCTTCTCAAAGTTTGTCCTGCTTTCATTAACAGAACCCAACAAAGCCCATATTACGGAGGCCTACTCAAGTCCTGATTTAATAGAATTTACATCAGGAAAGTTAAATTTAAACTAAAGTAGGCCTACAGTCTGGTCTAATTGACAGTTTAAGCTGCTGTGTATCAGCTGCTGTTGAGAGAAAGTTGTATTTTGTGAAATCAAATAAAGTTGTGCAGCTCTAATGCTGTGTCCTTTTCTGCCGCCGCCAAAATAAAGTGGTTTCAACTGCAGTCAGAACAGTACAGTAAAAACATTGGTTACTGTAACTTGTTTACAGTATCTAGATTTGTTTTTGTTTTTTATGCCATAAAAAGTTATTTACAATTTCATTTGGATTGCCCTTTTTTGCCACTTTTTAAAAATGTATTCTAATTATTTGTCAGCCTTTTCTGCGCTTGTTGTGTTCCAGGACACACAAAAACAGCATTGTGTTCTGGACCATGATCTCACTGTGAACACCAGGAAACACACATCTAGTGGTTTGCATCTAACCTAATTCTGGTTGTACGACAACTTTTGAGTCGGGCCAAATATCAGCTTTGGTGTAGGTCTTTGTGCTGAGCCCATTTCCACAAAAAATTCAGTAGAAACACATTTGTGGTAATGTGTCCCAACTTATACCCATCTGTCTGTGCCCCATTTGAGCAGACGGAACTACAGATCTAAAAGATGCTAGCTTTCATCTAGTGACAGTGGGCTGTATTACAAATACAGTATATTAACAAAGATTAATCCCAATATAGTAGGTGTGATGAACTGTGCCTTGCATGGATTCCAGGTGAGAGCAGACAGCAGCAGCGGGAGGCGAAGAAAGACATCTGCAGTAAAGACGGACAGTTTGTGGCTCAGATCAAGTCTGAAATGCAGTTCTCACGTGTGTATTTCAACTAAATCTCTTTAACTGATATTAAAAAGGCTTTGCAATGTGTGAAACTTTTGCAGTCTCATTGAAATTGTGGTGATTTCCCTGGGCACATGAGATTCAGTGCTAAAAGCAGAGGTCTGTGAATTTATGCCTAAGCTTACACATTTACTATCCCATAAAGTTATTGTGTAATGTGCAAAACATCTTAAATTACTCTATATTTGACAACAACACAAACATTTCTAGCATTAAAACGTATTAGTTTGTCTGTATTTAACATCAGCTCAAATCGTGGTCACAAATCACAAATCACACATCATGGTTTGCGACAAACCTCCCTTCAAATCTAACTGGCACAAACTTGTCCTGCAACATTTCCTATTGCAGTACTTGACCTGTCTGCTGCATTCCAAAACGGGACAATTCATGGAGGTATGGGTTTGATCTAATTTCTCTAATTATGCCTCCTCGATGCCTCGACTCCTCAATTGCACAGGAGGATATTCTCCTGAGCCATCTTCAGTGGTGTCCCAAAGCTCTTGCCGTTCCAAGGAGCGAGGAGGGGAGCCCGGACAAGGCTTCTGAGAGGAGGCATAAGCGAGAATACACCTATGCAGAAGTCAAACTCATGGTGGAGATGAAAACCCTGCCCACTCCACGCGCTATTGGACGAGACGCTCACATGGTACGTTTATAAAGAACTTCAGCAGAGACAGAGAAGTGCCTCTTAGATTCAATGGTTCATCTCTGAATATTAAAATAGGTCCTGATGTTTGTATACCTTATATTTGTATAAATATATAGATATTTTATATAAAGAGAACGAGAAATATATACATATATATATAGATAGATATATAAACTAATCTAAACTCCACCTTTCCTCTCGGCCTTATTTGTATCTGGGTTTTATATGGGTTTAAAAGGTGACTCTGGAGTGTGGTAGCTACAAGGTACAGTCCTGGACAGAGCTAATGGTTAGTCTGATTGCAGTAGGTCTTTAATATATATGTTTGAACAGTGCCTGATAAAGGTATGCGATGTTGCTTTTATTAATCTCACAACCTATAGTTCAATAACTGAAAATAAAATGCTTAATAAACAATGACTTGAGACCTGCGTTGATGCTGTTCATGTCTCACTCAATTTTTCTTGCCAATATGATCGATAGAACCCACTAAATCATGTAAACTGCAGTGCTCTTTTTTGACCTGATTGAACCAATTTCTCTGGTGGTGTGATACATTGCACCTACGAAGATGTAAAAGATGTATTATCAACATTAGAGCCCTACCCACCACGTCTACAAAGGAGTTGTCCAATAGGTCTGCCAAGTTTGAGTTTTAAACACATAGAAAATGGCATTCAACTGGAACTGTAATGTGATGAAAGTATTGTTTAAGTAGAAGCAAAAGTCATCTGATACTACTCATTTACCTGAGTATAAGCAAACAAGTATTTGATGGAAAGAGTAATGAAGTATGTAACTTTATTTATTGCACAAAACTAATGAAAGAATTTCATTATATTATTTACTGCCCATACTAAAAAAGTGGCCCTAACATAAATAGTTAACCACAAATATGCTCAATGAAAAGCATGTTTTAGTAAGTTCAACATATTAAATGACTAACTAAAGTAAATATAATGGGGAAGGTGAAATAGATTCACATTTACAATTACTACATTTGTGTTAAAAAAAAACATAACATCGATGTGTAAATTGCATTTATATACTACATTTTGCCTGGGAAATTGCAGCTTATTCAAACAAGCTTTTTGTTTACACAGCTAAATGAAAATTGTATCAACAGGGGGCGCCAAATTGTGGCCATTGATTCCTCTACACTGTCAAACAGCCATTGTTTTCTTGCAAATGAGCTTTTAACTAATCACTAAATTCCCTTTTGACACAGCAACTGTTTAAAATACAGGCCACTTGCACTGTTTAGCACAGTGGGATCAGCAGCTCCGAGCGTCGGGCCTCTGCTTCCTGTTTGTCTAACTCTAATGCTTGTTTGTTGTCATTTTTCCCGTGGCATCCCTCTGACCCCGGGCCGAGTGGCTGACTGTTGGACTACCCAGCTGCATGAGCGGGACCACATGAGAGAAAGGCAGTGGGACGTCTATCTGACTGCGACAATTCTACCCACAAAAAACCCCATCCCGTAAGCCTCTTATGTAAAGCGTAAAACACTGTGTAATCTCTCTCTATGTCGCTCCCTCTGTCAGCCCATGAGTCTGAGCCAGTGTCAGTACCACTCCTTCTAGTTAATGTGTCTTTATTTCTCCTGGTTACAACAATTCAGACATTTATAACTACTCTTTCGGTGCATATATGTTGTATTTAGTTAATACACAATGCCTGTGAACAATGCCAACGTATAGCCTATTACAAAAAACTATTAATTTATGGTTTACCGGTTGTTGTTGCATCATTCAGTTTCTTTGAGAATTTGCACAACTCTAGGAATTAACTATAGGCTCTTTTGTGTGGACATCAGGCAAAGTAACACTCAATTTCTTTCCATTTTAGACATTTTGCTGTTTCTGAAGGCTTGCCAAAGTGTTTGCTGAGATTAGTATAGGGAATATGAACACTGTTGTCACTTCAGACATTGCAAATATAGTCCTGAGTGTATTGGCATAATCTAGTTGCACAAGTATTTTTTATTCTATGAAGTAACTAGATACATGTGCAATAATTCAGATTTTGTATTGGTGAGTAATTAGGCTAAGTATATGCTCCCATTTTGTTATGGTCACACATTCACATCTGTTGACCTCAAATGACACATAATAATCCAACATCCATTTTGGGTAAGGAAATAACTGAACTGAAAAAATCTAGTAAAAATGTGCTGGAATGACAAAAGGACATTAAATAAATATGACAAAGCCAAGTCATGTCAAAAAGTATAAGGGTGTAAGGTCCATGTCAAACCATGAGTAGTAATAACAATGTACACTGTCTTATTTTTTGGGGGTAAAAATTGTGTTGTCTGGAGAGACATTACATTTGTAGATGTTAAACAAGAGACTGAGGGTTCTTTAGGATACAACGCACAGTAGTACAGGGTTGGGGTAGCACAGGGGAAAGTTGTCATATCAAAACCCAACCTAACAGAGGCAATGGTAGGTACTTTTAGTAAAAGTCTTGGAAAGGTCCATGGTGAGAATTTAACTCATATAGTGTGAAACCTTTCCATTTTAGTATTTAAATGTTTGTACCGATGCATGATATACAGATTAATAGACAATATAAAGCTGAGACTTTCATTTGGTTCACAGTTTTAACACTATTATGCATTTATCTCAAGATACATACAAGAATGTGAAAAAAATGTGACAACTTGCCTTATTTATCTAAAACCCAAGTAAGCACGTGCATTCAGCTGACATATTTTTTTTAAATGTTGTAGTGGGAAAAACTGAAGTCTAGAAAAACTCCACAAATGCAAATTGTATTTATCATCATAATTGACATATCAGAGGCGCACTTTCCATTGGCTGTCAATGAGGAAATGCCACCCAGTCACTCACTGTAAACACTGTGTTCCTCCGCCGTCGTCCGGTAAAGTAGACCGACACGCTCGAAACAAACACACGCTCGTTTAAATGAATATGTAGCCTACGTCGCATGGGGACAAACAAGTGTAAAATGGTGAATATATATGTGACATATCCTTCACTCTAGCGACATAAGGGCAAATCCAATTTCATAACAAAACGTCTACAGTACGCCTGACACTGTAAAACTTTATTTCTCTGATTTATCAGATTCCTGCTACGTAGTGGACTATTACGGAATATGATATGAATTACGGAATTTATACACTAAATTGTATTTAGATTAGGATAAATTACTGACTGTAAGTAGCACACACACAGTGTTAAAGTAGTTACATTTTGTTGCAGCTTATTAAAAACAAAATATCAAGCTTTTATTTTAGCCTGTTAAAAATACAGTCTTAGTGGAGCCCAACAAACAGGCGGAAGGATATCCAGTCTTAACACATGAGGTCGCCCTCAGCCCTTCCTACTTCACAGCACACCTTCCGCACACTCCGCGCTAACGACGTGATTGGTTAAAGAGATATAGACTGCGCGCTGATTGGTCGAGTGGCTGTCAGTCTCAAAGCAGTGCCACTCATGCTCAGGATAGATTAGACACCATTTGCCATAACTAAATACTTACCCTTGTACATGAAGTAGGGAGATTTTTTAATTGGTTACCCACCGCAGTCGTCTCAGAGCTACAGTACGTCTTCGTTTTAACACAACGTGCAGTCTAAATCCAACTAAGAGCTTTCGAGCGTCCCGTGTCATTAAACAGATGTGGATACACTGCTCGGGTAAGTCACTCTTCTCCAGCTTGTGTTACATTTACCACCTTTTTATGCCTCTTTGCCGTGTTTGGGGAGCTTTGACAACTGTGTTCAGGCTCCGTGGTGGTCGCAGTGTTGAATATTTACACGGTTTAATCCGGAGTTGGAAGCGAGTGGTGGTTGTGACAACTCCGGTGTGACGGATCAACTGGCGAAGCCGGTTATCTGGCGACGTGCAGATGTTTTTTGTGGGCGTTCTTCTCTAGGACCCCACTTTTACAAACCAGGAAATATAGGTATTATTTCGTCTTAAATTACATCGATGTGATTCTTTTTACAGCGTACATGTCTATAATGATGTATCTTTTGGTGTCGATTAGAAAGAACGAACGTAGACGCTTTGATTCAAGAGCGGTTTGTGGATTATAACTCGATGTAAACAGGACAGTGCAGTCACCAGTTGATCCAGACGATCTCCGTTTAACCTGCGTAAAATGAGAAACAGCCTTTAAATCAAGAAATACTACAGACGGAATACTGACGTGGACATGGTGCTCGTGCTGTGCAACTTCTTTTAAAACTTGTAACTGAGTTACCTGCAGTCATCGCAATATAATCTGGTTCAGTTCAATGAGAATAAAGTTGAGGCTACTCTTACTGTTATAATGTGAGCTCTTGTCTCTGGTCAGCGCTGGAGTCATACTGGCAACTAAGCTGTCTTTAAAAAGTTATTTGTCCCTTGTCTTTATGACTATGCTTTATGTTGTATGTTTGTGTATAATCTGTCTCATGTACTGGTGAGCTGAAGAAAAATTTCCACTTTGGTAAACAAGAAAGTAATGTTCTAATCTATTTTGTTAGACACACTATAATTAAACACAAACTAATATAAATAAATGCCCTTAGTGAATAAATATACAGCTTATAATTGTAGCTTCTGTCTCCCTCTGAAATAATAAAACAGGTTTCTTCTTCACAGGTTTGAAACCTTTCAATGTTTGCTTCTGTTATGTTTCTCCTTTTGACCTTTGACATGAGAGCCTTTGTATGTTCACTTGTAAGGTCTGTGTTGCATTAAATAACTTCCACAGGTCACAGGTCTAGACATCATGAGTTTACATTTGTTCTTTACCATCAAACTTAAGAAAAATATATTTATCCATTAGTTTATTTCAAAAAGGAAACTCCACGACATTAAACTGGTTCTGACTCTTCACAGAACATTTATCTTTAATAGAGACTCTTCAAAGGCTGAAGACAGAAATGACCATAAAACCAATATTTATGAAAATGTCAATATGAAGCATATAAAACATTTCAAAAGATTTATTGAAGAGAAATGACAACAGAAACCCTCTGTGTTACATGTGTTTATTTGGTTTAAAAGTGCAGACAGAACACTGTCAGGACAGTAGATATTTAAAAAGCCAGAAGAAGTCCTGCTGTAGCAGAAAGTGACTCACACTTTAAACCACTTGGGTCTTGTGGAAGAGAGCAGTCATTTGACATATATGATACTTTGCCGAGACAAAGCACAGTGACAAACTAAAGAAAGACGGTTTCTATTTACGTAGAAAATGCGCTCAGAATGCCGCTTTTTCTAAACACGTTTACTCGAAACCCTTAAAAGCCTAACGAGCAAGAACATGTAAACATTACTACTTGAAATGCTCTGTTTTTACTGTTAACCATCACCAAGCTCACACCAAAGTCTAAAACAAGTTGTTGAAATGTCACAGGTTAACTTGGGACTTAGCCACAAGACAACCTGACCTCAGGTCTCTGCTCTGTCCAACGACCGAGCAGCCAGGTTAATAAACCTTTACCTTTGTGCCAAAAAGTAGATTGTTTGATTACAAATCAGATTAACAGCAAACTTTAGCGATAAGCAGTTTCTCATAATCAACCATGTTACAGCTACAGTTGTTTTGAACAGGCGTCGATACAGACACCTTTCCCAAGTTCACCTGAGCCAGTTGAATTCACACAAAATATTAAACTAGACAGTTGTCTAAAGCCTTGTTTGCTGTATTTTTTCTTTTCTTTTTACTGAACATAGTTTTGTCACTGTTGTTCATAAACAAACATAAAGAAGTGAGAAATGAAGGAGAAGCCAATTTCATTCAGTTTTGTATAATTTAATCTTTCCCTGTTAACCAAAACCCTCTCTGTTTGCCCCAGGAGTGAAGGGGGTGAGTGGAAGCACAATGTAAGTGCTTTGGGGGTCTGAGAAGGGTGCAAAAAAAGCACTATATAAATGCACACCATTTACCTCTTTTTCCTTTTCCAGATGTACTTAATATTTCATACATTTAGAAATGTATTTTAGATCATATATTTTTATGATTGTCTATTGTTTTGCAAATAAATGCTAAGAGTGCTTTACTGATGTGTCACATGACCTTAACCCAGCTTTTATTCTAAACATTCTACAGAACAGTTTTTATGAGTCATGGCTTAAGACTTAATAGTGTTTAATTGTGCTTTTTTTGACAGCAGCTGAAAGAAGATCATTGTTAAATAACATGTAGATTTAAAAAATTACATTGGGTTTGACATTTTACTTTTTATTTTACTTCAGACAAGAAATCACCAAAATATGTAAAAAAAAAAAAAAAAAAAAAAGTACAAAAAGACATGAACACATCTGAAAGTATGAATGAATGCTATCAAGATACAGTATTGGTTTACATGTTGCAATTGTGTCTACATTTGATTTATGCCCTGTGTGAATGTTAAGCACTGTCATATTTGTCAAAGGTAGTTCAGAGAGAGAGGTTCTTGTGACTGGAAGGTAGTTGAAGGAAACCTTAGACTGTTCATATATCTGGAAATGTTTAATTCATTGTAATTGACTGAATAAAAGACTTGTTAGTTACAGGATATATTGTACATTAAATTTAATTACACAGTCTAGTCTAAACCACTCTGACAATTGTTTTTCATCACCCTGTAACGTTCAGCTATTTCAGTTCAGAGGAAAACAAACGTAACCTTGTAACTGTTAAGGCTGTGGCTAAGCTATTCTGCCACAAACAGCGAAACTAAAGACGAAATTGCGTGTTTAATGGCAATTATTACTTACATACATTACACCACATGCAACCGTTCAGATTAAGTAATTTTAGTAAAACTTCACAATAGCAAAGTCAAGTCAAAAGCAGCTGTCGATGCATCACAAGTTAACCTGAGAGTTCACCTGAGAGTTCACCTAACGCTATCTGCTACAGACGACTCTGTCTAATTTCAAACTTACTTTACTGGAGTCTACGCTTTCCACAAATACTTTACCTTTGATCAGTTATATTGTTCGTAAAATCCACGTCCTTGGGACATTTTTTTTACCATTATCACGAACATTACTCATGGGACTTAGTGAGTATGTTTTTGAACAGGCATCTCTCTAGACACCTACACTGTGTTTTGTTGTTGTGGCAGCTGCACACTGCCGCCAGATAACCTGACTCCAGTTGATCCGTCACACCGGGAAGGGAAGGATGTGCTCGCTCGCTGTAAAAAGCACCCCAGTCTCCTTCTGTTTTTGTGTCGGGGCTTCTTCTCTAGTTTGCCAAGTTACGCCGCTGCTGCTTCTCCCGCTTTATTCTTGCCTCCTGTAAATAAGCTGGCAGCCAGGTTGTGCGTAACACGAATAACAGTCCATTAGGAAGTGTCCAAAACGTCTTACGACAAGTGTCATCCAGTTTTTGACGCGATTTCTCTTCATTTCGGCTAAAGGACTGCAACTGAGAGAAATGCACGTTTAGGTTATTGGTAACTTTTATCGCGCTATCAATTCCATTCAACTGACAGCTTCGCAATGCAACCAGAGTGGGCAGCACTGCAAATGTTCATTAGTCAAAGGTTTTTAATGTTGCAAATACATATACGTTTCTTTGCTTTATAACCGAAAGTTCTGTCGCATTTTGTAAATGAGCTTTTATTGGCTACTTTTGGTTAGCTAATTTATTGTACAGTAACCTAGATGTTAATTTATGGTACAGAAGCTTACTGGGGAGGACCACGTTCTGGGGTTAAATAAGAGGAATAAATATAAAAAATACCTCTGTTACAAACACTTTTATTAATAGTAGTTTTATACTTTTTCTTTCTTATTGTTTTTTTTTTGGCCTAAACATTAGCAGTGGCCTACTATTTGCCATTGGTCAAATTGTATTTCTCTTCCAAAACCATATAAGTTACTTTACCTGTATCTTCAAGCCATGGTGACTATGGGATATTTTGTATCTCTTTCACAAACCCATTTCCTACAATTGAGCTCTCATTGCAGTGTGTAATTGCTTTTCTCCTGGGAGAGAGAGTGCCATCAAACTTCTAATTTCCTCCTCAAACCCGGAAACCATTTTGCTCGTGGATGTAGCCCTCTAATGATGGCATCAATAAACCAGAATAAAGCCTTCTGTCAAGTGTGTTCATGGAAGTTCTGCAGTGAAAAATGTGCTATCTGACAGTTTTTTCCACATTCAGCATAGGTTTGGCGGGATCTCGTCAAGCCAGGTGATGGGAATTCAGAAGGAAGCGAGACAATGAGAATACATCTCAAGAGGACAGTGTCATGTCAGGCTGAAGGAACTGTTATCTATTACATCATTATCCAGCGCACAGGGATGAGCGTTCCGGCAGCGCCTGCAGGTGATGTCCGGTTTGTGATGGGCTAAAATGCTGGCACAAGCACGCAAGGGACAGTCAGGCTAAAGATACTCAAGAGGATCATTTAGTGCCCCAGAGTCGAGGAGATAGGCAGGTGAGTTCAGTAGCAGGATAGTACATGGGGAGCTTTTTGGCATGTAGTATGGCTTTAGGAGAGCCATGTTGTTTATCTGATGGAGAACAACAGTTGCACTCAGTAATGCTTATTTTATAATGGGTTTTGTCACACTTTTGGTAGTTTGGCAAAAAAACTAAGGTTTCAGTGAAACACAAAAGAGGAGTTATGTCAATTCAAATAGTTGTAGGCTATATTTTGATTCAGAATGGAAAACGACTTTTTATCCCCAGTGAACATGTACTTTTGTGTACAGTTTATTTTGTGTAATCACTTTAAAAACAACCTTATGTTGTATGTGTACAGTGGTTCTGAAATATCTCAATAACCATAAATCTATGGACTGAGGTATGCATTCACTGGCAGCTAAAGGCATGTAGTCAAAACTAGGGATAAACCAACAGATACTCATCCAGATAATCTGTGTATCCGAATACTAAGCCTATACTTTTCTGATTTTATTTTATTAAAAATCTGAACTGAACAATTCTCCACCACAAAATACTAATACATTACATCAAACTGAAGTTTGGAGCTCACCATATACTAGTGCTGCCTGAGTTTTGCGCAGTTTCTGTCTAAGCAGATGTAGTCAGTGCTGGAATTGACAATATATTTGTATTACCAGTAGCAAATACAGTGGGAGTGTCCCCAACATGCAAACGCCAATCCCGAAACAATATCAGTTTTATTCCACACCTATGGGCTGTAGAACAACATGGAGGGGAATGCATTTATAAACCAAATTCCAATGAGCTCTTAACCTTAATGACACAGTCAGAGTAAACTTAGATGTCACTGATGAGCACTAATTGAGGAGATGGGCATTGTTATTGTTAAAATTTTGCATATTATTCCTTTGAAAAATCTCCGCAAGGCTTTGAATTGCATGATGTTTTGCTTGATTAAAGATATATGTACTGTTTTTGGTAAAGCTTATCAGTTTTTGTTTGAGGTATTTTGAGCAAATGGTAAACCATAACAAAAGTGCACAAAAGGTTTTTAAAGTAACAATGAAATCCATTGAATTCATTGCACATAAACTGTACTGTGAGCTACATAAACTTACTTAATTTATATTTAATTCATTGATCCATTTGAATACTGTTATACTGTTTTGAAGTCAAAACCAGAATTGTTTCTTCAAAGAATAAGAAAAAGGGGCTTCATTAAAGTTGCCAATTATATCTTCGCACTTTATTTACTTCAGAGTTCAGACTCATTGCCTTTTAAACGTACATGTATAACAAGTGATTTGCCATGAGCCATTGCCATGGAGATGGCACGTTCATGTCAGAAACCTATCTGTTAACATGAGCGTGGTTGGAAACTTTTCTGGCAGATACAAATACAATCTATTTTCTGATATCTACAGCGTCACATACAGAGCATATTTTAACGCCTGGCTCGGTGACAGGCGGCCATCCAGAGTCTACTGTATCTACTTGGACTGAATAGACTTTCTTGCCGACTCTCATAATCTCCAAATAGCTCTCACTTTCACTTATTCGCTCAACCAAATCCCTCAAGAACTCCCAGTGACACCTAATCCGTAAATTGGACAAATAAATGTGACTGGACTTGTTCAGTGAAAAGGGCTTAAGCGTCAGATAACGTATGGGCTCAGCTACAGTAATGGGCTTTTGTGTCCCTGAGAACCGTGACTGCAGGCTGTGCGCTCACCAACTGAGGAAACCCCAACGCCAGAACTCGACAGCCTGCTTGTTCTATTAACAATCTTCACAACTCTTGAAACCGTTTAGGATTTAGCCGTACTGTACAACTTTCCTCAGTCAACATTTGGGAAGATTGTTTTTGAGTTGCCATGTACAGTTTGTGCTTACATTTTGGGAGATAAAAGCTGTCTTTCTGCAAACTTAAGGAAACAATTACTCACTCCTGCAGCATTGCAAACACAGAGTCAGCTGCTCCACTCCTTAGACATCACTGACACTTTCACTCTGGACAAAGCGCTAAATTGGCTAAATGTGGCTAAGGGATTGAACTGGTGTGTCATATGCAGACAGCATGGGTTAATATCCATTATTCTGTACATTTTAATCACAAATGGACAATAATACAGCATTATACTATAATTCAAAATACTGCCAAAAGTCTGACTCCATTGTCTTTTTTAAAATGCATGCAAATGTCTGATAAATGACAATGTAAATTACTCTTTGTCAGACACACCTTGATAATGTGTTTCACAGAGCTACATGTATAGGGCTTAACCAAGCTAAGGTCAGACTAAGCACTTTCCAAGATGCTCCACTCCCTAGCATGCTCCAGAACCTAAACAAGTACGACAGGTAACAGCTAAGACAGGTACTCTGTAGATTTTAGTAGCCCAAAACAAAATTAACTAGCTCAAATAAATGTATATATATTTTTTTATTGTAGATGTTGGTATTTTTTATATTTTTTTTTTTTTGTGTGTGTATTTGGCAAGCACAGGAGGGTCGGGGGATATAATCAATTCAACACAATTTTTTTGCTTTTTTTTTGGGCTAATCCTAAATTATTCAAAACATTTATTACCAGCATTATTTATGTGAGGACCAGATACGATTAACGGAGGACTGGATTTGGCCCACTGACCACAGGTTGGATCCCCTTTGTCTTTATTCTCAGTGGCTTTAGCAAAGACAAAAACAGACTCATGACCAAACCACATTAATTTCTCTGTGACGGCGACAGGTCACAAACAGTAGATGGACTTAAGTCAGTCGTGAAATAATAACTGATTGCTCAGAACTGGTTCAGACATGGACCAAGGCACCTTGTATGAAGTTTAGCTTCTTGCTAATGTTAATTATTCAAGGATTATCATTCTTTTCCGTAGGTTGATGGGACATTTGGTTGAATAAAGGGTGAAAGACCAAGCAGCTGAACTGAATCACTATTTTTACGTTAATTAAGAAACTCAAACTCTTAAAGGACTGGGACACAGAAGCCCTAGAGTCTTGTTGGATTCATAGGGCTGTACTCTGTGTACACAGAAAACACGGAGTTGGTTTAACAGTAAGCATTTGGCGTTACATGTGCCTCGGCGTGGAGATAAATCCCGAGTAATGTGAAAAGCACGGAGAGGTTCGAACGTAAATTTATTTCCTTTTAAGACACTCTGCTGCTGGCTAAACATTTTTGTCTGGTGCTTAGTTCTGTCACATTAAAAAGTTGAATGTTTGCTGTGTTGATCTGTTGTTTATGTATAAATTAGCCTAGTGTATTCACATTTAACCCTGCAAGTCAGGTCCTTCTTTAAAAAAAAAAAAAAAAAATTCTAAGTGTTATTGGATATCAAGAGAATATAAATGAGCGTTAGCCGAGTTGAGCGCTGTGTGCTCCTGAACATTGACAACAACAGTACTCGAGTTAAACAGCCCAAATTAGGCTTTAAGCATTTGTCTGACTAAGCTCTGCAATTAAACGTATTTAGAACACTTTGCAAACTTTTCTGTACAGACATGACCTGGACAGTACAACTCTGGGAACAGTCTGTCTTTGAAAGGGATGACAAGAATTTATTTTTGCAACACACCTAGATAATGTGGTTCATAGTTAACCTGTTGCTATAAAGCGTAGTTGGACCTGAGCTGGGCTAGAATTTTTTTTTATTCGCACAGTTCACTGCACAGAGGTAATGGGGACAGAAATTAATGTATAAAGTAATACTGAAAGTGAACAGGTAGTCTAAGTTTAACATGTGTTGTACTGATAGAGTTTATACTACTAAGCCACTGGCTAAATTGTTCAATTGTTTTTGTTTCTGATAAGACAAATGGAGGTCAAAGGGAGAAACTATTATGGTGCATAGTAGACTTGATAGTATTGGCGTTCTCTTAAGAGCATGCAGTTGTCCATCTCTTAATTCAAGGTCTTTGGTGTGCAGTATAAATTTAACTAGCGTCCAATCTTTTACCAATAAATTTGTTGGTTGGTGAGGCTGTATATTGATGGGTTTTAATCACTGCTCTAGCTATGGCTACAGAAAGGGATCATTGTGGAACCAGGGAAGTCATTTTTTAAGCCAGTTCTAAACAAACCTTTTAAAAGCAAGTGATTTTGATCCAACGCTGAGTTATGTTACAGTCACTGCTGTGTTGAGGCCATGTCTTCTGTCACCTGATTGATTTGGTTGTTTACCTGGTCCACTTTTGTCCACTTTTAAGCTCACTGGTGTTGGACATGAGTTTACCAAGTCTTCGCATGAGGCTGACCTTTGATCCTGACCCACAGCGGTAGAAAAGCCCTTCTTGTAAGTCAGGTTAGACGAGCATGCCCCATTTGCTGCTGTCAAAGTGAAAAGCCCTCAGCACCAGCCACGCTCCTTTCTAAAGAATCGAGCGCTGTAGCTGAAAGGAGCAATTACTACCTGCTCTGGTCATATTGCTTCGTGGCCTCCTTTATGTGCTGATTCCAGGGCAGATTTTGTCCTCGGCGATTCCCACGCTGAGAGAGTAGAACAGGAAGAACTCGGGCGCACAGCAGGCCTCAGCCTTCTGCTATTATGGCTGTGATTCAATCATGGCAGGCCGGTGCTTTAGCCTGGCACATTGAAGTCATAGAAGAAACGTCTCGCTGCCTCTCCATTAATGGAACTTAAAGCCAAAGGTGTTTTTGTACCGAGAGCAAACCATCAGCCACTTAATGTGGGAAGTGGCAGCAGCAAGCCTCACCTCATAAATCTACCCCCCACTCCCACAGTGTTTTCAAAATGGCCACCCTCCTGTGCTTCATCTGGAGCCGGCTGCCACAGCAGCACCACGCAGAGACGAGGAACCGTAGCAAATTGGCTCTGATTCGGCTCTGGCAACGCTGCTTGTGTTTCCTCTGGCCTAGTGTTGCAGTTGAGAAATAAACTAGTCAATTTATTGCCGTCAGTTTGGTGCTGCAGGGTTTCTGCAAAACCCAAACTTGGAAACAGTCTTTTGTGAGATTGGACACCTAACACTTTGTCATTTTGGGATGAGGCTGATTTAGAGCTATCCTAATTATGAAATTTTGAGACCAGTTACGCCATCAACATGTATGACAATAAACGCCTATATCATCAGTAGTGTTTGTTTATGCCAGTTGCTCATCACCTAGTAAAAATGTACAATGGAGAATGTACTGTATACCCCACAGAATTTATTTTCAGATTTTGTGTTACGTTGTCGCGTTTATGGAATATGCGGTTGTTTAAAAGGCACAGAACGCTTTGCCGAGTGTAGGTGGCCCCTTTCTCTCCAGATTTGAGTCTGCATTCCCATCACATGTATCTCTACAAGTGGTGCTTTACTCTAATATGCGTGTGCTCCAAGACAACAGCAAAAGACACAATTATGCATTGTGCGACTCTCTTTTCTCCAAGGCAAAAACTTTCACTTGTGAATCACCTTTTCCAGCAGTTTTAAAGCAAAGACTTTGGACAATAATAGTATTGGTGTACATGTTTAGCCATTTTACAACAGGTTAGCAAAATGGCTAAACCTGTTGTAATAAACTTCAAGAATTCTGTGGACAGTTCAAAGAATGTCTGTCTATATGTCACAGTTAATCAAAAATAATTGTTTTAAAGAATATATGTTTGACAGGGCAACAAATATGGCAAATGTTTATAGTGCTAGATCTGAGAACCAAAATAAGTTGATCACAGAAGCTCTGACGCATTTTCTGTAGAGTACTAATACTCACAATCTTGGTATGACATGTTAAAAACGTCTATTTTTCACATACTAAAACTACGTATTCTACACCTGTACATATTCAGTAAAATGTACAACTCTGGTGAAACGGAATGTTTAAAAGTATGTATTATTACAATAAACCTTAAGGTCACTGAAAAAAAACATCTGAGCCATTGACAATTGGAACGGCTAGCATTATAAATAGTATGTGATTAAAACACATTGACATTATTACATTTTTGGCTCAGCGTGGACCTGTGCATGCTGTGCACTCAGCCGCAATATTCTTCAATTCATTTTCAGAGCAGCTGGTAACACTTGAAAAGAAAAGGAAAAAAACGATTTGGAACATTTGTCCAGTGCGTGCGGTGTTTTGACTACCTTCTGATTTGCCAGCTGTTGCGCACAATTGTTTTTATTTATTTTTTTTGTCTATAGGCTACAGATGATGTTGATTTGTGAAGATTAGACAACACTATCTGGCAGTAGACACTGAGTGCATTCTCCAGCCAGATCCTTGATGTACACTACCAGTCAGATGTTTAGACACACCTTCTCATTTACTGTTTTTTTTTTATTATATTTTTCATGACACAACACAGAAATGATGTAGTAAACCAAAAAAAATGTGAAACAACTCAAAACACGTTTTATATTTTAGATTCTTCAAAATAGACACCCTTTGCTTTTGATTACTGCTTTGCAAACTATTGCCATTCTCTTGATGAGCTTCATGAGGTAGTTTTCTAACTTGGTTTTCCAACTGTAGTGAAGGAGTTCCCAGAGATGCTAGGCAATTGTTGGCCCTTTTGTCTTCACCCTGCGGTCCATCTCATCCCAAACCATCTCAACTGGGTTTAGGTAAGGTGACTGTGGAAGCCAGGTTTTCTGGAGCGGCACTCCATCACTCTCCTCCTTGGTCAAATAGCCCTTACACAGCTTGAAGGTGTGTTTGGGGTCATTGTCTTGTTAAAAAGTAAATGTTGGTCCAACTAAATGCAAACCTAATTGGATGGCATGTTGCTGTAGGATGCTGTGGTAGCCATGCTGGTTCAGTGTGCCTTCATTTTGAATAAATCCCCGACAATGTCACCAGCAAAGCACCATTACACCGCCTCATCCATGCTTCATGCTTTTCTGCGTCGCACAAAGACACGGCAGGTGGACCTCAAGATCTCAAATTTGGACTCATCAGACCAGAACATAGATTTCCACAGGTGTGGAAATCTGTGTTCTAATGTCCATTCCTTGTGTTTCTTTATCTCAAACTCTCTTCTGCTTACTAGAAGTTTTTTAGCAGCCATTTGACCATAAATGCCTGATTAGAGATGTGTCTGCTACTAAAACTCTGTGTGGCATAGACCTGGGTTCTAATCTGAGGTGCTGTTGACCTGTGATTTCTGAGGCTTGTGACTCGGATGAACTTATCCTCAACAGCAGAGGTGACACTTGGTCTTCCATTCCCAGGGCGGTCCTCATTTGAGCCAGTTTCATCTATGTTTTTTACAACTGCACTTGGGGACTCATTCAAAGTTTTCCACTGACCTTCAGTTCTTAAAGTCATGATGGATTGTAATTTCTCTTTACTTAATTGATTGGTTGTCAAATAGGGCTGTTAGCTGTTTACCAACCTGACTTTTGCACAACACAACTGAAGGTCCTAACCCCCTTTTTAAGAAGGAAAGAAATTCCACAAATGAACCCTGAAAAGGCAAACCAATGAAGCTCATTAATAGAAGGCCAAGGGTTTCCAGCACTGTCAACAAAGCAAAGGGTGGGTACTTTGAGGAATCTAAACACACTTTGAGTCCTTCATATTTATTCAAGTTTTATTCTATTCATTCGAAGATTAGAAGATTCCTAATTTACCATCACCCAAAGTGAATGAGTTGTTGTTTGTCAGTGTTATAAAATGTCTGTCTATAGCCCTTGAGTCCTCTAGACTCAAGGGCTAACATTTCTAGCTTTTTCTATATGTTTCCCCAAACTTCAACAGAATGGAACGTTTGTAATAAGTATTGCAAACAGCTAATATTATTAGCAAGATCATTGCTGTGAATAGGTTATAACCACCTTAAAAAAACAAATGAGTTTCACTGCCAAAACATTAACAGTTCTGTCCAAAAGTTGGCGACTTTTCAATCAAAAATCAAATTAAGCTGACCAAATTGTGAGTAAAGTAAAATTATGTTGTATCTTTATTTACGCTGTGATTTAATAAACATTGGCTTAAATTGAAATGTTTGATCTAATTAGTTTTACTTGCTTTTTAGGAGTTATACCAAGAATGTATTCAATGTCTTTGCTAGCTACTTTTTGGACAGACAAAATCCATTATTTAATGTAAAGCTAATAAAAAAAATGCAGTTTTAACTTTAAATAGAATTTGTAATAAAAAAATACAATGCCTAGTGAAAACTTGGGTATATGAAATACATGTTAGTGAAGTGGAGTTTCATTTAAAGAAACATCAACTTAAAAGAAACTTTTAAGAAAGCAGTTTGACTTGAAATGTTTAGATAATTGGTTGTAATTGTTAAATTTTTTATTTTGAGTTACACCAATGTTTTGAATGTGTTGCCGTCGTGCTTTCTAGAAATTTGTTATACAACAAACGAGAGATACCTTGACACAAATAGATCAAAACCAAAAGAACTTGGTTTCAAGAAATTGTGTTTAAAATATTTAGTGGCATTTGGTTTTGTCAAGAGAGCATAGTCAGCAATATATTACTATATTACTAAACTAAATACTATTTATGAGAATATCAATGTGTTATAAATATTTTTTTATTTATCTGTCAAGGTTTAGATGTCTGGTCCAAATTTGCATTGGATTTTCCAGATTATTAATAGATGAAATGCATACCTGCTTCTGGTGCTACAAACTCATTTAAATAATTCATTTGAATGATTATGTCTTTTGTCCGGGAGTTTATCTCTGGCTTCCATATATGTTTTTATACCACACGCTTGGCTTTTCTGTTTTCTTTCTACAAAACTGAATATAGATTTTGCTTTGATATGGAGCAGATGCCAATTACAACAAACTGAACTCCATCAAAAGAGAATCTTAAAAGGAAGGAAGGAGACATCATTCCTACCCACACAGTTTGACAGGTGATCTCCGGAAGCGCAGAGCAACAAAGCAGAAGCGCTTAAATTTTAAACTAGGAAGAATATTCATATTCTCCCAAAGCTTTTGTAAAATCCACTCTTTTGGTATTCAAATCTCTGTTTATCTGGTTAAAAGAGGGTTATGTCATCTCGCCCCTGGGACTGTCACTAAATTGAAATATGGCAGAGTAAAGGTCAGAAACGATTAAAAGGAGAAATAACAAAAGCGAACATTAGGCACCTTATTTTTTTTTCAGTCATTTGAAATTTTCATTAGGCAGTGTTTTACTACAGCAGTATTATTAAATTTAAGTGCCTTCTTTTGACACGGCTACAGAAATTTGATTTGTTTTACTAGTGTCTATGGCATCAATGAAATGTCATAAACCCCTATGTACCCATTCGGAAATCTTTGCAATGCTAATGTCATCATGTAATATTTATCAGGCAGGACTCAATCTTCAAGTTCATAACTATTTTATTTCGCAGAAGCCTTCAGACTGCTCAGAGAGTTAATAGAATTGTAAAAAGGACTGTGCTTTCATGTCAGTGATAATTTTCTGATGTGCACAAGCCTATTCAAACAGGGGCATATCTAGTTTCAGAACCACATTCTTTCTGCTCAAATAGATAAAGTGTTATTGGTTACTTTTCTTATTTTTTTTTTAACTCAGTTTAGCTAGGATTCAAAAGTGGAATTTAGAGGTACATGTGTTGGTATTTTAGTCATAAAATAACCTTTCAAAAATTAATTCTGAAAATTTACAGGGCTATGAGTAGCTCTAAATTTAGTTTCAGTGTGCTAAACCTGGTGTTAAAGTCAATGGTCCTAAATCAAAGGTGAGAAAAAGCAAGACAAAGTGGTGTCTCTCCAAATGAAGTTAACAAAGCTAACGGGTACCAATGCCTTTAGCACAGTGCACTACGCCAAAGCTGCGTATATTATACCAACAATATATCACTGTGTTGGTACCGAGAACCGGGAATTTTCACTGGTATTGGTACCAAATACAAAGATTTTGTACTGCAAAACTTTGTATTTTGTATTTGTCTTAGGCCCAATTCCAATTCTCTAACTGATCACTACCCCTTACCCCTAGGGTATAGGGGTAAGATTATAGGTTACCCCAATATAAGATTTGAGACACCACACCTGTAAGGGCACAGATCTATAATAAGATAATATAAGGTCTATAAATGTATTGTATAGCATAACCTACAGTATATACAAATCTTTATAATATAAGCTTAAATAATCTTGTATAGTCTAGTTTATTATATATTTTCCATAACATAATATTACAATATAATAAATCCTTCATCATCATCATACAGCGAAGGAACAGTTTATTATGAGTATTTTGAATTGGGTTTTGTTATGAACAGTATCAGCAGATGTTTCCTCAGACCATGTCACAGACACCAAAACCAAAAGGACTATGCGTTTACGTTATATCAATTTCGATTGATGGAAAAACAGATGGTGGTTTTATGCATTAGCAAATTAAAAAGTTAAAAATGTTCTGCCATCAGGAATCTTTACAAAACTTCACAAGGAGGAAATGGATCAGTGCATAAACAAGTTCAATATTAAAGGAACAATAAACAGCTTTGTGTGTCATTTTAAATTATTTTTTTTTTGCTCAAATTAGTTACATTTTGCACCTCTCTCTCAGACGTGGAGCTGGTGAACGCACTGTATTATGTGAAATAACCATAGTCTTTTGTTTCAAGTGTGGTTTTCCAAAATATTGAACGGGTGTAAAGCCCTTCCTCTTCCAAATGAGTACTTGGACACCACTTCGTGTCTCGTAACCACACAAAACAAGGGCTAAGGGTAGGACTGGGCGATATAAAAGTTAGATTAATGTATTATTTATTTTTTTTATATCAACATGGGATGAGCCGTAATCGTAATGGTGATATAAATATGTTGTCTAATGTCTTCTGATTCTTAGCAGTGTCTTCTGTCTTCTCAGAGACATGTGTCTTGGGCTAAAACCAAGCGGTCAGTGATTTTTAGAAAAAGGCGTTACAATTGCTCTTCTCTATGTTATGCACAGATTTGAAAAACAAAGTGAGCTAAATGCGAACAGAAACTAACCTAAAACTAAACTAACTCTACATTGTACCAGGTGAGGTCAGAGAGATGTGGACAGGAGTTTCCTCAATAAAAGCTAAAGCAGTTGTGTCTCGAGGTGCTGTTAACTCTGAGAAGTGTCTAAGAGATGCACTATTTAGAGACATTCTGTTTTAAAACTTTCTACTTTGCCAGAGGAAGCTAATAAAATAAACCTAGTGAAAACACTGGTCCTTTGGGGCGTTAGTTTTTGCAACAATAATTTGCCTATAAATTAAAAGCCTCTTTTAAAATGAATAAATAATGACTAAAGAGTATGTTTGATGACGGCATGAAGGCATGTTTGAGGAGACACCTGACGATAATCTTAAAACCTATTGAAAAATAATTGATTAATTTATAGCTAGTCAGTTATGGATATGATGCTCATTTACCACCTTCCTGAGTTTTGTCATAATATATACCTATAAACGTCTTAAAAATATTTATAATCTACAATTTTAGATATATATAAAAAAAAAGTCATACTAATAAAAATTATTAAACAACCTTTATTTATTTTTTTATTTAAATTAAAAACCTTGAAAATAAGAGCATTTTGCACTTTGGGAAAATATATCGAGATGTATATAGAGATATGAATTAATATATGGGGATATAAATTTTACTCCATTAAGCCCAGCTCGTTCCTTGCCTCATATACAGGCTGTGG
Organism: Neodontobutis hainanensis; assembly: GCA_024349245.1. Classification (NCBI taxonomy): domain Eukaryota; kingdom Metazoa; phylum Chordata; class Actinopteri; order Gobiiformes; family Odontobutidae; genus Neodontobutis; species Neodontobutis hainanensis. The sequence continues at coordinate 2,791,379 of JALDNG010000187.1, forward strand.
AGCAATTATCCACCAAAACTATCCAAAAATTCAAACAAACATATAAACTAACAACTCTTAGCCATAGTTTAGGCTTCTACTACTTGCTGTTACAAAGTTATTGGTGCTTGACGAGTCCAGTTATGTACCTAATTATTTCTGAAGAATGAAGTACTGGCATGTTGCTGCTGTACATGGAAAACAAATAGTTTTTGTATAGTATTTGGACAGTAGCATTAAACCTTCTGACCTCAAGGGAAAGTGAGATTTACCGCTTTGTCGCGCCGGCCAAATCAGGCCTCTGAGGTTTACCACAGACTTTCCATTCATTTTACAGATAAACGGAGAGCACCACACCCTTCCTCTGCTTCATGCGCTGATGATAGATTCTATATAAGTAGGCCAGCAGAATGGCCCAGACATTAATGAGACTGTCTTGTAATCTCAAAGGTCACATGCTTCATCCGAGCCTTCCTCCAAAGTGCCCTTGAGCCAGGTGAAGTTTACCTGCCGACAATAGGCAGGATTTTGCCAACGTCACCGGATTCCCAGTTATTCTACGATAGTGGGTTACATAAACATTTCCGGAAATGAGTAGATAATCCTTACTTGTACAATTTTGCTAAAAATAATCAGCTTGCTAAATTTATCCACCCTATCATGGAAGAAATTGTTAGAAATAACTATGCAGCCAAAAAGGAAATCTGTGCTGACCTCATTTTGGCTGTGAGGTACAAATGAATGCGCATTTGAAACATGAGTGTAGTTTATTTTGATCGAGGATTATGAAATCTGCCGGAATCTGGCCAAAACTGTATATATCACTTTTGCTTTCCATTTGCCAATGAACAATTTTACTCAGCATTTCATCCAGATTAAGTTCCCTTGTCTTACGCAGGCACAGGGGTCGTCTGTAGGACATGTAGCCAAATGTACATTGTATTAGGTGGGTGGGGGATAATGTCAAGACACAAGCTACACCATACATGTAGAGTAAATACAACTTAAAGCCCTTACTGTTTGTAAGATTAAAATGAAATAACAGGGGTCGTGTGGAGAGTCCCTGCCCTCACATGGTGGCTCTGCTGCTCTGTCACCATACTGTCTGACCTTCACTAGGGTGCAGTTGGTGTCAAAATCCACTTGAAATTCATTTTGAATCCATTTAGTTCAGCTTTGGAAGTCTTTATTTAAAAAAATGTCCATGATATTTGGGGTTGTCTTTTAAGTTTGGAAGGAAGAATGACGAGTTAACAGCAGTGACAGCTAATGCACAAAGGATGGATGTCTTTTTGTCAGCATTTCTTTAAAAAAAACTTGGGATTAAATTACTCCCAGTAACAAAACAAACTATAAGTAAAAGTAAATCTATATTGGTTTGAAGCACTGGAGAAGGTCATAGGTCAGCTAGGCAGAACAATAGGTGCTGTGTTCCTTTCCCTTCAATTCCTTGGGTTTTGCAGCATAACTCACTGACGGTTTTGGACACTACAGATTTTTTTTTTCTTTCTGGTGCCATTATTGACATGCTGGATTGTAGCTCTGCAATACACACGTGTGCTGATAATGGACTTTCTGTAACAAACTCTGGCAAGACATTAGTTGTAAGTAATACTTGAATTCCAAGGGAACATAAGTGAGTAAGTAAGCAACAACATTGCCAGGAAAGTGCTATAAAATACTGTTATGTCTTTGCAAATGCTTAATTTATTTGATTTGCATTAGTGTTTTGATTGTAATGATTCAGAATTCATTTTTATGCTTGACATAAAATTTAAATGTTTTTTTCTTGTCTGGCATCATGGTAAACCATGATAATTAAATTTCCACATATCAGACATCTCTCATTAGTTTTAAACAAATTTACCATATAGATTAAACATGGTGTGTAAAACACAAAAACTGTGTGTGCAAAGGTAGAAGTGTGCCTGTTCCAAGGGCAGCAGAAATAAACCCAGAAATAAATGATAAAATTTGTAGCAAAATGTACAAATGAGCAACTTTCATTAAAAATTAATACCAGACATGATAGATTTGGATTTCAATGGAATACATTCATGCTTGACACTAGTCAATAAAATCTATATTGTCATACACTGCTGAAAATTGGTATACATAAATGTTTTCAATTTTGAGTTTTTTTGGACATTGCTGAAGTACAGAAAAGATGTTGTTCTTGCTGCTATAAATTAACTATCAAATAAATTTAGAAAAAGCATAACGTCTTTTATGACTCTCCGGAGGTGGCTGATGTGGCCACAGATTTAGCAAAAGTAGAAACGGTGGACAGTGAGAATCAACCAGAGCCAACAACTAGCAGCATTATATTTGGCTTAAAGTAAATCTTGTCTTGGCTGCTGTTTCCAATAATAGAAAACAGGGCCGCTGTGATTCTACAAGAGCCATGCCCTCTAAAGATTGAGAAAGCTGAAGTGAGCAGCAAACAAAGATTGAGTTTGGCTTGGGATCAAGCAGCTGCACACCTACAATACTGGAGGAGCTACAAAAGAAAGGCAGGAGATGCAGAGTGTTTTTGTCCAACGTGTCATACGTACATCTGTTTTGAGAAAAAGCTGAAACCTCAGATGTATCATTCAGTTTTTAGAAAACATTGCGCTCTCAGCCTCCAGAAACACAGATCTTTCATAATCAAAGTTCCTCAGATGACTCAAGACTTGAGTAGAAGTCACTGTGCGTTTGTGCTGTAAATGAGTATTTTGCAGGAATAAAAAAAATTATTAAAATTAAAATAATTAGAAAATATAAAATTGTCAGTGGAAATGGGTAAAGAAAGAGTGCCCTGTGCAGAGTCCAGAATTAATAATTCTGTACCCCAGGCTGTGACCTATGACGGTGCATGGAAAAAAAATGCGTTAAAAAGACGTCACCTCGCCGTGATTACTCGTCATTGTTTTTAGTTTGACTACATTCCTTCAGTTTTTGTCTGAATGCAGGCGCCTCCCTAAATACCAATCAACTCAATGTTTGGCTTTGGTTTCTTTCTTGTTTTCTCTTTGCTGTTGTTGGCTAAACTTGCACTGCCTCGGTGCCAAAGCTCTGAATGACGTGAGATTTACTCGCAGCACTGTGCTTTTTGTGCGTTTCAGATCTAGGTTGGAGAACACTGCCTCTGTTATTGAAGAAGTGCCATAAATCATTGTGGTCCAGACTGGAACCAGAGAAAGTACACTTACATGTCACTAGAAAATAATATTTATTGTGCCAGTCTGATTAAATGAAGACAATAGGTCTAATTCACCTACCACAGCTGAAAGATGAGTCTGCTCATGTATAAACCTCAGTTAGACATAAACTGGTCTTGGCCACTGCACATGATCCATTGATCCTTGAGTCTAGTATTAGGTAATAGAAGCACTAAACCTTTTTAAATTGAAAATTACAATTGCCAATGAGAGAGACTTGGATTACAACAAAAGGCACAGTTCGATGTTGAAAACTGTGATGATGATATGACTGATATTTGAATGCCCCCCTTTGCCGTGTGTGTGTGTGTGTGTGTGTGTGTGTGTGTGTGTGTGTGTGTGTGTGTGTGTGTGTGTGTGTGTGTGTGTGTGTGTGTGTGTGTGTGTGTGTGTAAAACATATGATGCTTTATTTGATGTAGGAATAAAATGGAAAGACTCTCGGGTGGAAGTCACAGGGCTTTGTGTGTTTTTCATTTAGCCTCCAGATGATATCAAAACTAAAAAAGTTGGTTGGCTGAATGCCTTACTGACCTCGAAAGCCTGGAAAATGGATTTAGGGAACTCTAGTAGTCCAATTAAATGGCCTGATCAGCTTTAAATATCTTAAAAATAAACTGTACTTTTAGAATACTTACTGAGGATACAGAATGGAGATAGTTTGAGTCCTTACTGTGTTGCATGCTTAGGGGGTTATGATGTTATGAGAGGGGGGCTGCTGGTCAGGACTTGGGCACAGCTAAAATAACAGGAACTGAAAGCAAACACCAACACTCTTTCCTCTGGTTTTCTTGCCTTCTTACTTCTGTTACTACCTTCCCTCTCTTTGATCAGAGTGCTTTGCTTCTTCACTATTCATCATCAAGCCTATATATCCATCCCCCGCCTGCCCTCGATTCCTCCCACACCTCGCTGCTCCTACCCCCATTCCCCGGCAGCGGCAGAGTGCGGCAGAGAGGTTACAACCTCATTTGAATAGTTGAATGTATATCGCCTTTCTTCCTCGCTGGGGCATGGCAACGTTTTACAGTCGCGCAGCTGTAGCGGCGTTATGGGATCATCTGTGTAGGGCTCATTAAGTTAGTTGCAAGCTTATGTGGAGACGAGAGGTGGTGGAGGAGGGGTACAGTCGGGGAAAAAAAGCAAAGGCCTTTATTATTTCTTCCGTATTTTCTCTCCCTTATTGAGTTATTATTCGTGCCTGACAGACCTGGGACTGAATCCAGGCAAAGAGGAAGAAAAGGAATGAGGAGGAGCTCCAGAAAGTCCCTTTGCTCTCGTCCAAACTTAAACACGTCCTAATGCTTTGTGTGTGTGATTTATGCTGTTATACTCAACAATATTGTTAAAAATAACTACAAAGCTTGCATTTATTAACAGGTTTTCGATTGTGTTGTGCAGCTTACACTTATCTAATTAAAACATCACAACACCACAAACATGTTTATTGTGTCAGTATATGGCTCTACATCCCGCACTAACACCGCTACAAGAGGAGTTACTCTCCTAATTTAAATTAATGGCAACACATCTTAGTTCTTAAAGTTTGTTCATCTCGTATCCAAACGCAACATGACATCACCATACTGACTTGCCCCATATGGTACCACTCGGTGTAAAAACATTTATACTGTTTATACTGCATAAAGTTCACCAACGTGATTGAAAATGCTCTCTTTTAGAGTAGGCCTTTTCCGAGCCTCATTTGCTCTGCTCTGTTAGGAGCTTGTTTGCAGAGCAATTATTTGAGAGTTAAAGCAGAACTAAGTAACATTTTTACCTTTATATAAAGTCCTTACGATGGTTAATTGAGTTGTAGCGGTGTGTTTGAAGTCTGAGTCAAAAACGGCACATGGAAGTTGAGCTGCCACCAAACCGACGCAAGTCTCAGATCATGTTTATGCGAGAGTGACATATTGCTTTACGGCAATTCAATATACACATGGAGAGCGTTTATGACAGTGTGATTCACTGAAGGAAGCTGTTCTGCTTTAAGGCTGTAATCACAATATTCAAAATCCTAGTTTAATTCCAGTGAGATGTTTCACAAACCGAAGCATGCATTTTTTTAGTATAATGGTGTAGTCCAGTTGTCACGATACTTGAATTTCTAACTTCAATACGATACCTTCAAAAATATCGATATTCAATACCATTTTCGATACTGAAGGGAAAACAACCGTCACAGTATTACAATTTTTTTTATTTTTTACTTAAAGATAAATATAACATGTCTAGATAGAACATGACAATGAGGTATATTAAATTAAAATCAATTAAAATCAGCCACGATCCGCTTAGTTAACTTTCTTCACTGAGAGGGGTCTGGAAAAATCTAATAAAAGAATATGCGTTTGAATACAATTTTTTAAAGTAAAATCTCATTTATTCCACACCTACAGCCTCTTAAACAAAATGGAGATGAATGTTGATAATCCACTGTTTTCTGTATTTTATCTTTTGTTTACATGAGCAGGATGTTTGATGTTTCACCAAACACATCTCACAGACAAAAGGAAAAAACTACAAATCAAAAAAAAATCAAAATAGGCTAAAGCTCTGGACCTGGTGGTTTATTGACAACAGCCTGAAATCCTGCACATAATGCCTAGTACTCCTTTATTCATGTGTGAGAACATTTTAAATACAAAATTATCAATTCAAGTCAAAACATATTTGTTAAATAAATATAACAAAGATGCAGTCATAATTGATCTGTTTCTGTTGTCATTCCTCTGAAAACAACAGGAACAAGGGAAAATGCACTGAGCATTTCTTTAGCATTATGTTGCCAACAATTAACTGTTATTGTTTAATTTGCAGGTTCATCTTTAAACATTTTCAAAATTTAGAATAGAAATATTTATTTCCTGTATTTTTCCGGTGTGAGGTAACATTTTTTTTAAATGCTTATGATTAGTTCTGTAACAGGATTTAGGATTCACACAGAAACTGACACAACTTAAGGAAGACTTAACCTGTGTCACTCATCTCCAAACTTTCCTCTAACACCTTTTCTGTTTTTAATCTCCCAAATGAACATGTGTTGGGTTCAAATAAATGCAAATTGCATGAGCTAATTACTCACACTGTTTGTAAATGAGGTCAAATATGCGACATACGAGTCAATACTTAACGACAGAATAAAGAAGTTGACAGACAAATGTACAATTCACCACATTAGACGTCCTCACTTTTCTCCGAGTCTTTTTTATCCCGACATAAAAACGATCCAGTCCTGGTTCAGTTCTTGATTTATTAATATAATGTGCTGTTGTTCAGCTTTGACACTGACACGGAGATGAGGAGCTGTATTTTCTGGTTAAAATAAACGTTCCCTCTCCGTCCAATAAGTCAGTGAATCTTCATTATGTTTTGCCAAGGCACAACTTTTAAATTTCTCATTATCAGGCTACGCTATGTTGAAATATCCCGCTGCTCTCTCCGTAACCATAACCTGAGGACCCGTGCGTGTTGACGTAGCTGTTCTAGAAGGGCCGGTTCAAAAATATGTTTTACATAATGCGCTTGTAATTATGAATAATGTCTTGCGGGCCAGATCGCAGTCCGCCTTTTGAAGACCCCTGAGGTAGTGAACGTGTTCAAAGGCCTCTCAGATTGTCATACATTCAGAAACCAATAGTGCAAGTAAAAAAAAATTTCAAGTAAAATCCAAAGCTCAGCTGGTATCGCAATGAGTATCGTATCATTTGAGATATTTTAGTATCAATATTTATCGAAATATCAATATTTTTGACAACACTATACTATAATGGCATTCCACGAGGCAGCGGCTTTGGGCTTTTGGACTTTAGACCTTTTACATAATCAAAAAGGAAGCTAGTCAAAAAAATCATTCTTTGTACAATTAATATAGAACTACACAGCCAGAAAGCTTTCCTTAATTGCCTTATTTAGTGAAAGCCAGAGTCATTATGAATAGATGAAGGGACCTTTTGATCATAGTTTTTGTATGTCATTATAGAAACTTTAAGTATAATGTTTGCTTCTTTTGAAAGAAAAATTACAAGATTTACTGTATGTATTTAACTAGAAACTAGGTCAAAGGTTTTTAGTGTTAATGAGAATGCTTTAAGTTTTAATGGTTTTTGGCATCATTAACTAATTTCACAGCATCTCACTAATTAATGTGCAACTAAGAGATATTATGTAGTTGTGTTGATTGCATATACAGCAGTGGATAACTGGTAATAATGTATTAGAAACAAAAGGAACATTTATTTCTTGATGTGTTTGAAGCAGGAAAACGTGAAGAATTGAGTGACATTGTGATGGCTAGACAGCTGAGTCATTGGATCTATAAAACTGCTGTTCCCAATTTGCAATGGTCAGGATCTACCAACATTAGTCAAAGGCAGAAACTGGTGACTGGACATTTCTTCTAGACAAACTAAGCATGAGGAGTCAAAGATGGCAAACTTTTATTTTCAATATAAAGTCAATCATTTGTGGCTAATTCTTCTTAAAGACAAGAAAAAACTCCCACACACTGTCTCACTCTTATTCCAAATATTTATTTTAGCAACGTTTCGGTCAATATCTTTCATCAGGCTTCAAATTGTCAGTTGACCAAAAGTTGCTAAAATAAATGTTTGAAAAAAGAGAGACAGTGTGTGGGAGTTTTTTCTTGTCTTCTTCTGTGGTATCTCCTGTAACACACCTGTTGACTTCTTAGGTGTGCAGAGATTCAAACTCTAAGTACTATGGATAATCCTTCTTGCAGGTTTAACTCTGTGACTACTCCAAAGCTGACCAGTGGCCTCAGATACTAAACTGTGGTGATGTCATTGTTGTTGTATTTTAGCCATTAGAAAGGTTTAACGTGTGTATTTTATGAATTAAGATAATAAACCGAACCCTTTCTAATCATGTAGGTGCCCTGTCAAAATTCTGGTGATCATAATGTTATGGCTCTTTGGTCATGATGACCACATCAATATATCCTTTAACTATTCAGAAGATTTTACAGCAGAAATTGTACAGCTTTTATGACTAAATGTGAATACTTTTTTTTTTTTTTGCATGTTGCTGTTTTCTGAAATAAGCAAATTACCATAACATTTTCTAGCAACCATTTCTTCTCATTAGGATTCATTATAAAGGTCTTAAAAGTTCTAAACTCTGTGCTTTGAGAATGTGGTGATGCCTTGATGGCTTTTAAAACGGCTGAAATCCATTTGATGTCCAACCGATCGCTGCCGGCAAGAGATTTTTTGCTATGTTTTCTGCAGATCGAGGGTGTACTTGTTTTGTGGCGGGCTGTGTCAGTGCAAGCATTAGATAACATTTTATTTGATGGTGTTGAATGGCTGACTCGTCCTCACCTCTCGCCCAGGCCTCTGCTGCTCTCCAGCCCACACACGCTCCCATGTTCAAGCAAACACACATCCACCCACGGACTCCATCCCTCTCTTCTCTCCAGCCTTCCTCCAGAGGATTCTGCCAGTTGTTTATGTTATTGAACCGGTTATCACATTACGGCTGGAACTGCACCAGACTCGCACAGAAGCAGAGGGAAGTGGAGATAAGTCTAAACTGAAAATGTTTGCTCAGGGCTCATTAGCATTAGCATCAGGCTGTGTCAGGACATGCAGCGGAAATGTCATTTGTAACCTCTTATTACCTCAAACTAAGAACCTAATGCAATCAGCAGCAATTCTTAGTTTGTTTGCACGTCAGCAAAAAAAGCAGATTCTTATATTTGTAAGGGTCAAGAATCATCACATAACAACTGCTATGTTAGAAATTTCTTCCAAAGTGAAAAGTTTAGATTTGAATTTTGACTGTAGATTTTGTGTAATGGCCCTGGCTGGAGTATGACTGAACATAAGAAAACTGGCTTTTTTATGTATTGAGTTGAGCTGTGTTGGCCCGCAAACTTTTTTTGTATTAGTATAAGCCAAAGATGTGGAGACAAAGATTATAAGGTCATATTTACTTGGGAAAACGGACAATGGAAGCTGTGGACATCAACTAAGTTATTTTATGAACAAACCGTAATTACCATATTTTAAAAAGAAAATCTGTAAAATAAATAAAGTATCAAAAAAAATCAAAAATAAAAAAAAAATTGTCAAAAATGCTAATGGCCATTATGTAAAGTGAGGTATTAATGAAGCAAAATTAACCAAGGAATGATGACTTAAAACTAAAGACTAGAATAAAACTTTAAAACATTTTTCAAAATTCAACTTGTAATTTGACTGTTCAAAGACTTAATGGAGGGGAGATTTCTTGAAGCCAGCCTTCACTTATGAGATCTGCCCATGGTCCAATATTTATATTCGGTTTATGGTTAATGCATGGCTAGTACTACAGGGCAACAGTTTGCTTGGTTTGTTAATAAGGTAGTGTTAAGTAGGCTTGTATAGCTTTCAAAGTAACATTCAAGTGTTATTGTCCTAATTGATTTTATTGAACATAGGTCAGGGACAATAAGGCATTTATCAGAATATTTACAAAGTGGCAATCTACAGTCACCACAGACATTTTTGGTGCTGCTCATGAGCTAACGGCAGCATTAGCCACAACACATTGCAGTGTTAGTAAAAACACTTTCTCTGTTTTAAATGTGATTTAGCAATATATCTATTCCAAAATTAGAAACTCAAATAAATCCAATTTATTTTGATTCATTGCCCAATTAATTAATTAATTAAACACAGGATTTGCAACTGTCAACAACTTTGTTACTTGAATAACATAAGAACCTCACGTGCTACTTTAAAAAGTTAGCGCACAAAGTTTTAAAGGCAGAAACTGTGTTGCACATGTAGCAAGAATCTGTAATCCAGAGATATTCTCTCTTTCACGCCATGGTTTTCTCATCCAATCCAAAGAAATGCTGCGCTTTCAAATCCCCTCTGTTTTTCTGAGCTCTACTTTTATGAACCAATTCTTGTCCTTAATATCTCCACCACGGCTCGCTCTGCTGGAAACTTTGTCTGACAAAAGCTTTTAGATAATGTTTTAAGAGGTGGCATCTCCAAGTTCTTGACTTGCGTGACAGAGCCTTGTTTCCTCTTTAGATTTATATTTAAAGCACTTGCCATTTGAGGAGTTTTTAGCCTCAACAGATTGAAGTAACGCTATCTAGTCTTTATTACATAAACACACTAGAACGTAAATGTACATAGCACATTAATGCTGTGTACATTTGACAATAGGTATAATATCATGTTTTCTTTTGTAAGGCCAGGCTCTTGTCAATTGAAAGACTGGTTGAGGGGGTGGATGGAACAGGACTTCTCCATTGGAGACCAGAAGTGATGGCTTTTAGCTTCCAACAATGTTGACCTTGAGGTAATTACGTTTAGGTTACAGTTGGAAGAAGTGGTTTACTATTACAAATGTTTACTTTATACTGTATCCAATTTTTTGTGCAAAATCAAATTTTAAAAGGATAATTTTGGCCATTAATTTTGTTTGACAGAAGTTACTACTTTTGATTTAAGTTTAAAATATGCAAAGTCTGTTATCTTTCTATAACTTCACCTACAACATTATATTGTTACAACACTACTTAATACATATAATTTTCTGAATTAGGGATGGAAATCATATTATTTTATGATACAAATACAGATATTGAGAAATTGGTTTCTTTTGGTTGGAATGGTTGCCCTTGGGACATGGATAAAGAGAAATTGAATGTATGCAAAGTCCATTATTTCTTTTTATTTATTACATTTTTTATACAAGTTCAACAGATCACATACTCTGCTTTTAAAATACAATTAGGATATTCAATATGCTATGCTCCTCCACAATGAAAATATATATGTAACATTGATATTTCACCATACACTGAAAAATAGTTCAAATCATTGGATTAGAATATACATCTCATATGCTCAAACTGTGCACAGTAGTGTTTGTAGTGAAACCTGTCCATTATGGGTTAAAGTGATGATGGATTAACCCAAAAGCGTCATTTTCTCCTTGTCGTAATGCTGGCTCCTGTGAAGCACAGCAAAGGAGCTTAGTGCTGTTAGCCCATAGTGTGGTCTATGGGAGCATCTGTTGTTCCAGTCGGACATGGCGTACGCACTCGGGCAGCCACTCCAACACATGCTGGAGGGCCATAAAACCTTGTTGTAATGCGCACACATACCCTGGACGTGTTTGTGAGGAGGTAGCCGATACAGTATGAAGCACAATTCCTCTGGAGTCACTGGAGTCACAACAGGTGTGTGTGCTGAAGGGAATTATGAGCCGCACTAAAAGAGGGGGAGGGGTTGGAGGGCTTATGAAGGGTCCCCTCTGCCCCACCTGTAGCCCGTGTCAGCTGTTGCAAGCCTGTTAAAACGTCAGCTGTTTCTGAGGAGAAGTGTGTTACTGTAGTCAATGTCAGGGAGACTATGGAGGGTAGTGGAAAGGAGGATCTAGGGCATTTCAAACAATGGCCTCTAGGGGTTTGTTTGTGAAAAAGACAAGGACCTTTACTTTTACATGCACAGCTTAGTCGAATCATTCTCATAGCTAAATGTAGCCATTTAACTAGGTGTCTGTCTTTGTCGAATTTATATGCACAAGATATTTAACTATTGAGTTATTATTATTATTATTACAATATCAATTTTATATAGCGCTTTTCTGGGGACGCAAAGACGCTTTACATATCAATTATTCATTCACTCCACAGATACAACTGTAACCACAGCTGCCTACGGCCTCTCCACCAAATACATTCACATTCTCACACAATCATACAAGGCAAGGTGGGTTAAGTGCCTTGCCCAAGGACACAACGACAGTATGAACTGTGGGGAGAGCGGGAATCGAATCTAGGCCGCTCTACCAGTGAGCCACTGCCGCCCTATTACAAGAATAGGAATGTTGTCAACAAGATGGTCAGAAGTAAGAAAGTCTTCCTTCCATTACTTGGTTAGCTCTTTAAGGATTGGCCTTTTGAAGACTTCATCTTACAGCTTTTGCAATTTGAATTGTAGATGTTTTGTCATTATCAAATCCAGTTAGACATGATGTTGTTCAATGTTGTTTGTAACAATAAGGCCCTGGCTACACGAATATGGGTATTTTTATAACTGCATACTTTTTTATGCGTTTGTGGCTTTCGTCCAACTGTAAACTGCGTTTTCAGGACGCAAAATAGATTTTTTTTTAAATGCCTCCTAAAGTGAAGACTTTTCAAAAATCCAGATGCAATAGAGACGTTTAGATGGACAAAACAGAGATGTTAGTATCCGCGCTGACGGTACGGTTGTGGATGTGTCTATTAATGATGCGTATAACAACTACAACAACCACAGCAGCTGTGAACCTGTGAGTCATTTAGAGATAAGATAAGACTTTATTGATGGTGTATGAATATGTGAGTATGTTTGGTGGTGGTCGGAGATGAGAGGACGTAGGTGCAAAATGGCTGCTCTCCGTTGGTCGTTCATGGATACCCTTCGGGGAGAAAAGTGCAATTTTATTTATTTATTTATTTATATACCTCCATCTTGTGGTGTTTTGTATGTTTACAGTGGAGCCGTGTGGACGGAGATACCTTTCAACACACTCTTGTCAAAGAATGCGTTTATAAATACCTTGGACATGTAGCCAGGGCCTAAGACTTTAGTACTGAAAAAAATAAATTTAATCAAAATAATTACAATACATTTTTGAGTGAAAATGTGTCTTTCTTCTTTGGCTTCACTTCATCTGAATGGGCAAATATAAAGAACAAAAAGGATGTATGCTTGATACTAGGTTTTCTCTTGCAATGCGTTATTGTAATATAGATATAGAATAAAGATACAGACATTGTGATATTTGTTGATAGGGCTGTTGTGGAAATAGACTTAAAAATAGAGGGAGTTATGTTCTAAAGAGTGACTGAGCAATGACAAAAAAGCATGCAATTAATTTCAGACATACACTGATGCATATAATATTATAACAGTTATTGTGGTTCAGAATATTGAGTATGTGGTATCTAAATTGCACACAATAACTTTTCAATATATTGTGCCAGCCTACAGTTCAATGTATTGAATGTGCTGGTCAATGGTAAATTTGGCTCCATCTGTATGGTTTAGGAGTTAGAATTTAAAGCTGGCGAAAACCTCTACATGTTAAAATGGAGCTTTATTGAGCGCTTACAGCCAGGTGTCTCTTCTTATTTTTCTTGTCTGAAACTAAACGTTGGCTGTCTGGACTCTGCAGGAGGGCATGCTGGCGCGGGAGTCACAGGTGTTGAGTGATTTATGGCTTTAATTTACTTGATAGATTAAATATAATATAGCGTCCAGGGTGGAGCATTAATTAGAATAACACAGCAAGGTCCAGATTCCCTCACTTCGTATGGCAGGGAAATGGAAAAAGCTTACTTCAACAATATCCTACGCTTAAAAACTGTTTGGAACTCTGCACAGGGAGTTCTATATTGATCAGAGGAGAATTCTTCAGTTATTATTAAATCAATAAGACTTTGACCTTGGAACAACCTGTATGGTAGTTGTAAACAAAGCTGGGGAGATTAAACCATCAAAGGTCCACTACCACGTTATAGACGAAAGGGACGTGGTTAACTTTAGATTGCACCATAAACCAAAACCGTAATGAAGAATTGGGGATTTATCTTAATCAAGTAAGTACAATAAGATGCTGTACACAACTGTTATCCCTGAAAACCACAAACTTCTGTTGCATGTCAGTTTTATTGTTTTTTTTAGGCTTATACTTTTAAAAATGGCCTCAAAGCTTTATTTATTTTAGAATGTCACACATACCATAAGTGTTCTTTTGAAAATGATGACATCCCAGCCCGGTATTTAACACATTTTGTAATTGACAAATGTTGGATTTGTTCTTAATTTATATGTCCAATGGAAACTTTGAGCATTTGTTTGTGCTGCTCCAAAAAATGCTACATTTTGAAGATTTTCTGTTTTTGAAACCTCGCACTGTTTGTTCCAGTAATTTTCACAGCGCCTTTGATTGGTCCTGCATACTCACTACGTCATATTCTTTGGCAGAACATACCCGTGGGAACCAACAACTTGTAATGTTGTAATCCAACTTAAGCGATACCTATCCACTGTGCTAACAACCATTTAAATGGCAGTACAACATGAACTACAGCTTCCCAATTGCTAATTTTTCACTTGTTCTGCTATTATTTACTATCCCTCTTTTCTGGTTAATGAGGGTTGGGATACAAAAAAGGTTAAAAAAAAAAAAAGGGACTTTGAGGCATAAGATATTGAATGAAGTGAGTTTTTTTTAATGTAAAGCTATTATTAAGATTTATTTTTCTTTAAAAAAGACATTTATGTCTCCTTTTAAACATTCTCTGAAAGTACTTCAGACCGAGCAGTTGAAAATCCAGAGGGCTTATAGGGGTCGAGGCTTTGTGGCGGCAGCTGAGCATGGCAGACAGTTGAAGGGAACAGGTTGCTCCGTCTGTTAGGGCTTGTCTTGCTGCTCTTGACCTTTGACCTTCAGCTGTGACAGCTCCAGGGCCACTAGATACCAAATTTCCACGCTTTATAAGAGACAGACACTGGCCAGAACTGTAGTGTGATGAACAGCATAATGTTTTTCCTGGAAGTAGCATTCAAGTGTGATCTGGTAGTCTTCAAATGCTTTTTGCTGTCCCAAAATGTCCCACTACATGTGTTGTAGTGTCATTTGTAATGTCATCAAATATGGCTTCAGTATAAAGACCTCTGCTTGACTACTGAGGAAACATGGTCAGATGACTTCAAGGTCCTCCCATAGTGAGTCAGAGTTCTTCTTACAGTTGAATGCATTTGTTAAAATAGATTTGACTCAGTGTTGTTTATAATCATACTTTTATTTTATTTAGGTCTCCATCTAATAGGACTTTTGCTTTTTCAAAACCTGTTGAAATGATCACATTATTTAACCTCTAATAGCCTGGTTTAGATCTGGTTTGGTCCCGATTTAGTCCTGGATTAGTCATGGTTTCAGTCCTTGGACTAGTTGTGGTTCCATCTTTGTTTAATTTTGATTTTTTTAAAGAAAGTCAAAGTGAGGATTCAAATATTGCATGTCATATCACCACAATAGTCAACTAAAGGTGCATTCACACATTCATTTGTTTCCTCAGAAAGTCAGTTTTTTTGGGGGGATGTGTGTATGTGCAATCAAACTCTGATTCGGACCAAAAAAGCAATCCATGGTGCCCATAAATACATAAGTCTCGGTTTTGATTGAGGTATACCAAGCGGACCAAACAGCAAACCAAAGACAGGAAGCGGTCTACGGCGCTATGTACTGGGATAGACACAACCAAAAGAAATATGTGTTTTGGTTGCACGTTTTTCCGACATGAAATGGTGAAGGGGTAAAAGCACTGATAGAAGTTTGGACAGATAAAAATACTGTATATTACAATATCCTGTCACAATAAACGGTATTATCAAACTCATTAGCTGGAAATTTGAGACTTTGGGATTGTACAGAAGAGCTTACAATTGTAAATGGCTCATATTGTGATTAAGTCGGGCGGCAGTAGCTCAGTGGTAAAGCGTCCGTCCTTCAACCGGAGGGTGGACGGTTCAATCCCCGCTTGAAACATCCCAAAAAAACATCATAGCATCCTGCTCTCCCCCACAGTTCATACTGTCGTTGTGTCCTTGGGCAAGACACTTAACCCACCTTGCCTCCAGTGGTGTTACAGCTGTAATACTGGTGGGTGAATGGAATTCTAATGTAAAGCGCTATTGTGGAAAAGCATTATATAAAAAAAATAAAAAACTCACTTTAGTAGTAATAATAAGTACGTTTGCAACCATGTTGGTGCTTGGGGTCTGTAAACAACGGGGCTGTATTCTTTGTTTATCACTTTAACACTCTCAAAGAGCAGAGTTAAAGTGTTTTATTGATATTGTGCGGCTTTAATCCCAAACAATATATAATCTTTTTCTGGAATTTTTTTTCAGAGCAGGCTATTGTTGCCGTCTGAAACGTGTAAAAACGCTGCACAATGTTGATGCTATCAGTGAGTGTAAATGGATTGTGAATTGGTTTAGTCATCTAAAGGCACTTAGGGACAGTTTTAGCCTCACTGGGTTGAAACATGCTGAATGTTTTTTGTTCCTGTCCTAATTGCAAATGGTGGACTATAACATGCACTGTAACATGAGTGCCAAATGCGGCACAACTCTTAGATTAGTCTGAAGTAGCGCCAGACCCATTTGCAGGCTCCAGCAATATTATTGGCTGATTTAAACCTTCTGCTATGTATTGTATCAACATTTAAGCTTGCTGATACTCTGATACTGTTAAAGGGGCAACAATGTGACCAACAATCTTAAGCCTTAACTAGACCTCTGTCTCTCTTTGTAGAGCTCTGTATTTGCCTCTGTTATTTTCTCCTTGAAACACACAACGGTTAATCATCTTCAACTTCTATTTCTTGCAACATGTGTAACATGACAAAAAATAGCAGCGTCTGGGATTTGAAAACTTCAATTTGAAAATTGCAATTTTATTACAAATGCAACTAATTGCACATCCTCACTGTTTACATTATAATAAATGCTACCATTGTTCTATGTTTTCTTGCAAAATAATTACATACATAATGCAGGGTGGTCGCAGGTCCTTAAAAAGTCTTAAATTTTTTAATAAAATTTTTCCTAATAAAAGGCCATAAAAAATCTATACCACAAATAACTTTAGTTGAAATACAGGACTCTGAAAACAAGGGGCGTGGCTGTTTCAATATGCAAAATAAGGAGGAACTTGAAGAAAAATGCATGGTCAAGTTGCCAGAAGAACGCCATTACTACGCAAATTAGTGCTGCAGCGACGCTCTGTTTACATTCATCTTGCGTCTAGCAGCTTGTGGTCCTGGAAAGTTCCATTCTATCCCAAAAACCCAGACCATAATTATCAAAAGTATACTAATACTTTAAACAGAGGCCAAATAAAATGATCCTTAATGGTCCTGCAAAACCGAAATGTTGTACCACGGTAGCACAACTGCGATGCACAAGCCCCTCAGAAGAAAACATCCTGGGCTCTCCGACCTCAAAATGACGAGCCATCGGTTTAACTATTTATTATTACAATTAGTTTTGGGAGTAATTGTTGCTTTCTTACCTGATGTGTTTTGATCGAGTAATAACTCGTATATGCTAGATAATAATGGTAATGCTAATTGCTAACGGTATAAAGTTGATCTGAACATTTTTGTTTGCTTTTGGCACAAGCCAATTAAATAAAACATAATCATAAGTACATGATTAATACCAAATTATCTCCTTAGTTAAAAAGATTTTAAAATGCTTTCTGTTTTTATAATAAAATGACAAATTTCCTACACTCTCTAATTAAGATTGTAATCAAAGTAATCATATTTTAATAATCACATTTATTTTATTTAAAAATATTCATATTTACTGCCCTCTTTAAAATGCATTACAGTTTATTAATGTAGGGTTCTTTTGTATACATTTTGTAAAAAATAACACTAGATTTATAAAAAAATATATAAAATTAGTCAGAATTATTGTTAGTTGCAGCTCTAACGCAAATGCCACATAGGATCCGGCTCGTGCCAAACAGCACAGGAACGAGCCTCAAAAAAGTCATTTGGAGGGATGAGACCAAAATGTAACTTTTTGGCCAGAGCCATAAACGTTAATAAACATTACATTTGGAGAGGAGTCAACAAGGCCTATGACGAAAGGTACACCATTCCGTGTGAAACATGAAGGTGGCTTGCTGATGTTTTGGGGATGTGTGAGCTACAAAGGCACAGGAAATGTGGTCAAAATTGATGGCAAGATGACTGCAGCATTTTTGCTCTCGTCAGCCCGGAAGCTGCACATGGGATGTACTTAAGATATTCCAAAATGTCAATGATCCAACACACAAGGCCAAGTCGACCTGTCATTGGCTACAGCAGCATAAAGTGTCAGTTCTGGACTGGTCATCTCAGTCTCCTGACCTCAATATCATTGAGCCACTCTGGAGAGATCTCAAACGTGCAGTTCATGCAGGACAGCCCAAGACTTTACAGGACCTGGAGGATTTTTGCCAAGAAGAATGAGCAATAATTTATTTTCTATTTTGTCATTTTATTGGCTCAATGTTGTTATTCCTTACTTTATACGACGTATGCTATGTGGCACAGCTGTGTCTGCAGTGACTGGTTGAATTGTGTTAATGGTCCGTGTACATTTTTTTCTGTCTTGATGTGATGAAACCAAAATTGGAAAAGCTTCTTCCAATTTTGTAAAAAGTAAATTGGACTGGATATTTAATATTGTGATATGTAGCTACTAGTTAGCCTCATGGCTACACCAAGCTGAGAGCTTATAAACTGTGGCTGTGAAGGGCCTTTGTGTCTGGAGCAGAACTGCAGGACAGACGTGTCTTTGGCTCCAGGGCTCTTTGGTGCACCCCACGGTGCATTTTACAACGGCCACAGTTTATCTAGGTTTTCACTTTTAGGATTCGGGTCTGCTGTTGATTAGCCCGGAACAGAGCTGTGGACAGGGGTGGACGAGTCTCGTGCTTAAGAAAATGTAGTGTAAACCAGCTGCAGGTGCAAAACCCTGTTTTCTTTGGTGGTGAAACAATAATTTATTAAGCAAATTCAGATTTAATTCAGGTGGGACACCACTAAAGGCTTAAGTGTAAAATGCCCAGCCTGCTATTGTTATAATACAACTGTGGCTCCTCACTGCAAGGTAGTCAAGATAGCGGCCTTTGTGTACTGAAAGTATACGGTATTGCACAGTTGAGCTGTGAGGAGTGTTTGTGTATAAGAATGTGCACTGCACTTATAAAATAAGAGGTGTAAAGTATGGAATTTGGGACTCATTTTATTGGCATGTCACTTTGTCAGGAGACGCTAACATTAGCATATTATGTTGGCTTTTATGTAAATTTTGCTACATTGTCACCTTTATCTTAAATGTGTATTGCTTTTGATTGTATAAAATGACTTTACAGATTTCTTGAAGGTGTAATGCTGGTGTAGAAAATATGGAATAATAACAAAAAAATTTAAAATAATTAATACAATTATTTTTATGCAGTGATTTGTCTGGAGCCTCACAAAACATCGTCATTGTTGGTGTAATTTAGGTCACACATAAGAGAGGCACACACTGGAGCTACTCTTGAGAGGAGCTTTGTCAGTTTTTTTTTTTTTTTTTAGCCTTCCTCAAGAGGAGGCAGATTTACATAATCTGGGTATTCACTGTCAAAGCCTTGAAAGCATATCGTGTTTATTCACAAAGCCATTAGTCATTTGCTACAATGACGAAGTACCAAATAAGCATGTGTTCGACACATCCTCCTGAGTTTCTCTTTTGTGATGAGAGAACAGGCATACAAGTCAGGTGATGCACAACTGTGAAACCTTCAAAATAAACCTCATATTGTTGTACTAAACTGTTGACACTGGTCAAGGTTTTTGGTCTTTTCTGTAACCATGGACCTAAAGCATATTTCCACTTAAGATACAATAGTCTTTGGGTTGGTAGGAAAGGCTTTTACAGGTGTTTCTATTGTCAAATAGAAAGACTTGATAGAAGAATTGTTATGATGCATCCCAAATTGGCATAATGTACCAATTTGGTACCGGCCTTCGGTAAAGATGTTGGATGGTTGGAGGTGGAGATAACTTGGTACTAGCTTAATTGGGCTAAAATCTAAAGTCTGTCAAAAGGAGTTATGTTGAAGAAAGAATGCAACCCTTTTTGGAGATAAAGCTGGCATTTATTAGAAACGGCAGTCTCTGGTTTTATTTAGGGTTGGTGTAATACAGGCTCTGTTAAAAACATAACATTGATGTCTACTTTATATTCAACATAAACAGTTCATGTGGCATGAAATAGTAAGTCCCTGAAATGTTGGAAACTCTGAATTTAGAATTTGAGCTGTACTCTCAAAAATTTTTCTGAAAATTGATTAACTTTTTTTTTTATCAACCACATACGCTTTCTTTTGGGCCCTTGTAGTTCTGCGTAACCTTTGTCCTCCCCCGCATGGTGTAGGTACATGGCAACAAGCAGGGAAGACCAGCTCTCTCCCAAGAAAGACATTGAGTCTTCAATAGTTTGGAATTGGTTCGATTTGTGCCTCAGACGCCAAGTATGCCTTAACAGCCAGTGCTATGTTTTCTATGTACGGACTTTTATTACTGTAACTCCATCATAGTTTGTCCAATCAGAAAAAAATTCCAACTGCATTGGAAACCTGAGAACTTGTGCTTTCCTTTTTATATATTGGGTAATTATGGTAGATACAAGCTTCCCCGCGGAAAAAAACAAAGAAAGTAACAGGATAGCGCTACACGTATTCTCAATACTGTAACTCCTCAAGTTTTTGCCAAAAATGAAAAAAATCAAAAGTTGTGCCTTTACGTCAATATTATATAGGGTATATATTGTGGTAATGCCCTCAATTTTACTTTCAAAGGAGGGGAAAAAGGACAGAGCGAAAAAGTGATCTGCGTCATAAAAAAAAGGTTTAAGTAAAATGGTTGATAACCTTCAGACATGATCTGTGTCATCAAACACACATGTTACAATGTCTGGAAGACCACTAAGAACCTTAAATCGGCCACTACAATACGTCCTGGTCTAGTCCTGGTGTAGTCTTGGTCTAGTCCTGGTTCAGTCCTGCTCCAGCTTCAGTTCTGATAAGTTGTTCGCATGTAGTGAACTGTATAAGTTTATCAAGAACAGGCCCCACCTAAGAAAATAATGACTGTTTTTAATGAAACTATTTTCTTTTCAATAAAAATTGTTTCATCAAACCAGTTTCATCCCCCCCATTCTGTCATTTTTCTGGGAGCCTGGGAAAAGTTGTCTGCTTACAATAACAGAGCCTTTTTCCAGACACTTTTGGCTTGTTTGCACTTCAATTCCAAAAACATATTTTTTAACAATAAAGTGAAACTTTTTAAATTTAATTTTTTTAATTATTATTATTTTTTTTAATGGCAAAAAAACCAAAAACATTTTCAATAAGAAATCAAATTATTTGTAATAAGATTTTCTTTTCTTCTCTTTTTTTTTTTTTTTTTTTTTTTGCGACATATCACCCAGCCCTACTGTAGCATTCCCTGGATAATTTATGCCCATATAACTTTTAAATATGCTGACAAAGCCTTTGACAAGCTTTACTGTGTTCAGTTTGACTCTTACTCAATGGGAGACCAGTTGGGGAGAAAAGTAAGGTTTTTGCCTTAGTCCAACTAAAACACTCTCTTCTATTTTATAATATATAGTGTACATGGTCTTGTTTCTGTCTTACAATTCCTTGGACCTTCCTTGGTTAGTACAGTCTTGTCAGCAACACTGTCTTCTATCATCTTTCAAGGTGCAGCTCTAGATGGTTTCTTTTGCACTGTACTTTATAGGCCTCAAAGATTCCTTTTAACATAAATACGCTTGCCTCTAGGCAGAAGAGCAGCTTTAGCTCCTGGCCTGCTGAAGAATAGATCTGGTGTTTGCGACTCCCCCTCCACTGCTTGCTCTGTTCCCGATCCCCACCACATGTAGCCAGCGCCACAGTCTTGGCCAGCACTCACATTTGACTCAGGAAGAGCGGAGGTAGGCTTGCGTAGATCCCCATTTCAGGCTCGGGGCCAGAACTGTGTGTCGAACACGAAAGGCCCCCAGGCAGTTGTGCACATGGAAAACAAATGGAGGGAAAAACCTGGCAGAGGGCAGCGAGATAAGGCCCTTGTGTTTGTAGTGGAAGTAATTGGGTCCACAGTAATAAGGCATACAGTTTGTTGTCATTAGCTGAGTTGTATATTTTTCCTTCCCTGGGCAGATTTTTCGCTGCTGATAAGGGAACAGTTACACCCATTTTATCCATATAAGTTATTACAACGAGAGATGAATTGGCCTGTGGAATTTTTGCCCGGCAATTAACCCATTGCGCTCTGGGCATAGACGTGACTGTGACCAAACATTCTTTGGTGGTTCAGTGTGGAAACTCAATGACACAACTGTTTAGCAGCCTCCCGCATCCCGTTTCCCACACCCCCCCAGCCCCTTTGGAGATTTCAAGGTCAGGAAAGGGCACCGGCGAGGTTTCATTCCTTGGGAAGAGAGGCCACTGTCACAACACAGCAACCGCAGACAGCATCCACTTTCTTCTTTTACAGTTTGGTCACTTCAAGTAGAGTCTGTTGATGGCATTAACTGACTCTACTTTTGTTGTTTAGTAAGCTTTTAAACAACAAAGAACAGCTTTCCTACTCTGACGTCACTACCCAGGCTGACCACCACAACGGTTAATTTTCTCCTCAGCTGTTAATAGAAACAATTTTACGCCACACCACTTCATATCACTGCTACTAAGTTCTAATCTGTCTCTTTATTGATTTCCACAGACATGGTGCCTAATCAGAGCTGAGGTCCTAATCTGCGCTGACAGGAAGAAAGAAATGCCCCCTTTGACAGCAGAAGTCTAAAACCAAGTGGAACGTCTGTAAGTAGCCCAAAGTGAGGAGACTGGCCACTGGCATGAGACATTACAGTGTGAACCCTCTGACAGCTGAACATGCGAGGGTGCCTGTTCCTGTGTGTGTAGATTTCAGTCTTGATGATGGGTTGGGGGGGGGGGAGTCTGGAACAAAAGGTATGTAGACAGCTGCCACCCCACTGCCACCAGCTCGTGATCCAAATGGAGGTTGGTGCAGAAGGAGGATTTAACGCAATGCTATTGACTCTCCTGCTTTCATCCTTTACAAACCATCCCCATTATGGTTGGATATTTTATATTTTATATTTTCTCGACAGTACAATATTGTTTAACCTGGTTTTCTATACAAAACTTTGGCTACTATTAAAGATGCTCGTAAAACTGTGAGGAAATTATATTATAATAGATGAATAATAAAATACAGGATTATAGCTGTTTCAATAATTATTAAAGTAACCTTTATTCAAAAGTTTGAAATGTTGCAAAGAGATAAATTTGAACGGACCTGTCTTCTTATATTCCCTATAAGCCAATTATACTGTGTAGCGGCCAAGCTAGTAATGCTAATAGGCACAATGGTAGTAAATTTTATATTGAAGCACATTCCAAAAAGTCTAGTATGGGATTTACCCCAACCACAATAATTGAATATTGAGTATTATTTTTACAAATAATCTCTTTTTAATCCCTTAGCGTTATGATTACCTAGATGAGTAAGAACCTCCACAAAAGTATGATTGTTCTTATTTTCTATTATTTAAAATGAGGTTTGAGGCTAGCGTGTGTTTAAAGACATTAGCCTGTTAATTTCTAAAATCTACAGCTAGACTTCTAGTGTTTGAATTGACCACAGAATAAAAAAATATCTTTTGAATGGGTGTCAATGAGAGATTGTCTTTATTGAGCCAACCCTCACTTTCCATATTCCTTCATCCACTGTTTCTTCTGTCTGTTGCAAACTATAGAAACACTCTTTAACTTGGGCTAACTTGAACACTGTGATAAATTGGTGGCAGTTGCTGAAGGCATATTAGGGCAAAGGGTGACTGGGGAGGGGTTTGTGGCAGGGGAGGCGTTGGGGAAGTGTGTATTTGGTAAGGGTGGGGTGGAGGGGTGACTCAGGGTTGTCCAGTGGTGGGAAGGGTAACTTGGGGTAGTTAGAGAGAGGTGCTTCACTTGTCATTTGAGCAGGGGAATGATAGAATGGTACATGTGCTGTTGGGAATGGGACACTGATAGTTGATGTGGACTATCGCATATCGGAAGGCTTTCTAAAAAATATATCCAGAACACAGCGGCTATTAGACTTCTTATTTAGCACTCATTTGACGGTAAGGGTAACAAATTTCCTACTAAAGTTGCGTGAGCTTGATGTATTTGTTTGAGCCAACATTGCTTTAAAAGCCATTACTAATGCCACTTTTAATGGCAGTTATAATTGTGACTGTTAACCTTGGGTGAACATGGGGTCTTTAGCGAACATTTCTCAAATTTTCCATGCTTGACCAAAAGTTTGTCTCTGGCCCAGCTGTCGCCGTCTAATCAGTCCAGGAAGCCATTGATTGGGGCTACGTTCCTGGTGCCTGTGAGAAATTCACAAAGGAGATAGCAAGGAGTGCGAGGTGACTTTCTGTGTGGCCTGTTCATCGTCAGCCGCCGAGCTGACACCTTCCTGAGCCCTCAAATGAGCTGGGTGGAGGTTGGCAAGAAGGGGGTTGTCAAGATTTATGATCGGGGCGCTTGTGTTGTGCCTCTCGTAACGTCACACCTGTTCTGTTTGTTATTTACATTGGTTTACAAGTGTTTTTTTTTTATTTTTACAAGTTGTAATTCATGGTCTAACTATGCTGAGTAATTAAAAAATCTATTGCGGGCAACATAAAATGTACATACAATCCCAGATCGTAGAGTAAAGATATTTGATTATGTTAGAAAATGTATGTTGTGCTCGTCTGTAAGCCTGTTTGGAAAGTACGTGGATGGACTTTTGAGTCTCCAAGCAGCTGCACAACACTTGTTTTGGAGGGTCACTTGACAACAAAGCTGCTTTGGCTTGATCTCATGTGACCACACTGAAAGATGTCTGTCTAATTTTGGGGGGGCCTTGGGTTACTGAATGACAGCAACATTTAAACAATAGTGTCCATCTTGGTTAGAAGCTGTTGAAATGGTGCTGGGTAACATAAACTGAAATGAAAAAAAGATTTACAGATCAATTACAGTAGTATAACAGTACTTATTTCTGAGCTCAATAAATATGGCTAAATATGACCATGATGTCATTGTGAAGGAAAGATTTTTAGCTTGAATACAATTAATGATAATCAAAAAAAAAAAACTAAACAAACAAGTATGATAAACATTTTAAAAAGTTACAATTGGATTTAACTTTTTTGTAAAATTGTTTCCATACCTCCCATTATTCATAACTAACCTAATGAATCCCACATTACTTTTTCAGTGATATTTCATATTGTGACTCATTTCTCTGATCAATTTGGAAGCATGTGTAGCGTTCTCACACGTTTTGTATTGAAAATATTCTCCACTAGTATTGTAACTGCGATAGTTTAAGAATTAAAATTTGATCAACTGATTACTTCTTGATGAATTACACAGGCCTTTCATTTAACATCAATATTTAAAGAGGTATATTAGATATTAGATAAAGTGTAATAAAATCTTGGATAAGTTATGTTGCAATGTATATGTTCTAAAACGGGTACTTTAATGAACAACATGGACCATCCTCCAAATGCTGAGATTTTAAAACTCATTTGACAACCCACACAGTTAAATTAAAACATACCATTTTAATTCAACAGTCTTATAAGCATCTGAAATCTTAAATATTGGAAAAACTCAAACTGCCAATTAATAGCTGTAATTCACATTATCTTTTTACTTTAGAAAACCCAAATTTGCACTTTAAATTGCAAATTAAATATATATATATATTTTTATAAGCTGTTTATCAGGTTCAAGATACATGCAGTAGACATTTACAGTATAGAGTTTTGTATTCCAGCCAATGCTATTGATAGACCTGTATTTACTGTAGTGACTTCAAACAAAAGATTTCCTCCCACTCACCTGCATCTTTGAAAATAAACCTGGTTGTAACTGTGATTTTAAAAAGTGCACATCTTGTTTTGGCTGTGACGTGATGAGGATTAATAAAACATGTTTGACAGTTGACATGCCAGCTCAGGTATGCACGCTCTCCGTACTTTGTTGTCGTATTGATGTCATCACTGTTTTGTCTAGTGGGCATTTTTTGTTATTTACACCTTTTGTTGTTGTGGCACAGCAATCGGGAGGACACCTATTCCGTCAAGTCTTTGAAATTGTAAATTTTCAGTGGAGAATTATTTCTGGGTTTTCTTACATTGTTACCATGAATCCCTCTTGGTAATTTTCCGCTTTAATGGACAAAATGCACCATCCTCCACGTATAGATTTTTAAAGAAGCGATAAAAAATTATATTTATTTTTTTCAAATGAAATCTTTGCAACAAATTGAGTTTCCCTAAAGGGGAAGTAGCATTTACCTCTTTAATGCACTCTGATCCACACATCTTGAACTTTTTAGTGTCACAACTAAACACATTTTAGCGGTTGGATAATTACTAGTTTTTACTTGCTTATGGTTAATAAGTTAAAAGAAAAGCAATTTCATCATTCAGTTCCATAGCCCAACATATTGTGTTTAAACAGATGGAAAAACCTCCAACTTTTTAAAAATATTTTGAGACTGATACATTTTTTTTATTTCACAGAAATATTGGTTTAAATGTCTTTGAAGGTTCTCAGTCATCCAGGACATCTTGGAAAAAAAGGTTATAGTAAAGGCATTTGGATTCTGTTTTCAAGGTGAAGACATCTCTAATTCCAAGAGACTTTATCAAGAATCTCAGAATTGATAAAGTCTCTTGGAATTAGAGACGAAACGTCTTCACCTTAAAAACAGAATAGAGAAGCTGTTACGTTAACCTTTTTTCATTGGTTTAAATGGTTCATTGTTTTGGGTAAACCTCATCATTTTTCACAGAGAGGGGGAGTTTTACAAGGACTGCAAAATCCAACATCTTGATTTACGAGTGTAAAACAATATGAGTTCAGTTCATTTTGAGACTGCGGGGGAGCAAATTAGATTTTGGTGGGCTGCCATCTTTGTTAATTAATGAGAACTGTTGAAGTTGTATCATTAGATAAAATGGATCTTATGACTTTCGAAAGTGAAACTAATTCTCAAACAAATTTCTTTTAACTTTTGACATTCAAAGAGCCATCTCAATGCAACATTCTTCCTTATTCCTTAAGGGGAAAAAATGACTGGCCATGCTAGCATTCAGAGTGTTCTTCTATAAAAGTCCTCCCACTGAGTGCCTGAGTTAATGGAATGGAAATAAGTGGCAATCCAAAAGATATATCTCGTGTTCAACATCGTTTTGTCTGTTAACTTTCTAACCCATGTAATATGTGCTTAATGCCTTATACATTTATTATATTTTGAGAAAAATATGAATTGATGTGTACACTAATAATGGATTGGATTTATATTGCGCTTTTCTCCCGAGGGACCAAGGGACTCAAAATGCTTACAAGCCTTTATTCATTCATACACAGTCACACTGGTGATGGTAAGCTACAACTGTAGCCACAGATGTCCTTGGGCAGACTGACAGAGACGTGGCAGCCATTTTGCGCCTACGGCCTCTCCGACCATCACCACATACATTCACTGAACATTCTTACACATTCATACGAGGCAAGGTGGGTTAAGTGTCTTGCCCAAGGACACAACGACAGTATGAATTGTTGGGGAGAGCGGGAATCGAATCCACTACCTTCCGGTTGAAAGACGACCGCTCTACCACTGAGCCACTGCCGCCACATGTTATCACCCTGAAGCCCAGTGTCATTCTTTTTTTAGATGTAGCATAAATATCCCATTACATCCATAGCAAATGTGAAGTGAGCATCTTTGAATATTAGCTTGTCAGATTAATGATTTATGAGAATAACTAATTTGCACTAGAGTATTTATCTGGGGCCTTTGTGGCCTCCCATTAAGCATCTTTACTCTGGCAAGTGAACTTGCAAAACTAAAAAAAATCATCTTGTCACTGTGGGAATTTTACCCGTCGTTCTTTTGTTGTCCAAATCTCTTACTGTTTTTGTAAGGGCGTGTTAGGTGTTTACCTGTAGCTTTTATCTCTGCTGTCACAAGACAGGTCAAACCACATAGTCCGTGCTGGAGACGAGCCAGAGACAACAAACTACACACTACATTATTGTGTGACCTGCCAACACATCTTCTGTCGTATGGTATTTTATAGGGGAATCTGTGGTTATGACAACTCAGAATGATCTGTAGTTATTGACTATAGGTGGTTTCATTCATGAAATGGAAAGGTATTTGTCCCAGTTAAATACAGCATACTTAGTTGCTCTGTTTTATTCATTGACATTCTACCACATTATCTCACATACAGCCCTACACTCATGCATCTAATGGAATGTTTCATTATGCTGGATTTTTGTCCATAAAGTAAATTATATGGATGATTCTCTTTCAGTATACAGCAGGGCTTCTCAAACTTCTTTCGCCATTTATTGACATGACAATAAAACAGTCCAAACTACAAGCTTTAAAAAAATTCTTATAGTAGTATTTGATATGTCATATGACGCTAACTGTGGACTGTGTTGTTTATGGTAGCCACATTTGTAAAAATATTGTGCTGCTAGTTATATTCTTTAAATTTCCTTTGGAAAAAAACTCAAGTGGTTTGTTGAAATGTGCGGGATCCAATGTTTCTATGTGCCTTCTTAGTATGAAACAAGGTTTCAGGTTTCATACTGTCTGCAGCAAGTGAGACATAACACACACAGTAAAGCCAAGAGCCAGAGTAGCGTTGTCATATTTGCTTGACTTAGCCTTTAATGTAAGTTTGCTGATTTTGTCATCTGGATTTGTATTTTCTATTCTTGCTTTTTGTTTTGCTCCTACAGTGTCTTTCTCCATGTTGTTGTCTCAGCTCCTGGAGCCTGACGGTCACCATGGAAGCGTGGTATATTTGGTGTCACCTTTAAAGAGTTTAGCATTTTACATTACATTTTACAGTTTAACATTAGTTCTGTACATTTTTTGCAGAACTAATGATTTATCAAGTACAAACCAAGGCAGTTACTTTGTTTTATTTGCACATATGCTAAGTTGTGTACAGTGTTTGTGTTGGAATATATATAAGACAAATCTTATCAGATTATGTTTGCTTTGTTTGTGCCAGAGGCTACAGGCTCAAATGTAGGCTTATGGGTGATGTTGTTGTTTTTTTCTGTATTTGTTTTTAAGTGTGTATGTTCTCAGGTGCGTGCACTGTGTTGAGTATTGACAAGCGCCCGGTAGCACAAGTGTGATTCATGAGCCCGAGAGGCTCGGATCTCTTTACCACCCCTCCTGTCCTATTCTGTCCCATCCCCCTAAGGCACTACCAGTACCTCAGAAGTGCTGCCCTTGCACTACACCGGCCCTCCCCTTACTCTAACACCTCTCCAAACACTCGAAAATGATTGGCCAAAAAGAGGAGGGGGAAGGGAAGATCATGTTGCACTGCCAGGGTTGGCAACGTCGCCACACAGGCACAATCACAGTCACAAGCCGGGCTTCAGATACAGGGCCAGCAGCTCCCATATCCCATCCTTCACTGTTCACCACCACACCCCCTTCCACCTGCCGATGCCTCGCAGTGAGCTCTATATTGTTGATATTGTGGCAAAGATGGATGCTGGGCCACTGAAGCGCGAAAGTGGTGAAAGCCATGTCCAATGGTTGCCCAGGAACATGAGGCAACAGGCTGTAAATACCCCACAGCTGGTGCTGGCAGAACACTCTCAAGGTTGGGCCGCAAACCGAGCCTCCACTGCTCTGAGGAGGGAATGTCGCAGCCCAGTGAGACGCCAAAAGCATAAAATCTCCTCAGTTCTGCTTTACGAAGGCTTACTATACAATTCAGTTTGTGTTTAATGCTAGGCATGACCATGCACTGGTACTGTAGTCAGCAGAATTTGTCTCCTGTACTACTAGTTTTTGTACCTCCACAGACACTGCCAAACAGCTTTACTTTACTTGCTTCAGTGTACGATTCTATTCCTGCTATAAATATTTTTTAATATTTGGCTGTAAATGAGAGCTGAAAAAATCAAACAGTACAAAAAACCCAGTTGAAGTATGTTTAAAAGGTCCTCCATAAAACATGTCACTTGATAAAACGTCAAAAAATTAATATAGTTCAGAAATCTGTGTTTCACATATCAGCATTTATTTATTAGAATTTATTTAAAGTACTTGTAATTAGTGCTGCAGCTATTGTTTATTTTAGTAGTTGAGTAATCTATTCATTATTGGGTCAATTTATTGAGTATTCTGATAGATAGTGTAACTACATAGTTTTTCTGAAGTCGGCAACATAGTTAAAATAAAAAGATAACACATAAGATTTTCTGTTTGATGTAACATTAACATGTATTTATTCTTGACTTCTTCACTTGCATTTCATATTATATGTGCTTTATAAATGCAAAAAACCTACTCTAAAAGGTTATTCAATTTTTTTAATTGCATTTTTGTTTCAGGGATTTAAAACCTTTTATTTATAATAAAATGAATAAAGTTCAGCCCAGAAGCAGCCTTTTAAAGTTTACCGCGGGGGGATGGAGGGAGAAGCATGGGTTGACGCTCAAATTAGTTTGACTGCGCTAACACAAAGCTAACAATCAAATGAGCCGAGTCCTTCACGGAGATTCTTGCGCTAATATTAAAACAACAGTTATTGGAAAATGTGAGGACCTTAACCAAACAGTTTAAAGTAAAGTTCAAACAGCTGCAGAGAGAAAAAACTGTCAGCTCCAGACACTCTGCGTTCTCATCATCTGCTCACCGTGGAGACTGCACTGTAAATGTTCGCACAACGCGGCTCTCCGGACTTAAAACTAGGGTCCCTGAAGGATCAGGTACAGGTGTGAAAGTTGGATAATGGATACAATTGGCGCAGATTTCATTGGACATGTGAAAGTGGTTTTAGCTGCCACAGGCATGGATGGATGTGTCCACTTGAATCATCTAGGCAAGATAAAAATAATCAAGACATTTTTCTAATTAAATTACTCGATTTATTCGATTAATTATTTCAGCCATACTTGTCATTGTTCTAAAAAAATTAAGAAAAATAAAAGTTTGATTGGGTTATTACTGTTAATATTTATTGACAAATTGTTTTACAATGAATTAATCAACTATCCTAACTCCTTTTCCATAAATAAAAAGTTTGGTCTCTGGATTTGCATTGGATTTTCAGGGGGCAACTACCAATGGACATATTAACAAAGCATATGATGAGGACACCTTCACTTAAAATATCTGCCCCATTTTTGAAAAAAGGTTAGACTTTTAGCAAGCAATGGTAATAAAAGGAAGGAACTTGCATGTCTTGGCAGTTAATGGCAACACAACATTTTTCTAAAAATAAAACTATTCTGATTTGGTCATTTATATCGCTGACAAAGGCCAGATTGTGTTGCTCTTAATAGCACCACTTAGAGAAAACAAGTCTTTTTATGTCTGATACATTATATCCACACACATTCACCTTTTTAGATTTCCATTGCAACCTGATACTAGTCAACCCAATTCACACTTTAGCTTTATTGTGTTAAGAAATGTTATTATGAGCGGGAGCAAGTCATCAGCGCTTCTCTCTTGAATCTTGTATCTCTACAGATTTTACTGCCATTCAAGTACTGGTATTGGCATTAAAAGAATACAAGAACAAGTATTTCTGCTCCCTGATATCTTAGTCTTGCCAAGTTAATACATTTGAATGCTGTAATGCTTTCTATTCCAAATTTTACAATAGCAACTAGATATTTAAACCTCTCCAAACATAATCCTGAACATGGTCAGGATAGATTTTTTAGATTACTGTTAACATTTTATGCTTTATGGAGCTGTTACATCATTAGGTTAAAATGACCAACTTGACCTTATGCCAATACAACAATCTGATCCACTTCTGTCGAGTGTCTACCTTGGTGCTTAAATCGATACAATGTCACGTTTTTTTAGGTGTTGATACTTTATTTAAAAACCTGACATTATGACATAGTGCCGTGTTAATGAGTAGCGCACTGTTCGGCTGAGCTTACCGTGAGCGGAGAGAGGGCCAACCACCGACAGATATGGTCTAAATGTCTTTGCTGTCTTTGATTGGTTGAAGAATGTTTAAACAAACACCTGCTATTCTGTGTTCCTTCACATAGCCTCTGTTGTGTCATGCCTCACTGGAGCTGAGGGAAAGGAGTGAGCGCATGGAAGTTGTGGAGGACATGTTTCAATCAATCAATCAATATTTTTTTTTATATTGCTCCTTCCAACAACCACAGATTGACCAAGGTGCTGTACAACATTAACAATAGATAAACATAATTACAAGGAGGTTTAAAAACGCATTACCACAATAAAAACAGAGCAGTGTCACAGAGCCACCAAGTGCCAAAAGCCATTCTAAAGAAGTGGGTTTAAAGTTCGGTTTTAAACTGAGGCAGGTCAGTGATGGAACGAAACTCAATGTGCAAAGAATTCCAGAGTTTAGGACCGACCCATGCAAAAGAACGATTGCCCCACTGTTTGAACCCGGGACCGGGAGACCTTCAGCAGATGTTGCCCAGCAGAACATAGAGCTCTGCTGGGTTGTTAAAGACCCAAACCAGGTCTTATTTTGAATAATTGGTAGCTTATATTTGACACAACAGTGTGTTTCAAGTCTGTTTTTTTGTAATAACGATCATAAGAGCGGGTCAATTTGCAGCTAATAAGGAAGAGGAGCGCAGATGAGCTGGAGCCTACCATCGGAGAGTTACAAACCAGGACTGCATTTGAGTCTGACAGAACTGTGACAGAACCACAGCTCACCCTTAGGACAGCAGTGGCTGTTCAGAAAACGCCAAAAATGTAAATGGAGCTCTGTTCAACAAATGTGTGAGTGATTGAAACCACGCTTCTCTTATTGAGGTAATGTGTAACTCACAAGGAAGGCTTTGTTGGTTTTATTATAGTGTTGACGGCCTACAGATGATAAATAATAGTTTATCTCAGGTGTGCGTGTACATCCTGAGACACTGTGCAGAGACAGGCTTTATTAGGCTTGTGTAATTGTTGACGAGCAACAGAAGTCACAAACTGACAAAGAGTTTAGATGTGTAATTAAAATATGGATTTGAATGTAGTTTTTAATCTGAAGCGTTTGTCTCTCACTCGTAGACGGTCACCAAAGCAGAATGTGGAATATATTAGTCACACATTCTTTTTGGGGAATAAGACTTATATATTTTAATATTTTAACCATGATTGTTGTTATCCCTGACTGAAAAAGGCTGGATATTACAGATTTATACAGTCAGAGCTCAAAAGCCTGGAAGGAGCAGAACAAAGAGAGAACTTTAGCAATTGGTTCCCCAGGATTATGTTTGGGGCTGATGTTAAGGTATCGTTCTAGTATCGCTATCATAATACTCAAGCCAGGTATCGAACAGAAGTTAAAATTTTTGCATAGTGACATTACTTTTTTTGTCCCATCAACTTGTTATTGGTTCCTTTGACATAAGTCCCAAGTGGCCCGCTGATTTGATTTCACGTGACTCTCATTCAGAGCATCTTAAGGGACCATTTGTCATCTCAGGTTTCGTCCATCATGTCAGGCTGCTTCCATTGAACTCTAAGTGATGAATGAATATTTGGTGAAATATTGATCGGCTCGGACTTCAAAACCTAGAACCAAATCAGTCACGTTGATAGCCTGCTATAGAGGCGCATGATACCGGCTGCTATATGTAACCTGAAGCCCACGAGTCACCTGCAGATCTCCAAATGACCTTAGGTTGGCATGTGATCAGCTGATTGATGAATATTTTGAAACCAAAACCAAATGCATGTCCAGCATTTTCCAGAATAGGATTTATTAGGGCTGCACAATATTGGAAAAATGTGAGCTGTGTAACTTTTTAAAATATTGCAATAATGATATTATCTGCAACATTTTAATGCTTTTTTGAGGAAAAAAGAGTAGTAATTATTTTACTCGTGTTACTCATGGACGTAAGGGCATTAGCCCCCAAAATTGTTCAATTCAGCATCAGGGTGCTGATGGCAACAAGCTGTCTGCTGTCAGTGAGTATGTAGAGAACATTAGCATATCTTTAAGTGCCCTATTTATACAAGCCAAAGACAAGCTACAACTTTTCTAACTTGTGTTCATATAAACAAATGGGAAATACATTACCGGTCTGCAATATATTCCATGTGACAGCACTCTTTTAGGAAAAGTTTTCTTGCTCGCCAGTGATGCAAAGTTTATCAAATGTGATGAAATGGTAAACTTTTTAAATGGCGAGAACAGCACGCTCCAGAAATGTCTCCTGCCATGCCAACACTTGCAAACAATGGGGCAGTGATTTATATGCCACCTGAAGAGTATGCATTTTGCCTCACATTCTGCTGACTCTTTACTTCAGTGGGAGTGTGATGAGAGTGTTTGTGACATTTTCAACAATGCTAGGGGTAAGGTTTGCTGAAGAAACACATTGTTTGCCTTTTAATGAAGAATAGTATTGACATATTTTGGAAAGACTTTGATGATAGGGGTTTTCCTGTTTACCTTTTAAGATTAACTGTTTGATTATTGATGTTTTAAATCAATCAGCAAATTGTATGATTGTATGTTTTAATCTCAGCAATGGGAAGTAACAAAGTAACCTAATTTTATTTACTTATCTGGCGACTTTTTACTTTTACTCCCTACTTTTGAACACAAATAGCTGTACTGTCTACTACATTGTCAAAACAGCCTTATAACACTATGGATGAAGAAAGAAAAACATTACCCATCCATGTCCGCATTTAAGAGAACTGTTCAAGGTTGTTGGATTGTACTGTTTGCATTGCTATAGGAGAACATGGTTTCAAGAGCTAACGCTATCTAGCCCTCACTTGCAGAGACCCCCGAAGGCTAGTAACCTCCATTGTGTCGTAGTTAATCATCTATCAACCTCCCACAATGACAACTTTAACAGGGTACCTCCAAGGTCAAGTATTAAAAATGTGTGAAATTTTAGGGTGTCAAAATCAGGTCCGAGTATCAAATTTGTTCTTCTAGGTCTTACATTTAATTGCATCATAAACTGTAGAAATTTGGAATAATGTATTGCGTATCATTGACAGCAAAATACTTTTTACTTCAGTACATTTCAGAGACTTTTACTTTGACTTGAGTAAAGAAGTTGAATCAGTACTTTTACTTTTGTAGTCGTTTTTAACACAGGTATCTACTTCTACTTAAGTACAGAGTGTGATTGCTTTTGACACCTCTGCTTAATATGTATCAACAAGCTTGGTAACATGTTGGAATAAATGTATTTGGTAGGGGTATTGGTGCAGTGTTATGTATTTCATGTACCAGACATTTATACTTTACAGGTCAAAATAATTGGTTGCTCCTTATTTTGGTGTGGCCAAATGAGTTAGTGAAGTAGTGTTTCTGTAATTACAATTTAAATAGTAATACAAAGACATTTACAATGCCCAGAGGAAAATTCTAATTTCACAAGTCACATCATCAGAAATATTTCCATATCTTAAATACAATATAATAATTACTGCTGCTGACGCTACAACTTCTACAAATGCATAAAAATCTTGTCGCAGCTCAGGTTGCTCACATCATACTGGCAGCCCTAACCAAAGTTGCTGGCAGTGAAGGTCTAATGGCATGATAACATGTACAAGTTGACACAATTGGGTTTGCATGGCTATAAAAGGTAACCATCCTCACCTGTGATCTGTTTGCTTGTAATCATTGTGTGTGTATAAAAGGTCAGTGAGTTTCTGGGCTCCTGACAGTGCTGCACTGATGTTTCTGAGTCATGGGAAAAGCAAAACAATTGTAAAAAGGCTCTGCGGGAAAAGGTAATTGAACTGTATAAAACAGGAAAGGGACATAAAAAGCTATCCAAGGAATTTGGAATGCCAATCAGCAGTGTTCAAACTTTACTTAAAGAGTGGAAAATGAGGAATTTTGTTGAAACCAAAGTAAGGTCAGGTAAACCAACAAAGATTTCTGCCAGGATAATTGTTCGGGATGCAAAGAAGAACCCACAAATAACTGAAAAAAGTGATGTGGCTGTTTCAAGATGGACAATAAGGAGCCACTTAAAGAAAAATGGTTGAGTCGCCAGAAGAAAGCCATTACTAAGCAAATGCCACAAAGCATCCCACTTAAAATATGCTAAGCAGCACAGAGACAAGCCTCAAAACTTCTGGAACAAAGTCATTTGGAGTAATAAGACCAAAATTTAACTTTTTGGCCACAGCCATAAACGTTACATTTGGAGAGGAGTCAACAAGGTCTATCATGAGAGGTACACCATTCCTACTGTGAAACATGGAGGTGGATCTGATGTTCTGGGGATGTGTGAGCTACAAAGGCACAGGAAACTTGGTCAAAATTAATGACAAGATAAATACCGCATGTTATCAGAAAATACTGGAGGAAAAGTCTGCACTCATCAGCCCGGAAGCTGTGCATGAAATGTACTTTGATGTCCAACATGACTATGATCCAAAGCATAAAGCCAAGTCGACCTGTCTTTGGATACAGCATCATAAAGTGTCGGTTCTGGACTGGCCATCTCAGTCTCCTGACCTCAATATAATGATATTGAGGTAATGATATATATAATGATATTGAGCCACTCTGGTGAGGTCTCAAATGTGCAGTTCATGCAAGACAGCCCAAGACTTTACAGGAACTGGAGGGTTTTTGCCAAGAAGAATGGGCAGCTTCACCATCTGAGAAAATAAAGAGCCTCATCCATATATATATATATATATATATATATATATATATATATATATATATATATATATATATATATATATATATATATATATATATATATATATATATATATATATATATATATATATATAATTTGTTTGACAATAAATGGCTTCCACTAACGGTGAGTGGAAAAAAAATGTGTTATCATTCATTCTCTGACAGATTCTGCCAGGCTTTGTAAACTTATGAGCACAACTGCATATCCACTTGACCCCGCCCATTTCTTCCTGAATATCCACATTGGTGCAGTTGGAGCTTCACTATGTGCCAGTGTAGATGTTTAGGTGGGTGTTACCATTGAAATCTTAGGAGATGCTGGCTCTGAGTGGGAGAGGTGATGGATTTCTCAGCAGTCCACTGGCAGAGCTCCAGCGGCCAAGAACCCATCACTACCCCACTATCAGCCTACCTCCAACAACCAGCCCCCTGCTGCCCACTGTTATCGCACTGCTCCAGGCTGCTCTGCTTGAACTTAACGTGTCAGGGCCATAAAGAGTGGACTAGGAGCAAGACGTATAGATACAATTCATAACTTAATGTTGTAATTGTTCTACAAGATTAGTTTTAAAAGAATGGCCTTTGTACTCAAATCTGTTTTAAATGTCTTTAAGCCAAATAGTTTGATTTAAGTCGTATTAGTGTTGGTTTACAGTGCCATTTTTTCACAGAAAATCCAATGTTGTTTTATACTTCGTAGGTTCTGATTATAAATTTTGAAAAAGCTAGCAACTATACACATCTCTTTACAGACTTCTAGACCGTGTTACAATCTCTTCAAAAACATCATGATGATGTTCCCTCTAGACCGCACACACCAACACCACAGTTATTTACAGTTTAATAAGTGTCATGACTCGGTCACAGCCGCCACCACTTCCCTGCAGGTTCTGACACATTTGGCCTGTAGCAGAAACATGGGTGGCAGAGTATCAGTATTGTTTAGGCCATTGTTCACCCCGAGGAGAAAGAAGCAGGTTGTCAAAAGGAAGGTCACCAGTTCAGATTCTGGTCTGGCAGAGAAAATCTGGGTGACGTGCCCCTGAGCAAACACTTAACCCCTGCTTCCTGCTTGGTTACCACTCAGTTACTTTGATTGGACTGGTCTGTTTCCAGCTGCAACAGAGTATTGTCATAGAAGTGAGTCAGCAGTGTGGTATACTTTGGGTGAGTATGATAAAGTTTGATAAGGTGCTTATGTTTACACTGGGGTTAATGTTAACTTATTTTTTCCCCACTAATATAATATCTCAGCTAGTTTTGTGTCCCATTTATGCTCCACCAGCGGCCCAGCACCTTGCATCCTGGAATTCAAAAAAACAACCATGCATGACATATTATGCACACATGACTGGTTAGCATTTATTTTCTTTGAATATTGCTGTTTATAAGAACAAGTCAAGCTTTACATGCCATGTAAGAACTGTCAGTCATTCAGCCAACTGCAGTGTTTAGCTCAACCATATCTATACTGTTGGAACCAAAGTCAGAGAGATTACCAAAGTAATCACGGTACACTTTCTTTTGACGCTCTGTGGAAACCATGCCATATTCGACCGGCCCGTACCATTTCATTAGAAACATGCCTAGACAGACGAAGTCTGTGCTAAAATAGGTCATCTTTAATAACTTTTTCTCCACGGCCATAGTCATAATATTGCCCTTAGCTTATGTCTTTCCACCCACATCAGTGAAGCAGAGACTGAGGCTTTGAGGCGGGCACGGCAACAGATGTCAGGGATAATGATGCAAGGCAGCGTTTTCAAACTGTTCTTTTATGGACTAATCTTTGTAGCAGGCCACGCTGAGGCTATGGCCTGGTGTGCCCTCTTTAAAGATTAGTGGACACATCTGTACAGTTAGAGCAATCTTATAATTTGAATGCTCTGTAAAATAAATTTTTAGTTTTCTGGATGTAACCTGAAATGAAGTAATGTATCCTCCCTTTTTAGATTTAAAATTTAAATTTTCAAGATTGTCCTAATATTGTGCTGTCCTATTATAAACAAAAACCATTAATTTACAATATATTACAACTTGTTCAAAATCCATACAGCACAAATGGCTTCAACTAAAGTTTAAGCCTTAAATGAATGTGTGTACTGTGAAATAAAGTATTTACAAACGCCAATGCCTTAAGTTACACTAAATAACATTTCAAAAACTTTTTCTATGGAAATTAAAATACTGCACGTCATGTTGTCACTGCAATATTCAATTTATACCTCAAAGATATTTCATGTTTTTTCTAATATTATGCAGCCCTAGTTCATACATTATTGCAGCCCTAGTAATCGCTCATGTTCATGGTCATTTCTGGCTGCTGAAAGGACAGCAAAAGCAAATTCCTAATGGATCCCCTTTTGCACCACTTGTTCTTTCTATTCTGTATAAATGCTCATAAAAAATGTGTCATTTTTATGTGGGGGAGAAGCAGCTCTGAGTACTCAACAGAGAATTGCACTATTTATCCACAGGGATTATTACATTTTCATTCTATATTGACAGCTATATAATTCTCGGATCTGCAGTGTAAAATTCTTGAGTTAGTACATGTATGTCAAGGAAATTGAGTGTGCTGCCTTTATAGTTATATACCTTCAGACTATCTTTGGAAAAAAAAACGCTATACACTTGGCTTTTGCAAAATAAAGGCGTTCTTTTGTGTTCAAGGCGTTCCCCAGAGTTCTAATCTGGCTCTGCTGTAGATTCCTAATTATCGCCGTTTATCTGTTCATTGTCAGGAGACTATGCGTGGCTCTCGACTGCTCAGTGAGGCAGCAGACACACTCCAGGCCCTGCTCTTTTCCATGTGAGAGCCCAGATTCTGCCTGACATCAGACATGGAAAGCGCACTCCGGCAGCATGAAGGGTAAAAGGTCGAGGCTTGACCACCCCGGGCAGATAAAGCAGCCTTTTCATGTGTGATCAGCCCACAGCCTAAAGACAAATCCCTTGGTGCGCTGCCTTTGAACTTCACCACTACCCCAGCCAGTCCCCCTGCCCTGTGACTAATGAAGGCTAGCCACTGCAGGAGTTTAACACACCTTGTTAGAAATGGGTGCAAAAGCTGTAGGAAGTCATATTTTTTGAGTATAGAATTCTATAGCAAATTCCACAGCTTTGAGATTTGTCATTTTAGGCTATTTCAATTCAAATGCTATTTCAGTTCACTAACATATTGGCCTAGGTTCTTTTTAGTTGTTTAGACGTGATGACAATACATAAGGCACATACTTAGGGCTACAATCCTCAGTCTGAGTAACAATTTGTTTTTTTACTGTTAGCACTGTCACCTCACATCAAGAGCAGAGTGCAACTCCCGGGCTGAACGAGCCTTTCTGGAGTTTGCATGCTCTTCCTTTTCTTGTGTGGGTTTTCTCTGGTTTCTTTCACCAACATAAAATCATGCTATAGTTAAAAAAAAAAGTTTAAAAAATGACCGACAATTGTGCCAATTCTACATCAAATAACACTTTCTATTCTTACTAAAGACTATTTTAAATTGCAATTGCATCCAAGTATAATTTTATTTGAAAGGCTTATGGTTTACCTAAATGACCAAGTAATCAAAGACATATTTTTTTCTGTCAGACTTGTTGCTAACAGGTTGCATTCAGTGAGGGACCTACCCTACCATCATTTTCAAACAGACTCACTTCAAACAGTTACCATTAAAATTTTGGTCATAGTAGGCAGTTGCCCCACTAAAGATGGCTTCTTGCATATATTTTAGATTTGCATAATCTTATGACATTTGCCTTGAATGGTGTACCTTTCATCATAGGCCTTGTTGACTCCTCTCCAAATGTAACGTTTATGCTTGTGGCCAAAAAGTATAATTCAACTCCAAATGTCTCTGTGCTGTTTGGCGTTTTGCAAGCAGGATGCTTTGTAGAATTTGTGTGGTAATGGCTTTCTTCTGGTAACTTGACCATGCAGGCTATTTTTCTTTGTTTCTTTGTGCATCCATACCACTTTTTTTAGAGAGTCCTGTATTTCAGCCGAAGTTATTTGTGGCAATTTTCCTTGCAGTTGTGGCGGAAATTTCTGCTGGTCTACCTGACCTTTTTATTTTCCACTCCAATTAGAGTTTGAACACTGATGATTGGTATTCTCAATTTCTTGGATATCTTTTTATATCTCTTTCCTGTTTTATACAGTTCAATTAACTTTTCCCGCAGATTCAAGACAATTCTTTTGCTTTTCTTATGAGTCAGAATACAGAAACGTCACTGGATGAAAGATACATGGGTCTGTCAGGAGGCCAGAAACTCACCTGTTCACTTTTATACACACACTGATTACAAACAAAGAGATCACAGGTGAGGATGGTTACCTTTAGCAGCCATTAAAACCTGTTTGTGTCACTTGTCCATGTTATCAGGCCAAAATCACCAGGGTATGTAAACTTTTGCTCAGGGTCATTTGGGTAGTATCTGTTGTCATTATGTTTTAAAAAGAGTAAACACTTCACTTCTAACTGTGAGTGAAAGAGAGGGTTTTGTGTTATTTCTGTCAGGCCACTTATGAGCACAACTATACACCTAATGCGTATTAATACGCATTGATTTCTCATAAAGCTGAGCAGTCCAATTTTTGCTCGCCATCAGGCTTGCCTCTGTGACACCTTACATGTAAATATAAAATTGCAGTGGTTTTATCACATACATTTGATTTTTTATTGTATTGGATATCTGTGGGGGTAACAAGGCCTTCAACTCTCCAAAAATGCTTTCATAAAAACAACAGTGACGCCTCTCTCTTTCTTTCCACTCCACATCCTTCTATCAGTGCATAATTCATAGGAAAGTCATTTCCAGGACCAATGCTATGCTTCTTGTTTAAACCAGCGTGAGCACAGGACTCGCAGCAGCACAAAAGAATCGTCAGTCTCATGGCACACTATTGCAAATTCTTTTTTACAGAAGAATGGAGGCAAATAGGGGAGTTCCTCCATTGCCGCTGCTCTCCCAGGCATTCCCCAGAGAATGCAAACAATGCAGGGGAGCCGGTGTTGCGCCTGTACTCTTTCCAGATGCGCTAGCAGCTTTCTCATAGTACGGCTTTGCTCTCGCTGTCATGTGTGTGCGTCGTTCTGTTTGTACACACAGCCTGGATGTGTGTGTGTGTGTATGTATATATATATATATATATATATAGATCACAGGTGAGGATGGATATATATATATATATATAGGATATATATATATATATATATATATATATATATATATATATATATATATATATATATATATATATATATATAAACTGAACCACAAATAGTAGTAACAGGCCTAAAACGCTTGTTGCCATTCCTGGATTCCTGCCATTCCTGCCTTTTCATTCATTCATGACTTAATGTGTATTTACAAAACCATTAGGCTCCTAATGTTGCAGCCCAGCCTCTTAGAAAAATGCCGTTTTAAAGCCTCCACTATAAGTTTGTAATAAGTTTTTTTCAACATTTAGGTTGTTATATATTGGGTAATTTTTATTCTAAATTGCAAAGGATTATTTTGCAATACACTGGTTATTGCAGATAGTCTGTATCACAAGTTTATCCAATTAGGTCAATCTATAGTGAACTGTATTGTGAGGTCCTCTGTTATTCCAACCCAGACAGCTAGACATTTAGCCACTAGTAATATGTACAAATAGATGCCAACATAATATTATTTCAATTAAAGCACAATAATATGTATTGTTCACATTCATCATGAATTGATAAATATTGCTGAGCTCTAAAGCGTAGGTCTGTGGCTGCTCTGTATCCTGCAAATCTATCTCGATATCAACAAACACACGGTCTGTGTCTATAGTGAGTACTAGAGTTCTAGAAGTGGTAGTGTGACTTTTTTATGATTAGAATTTAGCCTCTGCAGCACAAGCTTTGGTTAGCTTCCTAAAGAGTCCCATTTTAGAATTGTCTGACTGACGAAGGTGCATTTGAATTTTAGACTGGGGCAGAAAAAAACAATAGCGTGCTATAAGCTAATTCAAATAAAATCTGGAGTTAAGTTACTCAACCCCTTTGGAATTTGTCTGAATCTGTTTAATCAGTTGGGGTTCATGGTGGTTAGCACTCCAGGTTCAGTAAGAACGTAGTAGTCTGCATGTCCTCTTTGAACACTCCAGCTTCCTTCCACTGTCATGCATGAATTGTTGACTTTGAAATTGGCCATAGTGAATGAATGTGACCGTGAATGACAAGTCAATGATGTCTGTCAGTTGTTAAACTTGTGATTGACTGGCAGTTTTTCAGAAATTATCCTACCCCAAGTAGCTGAGATTGACTCCAGCCTCCTGCAACCCATACCAGGATGAGCAGTAGAAAATGAATGATTGAATTTATAGAAATATAATTTTTGCAGTTGTCCCTAAGAATTATTACATATTTCCCTAAATGTGCAGCTCCTCTGTGCATCACTAGAAAAAAAAAAATCACAGATGCATTTCCAGTTTGGCAATGATGGATACAGACCACCCAGACCACACTGCTCCTCTCGGTTCTGTCTTGGATTGGGGAATCACACCCACACTGGGCATGTCAGCCGTGCAGCTAGTTGCCGCGGGCGACCTGCGGATCAGTGATGTGGCGGTGATGCCTCTAATGAAGCTGACACAGCACAGCCTCCCTCCTCGCGGGCCCCCTAGGGTCTCCTGCTCTGCGCGTCGCTCCACAAACACCCCACCCCCCGCTGCAGCTCGAGCCCCACAAGCGTTTGATTCGATGGAAATTGCAATGCATTCTTGTACCATTCATTTCTGTGTTATACATTGGGGTCAAGGTAGTGCAGCATTTTGTAGTATGTAAAGTAGGTCACGGTGTACATAGCTTTTTTTTCCATCATATTTTTCATTCTGATAAAGATGTCTGTTTTATTTTGCAGGAGCTGCCCATCTAACTCAAAGAGGAGGGCAGTCCAGCCACAGCGTTGATGACCAGTACCCCGGAACCCAAACATGATCTGAAAACAGCACCAAGCGCCGCACCCTGTTCCTCTCCTCCTCCTCCCCTATTTTTACTTTAATTTTTTTTTTTTTTTAAATAACTTATTGCCAGACAATCTCCAAACACTTTCCAAACCTGCAGAGAGGAGAAACATAAAGAGATTAGTGATCTGAGACAAGAAGACAGCCACCCGTGACTTCTGACCTTACCACGCCCCCTGCTCCTCCCACCACAACACCGGCATCATGGGGAGGAAAAAGATTCAGATTCAGAGGATCACTGATGAACGCAACAGACAGGTGAGCCAGATGAACATAGATAAAATTGCTATTTTATGATGCTACTTAAACTTATAATATTTATAATAATATGAAATATTTATAAATTCTAACATTGGCTTGGGTCCTTCAGTGACTCAACGGAGCTGTGCCTTACAGTGTGCAGCAGCCCAGGATGAATCCATACATTCATACATACACACATACATAGCATATACAACGCAGAAGCTTGTGATTGTATAGTGAGAAAAAAGATGCTTTGCCACAAAATGTCCAAAGAGTCAGACAACAATAGCCATAGCTGAAAAGTTTTAGGAAGGGAGGACTAGTCAAGACCAAGAGCTGTCTGTGATGCATAGAATGATAAAGCATAGAGTGTGCTGTGAAGGAGGACAGAAATGTGTTATTCCTGATATAGTCATTATCTCTAAATAAGCCATGTATTTTGACAGTAGACATTTTTATCAGATCCCAGTAATGCTGCAGTGACATGAATTAGTTGTGGTCTTGGACATTTTTAATCTGAAATCATAACTCACATATGACTAAGACAAGATATATATTATATATTAAAAATAGAATTTCAGATTGAGACTGGTGCCATTTTATCTTTAAAAAGTAAAAAAAAATGTCATTATAAGCAAACAGTTGTATCATACTCAATCTTGAAAACATAGACACCTGGACATAAATCCCATTTTTAATTATATCCATTTTATCAGCACTTTGTAACTACTTGTGACAGGGTAATAACTTTTTTTTATCCTAAAATTGTCTCAAATTTATCTGGTCATATCATACCATAATACTTCACCCTTATGGACAGGTTAAATCATCTGAATAATTAAACACACATATTAAACTCAATAAAATAATACAATTCTGCAAACCGAGATTATTTTTTTTATGAGTAATAAAAATTGGGAAAAGTATGTTGGTATGTTAGTATATTCATTGTTCACGCATCTCATCAAACTTTTCAGATGGCATCAGTTTTGTAGATGCTATTTTTTCCCTCTCTCCCATAACCAAACTCCATAAATATGACAGGAATCTCAAGCTAGTGCAGTCCCACGGGGAAAAACGATACGACGCAGTTTTGACATGTCCCTTGTCACATA
The DNA here is from genome assembly GCA_024349245.1 of Neodontobutis hainanensis. Classification (NCBI taxonomy): domain Eukaryota; kingdom Metazoa; phylum Chordata; class Actinopteri; order Gobiiformes; family Odontobutidae; genus Neodontobutis; species Neodontobutis hainanensis. The sequence continues at coordinate 2,836,330 of JALDNG010000187.1, forward strand.
AACGATCCGACTTCTTTTCACTGCGGAGCCATAACTCAACAATAGCTGCGTGTTTTATGAGGCTCGTATGACTCCAGGGGGCCATCAGGGGGCTTCTAAACAACTCTGTGTACTGCCTAAAGTGATATAGAGCAGGAAAGTATGAAACTGGTGCAAAATAAACCAAACAGTCCCTCTGGTTGTATCATTGTCAGTGAATGAAAGGGTAAATGATCCATCCAAATGTGCTAAATGGGTTTGCCTCCATTGAGTTTGTTGAGTAATGGGTTTGCCCACCTTGAAACAGAAGTGTAACAATACAAAGGGGAAGAAAGAAGGTGGAGGATAAGAGTGGGTTGGCCATGGGGGTCTGCCAAATCATCCTCGTTCTTATCCTCATCAATCTTTGCACCTCGCATTTCCATAAAGCAGTGCAAACGGCGCCCTTGGGGGTCAGTGGAGTAGTGTGGTTTGTTATTCATCTGGAGACAATCATCCATCCAGGCAAGGGAAAGGGCTGCGATATCATTTCTGGTTGGGCCGGCTCTGGTTAATGCACCCAGCATTTGGATCAGGTATCTGAGTGTTTGTCATCAAGGTACTTCTGTCGTTTACATGTGTTTAATCTCAGGGACTACAATATTGTTTGAACTCTTTATGGCACCAATATTTTCAAGTCACCACAAAAAAGGAAAAGGGAGCTTATTTTTGACAGCCCAAGCACCACACAGCAACAGCACCCATTATCTTATTAATATAGTGATTGACAGGCGTGATGACCCGCCCCTTGATTATACCGAGCACAAGGGCAATGTTTATTAAGTCCAGACAATTAGGGGAAATAACAGCACGCAGGGAGCTCTGGATACTCTCTTAGAGATAGGGTGAGTAGCTCAGTTACCCAGGACGAGTTTAGAGTAGAGCTCCTCCTCCCACTGGAGGGTCTGTCTCTTGGCTGGCCTGGGATCTCCTTGGTATTGTACCAGAAGAGCTGGAGGAAGTATACAGGGAGAGTAAAGTCTAGGCATCTCTGCTTAGGCTTACACTGCCACCCGGGCCGGGGTTAAAGAAGATGGATGAATGGCTTCACTCTACTTTTGAAAGAGTGTAGACGAAGAAGTGACCAAGCTTTACTTAAAATCATACTAATAGTAAACTAATAACGTCTCTCCTCTAATATGACCATTGTTAGGGCCCAAGCATGAACTGGTTAATCCATCTGTAAACCTGGTTGGCTCTAGTTCACATTTTTACTCTTTTTCTTTAATTGGGAGGGTTGCTTTTTAATGTGTTCTCAGCCAATCACGACTAACAGAATATTAAGAAAATGGCAGAACTGCCTGACAGGTGGCTGGGGTTCATTCAAAGCTAGAGTAAATGTGGATTTGACTTTTACTGATTAAGGCATTGAGAATGGATGGGATCCAATTCTGCATCTGTTGTCTTGAAATTGTTGACATAGCAGTCCGTTTATATTTTGATCTTAACTATTGTCTGCATTGTTTGAGATTTACTTAATTGATATCCAGAATTAGCATAGCTAAGAAATAAGACTTCTTTTAACACCAGAGCTTAATGAAGAGTGCAGTGCGGTGAATCTCGGAGAACATGCAGCCCGTTCCCCTCCTACATGTTGATTCAAAGAGGCTGCCATAAGCTCCACAAAATAAACAGCGTTCAGAGTGTGGGCCCTGGCTGGAAATGTGACAGCATCTCTCAAAGAGCACATTTTTACACAGACAATAAGACAAGACAAGTAAGGATTGTGAAAGAAATTGGACTAAATTCATCATTCATTTTTGGGAAGAACGCAATATGAGAAGGTTCTGCTGCATCACAGATAAGACACAGGTTTGACTGTTCTGAAACCGTTTCAGTACAACACAGCATATTTATGTAACACATTTTTGAAATGGTTTGTTTAAATTTTAAGAAAAGCAGCACTGCGTAAGTTTTAGCCTAAAAATATATATATTTTCAAAATAATTTTGATTTTGGTTAGATCAGTAAAATTATACCTATCTCACTGACACATTACCCTAAACTGGAATATGATGAGAGATTAAGTGAGTGAGGTGCTCTGGATACACTGGACCCTAGCATAGTCCTATTTGCACACTACGCAAGTACGCTAAAATGACCCTATTGTTTCAGAGTAAAGACATGCTCTTTTTTCCAAACTTTCCATCTTAAATGTCTGATGGCAAGCGCTCACAGTGAGGTTGCACAGAGAGGGATATGCATCTTCTGCTGGCTAAAAGTTCCACACGATTGCTTTAAATGAGCTTTTGTTTTGATCATGTGGTTTGAAACTAAAATGGTTATGCGCACTGTGCAACAAAGGTTATACAAATTGTAATCATGATGTTTATGCTTGAACTTTAACAACTGCAGTAAACAAAATTTGTAAAAATACATATCCAAATAAAAACAAAACTTTTTATTTAACTGGAATAAAAACAGTTTTATTAATAGATGAGCTGTGAATATTTACTCCATGTACGTATCTACAGTATAACGGGTTTAAGACAGTGGTCTGATTAAATGACCTAATCAAGCTGTGACCATAGTGGCAATGTGTGTGTTACAAGTAAAATATAAATAAAATAAAAATTTGAAATGCCAATTTTGATCCTATTAGATTTAAAAGCAGTGGCCAAAGTCGTCTTCTTCACACACTCTCATTTCTCGTTCTGTACATGGGTATGTTGTTGTCTTTTTACCTTGTATTAGACCCATCGCTGTTGAAACAGAAGCACATAACCATAAGCTAAATCTATTTATCAATTTATTTTTCTAATTTATATGGCCCTATAACTTCCTTTTCCAATCAGTTGACATAGATGCACGTACAGTATATATATCTCAGGTTTTAATGATGAAAAAATGATCAGAAAATCAAGGCAAGGGAAATGGTAAAGAAATAGGCTCAGGTCATGGAGAGCTAAGTAAATCGTATTGTTTTTTCAAATGTTTGTCTCAGCCCTCTGTCACCATTGTTTTTTCTGCTCTCAGTCGATGTGTGCTAGGCAGATCGACGAGAGATAAAGACGAGCGAGGGAGGTATGGCAGCAGCGTGTGATGAGGTGGGAAACCGGGGGCGAGGGGTGGGCAACAGGGTGGCGGCGGGGCGTGTAGTCGGTTGCCCATGGATACGACCCCGATATAATTTGATTTGTGGCAGCAGGAAGCAATGAGTGAGCGAAAGGGGGGGGTTTGCGAATGGAAGAAAAGCATGAGGTGGGGAAACAAGGATGAGGAACGAAGATGGAAAGAGGGAGGGATGGATGGTGGATGGATGGAGCGTGGGAAAGGGGGATGGAGAGATTGTAGGGATCTCACATGGAAGGCTTTATCCTCAGGATCTTATCTCTAACCTCCTTCCTCTCCCTCTTCGGTTCCTCTTCCATCGTTCTTCATTAAATTCATTTTGATTACATCCAATTCCAGTCTTCCCTGCCGTCAGAGCCGCCTGCAGTTTCACTAATACAGTGGCTTATAGAACAGATACTATTACACTCCCTGAAAAGGAAGCACTACTTTCTGGTTTGGAAAATCTCATTTGTAATGGATATTAGGCCTAGAATGAATACGATGAATCACTATGGATAGGGAAAAAGACGGGCAATAAATTCTTCTGATTGTTATAGAGCTGCACTATAGTATATATATTGCAAGTTTATGGTGATATATATGCAATATATAATAATAATAGTAAATAAATAAAATTGAGAAAAATGTATTTCAGGGACTGGTTACAACTGGGCCACAGACCGGTTCCGGGCCATAGATCAAGTGGCACCAGGCATAATAAAAGTAAAAAAAATTTTTCTTTTATTGACATTTTTAAAGATTCAAAAAAATTCAAAGTATTTTATTTTACCTCCAGTACTTTTCTTTTGAGAATTTGCTCTTACTCTTATGGCTAGAAGCCAGGTTCAAACTGCAACTAGACCCATACATTGCTGCGGCATTGTAGGTATTGTTGTTGCAGTGGACTACACAATATATTTCCAAAATGGCATTGTATAGAGCAAAAAATGTTTGCAAAACTTAGCACGGTCATTCAAACTGTAACATTTTAAACAGTAATGCAACTATAAATTAACACAAATAAATGTGCTTTTTATTCAAAGAATGAACACAATTTAATATAACTTTGAAAACTAGATGTGGATATGCATAATATTGTTTTGTGAAAGATGCTTTGGAGTTGTCAGTGGACCACATTGACCTCCATCTCTAATCCCCGAGGTTAACCGTGTTCATGCTCCTTACGTGTGATGAGAGAGAGGCAGGACCCATTCACATGGCCACAATAAGAGCTTTGTTAAGAATACACAGGCCGTGTGTCTGCTCAGGGCTTCTGGTAATTATTAATTAAGTGCTTTCAATGTAAAAAAACAAGAATCCAAGCTTTCCACTTAAATACAATTGTAAGTGTACTGTATTTGATCAATTGGATTATGGGGTCATTTGAATTTCTGTAGGCAGTACCACTATTTTCAGTTGCATTGTCAGAATTATGAAGTGAATATTGAAAAAAAGAGGTTGTAAGATATATTGTAGTGGTTTTGTTGTGTATTTATTTATATTTATGTTTAAATCATTTACAAGGTCATATGTTTCACAGTGGTTATACTGTGATCAGCAATAACATTATGACCACATGAAGTTAGGAATGAAGTGGTATTAAACCAGGACTAAACCATACCTGAACCAGGCTTTCCCAAGGGCTAAACCCAGAGTTAAATTTGGAACAAAACCAGGACTTAACTAGAAGTTAACCATGTCTAAGCCTAGGACTAAACCTTGAACTGAACCGGGATAAAACCAGTACTAAGGCAAAACCCTTGGACTAAACCATGTTTAAGGCCAGAGTTGAACTAAATAGGACTAACTCAGGACGGACTGAGAACTGAGAATATCTGAATTAAACTAGAAATGCAAGACTAAAACAGGACTGCAACTTCAGAATGGCTATTATTTTGGAGCCCAGTTTAGGGCTGCAATCTAGTTATTTTAATAATTGTCATAATAATCAATACATAACCTAATAATCCAGACTAACACACAGACTAAATCCAGACTATATTATACTTGAAGTTATTAATTGACCACTTAACACTGGCATCATAAACTAATGAGCAGGATTCTGTCCATGTCAAGTGTATGGGATTTATTTTGCATAGTTCCTAAGAAGGTTAAGAAAGTTTTAAAATGTTCTCTGACTGGCTGTCACCGGCGCCAACTCAAGTATCATTTCTTGTCAAGTTCTTTAAAAGACAAAGTTTTATCCCCTGCTGTAAAATGTCTCTTCTTTGCCACCACAACAATTTCTGGTCTCATAAGCACAACAAAGCACCTCATTGGCTGGCTTTCGATTCTCATGCTTTACTGGCAGATCATAAATGAGAAACGGCTGATTACTGCCCCACTTTGGGAAACGGAGCAACTGTGTCTGCAGCATTTTAATACAGATCAGCAACAATCGATCACTCAGTTAGCTGATCAAATTAAATTGATCAGTCGTTGTAGCCCTACCTGGCTTAGAATCAGCAGCATCTTTACATTCACAGAGCAACCAAAAATAAGATCTGCTTTGTACGTAGGTTAGTAAACAATAGAATCATAATTGTAATGTTATGTTGTTATACAGCTGTGTAACAACATAAAAAACAAAAGTATATAATACTTTTCCATTTTTAAATACAGCCTGTACATTTCTGCTCGCGTCAGGCTGATATTTTCAAGTGCCGTTAGTGTTCACACCTAGTAATCAGACTCGCAGCAGGAACTTTTATGGAATATATCCAGGGGTCACATAGGGACAAGATCTGTATGATTTTATTATATACCTAAACACAATGGGAGATCTTTAATGAGAATTTCTAATAGAGGAAGAAGGTGTTTGAGATTTAACAATGCCTTACCATTCTTCTATTATATTCTTAATCTTTCTCCATGCTGTGTGTGTGCTTGTGTGTTTATATTGTACGCTTAATCCAAATAAATCCAAATCTCTAGGGATGCCAGTTGGAAAATCGAGGATACAAGAGAGCGGGGCCGCTTTAGCAACACTCTGTGCCGTTTGTTCACAACTGAGGGGGCTGCTGGAGTGTTTGTACGAGAGGCAGATATCATGTGTGACAGAACGAGAGTGTGGAACAGAGGGAGCGGGAGTGCGTGCGACGTGGAGAGAGCATGGAAAAGAGCAGAACCAGAGTGTGAAAACGACAGCCCAAGTGGATGTGACGCAGTGAGCAAGCGCGCCCAAATCGGGTCTGAGAAGTTGAAAGAGAGAGTGTTTAAACAGTCTGTCTGGATTTCTCAAAACACTGCCGCTGTTGATGTTTAATTTTCTTTTGGAAAATCAATTCAGACTCCCGCGTCACTGATGAAATGCTTTAGCCCCAAGACGCAATCAAGTGTGATCTGATCAAGGCTATGAAAATGTTAACTAGGTGTCCAATGGAAATGACTGAGCCAATAACAGCTTCAGAGCAGTACATCAGTTGCGAAAACTCCACTTGGGAATTGTTAATAGTAGTTTTTGGGGAATGTATGTATTTTAATATTCTGTATCAATGTTCTGCTAGCTAGAACAGTGTTCACTTAGACCTTTTACCCATTTACGTCTTTACACACATACAAAGAAACACACCAACTTTGGCAAGAAAAGCAGCTGTATTTTAAATTTTTCAAATCTGAGCAGGCATAGAAAAAACATAAAATTAAACACTAGAGTTAATATTACACGGATGAATTGTTCTGCTTGAGAATTTTGGCTGCTGTTACTATTGAATAGAGCAACAGTGTTTGAAAGTTGAAACCATCTTTGTTTGCATAGCTCCCAAGCCTTGTATGTTTTACATTCTGTAATATACATTTGAAAATCTTTAACTCTCTTTTACCAAAATTTGATTTATACAGAAATTTGAATTTTTGGTGGATATTGCCCTTTGCACGCCAGTCTGCTTAACCTATTTTTTTCAAAATATTGCACGTTAAAGCTCATCAAAGAACTTCTCTTTTGTCTCCTAGGTGACGTTCACCAAGAGGAAGTTCGGACTGATGAAGAAGGCCTACGAGCTGAGCGTGCTGTGCGATTGTGAGATCGCGCTCATCATCTTTAACCACTCCAACAAGCTGTTCCAGTACGCCAGCACGGACATGGATAAGGTCCTGCTCAAGTACACCGAGTACAATGAGCCTCACGAGAGCCGGACCAACGCCGACATCATCGAGGTAAAATGAGGACACAGCAGGGGGAATGAATTTAACTTGAAATTTTAGGATGGTGACTCAGTCCTTACTATAGATTTAAAATGAGTCACTTTTATTTCTTTACAAACGTGTTCATGCGTTCCAGCAGTGCATGCCATGGCTAAATGATCCTAGTGGGATCATTAAGACCCCATTTAAACTAATTTAATCTATTTCTCTCCAGACTCATTCAGACCAAATTAAGTCTGGCCCAGTCTGTCAAGGTCCAGTCCAGTTCATTGCAGTCTGCTCTCCTTTTTCAGATTTTAGGAGGAGCTGTACTTTATTGTATATTGCATTATCTTAGATCTTCTTTTTCTGTTTCTGTTTTTCTTTCTGCACACCTTACAGCAGTGGTTCTCAAACTTTTTACACCAAGTAATGCCACAGAAAATATTTCTCATGACTGCCTTCATCGCAGAGGAGAACATGTGGACTAGATTAGAACAGAATTCAAGTTGGGGAAACACAAACAAATGTATATATGTGTATCTGGCTATTGACAGCTCACTGCTTCTACCCAGTATTATGGTTGTTTCTGGTGTATGTTCTTACACATAGGCAGGGGCAGCTGGACCTGTATCACTTGATTTTGACACAAAATTATTACCAACTTCATGTTTTTGGGGCTAAAAACTGGCGCTTGGTGATTTGCATATGGACTAGTAGAGAGGTCAGTGAGGAGGTTACAGTGTTTAACAATTTGCTTCAGTTTATATTTTCTGTTGTAATTATGCATTTTCCCCTGCCATCTTTTCTACCCTGTGGGGAAAAGGTTTCAGTGGAGCTTGTCAGGCAGAACATGGAGCACATTCGTATGCTTTGCTGACCCTTTTATACATAATGGCCCTCTCATGACTTGAACACGAGATGCCGGGGTATGATTCAGAGTGTCCTGTACGTTTACAGCACTTAGGCTACATATGGGCTTAAAGCTGCGCTGCGCATCCGGTTGAAAGTATGATTCACTTTTCAGGAACAGCCACTCCTCAGCTGCTCACCACCACAAACAACAATGTGATGCTGACACAAATCACAGAACATTTGAGATTTGCTGTGCCTTGTTTTAAATTGAATCATTTGTATGAGGAGCATTCCACACCGCTGTGTTTTTAAAGCAAAATTATGTTATTAATAAGGTGTAAAAAAACTTAGAAGAAAAGTGATTTATTCATTTTTGATTTTGAAAAGTGTAGACACAAGTAAAAGAATATAATGGGTTCAACGGGAAAGAGTCCTTTATCTCTGCAGCTTCTGGAAAGAAGGCGTGTTTTAGTTTGTTGCTTTGAGACTTTTGCGTGAGGGTAGGGACATGATCAGTTAATGCGCTGGGCGGGATAGGTCTTTTTCTGATGGAGGTGGCTCTGCTCAAAGACAGTATGTGCTCCACCACACGTCGATCAAAGCATGTGAGGTTTATTCCTGAATTTACTCCTCATTTAGTCTTGGTTTAGGCCTGGCTTAGCTTTACATTTAGTCCTGGTTTAGTCTTGTTTTAGTCCTATGTTCAGTCCTGGTTAGTCCTACATTGTTCTAGCTCTTTAATTTTAACTTTTTTATTTTTGTGTTATTGTGAGTCTTTTGGGCCACCGTACTCTTCACTATTTGCTTAGTAAAATTCACACATTTATTTGTACAACATAGTATAATGTAAGTAAATGTTAAAAAACAGATTCAGTGACCTTCTACTCACCTCCAGCCCCTCTCCAAACCTTTTCTGCTCCACTGACATTCTGTGTTATTGGATTGATATGCTTTTGAGAAATCCCCAGCGCCGCAGCGAGCGATTGATTTACTTGTCTGGTTGTTGATCATCTCAGAGAAGATGGAGAAGGATGATACCTTATAGCAGGAGCAGTTAAGAGGTCTACCCCACGGGCTTTAAGAGATGAAACAACCCATCTCTGTAGCCCCAGGGCTTTTTCAGAAAACATATCTGAAAAGGGAATAAAGTCATCTTATTTAGTGTCAAAGTTCACCACTGAGTCTTCACACGTGGAACAGAGGCGAGTATGAGTTCATGGTTTGTATTAAAGCGTGGTTGAAGAAACACATGCTAGAATTGTGCGTGTGCTCTAGCAGGTGCAGCCACTGGCACTTGCATTAATTATAACAATATATGTTACTTTTCCTTGGGTTATTTAGGTGGCAATACATAATGAGCGTATTTTAACTCTATTTATAACATAGCTCACAACATGGGCTACGTATTTTAACTGTATAACTTACCATAAACACTATTTTCAAGTTGCTACACACCATACATACTATTCCTTTTTTATATAACAAAAATGTCATTGTGGAGACATGTAGACATAAACTTTAATATAATTGTGTCTCTCAATTTATATGGATTTCTAATAGCATTGTAAAATTTATGACCCCACAACCAATATATCAATGTTGTACAACTTGTACAACTTACTTCCTATTTATGAGGTTGGAGTTTACACAAGCACCAGCTTTATCCCACAAAAGTCCTGAGCTTTAACCATGTTGTTGAAAGTTTCTTTGGATGCCCACTTTCTTAGTGAGGCAATTAATACAGAGGCAGACACATTCTGAACTATTATACACTGGGCTGTCCTCGCCGCTGCATTGATGTTTTTTTTCCCTAATGTTTGAGAACCCAGGAGCAGTCCAGAGCTCAAGCACAGTTAACAAATTATCAGCTGGCCATCTTTCTATGCGTTTTAGTGCAATTTTGCATCAGTGCAGTCACGTTAGAGGTCATTACAAAGATGTATCTGTATATTGATGCATCATGACATCCCTGGTGTATATTGAGTTATTGCACAGAAAGCTAAAGTGATTACCAACTGTCGACAGGACCTGATTCATCCAAACATGATGAAACATACTGCATCACTGGACAGCAAATGTATAGTAATAAAACCAATTTTTTTTTTAGGGCTGTGCAGTGTCTATAGTGCGCACCCATGTCCAGCTTTCCCCCAATCCCCTGATTCACTCACAAGCACTCTTCCCATCGTTTCTCATTTTCCTCTTGCTGCGTGTGTCTCGAAGTGTCAGCACTAAAGCCTTTTCTGTAGGCCGTATCTCCAGCTGCAGATGGCTTTAATGTGTGTGTGTGTGTGTGTGTGTGTGTGTGTGTGTGTGTGTGTGTGTGTGTGTGTGTGTGTGTGTGTCGTGGCAGGGCGTTGGGCAGCTCCGGGCCACATCAGCTCAAGCTCCACTGGTCCTGTTTGTGTACATGTGTTTGTCTCTTCAAGTGTGCTGCTCTCTCTCTTAATGTGTGTATGTGTGTGTCCATCTCTGTTTGCATGCACCACAGTGGCCCATGAGAAAGCCTCATACAATATTCAGGCTTGGTGAGCCCCTCGGTTGTGTGTCAGCCTCTCGACGGCCAACGTGTCCGTTTAATTCAACACAGGAGCATCCGTCTTGGTAAACTCCACTATGTTGCCACGCTACAGCCCGCATATCGTTGTAGACCGGGAGACATTTAGCAACTTTCGTTAGCGTTTGTCCTTAGCTGTACCCTGTCATGGCACCATTAAAATTCCCAATGTTCTGTCCCTCAATAAAATATTTATTAATGGGTCAGGTTTATTGTATTTATTGTCTGAATGGAAGTGTGCTTTACTATGCCTCAGAGTCCAAAATTCTTGAAAAATACACCGAAACTACAAAAATTCATGTGGAATAAGGTTTGATGGCATGACCATAGAGAAGGCTTTTGGGTAGTATTGGGCAGAAAGTTACAGCACGCCAGTCTGGACCATGAACTTACTGTGAACGCTACACACACCTTTGACATTGAATACTTTTTTGCCTTTCAACAGTAAAATTTAGGATGAAAAATGAAAATATGATCATTAAATAGTGTTGGTTTTCAATAATGACAGAGAAAAACAATACAAGAGCAATATCTAGTTAATCATGTTAATCACATTTCACATGTAATAACCTAGTGATATCGTTTACGTGGACATTATGTTAAATATTCAGAGTGAAGCAAAGTACTAAGTACAAATATATATAATATATAATCAAAACCAGTCTATAGCTGACATTTTAGAATATAATCATCCTCCTCATCTATTTCTATGAGGCAAGCAAGATCATGCGTATTGTAGCCTCTGTCAAACAGTCGGCTATGTTGGGTAAAGAAACACACCTTGTACAAATCATATTTAATATATACTTAATGTTTTTCACACTTATATTAAAGGCATATTGTCTTCATTAAGACATAATTTCTTATAAAGTTATTTTGAAGAATAAATATGAGGAAACAGTGTTGTGTATGTAAGTAGTTTTATTTGAATAATAGATGCTAATAGCCACTGCATAAAGAGAAACATGCTTAAACATTTATACATAATGTTGACTGTCCAAGAATCAGGACAACTGACACAAATCAGGTAATCAAAACAAACAATGTTCATGTAACAGTGTCCATTGTGCTCCAGGTAATTGCACTTGTGGTGTTTTGTTTGTCTGACACATTTGCCCTCACAGCATCTTTAAATTGTTGAGTAAACCATATCATAATAGTCCTGGTCTATCTATATATAGTCCTTGGCACAATAGCAACAGCTCAAGGACCGCACTGAGATGTACAGACTGACACAAAGGGAGATGATAATTGGATAGGCACAAAATGTGCCCATTTTCTGTCTCCACGGGTCTCTCCAAGCAAGTGCTTTTGAGTATAAATTATAAAGTGTGGCTATATTCACGCAGGCACACACTCAAGCAGCAGGCACACACTGATGCATCGTAGGCCAGAGCCACAGAGCCATGTTATAGGAGCGCTTAAGTTCACAGTGATTTCATGTACGTATAGATGCACATATTTTATAACGTATTCTTCAGACAGTAAGACATTTCTTCAGTTTGGTGCAAGGACTGAGAGGAAAATGCATATGCACACACAGCCCCTCTCTGAGATGCACGTGCTGCTTCCAGTGTGTGTATGTGTGGGCAGCTTGCCTCTCCTGCCAGAATGTGTTAATCCGCTTGACTGCAGATCCCAATCAGGGCAATGGAAGGAAGAGAGCGCCAGAGACGGAGCGAGAGTGCAGATGAATAGCCAACGAGAGTGGCCGGCCGGCAGAGCAGAACAGAGGAGAAGGGAGAAAAGGGGACTGGGTGGAGAACAGGGGATGCCCTTTATGTTTAAGTAGCTCAAGGAAGGCTGATCACAGTGGCAGGTCTGACTGCACTTAAAGACTGTAAGCACCAACCAACACTAGGTCACCGCCAAGAGGGCCTCAAGTATTACACTCACTAAAGAATGGCACATTCTGCCTCCTTAAGTAAATGATTCCTATAAGTCCTACACAATAACCTAAATATTTTTTAAGCCATTAATCAAAATTTATTTGATTAATAAATTTTAATATAAATAAATAAAGGTAGAATTGGGTAAACTAGACCTGTGGATGTTATATATTATCAATCATTTTATTCAATCAGAAGAGAGTTCAAACAGTGATAGACCATTGCAAAAACTAGCGGCAGGTGAGCTATATTTAGCTCAGAAGCTTATGTTTGTTGAGTGATGTTTGGTATAGATGCTCCTGCTCTACATTACCTGATTTAGTTAATATCAAAATGCACTGAAAATGGCAAATACAAGCCACTTTGGCTTTGTAAAATTAGCACAGAAACCTGTAACAGTTCCTCTTCCTGTTGTGGAATAGTGAGGCCTAAGTAATGAATTAGCTACCATGTCCTACCATGTCCTACCATGTCCAGGGAAGGCTCAAAGCCCAAAAAAAACATATTTTCTTGTAAATAAACACACAGCCTTTTATCAAAAGCTGTAATACATTTACTGCTCAGCAAAGGTGACCTCATCCTTCACCCCTGAAGTTAAATGGACCCCTGTGAGAACTGATCTTTCATGCTTAAGGTCTGATAGTCCATCTGCAGCCGGGGAAGGACCTACTGCCTCCAGGGTCGAGTCACTGTAACTAAGTCTGAAGCCTCTAGAGAGATGATGTGAGCACATATCCATTAACCCCTTGGATAAATAATTTGTCTCAGCTCTGCGGGGCCAATGGCTGTTTGACCACTAATGGGTTTCTAAATAGACACCTAAAACACTTGGGATGGGATACAAAAATAACAGAACTTAATTTATTTTTATTGACATTCTGTTGCATAATTTACTAGTTCAACAGAGGAATGGGATTTAGTGCAAGCATTGTGGTGTAGTTAAAGTTACGCTTAGTCAGCTTTTGTTGTTCTGCAATGTTTCTCTGCTGTAGTGTCCGGGAAAATACATTTAAATTAACTATAACTTGCAATAAAATAAATGATACTGGCTGCTGTTGCATAATAAAGCAGCAGAAGAGCCTGGCAGCTGCTTTGGTTGTACTCGACAGAATGTCCTATATAATACACTCCAGACTCCCTGAGCAAACACAGAAGCATAATCGGCAAATATAAAACCTAAACTTTGTCTACTTATCAAGTATTGGTATCTAATCTAATCTTGCATAAACTCTGGCATCAAGACTCAACTGCACGCTGCTGCAAACAGGTAATTCCATCGTAAGAATTAGGGGCTTCCCAATTTCAACCAGACATCTAAATCAGTTGAGGTCGTGAAATGATGTTGTGGCCTTGTTCATCATAAATAAAGAGTGCATTGTGTTGATTCATTCCCGCTGCTGGACCCTGTTCTACCAGTTCTACCAGAGTGAAGAGCAGTCCCAATGAGATGACTTGGGTAAAACGACTGCTAATGCAGTAACATTTTTCATTCTTTTTTTCAAAAATGAAAACCCCTATAGTGTTTAGCATCTAAGGCTTGCTCAAAATGAGCAATATTAAGAATGTTTGATTTTGACATTTGGAAAAAAAAAAAAAAAAAAGCTGACATCAAATTGCATCATTATCCTAAAATTGTAAATTTACCAAATTTAAGATTTTGTGAAACCTCACACCTAAATAATTAAAACTAACTGCTGATAAAAGCACAAGGCTTTTTTGGTCTTATTTTTGCAGCATATACTTTGAACAATTTATTGAACAGCAATATTTTTTACAATCTGTGCTATGACTGCAATGCACTGCCAATAATACAGCACGACTATTACAGCTGATGTTTATTAGTCTCTATAAAGCATTGACATTACATTATTAATCTTTGACTACATTTTGCTTGTAGAATTACTTGGACCTGCACAATGCCAGTATACCTGGAGTGTTTTGATAACTGGACTCCGCCCTGGCTATAGCTACCCTGGTTACTGGCATACCACACGGATACAATCCTAAATGTTAAAATCTCAGCATGACTCCTGCAGAATTTTTTTTAGTACCATTTTTAAATATATTCTCTTGGTTTTTGGAGGGAATTTTAATAGTGCCTCTAGACCAACCTCTCCTTTAGAGCTCAGTAGTGGTCAAAGGCAAATTTTAACTTAGATTAACTTAGAGCAACAGAGACACATGGCACTTTTTCTGCTCTTGTCCTTATGCTTTTAACATTGGTTTTCTCTACAAATTTTTACAAACTGTCATAAACTATGTGGACAATGCCAATATACAACTGTACTATTCCCTGGCTATAGCTAACCTAGTTATTGGCATATAACATGGATGCAATGTAGAAATCTGTGCTGTCTTCTTTTGTGAGCCGTGATACACACTCGCGTCTCTCCACATGTAATCATAGGAGGTAAAATAGAAAAACTATACATTTTCTATTGTTTGTGTTTGGAAAGATAGGAGAATTACCGGTTGTCCTTAGCATACCTTTTAAAAATGATGAATAGACTACAGTAAAACTATTTTAACCAGGAAAGAAGCCAAGCCATTAGAGAATGCCAGCTGGATCTGCTAGTATTAACACACTGTAAAACATTTGTATTACTTCAAAACAAATGAAGAACACCAACGCAGCTACAACACAATTGGAGCAAA
The DNA here is from genome assembly GCA_024349245.1 of Neodontobutis hainanensis. Taxonomy (NCBI): domain Eukaryota; kingdom Metazoa; phylum Chordata; class Actinopteri; order Gobiiformes; family Odontobutidae; genus Neodontobutis; species Neodontobutis hainanensis. Next base: position 2,851,480 of record JALDNG010000187.1, read on the forward strand.
TAATGAGGACCTTGACCATGAAATGTAAAACTGGGAATGGGTCATGAGAGGACAGAGCGGAGGAGGATGATAGAGTTACCAAAGAAACGGCACAGCTTGGAACAGTGGCACATTAACACTTTGCAAAGAGGAGATGTTGAGGGGCAGGAAACACAGAAGGACGAGTGTGAGACTTTGCACTTCGCTGCGAAAACGACAGAGATAGGCCGAGAGATGAGACGAAGAGACGAAGGGAAGCGCTGGGAAGAGACTGAGCGGGCGGACAGGTGGGTGGGTGAGGGAGAGAGAGCAAGGCGGTGGAGAAGGAGGGGGAGGCGGGGCTTGTCAGCAGCCCCAGCCAGTCAGAGGCCGCTGTGGTGCTCTGCAGGGTGAATCCTACCCTGGCAACACAATAGAGCCAACTGCCTCACTGGGGCAGCGCACAGAGATGGAGAGGAGTGGCGTACAGGTGGACAGATGGTGGACTGACTGAGGGACGAGCGGATCAGTGGACTACAAAAAGATGGCAACCCAGAGAGTTCTCTCTCCTACTGTTTTCAGTGTCCCCTAGGTTGTACAACAATAACGATTCAACCACAAAGTTACTTTTCTATGGTCTGACTGAAAAGTATTTTGGGTGTGCAACACAATTATGTGTACTGCAAACCTAGTGACTTCAGTTTTTTTCCATTTTGGTTTTACACGCTGAATTTTGGTAGACATATGTTTTTCTATTGTCCATTGTTTTAAGAACATATGTGTGGAATAAGGGGAGTCTCCAGTGTGACTATTGAAAATACTACACAGCATTAATGACAAAGAACAGACAACAGAATAATAATTTTAACCTAAACAGGATGCAGGTTGAGGAGATGGATGAGTCATTTATACCCAGGAGTTCCCAATCAAGGCCAGATTTTCTGTCCTAGCCCAATGAGCCCCACTGTTGCAAAGTTTTTGATAGACAAGACAAGACAGGAAAGTCTGTAGTTTGTTTAGGTAGGTGTGGTTTGTGCCTGTACAAAATTTTCAAAGTAGTTTTATATTGTTACAAACCAATTTCTTAAAAAACCTTCCCCCCACTTAAAACACCACCAATGTTCTTAATCAATACAGAATTTAAAACATGGGTTGCGCACAATAAACCCTAAACTTTCCTGTGAGAGGTCCCTCGTAACATCTCAAGTGGTTTCATTTGGGGAATAAGCTGTCATATCCTCACTATTAACTTGCCTAAATTACATTGTAAGTTTTTTTTTTTATCTGTTATTTATTCTATGATAGCATTACATAAATGTGGCTGATATTGGGTGCCAGGAAAGATGGAAGATGTGTAGTTGTTACACAAAATGTTCAAATGTGTTATTGTCAAATGAGAGGAAACAAACAAAAACTGCAAAAGGAAGCAATGGAAGGGTGCCCATGTTTGCAGTGTAAAACCCACTAAATATTTGTTATGAGTGAGTGAGAAGCTTGTGAAGTCTGAGAAACATTGTGTCGGTATCTGTGCATGAGTGAAAGTAATTGGAACCAGTGCAAGTAGAAGTCTTGTTTCTGTCAGAGTGAGAGTCAGAACGAATTTCACTGTAATAATGAGCCGTCGAAGAAACCCGTATATAACTATAGTGTTATATTCCAAATTTACTACTGTTCCTGTCAGGCTTATCATTTGGGAACATGCAGACTGCAGAAAAAAGTGGGCATAGCGTTTGGCGTTCTGACCGTCAGCCTTTAATTATGGCATTGTCATTAATGCTGTGGCTGTTGCTGATAGTTAAAATAATAGTTTTGTATTGTGATGTAAGGCATTAGTTAAAAACATCATAAAAGAAACCTACTCTGTTGGTATTTTTATTGCAAAAGTGCCAAATGTGTAGGTACTAGGTTAAAAAAGTTTTATAACCCTTATTTTATAAGAATCTGATTTGTGGGGAATATTTTTTGCAACTAGAATTAAAACAAACTTTGGTATAGCTAAATTTGCTTTTGGACTTTTAGCTCTGCCTTTATGTCCTTTATATGTCCCTTTTGCCTCCAGTGTTCTCAAGACAGGCTTTAGTCTTTATGTCCACTATACTGAGAGTTTGGTCCCATCGTAAACATGGCCTGGGTTTAGTCTCCTTTGCCTTCATCTAATGTTGGGCACCAAGTCCATGCCTCACTCACATCCTCCACACGTCTCTTTATCGCATGCTGCCATTGTCATTTTGCTTTTTATTCACTTCATGTTTTATTTTGAGGTCAGAAAACACATGTCTCTTGCACAGTGACTGCCAGTGTGCTTTCTCTAAACAGTGCAACAAAGCATGTGACGGCAGCATGCGGCGGCTCCTGAGCGTTAAATTTGCATTAAGCTGCAGATCAGAGAGCTGACTTATACTGGTGAGACCGAACAGCTGAATCAGGCCACTGTCTCCGTGTTGGAACAAATCTGTCTAATAACCCATTTCTGTGGCTAGATAAAACGTGGCTGTGACGCGCTGATAGCAATAATGTCTTTCGCTCTAATGAGATTTTTATCAGAGACTGCTTTTGTTATTAAAACACTATTCACACTGCAGGGAAAAGTTGATATAGCAAGTTAGACCCTTTTTTTTTTAATCTAAAACCTAAAGCTGTTGAATGGTGTAGCATCATTAGCCTTTTTAGGTTTAGTTGAGAACATTTGTAGGTAGAGCTGCACAATTTTGACTTGTGCTGAATTGCATGCTGTTGAATCATCCTCGCTTAGCAGTGATTATGTACTGTGCTCTAATGTTCAAATCAGACCACTGGTAGACTGCAGACGCAATTTATACAGCAGCTGGTGCTTCGTGGGAAAAAAAAAACAGGTGCATGTGCAGATTGAATAAAAGTGTACTTTGTTTCCTAACGTGGACAGCTACACCTGCACGAGAAATGCTTTTGTGTGGAATTGGTGTGATCATGCTGACCCAGTTAAACTAGTTAGCCAAAGTCACAGCTTAAATATATTCAGAAAGTCAGTTTGTCCTGTTAGGCATGAAGAGCAACTGTTGGAGAAGTTAGGGGTCATTCAGTTTGATGAGATGAATACCACTCCACTACACCAAAATAAAAAAAGATAGTAAGGCTTCATAATATTCAAAATTGTATGTCATTTCAACACTGCTGGAACAGCTAAAAATTCCAGGCAATGAATGTAAAAAAAATAAATAAATAAAAGAAATGGGTCATCAAATTAGTTAGATAGTGGCACAAGATTAGTAAGATTAAATTTTAATTCTAAGATATTTACTGTAACAAAGTGGAAATTTAAAACAGCACTAGCAACGACAGACTGACTGTTTTCGAGAGGAAACTTTGCAAAAGGGGCAAGTTTGGAAGAAAAAAACTTGAAACGGTGGGATAATTTTAGTGTTTTCTGTACAAATAAAACTCTGCTGGGGTCCAGTGCATCGGCCTATTTCTGCTCCCTTATGTTAGAGCTGCTTAGCGTGCCGACTCAGGAGAGGTCTGCGCGTCCCAGTGGCATGGAATTATAAATCATTCATATCTTTTTTCTGTCCAGCTTAGGGTACTGTGCTAGTGAACTAGGTACAATTCTACGTATCGTGTGTCTAAGAATCCTTAATACAAGAATATACGGGCGGCAGTAGCTCAGTGGAGCCGGCCCTCCTTCGACCGGCGGGTGGGCGCTTCAATCCCTGCTTGAAACATCTCAAAACATCATAACATCCCACTCTCCACCACAGTACATACTGTCGTTGTGTCCTTGGGCAAGACACTTAACCCACCTTGCCTCCAGTGGTCAGCTGTAACACTGGTAAAGCGCTTTGAGTGCCTACTTGATGGAAAAGCACTATATAAATAAACGCGTTGACACAAGCTAAATGTTATGCAGTGTTACTTTAAAAAAAATAAAAATTACAAGTTAAGCATATTTTGCATTATTGTATAGTGATGTTTATAACTCTGGTTTAATTCTGACTCTGGTTTTGTATTTATTCTCACATATTTTTAAAAGGGCCATTTCTTTTTTGTGGTAGCACATCAATCGGATGCTTAACCTCTGACCTTTAATTTATTGAAAGCTCATAAACTGCTGCTAGCATAGAAGTCATACTTTTAAAACTCAAAGCCAATCTCCACAGCCAAATCTTTTTCATATGATGGCATCATCATCCTAACCCATGCTTACATTTTTTTGATATTCAAACATTTTTACCTCCTAAAAAGTCAGAGGCTTCCTGATCCATTGTAAGTGTATAGAATATATAAAACACACGTAAAATACAGATACAAGTTTGGTCCACTATTGTAAATAGGTTTTAAACAAATTGTCCTCATCTTTTGCAATGAGTTTGCAGTGGTTGCCATTATTAGTTTTCCTGGAGGACTTGTCCACACATACAATATTTTTACAGAGCTTTTTTATTTTTATATCTACATCCACATAACACAATACAGAACAATGAAAAAAAGTCTTCCAGGCCACTAGATGACAAAGCAAATTAAGCAATCTTCATATTAAGATGGAAATAACCAAAAAACAACAAAAAAATAACATGATTGTAGTTAGTAAAACAAATACCAAGTAAAGTTTAGAGGCAGATCTTTGATGAAGCTATTTTACATTGCAGCAACAAATTTGTTAGTTTTCCAATAAATTTGAAGAAAGGGACTTTTTCTCTTTGTAGCTTTCACATCTAACGCTAACAGTTTGTCTCCAGAAGGCCCCCTGCTTCTGTTTTTTAAGAACCACTTAGCTGCGGCAGGCTGCGTGGTCAAGAGTCCACAGGGCAAAGCTACTTAGCGGCAAATCTTGTTAAGCAAAATCCTCTGAAAATAAGAGCTTCTACCTCTCTCCACTGACTCTTCTTCTCACCCTTTTGAAAGTGCGCTAACACAGAAGCGACCCGACTGCCATTAGCCGTATCGCTAACAGCGCCTGTGTAACCACTTTTCCTCAATGCCAGGCTTCACACCAATTCCTAACACCGTTGATTAGTCGATGTGTGCAGAGGTGCGATGACGTACTCTATAAAAACCTAAGCTGCATGTCAGAAGTCGGAGTTTCTCACCCATAAAATAGCTTTTATTGATGCAAGCAGAAAGGGCATACATGTTCTTTAATATCAAAGCTTTTTCCATTTGGGATTGTGTGTTTTTCTTCCACCCTTTAATCTGTGAGTTCCTGGCAGCACCTACTGGGTGAGCATGTGTGGGCACTGTAATAACTCGATTTTAGGTAGGCGGCCACTGCTACAAACATTGACCTAACAAACAGATCGCTTATTATCAGCGAGTAGAGACAGTTTTTTCTCATTTCTTCAACATTTGTCCAGGGGAAACCCCACCCGAAGGTGCCTTCAGTGTCAAGTTCTTCCTCTGAATGTAACTCTTACTAGCTATGTTGGTTATTTATATATACATATTGATAAGTTTGAAAGTGTTAATTGTAATGTTATGGTTAGTAAGGCATTTCCTACAGTAAATTGATGTCGACACACGCCACAAGTTTGGAGGAGCAGACAAGAAAAAAGGGAGTGATGTGGTAAATGAGTGCAAATAATTTTTAAATTTACCTAACATGTAATATTTCTTCATTTATTTATTTACATTTTTTGTGAGGATTAATCCCTTGAAATGAATCATCTCGTTTTTGAGGGGGTCCTGCATATATATATATATATATATGCATATATATGCATATGCATATATAAATGCATAATGTAGAATGCATTTTGGCATTGCCCATTTATTTATTTGTTTATTTGTGTTATAATTGTGTTTAGAAAGCAGTGTTTTGACACTCGTGAGTGGGGAACATTTTAAAATGTGTTTCAGATTGGAATATTTTATTGAAATGGAGCCTTTACCACTTTAGGTTTAAACAGTTTTTCTTCAGTTGATGTCACAACCTTGATTTGTGTATGTCTGTTATGTGACATTTCAAGTGAATTTAATAACTAATTGTTGCTTTGGAAATGTGTTGAAATGGTCAGAGGAAGAATTGGGTTATTAAATAATACTAGGTCAAATTTTGGGTTGCAATTGATTGTCATTTTGAAGCGTGTCCCCAGGAATAATGTTTTGGACATGCCGTACATATAAGGTCTTTAATTTTCATAAATTAGGTGTTGACATGTATTTGTTTAGTGCCTTTATTTCCAGGAGATCAAACTTTAGCCCTTGTATTGTTCTGTCTAATTCTCCAATCTGGTATCCAAAGGCATCTCATGGAACAAAGACAGAAAAATTGGTGCTAATTGTGAATCCGATAACCTGCCTACATATTAATCTGTAAATGTGCCTCCTTCTCTACCCCTCTGACCGCTTCAGACATTGCGAAAGAAAGGCTTTAATGGCTGCAACAGCCCCGAGCCGGATGGGGACGACTCCATCGACCAAAGCCCACTAAACGAAGAGAAGTACCGCAAGACCGACGACCTGGACAGCCTCTTCAAGCGCTACGGCGTGAGTACCATCACACTTTTGTCACCTAGTCTAACCTCTATTCTTCTCTCTCTATCTTTCCCTCTGTCCTGTTCTGTTTGGTAATTAAAGGCTCTGAACAAGAAAGAGCACCGGGATTCTGAGAGCCCAGACCCGGAGGAGCCCTTCTCCCTCACCCCCCGCACTGAGGAGAAATACAAAAAGATTGATGAGGAGTTTGATAAAATGATGCAGAACTATAGGCTGTCAGTGAGTACCGTCCCCTCTGTGTACCCCTCTGCTCCCTCCACATGGTGCCCTGCTGCTACCGCCGCTGCTGCTGCTGACCGGATAACCCGGGGTTTCTGGTCTAATGTACGCGGCCTGACTACTCACAGAGCACTTGGCTTTACCATTCTCCACCCTTTGACCCCCTTTCCATTTCATTCACCAAGTCACTACCCACAATCCACTGATGGTGTGTGCCTGGCTGATAATGGCAACAGAGGCTTGGCTAAAAACTGCAAAAAATCCTTAATTATTGAACAAATTTATCTTTTCAAATGCTGTTTAAGGATGAGTAAGTGGCTCAGTCATTTTGGCTAAGCTTCTGTCATTTTTTTTGTTGTGAGCTTTTGGTAAACATTAGCCTAAACAAGAAGGTCAATAAAATCAACCACTGACAACCAACCTAAGCTAACACACATCCATATGGCTACATACAACTCATCTGCTGCTAGTTTTCACCTGCTCCACCATGCTTTTAGCATGCAGTGTATGTACAGTGCTGTCACACCTGATTAGATTAAAAAGATGGGATACATATGTATATCAGGTCAGCAAGAACGGCCATGTTACTTTTTTAGCAGTTTACTTTACAACAGTAATGCCTGTTTGAATCTTTATAACTCGTATTTTATTAAAATGGTATCACTCACTCCTCCTTTAATACTGCATATAGATTTAAATTAACAACTGCTATGGCATTATCTTTAATAGGAATTTGCTTTGATCCATAAATTCAAAATGTGTTATGAAAGCAGATGGTTACATGCTATACATTTAACAGTAAGATGCAGTCTACTAAGACACTTTTGGCTTTCATAAGTTGTAGAAACTTTTGCTGAACTCCAAGAAGCGTGACCTCTGTAGACACCCATCCAAAAACATTATAAAACACAGAGTCAGCATTGTTGGCATAATAAATGCAGGTATATTGACACCGATTTATAATGGGCCACTTAAATGCCCTGTTAGCTTTGCAACCAAAGTTTGCCATTTGGCCTATCTCAATTTAAAGTATATAAGACATCTTTTAATACTCCACCATTAGAATCAGTAGCAACTGATAACTTTTTTGGCCTTGATAAACTTTGTCTGCTAACTCCTACAGTTAAAATAAATATAAATATTTAAAATAGGCCGTTTTAAATGTTGGCCTTAGGTTTGACCTAGGCCTCAATTTCAATTCTCAATTTAAACTATACTTTTTGACTCTGGGTGTTAACACTAACTAGCAGCTGACAACTTTGTGCAATAGACTTTATCAGACAACTTCATAAAGAATAGAAAAATTTAGTTTGCTGGGGTTTACGCTATAACACAGTGAGGTGCCCTGGAACAATTGTTAAAAAATACACATACACATCATATGTTACTCTGCAGTACTGCCCTGGCTGTTAGCATCACAAGCTAGCAACTGATATTCCTGTCTTCAACAGCCCATTTGTTTGTTTGGTGACATAAATGCCTAGGGTCCAATGTCTTTCTGTTTCTACAGTTAAATCTTTAAAGTACTGCAACATCTACATAGGAACAAAAGTTAGAAAGTGATGGATCTGTGCTAGCCAACTGACAGTCTAAAAGGATTAAATTAAAAGCATAGCTTGTATAGAAATGTGTTTCATCATTATACATATCTCGGGTCGGATGCAGTAAATTTTACCCAAGAAACTTATGGGTGAATTATGTGAAAGTTCAGCCGACATATACAGTATAACACTGTGAACAAAGTGTTAACTAGGTCCCTATTTGCTCAAAAGTTGGCATAGCAACCAATACAGCAAGAGCAATTGCGGCTATATGGATTTAATCAACTCGTTGGGTGCCAAGACGAATCGCTTGCCTGTAATCATTGCATACCGTGAAGCCATACAGAAACAACATGGCATTTGCACCGCTGTGTTATGCAGGTAACAAATGCATTACTGGCATCTAACGCTAACTGGCTAGCGTTTACTGAATTAGCAAGGCCATTTATTCTGTGTGTGGCTGCTCTGAACGGATGTGTGCCTGACATTATCCAGGTCTGCCTTCTAACTGGCGCTTGGCCAAGCTCCCTTTACCGCTCCTCTGCTGTGCCAATTTCTTCATGATTCATTTTCCCCCCGTGCTCAATATTACCATTAATGTCACTTTAATGAGTAGCACTCAATTTACAGCCGTTCTTCCTGTCTGCCATGTCCTCTGATTGGTCACTAGGGATGGAACACAGTCACGTTAAGCCCTTTAGACGGGTGTTTGACAGTGGTTATAACTTACTACATCCTCTGTAAAATGAGAACAAAGGTCACCGTCGTTTTTTTACTGAAATGTTTTGATATGTCAGACGAGAATGTAATTTAGGATTGTTGTACTGGAACTGAGTTACTGTAGAAGCCTTTGCAATCAAGCTTTTCCTCATTTTACTGTAGGCAGAGAGAAGACCACCAAATGTTTGTTTTAAAATGAAATGTTGCAGTTACACAATTTTTAAAACATTGCTTTAGTATGGATACTAATTGAAAATGCAAGCAAGTAGTTAAAATATATTAAATTCATGTAGACAAAGTGTAATCCTGCCCCTAAATCAATCTTTTAAGTACTTTCACTTCACTCACACGCTCTTCTTGTGTTTCCTTCTCCTAGCCTCAGTGTAACCTAAATGTCCTTTAAAAGCTTTCCACTGAACTGAAAGGTGCAGCGATGGAAGAATAACTTTCAATCGACCCCCCCCAGCCCCAGATAGCTGGATCTCAATGGATGCTAGCCAGACGCCTATATTAGCTATATTAGCTTCTCCGCTCCCCTTCAGTGCAGTACTCCTAAGCCTGCCAACCCAGCTTGCCCACAACACGGTATACTTTCAACAAACCCACTGCGCCACCCACCACTCCTCCCCCCAGCTTCATAATCTGCAGCGTGACGGCTAGGGGCAGGGATATACAAGCTTAATCCCACTCATACTAAAATACCTCCTTGGGTAGGGAGAGAGTGGCAAGGGAGAACGGACAGGACTCTTGGCTACACCAGCCCTGAGCAAATGGATTCTATTTGTGTTGCACCGCTAAAGAGTTGGCGAGAAAAAAGGCTTGTTTTGTAGCTGGAGGGTCTCTGGTTTGATCTTGTTCTGGTTCTAAGATTTTGGCACAGGAAATTGAATAAGAAATGGATTCTTCCTGTTACAGCTACCTCTTTGGTGCCCTAAAGCGAGCCACTGGATGTCTCCAAGTAGAATAACATAAAAGTGAATAGAATCAGGGTATTAGTAGAAGTACATGCTTGAGCTGCCTGGTTAATCATGTCAAACCATGTATAGAGACTTTGGGGTATAATAATTATGACTCGAGTTGGAGTCATTGTTGACTTTTTGTCTTGTCATGTCTTTTTTTCATGCATTTACATCAAAAAGGCTTGGACAAAAAAAAAAGTGTCATCCACTGTGCTACAGTCTTGGACAATAAAATGTATTAGTCGGTTATTATGAAAACATTCTGGAAACAATTCCCATTCAGATTTGAAATCTGAATAGGCCAAGACTCAGGTTGCACAATTTGGAATAACTGGTTGTCATTGACCAGTCATCAAAACCCGCTCTCCCCCACATACTATCATTGTGTCCTTGGGCAAGACACTTACATTGCCTCCAGTGATGCTCTGTAACACTGGTAAATAGCCTAATGTATGTTAAGTGCTTTGAGTGCCTACTACAGTAGGTGGAAAAGTGCTATAAAAAAACTCACTGTCACTGTCTGTCCTCAAGTGTTAGCCCTGCGACTAAGTGGCCATTGTCCAGGGTGTACCCCGCCTAAGGCCCAAAGCTGCTGGGATATGCTTCCGTCACCCGTGACCCCTAACGGGACTAAGCGGTAGAAAATGAATGAATGAATGGTTGTCATTGATACCTTCTTTTGTTCTTGGAGCAAATGAAGAAAGGCAGTAAATGTATCTTAAAGCTTCAGACCTTTTAGTTTTCTACTTCGTCCTAAAGTTATACCCAGATTTAGTCTTCAGTTCATAGAATTACACTTGACTTTAGACCTCCTAGTGTCTTAATTTTGTAGGTTTAGTCCTTGGAGTTAGCAACTCCTGGTCTTAGGACTTGTGAAGGTTTTAATCTTTAATTTTTAATTATTTATTAATTTTTGTCTCCATGGGGAGATTTACTTTTGGTAGCTGCCACCAAGGGGCACCTTGCATATATATATTTTTTCTTTTCTTTTTTTTTATTTTTATGATGGTGGAAAAGTACCCAGAGGAAACCCACCCGAGCACGGGGAGAACATGCAAACTCTACACAGAAAAGTTCCGTCTCTCCTGTGAGTCGAACCGTGGACCTTCTTGCTGTGACCTTCAACAGTGCTAAGCACCTGAGTTTCTCTGCAAATAGATTCATTAGTCATTGGCTCCGTTCCTGAAAGTCCCCACTCTCCCTTTTAGATCTAACGCTGCTAAACCACAATGCGACACAAAACATAATGGAGAAAAAAATTTTCAAAGGCTTACAGGACAAGATGAAGGGTAAAGAAAAACTAGGCCACGATTTAAATTCATTCTGATTCACCCTTGCATCTAGGAAACACACCCTTGTTGAGTGCGCTTCTCTGAGGAAAAGTAGGTTAGCGCTCCATCTCCTTTTTGTTTCCATCTCGCTGAAGAGGCCCCGAGCTTTCTCACACGAGGCTCTGCTAAAGCTCCCTGTCAATTATTCACCTTACAGGTCCTCGTCTTCTGTGTAAAATCTACATCACGACAGACAGTGGCCAATTAACCCAACTGTCTGCTATTAGGAGACCGCTGTTCAATGAAGGGTGAGCGGGGGAGATGTAGATTTGTATGTAATTTGCCAAAGACACGGATTAATGCTCAGTGGAGCTTGGCGGAGAATAGGGTGAGGACAGATTTAACATTTATATTGAGAACAAGTGAAGAGCTTTTGCAGTTATGTCACCTATCTCCTAGCAACTACACCTGACACCATTATAAAGGTCTAGGAAAAGACAAATATGATTTAATACAGATGGAGTAGAGTTTCTGGGCTACCTCAGTTCAATTATATACATGTATACATTAAGTATCATATATGTGCGGATAAAAAGAAAAGTTTGCTCTGCCTCCGTACACTAGAGACTGGGTCAGTTCTGCTGTAAACAATGCCAACCAAGTTGTATTTCTATGTGAGATATAAGTTTTTTTTTTTGTTTTTTTTTTTATAACAAGCTTTTTAAAATATTGTGGTGATGCTATAAAATATAATACAAAAGGATCTTTGAGTGGTGCTGTGAGAAGCTGGATGCACATTAATACACTGTAAAAAATAAACTGTCAAATTCAGAATAAAGAACTGACACCTGGGGTTGCCAGCTTTTCACCCAAAAAAAAAACATAAATTAAAAAAGTCATCCTAAACTAAATAATTTTTTATTGTAAATTAAAAAACAGTCAAGTCAGTCAGTCGGCTGCTCCATGTTTCTTACACCCTTTTTACGTTTTATTTTGTCAAGTGCATTATACATAAAATCTTTTATTTTCTACATACTGTACTGATTTAAGCTAATTCACTGTTGGGTGTTAATACAGTGGTATGCTATTTTGGCTTTTACATGTATTTACTGTTATTTGACAGTATTTACTGCAAAAAAAATATGTCAAAAGAGTGTTTAAGTGTTACAATTGATGACTGCAGTATTTAGCTTCACCTTTTAGTAACTGTATATCACTGTTGGAACCAAAATTACCAAACTAGTACCGTTTGCTTTTGTTATAATGCTTAGTAACCCTTTTGACAATAGAAATGCCTCCAAACTTGTACCATACTGGTACAATGGCTAACTATGGCATTTTGTAAATACCAGGCACACCAGAATGCTGTCCATGAAACCTCTGTCCTTACACACTTTCAACCCTTTGCTTCACTGCCCCGGCTCCATCTCACTTCCATAAATCCATCCTTCCTATCCATCTTTTAGTGTTTCAATTTGCTGTGGTGCGGTGGTCTGCTGTGTCCTTCTTAAATCCTGGTCACCATTTACACCACTCTCTTTTCACACTTTCTAAACTTTTCTATTCCAATTTTTCAGGTGACATTCAATTTCACAAACAAGTTGGGAAAGTTAGAACCAATACTGTATTGAGGCCATTTAAAGAAAGAATTGTACTATTACAAATATAAACTTGCAATTTTGACAAAGCAACATTTTGAATGTTTTCATGACAAAAGAGGATTACAAATCCCCAAATGTACAAAAGTTACTCAATTATAGAAATACAAAATATAAGATGAATTACTATTAGCTAGTCCTTATTGCATTTCACCTCTCTTCCCCAAAAACAAGTTTTCAAAAACCCTCTAAGGGATGCTCATGGATCAGGGACAGAAAGGTGTCCTTGTCCTCCTCGAGTTAAACTGGGTCCCATGCTGCACGAGTACAGTCGGAACACTTCAGCACTGGCCCATATTCTAAATATAGGAGTCCTTAGTTTTGATTGAGTTGGAACAGGGTGAAATGGGTCAGGAGCGGGTAGATAGCCGGACAACCCAAGGTCCTCTCACTTGATTTTTGTAGAACTCAGTTTTCGGTCATTTTGAGAATCCACACAAAATCCTAAAAATGACCTCGGAGTAGTTTTGGATGCAGAGAAATTTGCAGCCTTTTTAAATGGAAGGCTAAATGTTGGCGTTGATGAGAACCTGTCAGTGGGGGGGTGGTGGGAAATGTCACCAATAACGTGATGCAATAACCCGCTGCTCCAGGAAGAGTCTTAACCTGGCATGAAATGTGAGGTGTCACAGCTTTTAGGCCTTCAGCAAATCACCCTGCATGCTAAAACTTGGTGTGCCTGTGAGTATGTGTGGGGAAAGACATGCTCTAAAACTAGTTAAAAACATGCGCTATTTAAACCACAATTATTGGATAAACAAGCTCAGGAGTGAAATTTATGATGCACTTCTGAAAATCAGAGTCATGTAGTTTTAATTAAAATGAAATTGCCAAATAGCAAATAAATTGTTAAAATGTGGATTAAAAAATATTGTTTTTGGTTTTATATATTAAGTATTCCAAAAGAAAAACTAAAAATTAATTATTAGAAAACAATTTCACAAATATATAAAAAAAAAGTATTTTGTTGTCTTTTGCAGAATTGGTTCAAAGAGGCAGCATTTTGGTTAGGCCACTGTCACACTGCGTATTTGTTTATTTAAAGGTACATTAAAGAAGTTTAAATGGTTCAAATAACATTTCTTCTAATCCATACATGCATCAGCAACAGTGCAGAATAAATTTATCTGAATTTGCTGTGGTTGCCTCTGAAAGCCTGTCAATTAAATAAGAAGGTTTCAGGATTGAAACTCGTGCTGTATGAGCGGATGTGACCATTGATAGTTTATATAGTGGATATAATCCGTCCATTGGTCCCCTATTTACTGATATTGTCGTTACGATTCAGCAATAAAATGGCTGTTGCATCCGAGATTTTCGGCTTTTACTCCATAGTAAAACAATAGTTTTTAGATAGCATAAACGGACGTAATATTCAAAAATCCACAACAACACTGCAATTTGTTGTGCAATATTACAAAATATTAGTTAGTCATGGCAAACAAAACTAATGGAAAAAAGAAAAATGAATATTAAAATACAAACGCTTGTTCGACCAAAAATGCCCGCAAAGCATTTTAGCAAAGTCTGAACTTTACAGTAATTGTACTTTATAAATGACTTGGCTATGAGTAGTTTAAGTATATGTGTGTTTTATCAGGCTTGTCTTCACTGCTGCAGATCACTAACGTGTCACTAAACGCCTCTGTTTTCTATATGCTGAAGTCCTTATTGGACCTGGTTTTCTGACCAGTCCTCCCCTGTGTCTCTGTCCTGCAGTCCACAGTCCCACAGCCCACCTTCTCCATGCCAGTCACCGTCCCAGTGTCCAATCAGAACGCAGTGGGCCTCCAGTTCAGCAACAACCCCGGCGGCACCCTGGTCAGCACCACCTCCTTCGTCACCTCCACCCTCACAGACCCACGCCTCCTGTCGCCACAGCAACCAGCTCTGCAGAGAAACGCAGTCTCTCCAGGGTTACCACAGCGACCAGCCAGCGCAGGTATGAGACGGGATCACAGCTTGCTGCCTTTTATATTGGGGATGTGCCATATGTTGTTCAATACTGTCACATTTTTCCTTATTGCGAGTTCAGGAAACAAAAATGTGTGCAATAAATTGTTTCAACTGCAAAATACTCAGGTTAAGAAAATAGTATTGAAAACCACAGTCACAGTTCAATTCATATCTCAGAGATGAACAACTTTAAGGTAAACTTATTTTGTTGCACTTTGCACACCAGCCACAATGGCCTTTAATCATGTTGATCTATCAAACAGAATGCTTTATAAATTTGCATTGTTTTAATTTGGTATTGTGTCAGAAGTAACTATTCACATTTACAACATAACCTTTTTAGGAAAAAAATACTTTTACCTTTAGTAACTTAAGAATGGTTTTACTCAAGTTAAATGAGTAAACATGTACTGTAATAGTAATAGTAGTATCTTTTGTTTGACTTAAGTATTTGTCTTATGTAGTACTTTTGCCTGATTACTTTGTGTAATAATTTTGTTAATTACTTTTACAGCAACTTGAGCAATATTCTAAGGTAACAATACTTTGACAAGAGTATAGTTGCAATAGTGGATTTATTGACCTATCGCGCGATATGTGGATTAATTTGTAGGTGGCGGCTGCCACGGCTATGAAGTCCCCCTCTGAGTTTACCCAGCCCGGCCCCTTTTTGCAGAGATGCTCAGTAGGCTACACATATTTACTAAAAAGATGTTGGAATAATCTAATAGGGACCGACAGGTTTATTTTGTGATGAGTTTTATTTAACTACATTTAAAAGTCTTTTGGTTTTTATTTATTGAGAGGTTGCTGCTTTCTCTTCTCTGAGACGAGCTGACATGAGCTGTAGTAACCGGAAGTGACCTGGAGCTGCGCGCTCACAGAGCACACAGAGCAGCTTCTTCACATTCGGGCAGACAAGTCAGATGAAATGAAGATAAACGGCAATATATTCTGCTGTTTGGTCCGTTTTCAAGTTGTTCAGAGTATCCTGTTGTAGCCGCAAGCTAAAGGAAAGCTAACTTTATGAGCCAAAGTTTGTTGTAGTTTCACATCACAAGCTCCTCTTTCTGAGCGTTACCATAGAGACCCCGACAAGTGCCTTTACTCACCAATATTATCTGTAGCCTTTAAGGTGAGCTTTGACAAAGAGCTGTTGTTGTAATACTGCTGTAGTTTTATTAATTCAAATTAAACACATAGGCTATACCCTAGTTTGTTAAATGAAGGTAGAGCTATGAAGGTATCAAACAAATCATGATATAAAAATAGAATATTAAATTATTTCTTGTTCTTCTGTTGATATTGATATATGTTGATAGGTCCACAGTTCCACAGTCTACAGAGCAAATTAAAAAGTTACAAATATTTTGAATGCATTTAGTCTATCCATTAAAATAAATTGTAGACAATGTAATAGATGAATTATTACTTTTACCTCTCCCTGCTCCCAACACCCGTAGAACAGGTTGTGTGACCTTTGGCCACCACACCAAGGCACTTGGCCGATAGGAAAATCTGCAAATTGTTTTTAACATCGCAATATTGTTTATTGCAATTAATTCTGGTGCAATATTTCGCACAACAAAAAGTAGTTATAGTGACAGACCAAAGAATAGTATAAGATGTGCATGTTTTTTTTATTTATTTTTTTTAATTTTTCAAAAGGCTTTTACATCTTCAGCTTTTTTTATTTGTCGCAGATAAACTCTTCATTATCTTCATTATGTGTGTTTTACATATGCACTCTTCTTATGTAACACAGAGCATTTGTTATGTCATTTGCCAACCTGTGTGTTATTACTAGGGATACAACAATACATCTAGGCCATGGATCAATACGTACCTAGTTTTTTCGCTCACGGTTTTTGGTTCAGTAAATTAGAATTTATGGAGTCATTAAATTATTAAATTTGATATCACTTGAACTAGGTGTAGAAGTTGTGTGTGAATTTTTAAGAAACAAAGAATGTTTTCTATTCAAAACTGGTCTTTATTTTATTAATAAAGCATATAACACAAAAGTGATTACATAAATACGTTTCTAAATGTGCATTTAACATTTAAAGTAAATTGATGCCTGTAAACATGAATCAAATGCTGTGTGCAGTAGCACTTTAAAGCCTATACAATATTCAACTATTCCTGTATATGGAGTTTTTTTCTGTTAAAACATAAGCTTATCACCAAGGTCTCTCCTGCAGTATGGGTCTAATAATTATATTATCATTTTAATAATAATTTTGTTAATGGACAGATTTTAAAAACAGATCAAGGCCTAACATTTATAAACCAACATTTAAAATAGTACCTTATATATTATACAAAGGACCAGATTTAAAAAAAAAAAAAAAAACGTGTTTGATCAAACCTCAATACTGTCTCAGCTGATGTAGGTTTAAGTCAGACTGGTCTCTCCGAGAGTGATGGTTTAGACCAGAGCTGACTCCGCTATGAACAGACTCTAGGTAACGCCAGTGTTTACAGCGGGACATTACAGCGCAAGTTGGTTTCACTTTCACTGTGGAGCCCCGTAACCCAGCAGGCTTGAGTAGGGCACATTCATTTGGAACCCTAGATGCAGCTTTTTGATATTAGTTAAATCAACTGTGTCTTTGCTAGTCATGGCGGACAGCGGCTTTGCCAAGTCAGTTTCTATTATAAACCATAAAGCACTGGAAAATACAAATAACCGAAACTTACCAGTGCATATTGAACCGTGAAGGGCATACCGAACTGTACCAATTTGGTGCATTCCCAGTGATTACCAGGCTGTAACTTCATTTTTTCCACCTTATGAAAGCAGTTGTCATGGAGACCCTGTTCCTATAAAATTACAAGGCGCACTTCGAAAAGTGTGACAGACCTTATTTTCTCTGTTTATGAACCACCTCAGTTTGTGAAGTTGCTGCGTTTTATCTCCTCCAAAAATAATGTCTTTGTAGTGATGTTGTGACAAAGTCCCACACTTGTTTTCCACTTGATTCCTACTCGGTATTACATGTGCACGGTGCTATATAATGACAGATATGCATCATTATTTTGACACCAGTTCACTCCTGTGTGTGTCCGCGCTCTCTGAGCCTCAAACTAATCCCTCACTCTCTCTTTAAAAGGATTTGTGCCCCAATTTTTGCATCTCAGACAAGGTTACTTATCAAGCTTTGTTCCGAGCAGAGTAATCACATTGTAAGTCAGAATTAGGTGATGTAACGTGCAACAAATGCATTACAGCATCTTTCATAACATGCCGTTCTCCGAGGTAAGAGGGTTTCACGTAGCAGTAATAGAAGCCTTACTCTTCCTTTCATTCTCAGCTGCATGAACACTTCATTCTGCCCACATTACCAGACATGGACTCAGTTCATTGCAACTGGTCCCTTATGATCTTTTGTCACTGCTTTTCTCAAAATTCATAGATTTTAATGTGAAGTGAACTTTAAGCAAAATGTAAAAATGTGTTGGAGAAACAGTTAAGTGTGAATTAGGTGTGTTTTCGCCAACTGCCAAGATGCATGTTCAGTACAAAACAGTAGAACAATGCAGCATCTTGACTTTTAAGGCTACATCCACACAAATTTGTTTTCATTTTTCAATAGAATTGTACAACAAATACAATATGAGAAAAGTTTGGACTAAGCTGCAAATTGAATAGTCAAGAGCTGCACATTAAACAATCATTGGGATGAGTTTGATGTTCTCCTGCTCATTGTTTAGTTGAATAAAAGGACTTTCGTTCCATATTGCACTTTTAAGCTTTTAGAGTACAAACAAAAAGGTTTAGAGTTTAGTTTTTGTATATTAGCAAGTTTGTTTGAAGTTTTTAACTTTTCACATTTTATGTAAATTCATAATACAATAATTCAAGATTTAAAAAATGTATTACCTTTGGCACAAAAAATACCAAAAAAAAAAACGGCCAAGACAGAATCTTGACAAAAAAGTTTTTATTTTGTTTTTTTCTTTTACTGCAGCTGAAAAATGTATTTTAATTATTATTATTTCAAAGCAATGGATTTTACTGAAGCACTTTTTAAAAACTAGTGGACCCTGCTTGTAGAAATTAAGCTCAAATCAAACCACCACTTTATGAAGTGAAGTGTCAATGCCAGTAGCACCTCTTTAATTACATAATTGATTTAATTTCTAAAATGCCGCTGTTAACAGTAGTGCCTGTCAAGTTGAATTGTTTTAATATGACTTTTTAACATGGTGTGTATGTGGGTTGCAGGTGCCATGTTGGGAGGAGATCTGGGGAACTCAAATGGAGCCTGCCCAAGTCCAGTCCGTAAGTAACTGGATAAATGTACATTAATTTAATATTCATACTATTTGGCATAGTTCTGACGGTAAAGACAAGTTTTACAGGGTTGTACCTGACCAACAAAAAGAAGAGTCCTGACACTAAATTTTGTAAAAGTAAAATATGTTTGGGGGAGTGCACTATACTTCAGTAGATACTATACTTTTCTACTTTGTGGTAAAGTATAGCATAGCACAGCATAGTATTGTAATGTAAAGCAACACGTAGTAAAGTGTAGTAGCACATATTATAGTATAGAATAGCAAAGTTACAGTTATGTCAATTGGTAGTAATTATGTCGTGGTTACGGTAAAGTATTTGGTTTAGTATGATATGTAGTAAATTTTTTGACTTGAGCCTTAGTCATTTCCAATGTATTGTTTGTGAGTTTTTGTAAACAGGTGGTCACATGTACACTTAACACATGCAAACTTCAAACCTGGGGGGTAGGTATTTAAAAAAAAACACCTGTTGACTAGCAACAGCTGAGGGCCACAGCTTGTTAAGTGCTCAAAGATCAGAATGACTTTTAGGCTGTTGCAGAGGACACAAAAGTAAAAATGGAATGATCCAGAAAATAACATTACTCTTATTTTTTTTTGTGCATTCGAAAACACCCGACTATACCAGGATAAGTTTGTGTAATGTGGCTAAGCTACTAACAGGTATCCATCTTCACTAACGTCGACGTCAACCAGTACATGTAAGATCAATTATGAGAAACCATTTCTCAAAGAATCAAAACTCTCCAAACTTTAAATTATGCAGTTAAGTAAAAAATATTTTAGAAATTTTAATTTTAGATTCAATATTTATTTCTGTATTTCTCCAGTATGATTACAGATGATGAGTTATGTGCAAAGTTCTAATCTACAGATAACACTGTAACTAAGCACAGGTACTACACTGATAAATGTAATGTAATGTAGGTCCATTTTTGGGGGGACCAGAGTCCTGTTGTATGTTACAGCCAGCTCTCATTGGCTCTGCTCCTGCTGCTCCCCCCTGATCCCTCCACACACCTCCCCCTGTTCAGGCTGTCTCCCTCAGCTGTTCCCCCTTGTCTCCTCTCTGGAATAATCCCCCACCCTAGCAGCACCCCTCTCACACCCTTCACCACGCTGTGTCTGTATCCAACTGTCCCCACTCTTGGCACGGGCCCGTCCTCAGAGGTGACTTTGACACTGGCCAGAGCTCTCTGCTTAAATCCCATTAGGCTGTACATCCAGACGGTCCACAGTCAGATATGAAAAGAAGGTGTTTTTTTTACCATTTATAATGTACATGATAAAAGTCTGACTGAGCATGGCTAAAATAATTCACTATAATTATTATATTAACTTTGGAGATGTGCCCAGGTTCAGTCACTGTAATGATATTTGTAAATAAAGACATTTTGCTTTTATTAAAGTGTCTGCTCAGTGGAAGTGTTAAGCAATCAGAATTTATTCACTACAGATTTGTCTTTTGATGATGGTATTAAGATGGTATTAACACGGGCACTGTCTGTAGAGAAGTATCACGCCAATATACTTTTTTGATTATAACAAAAGCTTGTCTTACTAGTTAAAGCGTTTCAAGTTCAGCATTTCATTAATAAGGCAACATTCCACAAATGCATTTTTGAAACAGATTAACTTTACACCCTAAGGCTTTAGTAATCATTTTGATCTTTATCCAAGGTAACCAGTCTAAACACTAGTATGACCTTTTTAGCAATGTAAAAACTTAAAGGGGCACTACGTAACTTTTTAAGCTCAAATAACGTTTTTATTTGCCCAAATATGAGCCGACCATAATTAGATAAGACGACTAAGACATTCTTTGTCAAAAACTGTTATCTCAATGAGCCTGTAGGCTCATTTTATTGTGAAGCGCCCGGGCCGGTTCTCCCGGGAAATCTACCCGGATGTTACGTAGTGCGCGCTCCTGTGTACAGCGCTGAATTCCCGGCAAAGCCGCCATTACAGCCAGCGAGATCGGCCGGCAGAGATGGACTCTACCAGCAACAAAAAACGACCGGCCTCTAGCACTGCTCAGACACCGACATTGACTCCTCAAAAAAATAAAAAACATAACATGTTTACTCGAGCAAGACACGGAGAGGAAAACAGAAGTGTGACCAAAGCAGTGGAAAAACAAGAGTGAACATAGGCAGAGCATTTGAGCCATGGAGAGAGCTAACTTTATGCTCTACTTTGGGAATAAAACGAACCCTGAGCTGGCTTTTTCTTATTGAAAAGGTAAGACATCATTACAGACAATTTATAATATACTGTGGTGTTTTGTTTTAGTTGTCTAAAGCTAAATAACATTAGCATGCTTGTTAGATGGGGATGCTAAGCGGCTAACATGAACAACTCCTAAAAAGTTACTGTTTTGAATGGATTAAATACTTTGAGACTTTGAGAAGTGAATTATAACCCCAATTTCAGAGGCTACTAAGTCTAATCAATTTGCTGTCTTAGCTTTCAAATGACTTTTTTCAATGTCTTTTGAAAAAGTAGCTCAGTAACTGAGCTAATGAGCTCAGAACTCTTTTTGGGGTTACACTTTGCTAAGTACTTTTTTCTTTGTTATGTCTTTTGGCTCGTTTATTCAATAACCTTCACCAGAGATAACGTGATCCATGACAACTTTATAAATTTAGCCAGGATGTAATATATGATGTAACTGTTGTCATAGCCAATCTAAAGCTAATTCTGTCACATGTCTTGCCTTATTGCTTTTGTCTGGATAGATCTACTTCTCTTATACCCATTCACTGATGTTTTGTTATTTAAATTACATTTGCAGGTCTCTGATGATTATGATTATAGTGTGATTAGCTGTGTGTCTGCCTTTATTTGTATGTTTGGTCACTAATTATCAATATGTGGTCTATTCAGAAATTGTATGTAAAGAATACATTTTATTATAATGACACTGTTAAATGTAATGCTTTTGTAAATGTGATGAGATTGTATAAGGCAACAGTCTAATAATGGTTGAATTGTTTACAGCTATGAGAAAAATACAGTGGCTAAGGGTCAGGGGCCACATACATCCACACAAAGAAAAGACATAGGATTGACCCATCATCCTGATTCAATCACTGCATGCAAATCTGACAGGTAACTGTGTTTTCATTTAGTACTACACAAAAACTAAAGTCAGACTGTAATTTTACTAGTGTGCACTTGCAATGTATGACAATTACATTTTAATTTTGATTATTCTAATTGTGACACTCCAGCTCAGTAATGGGTTTAGTTTTGCTGTAACACAATTTATTTCCTTTGTCAACAGTGAAGAGTTCCAAATTGAGGAGTGCAACCACTGGATGAAGACCAAGTGTTGAAGCAAGGTAAATGGAACAACAAAAACTAATACTAACAATAAGTTTTTATTATTTGGTTATTTCAACAGTCATGTCTGTTATACTTGATATACTCTGAAGTTTCATGTTTTTTCTTTGCTCTTAGGTTATCTTCTGATCTGGAGTCCTTTCAGAAACATATAGTCATGTAACATATAGTCATGCAAGCGCTTCTCGTTCTCACCTCCAGTGGATGAGGCTAGGACTCTTCTCGCTGCACTGGACTATAATCATCATGACCACCACCGGCCAGTACATGTCAACAATAAAGGTCAGGTTTCATAAGTAATACATTTTTATATTTCATATTTTTTTTGCCTGAAAAATGATGCTCATGTTGTTGTCATCTAATGTTAAATGTATTGTTCCACAGACAAAAAAAGATCTACAGCAAAAAATCATAGCCCTATTGTGTTTGCACAGTAAAGGAGGCGAAGGACTACAGATACATCCACGGCTGCAGAGTAACATTTTACAGGTCCAACTAAAGTCTCATGGGGGACTTCAAGTGTTCAAGGAGTGTTCTTCAAGATGACCCTCGGACCCCTGGTCTTCTACCTGGTGTTGTTCCGCCTCCCTCACCTGAATTAGCCCAGACACAACTCTGCAGAGGACAGGTGTCTCAGCCATGTGCCCACTTTCCTGTCCTCTGTCTCTGTTCATAAGGAACCATTATGTGTGGGTCTCATGCAGCAGAAGTTTAGCCTGTTTTGTTATTTATCAGAGCAACTCCAGAATATCTAGGTGCACTAATCTAACATGTTGAAGACATGTTTGTTACCTCTCAAACACTGTGTGCATCTGTATTACATTCCTTTGTAAATTGATGAAATGAATATTACTGTCAAAACACCAATGCATTTTCTTTTTTTTTTATTTCTCTCTCTCTTTGTGGGACATGACTTCAGCCACGTAAAGGGCAGCAATAGAAGAGAGTGCTTTCATGGAACATGTCTTTAGAGTAAATATATACAGAAAACAGTTAAATTATATATTTATGCATCTTCAAAATGTGTAACATTTGTAAATAGAGAACAAGGAGTAATAAATAATCTCTATCTTTTGAGGTAGTCACTCAAATTATTATGTGTATATGAGATGTGTATCTACAAAAAACTACTTTTACAGAAACAAGTAAATGTATAGGTAGTGGATAATTGTTAATTCACTCTAAATGGGCTTCTTTGAAACTTATAATTACTAAATGAGTCTGGGTATTTCTCCCCAATTCAAATGTGGCTGGAGGCCTACATCCAGACAATGTTCCATGTGGGCCTTCCTGCTGAGACACCCTACTGGATTCTGTCTGCAGCATTTGTTTTCCAGGTCTGTTGACCTGACCCGGCAGTTCAAACAGGTGCACCACGCTGGCTGACCCCGACTGGGTATGATTGGTCCTGGTGTGGTCTAGAGAAACCCCTGGCAGATGAGTTACAACAGCCTGGAGAACTTCATCCTTCTCCTCCTGCGACAGTCTTTCTAACGGTTCATAAAAATGGAACAACAAGCACTGTTTAGTTCAGAGGTTTATTTGTGTGTGTGATCATTTGTAGATATATGACCAACCTGCCTCTGTTGTCCTGTAGCAGCTGTGCCACCCTCAGTCTGTCCTCTTCACTGACAGGCCCAGCTCCTCTTCTTCTGCACCTCTTGCCCTCCCCTCGCTCTCCCCCTTCTTCACTCACGATCAGTGCTCTCTTCCACCGGAGCTCCGTCCTGATTTGGAAAAAATATTGCATATCTGTATTTTTATATTGCTAAACTTCATGTTTGAGGTATTCTGAACAACACCAACAGTAAAATAAACAATGATAAGCTAAAATTATACTGTGAGGTTACATTTATGATGTCTCAAAATAATGCAGGACCAATTCATTACAGTAATAGTAATAACCTAGAAACAAGCTAAATGAGTTGACAGTCACACGTTGGTGCAAAGACTTCCAAATAACAACAGTAATAGTAACACATGAACAGTATCCTGTCTGATAAAAGTTCTCTAACTTCTGCCGTTCTCCTGCTGAGACTCTTGTAAACACTGAGCCTCGGTAAAAGCTACGTGAGTTGATGTACCGTTAGCGGCTAAGCTAACGTTAGCCCCTTTTAACAAAAGCAACATGCAGTAGATAATATATATACTAAGTTACAACAGCCATACTGCATTGAACAACGCTTTATAAAACGAGCCGTTTGTCAGTCTGGTGCTTTATTATCTTCCATGTCTCAAGAGTTTGCTTTACTGCTGTGTCAGCACTCGACATTAAAATATAGTTTACTCTCAAAGTTTGTTCAGCAATACACTTTTACAGAAGTGTAACTTTTCTTACCTTTGTAAACATGATGGAAGTAAATGTCCAAGTCCTTCAGGGCGACAGACTGAAAGATAATGCTCCGGTGACTCAGTCATGCACGTACGAACACGCGCCAGTCTGAACACGAGAGCGAGCTGGACACTGACTGTAGTTTTTCTTAACGGCCACTGGTGGCAGTAACTGTTAGGTTTTTATGAAAGCTACGTAATGCCCCTTTAAACTATTAAAAACATTGCAGACCTGTTATTTTGCTTTAAAACTTTGCCAAACGAGTATTATATTATGCTCAGACATGACATTTAAAAATGATCAAACAGTGTTCACTGTCTTCTGGGATTGATTGTTGGAGGAATACAATACAATATCATTAACAATCAATCATTTTCCAAACCAAGTAAAATGACTCAGCCAAGTTCAACATTAAGGATTTGGGTTTCAACAACCATGCACTTAAAAGCAGAGTTTATTTTGAGACTTCAGTTCCTTTTTGTAGATGTACTGTGTGCTTGTGTAACGTGTATGTGGTCTGCCATCACTTGCGCTGGCTGTGTTGTTGTTCTGGGTGGATGTTACGATCACGATCCATACTGCTCGGTGTAACACAATCCCGACTCCTTCATATGTCCAAGTGCCGTCATCCTGAGCAGATCAGATGACCTGACCACTCTGCTGGCTGCTTGCCACAATCTTTTCTCTGCTTATCTGCTTCCACCTTCAGATTTACACTGCTCACATCTTTTGGCTTTCAGCAAGATTCCCTTCGTCATCACATGCATTTGTTTTACCTCACCCTTGTTTTATTTCCTTTGAACACAATCTTTTTTCATTCTCAGAGGCTGGTACTTGACAATACTTGTAAAAATACATTTCTAAAACATACTTACTTTACTTAAATATTACTGCATTGATTTAGTTACTTTAATTCCTACCCATCTGTTCTTGTTCACTTGTTAGTTTTTTGCTTCCGACAACTTTGAAACATACTGATACTACAGGGCCCCTGTTTTTAGAAGCAGTGGTTAGCCTTGTCACATGCCTCAATAAAAGAAATCAAGCCAATCATATCACAAAGAGCATTAGTTAAATGATGCAACACTAATTATATCTACAAAGCCAACACTGTGACTCAAAACCTTTTTACAATTCATCCTTTATTGCTCAGTTTACTTCAATATTTAATAATAAACAGCTAACCAGTCTGGACCATGACTCACTATAGACACCAGGCCTCAGTAATAAACCAGACGGCTAAGAAGTACAAAACATTGAGGCTAAGACAAAGAGAGAAAGTATCTCTCCTTGATGGAATGGATGAGTTGGCACCTCTGGCATCTGCAAAAACATAGATATTGGGGCTATGCTAACTAATTTTCAATAAGGTTTAGGATTGGGGCATTAAATTAATTTAATAGACTAATAACTTTGTCATTTTGGTATTAAAATGTTACCACTCAATGCATTTATTATAGAATTCATTCTAAATCTGATGAGTAAAATAAATCAAATGTAGTCTTAGCACCAGGGCCGGCGTGACTAATAGGGAGAGTCGGAAGAATTCCAGTCTGTTTAGTGATACCTTCCTATTCCTACCAGGAATAAAAAGAGCAAAGGGTGGGTTTTATAAACTATTTTTGACCTTAATTCTTTCTGTTTTAAAGTCTTCAGTCTCTGATGATGGGGCCACTCACAATGGCCAGCTACAATGCTTTAATATGTCCCAGAAAACAAGGAATCTGTATTGACAATAATATTCTGGGGAAGGACCCCCAGACCCCCCGCTGTAAAGTTCCACAAAACTGTTAACATACTTCTTTTGGTGACTTTTGCAGTGACATCTGCTTTACTTTCTGCTACACAACCTCCCTCTGTACTTTCTCTATTTAGCTTTCATTTTGAGCCTTGTTGTCCTTTTTGTTCTTTCATTTCTCCTTATCATCTTCACTTCTCCTCTTCCCTCTGCCCTCCTCTTTCTCCTGCTTTGCACCCCTCGTTCTCAGCTGTTGTCCTGGGACTCAGGGATACGGGAATGTCACCATTGACGTCACCCAGCATTCCTTACATTCCCACACCCACCCTGATGTAATAAGAAACATCATACACACAGACTCGGATATTCACTAGTGGAGCATGAGACAAAAGGCACATTCAAATTCAGCATATGTTTAGCAGACTCTTTCAAAAGCCTCTGAAGTGAACTGGGGAACCTGATGTAAAACAAGTGGAACTCCTGATCATGGTTGTAGTACTTATTCTTTCTTGGCTTGATTCTATTAGGAATCCATACAGGTACAGGTGTCTATCCACTTTCTATATTTACTTATAGAAAAACATCTATCTAACACTGTCTTTAACTTGGCCTCCATTTGCATTTTCAGTTGAGTATTTAAGAGGCATACCAGAGGCACACCAGAGGCATGCCCTACCCAGGACTCTTTAGAGCATCTAACTCTTTTTTTGTAAGATTTTTTTGTAGCTGCACTAAAATAATACCTGAATATTAACTAAACAAACTGTGGGTTTATTTGTAGGAATTGTAGGTCACTGTAGGTTAAATAATGATGTACTCATTCATGTAGAAGTAGTGTGTTGGACAAAGTACTACTACTAGTACAATTATCACGTAACATGATATAATCAGTGCATACAGTTACATTTTATACTAGACACTTATTAAAAGAGTTATATCCCTTTTGCAAAGACCGTTAAAACAAAGAAAAAAGTTCAGTCAGTCTTTTTTTGTGACATTATATAAAACACCATTCAAAAATTCTTTTTACAATGTTTACAAAGTTTTCAGCTTGACACTAGAGCCCAGACAATAAAGTGCTTAGTGCCGATACTAAAACTACTACTACTAATATAAACAGTAGTATTGTCATAAGTTAAATTTGTTAAGTCTTAAGAAAATTACACCAGCATAAAAAAGGAAAACTCCCCATATTTGTTAAATTGTTGTGTTTGCCATATTTAAATATTCTTGGAATCTTGGTTCTAACCACACCAACATGAGCTCAACACAAGCAACACCAGATTTTTGTCACTCACACATGTGCTCCCTCCTAACACCGAGGGTTTAGGGCTTCCCAAAAGCCCCTGTTGTTACACATCCCATTGTATCAGCAGCAAAATAATTTTTTTTTTTGTAAATCAAGGAAACTCTGAATGAAAAATGTGAGTGACCATGGCACTCTGAAATCCAAAAGGATTAGACTAAATCTTTGTATAGAACAGAGAAAGACGGCAAATGGCACCACCACCACTAACAAGTAGACCTTATTACTAGAACATATCAATCAAATTTTACATTTTAAAACATCTTACCTCTTATTATTTCATTACCCTTTTTTGTGGTTTCTATTTAGGGCCAATCTGACATTTGTTTTGCTTCAGTAGCAAGTAGTACAAATTCTGACCAGGAGACCTAGACTGGCACAACACCATCTTTTTGCTGATTGGAGCTGTACCGTTCAGTTGTTTTTGTCAGGTCCTTCAATGACTGTGTGACTGAGATGAAGCAGAGTCACATGCCGCTGTCGTCTGGAGGCAGCGTCATGGAGGACTGCTATCTGCTATCACACACAACCACCCAGTCTGTAGTTCCCGGGGGAATACTTTCAGAGCGCTGTGTGTCGCGGCTGGGAAAGTCCCTGCTGGCCCTTTTTAACTCACACACAGACAACACACTACGCTAAACCTTAAGTCCTTTTTCTCACAGTACGGATAGGCTGCTGTCTGCTGGAGTCTTGTTGTCATGACACCCGGACCTCCAGCCACCAACCCCTTTGTTTAGTGGAAGATGGGAATAGAACTGCAGCAGGGTCATGTCGAGTAAATGGCATTGTAGATAAACACGCATTTCCTGTTCTGCGAAGTTATGTAATGTTATGTTGTGATTTCTGAAACTCTGACGTAGCACTGTAATGGTTGAAATGCCATGGGACAGTAAGTTTAAGAAAGAGATTTTAAACAGACGTTATTTTGAAACATGCTCTCCTTGTATTGAACTTGAAAAATATTCTAGTATATCATTTTACGTTTTAACCTGTTTTATTGTCAAAAAAAACTATTCATCTGATAAAATAATTTGTAGGACCGTACTAAGATTAAATTTCTTTAACAGCTGAGACTCTTGACTCACATTTTTATGCTTTGCTAAGACTATTCATTACCACTTACTAATGCAATATTAATCAGTATAGTGGCTTTTAATTAAGAGCCGTACTTCCTTTTATTAAAAGCATCTCTCTTGTTTCCATTGCTTTATTCAAAGGAGCATTGTGTAAAATCTGTAATTTACAGTTGAATAAAATGAACCACATCAGTCAAGGTTTGTAATATTGTATGTTCAACACTCTTTGGATTTGTGTGTCTTGGAATAATAGATAATGGCTTGTTTGCAGCTGATGTCATTTCTGGGAGACACTGTGGTGGTGAGTTATAGTTAAACTCGGAAACTGTGGTTGTGGACCCATCCGCTAACAAACGTTGTGCACCCACCAGAACTTTGTAGGCTTTCATTTGTCGTTTAGTATGGAGGGGTTGTGCTTCTTCATTCATGTGGTGATTTGTTGTTTGTATCTTTCTCTTGAAACAAGCACAATATAGACTTTTCTTACTGCCATAGCTGAAGTTTACCATCTGATTTTCTTGCCGCCAAAATCACATGAAAGCAAACAAGCTAATGAAACCGTAGTAAAACCCAGTAGATGTTCCATTACTTCCTGTCTTTGTACAACGGCTCACAGTGGCCATACTGAGCCCTGTAAGAGTAGATATGCATGTATGCTTTTTTCTGTGTAAAGGTTTGAGTTAAATTGATTTTGTCTCTAATTTATCAAGAACTGGTCTTCCTACCTATTTCCAATGAAGCATTTTCCTGCAGGGCTACTGTAGGTCCTGGAGGAACCAGGGGTGTAGTATGTGAATTGTGATTTGCAATGTTGCCACTTGATGCTTCTGAAAACACTGCTAGCTTAGCCTTGTGCTACAAAAGTAATTACACTACTTTATACTTCATTACTTTTGCCTGCTTCCTTCTGCTTTAATGTCTAGAACTAGTGAGACTCAATAGTTCAGAATCATAAAGCATGTTCTTGTAAACTGTTCAATTAATAAGTTATTACTATGTCAATGTCACAATACAATATATCTAAGTCACTGTTGAATTTTCCAACCAGAAAAGAAAACGTTCAAAAAAAAAAATAATGATGCTAAAATGGGAGGTGGGGAGTTCAGTGTCTGTGGGACAAAGTTCTAGTCTGTTTGTTTCTATCTACAGAGCCAACCGGAACAAAGGCAGCCAGGCACAGAGACAGACTGTAGATAAGATAGTTCTGGAGAGCGTGACAGGTTTTTGATCTGGAGGAGCTGCACAAATCAGAGCGCTGCAAAAACACTGTTTGAGCTGCTAAAGCTATGAGGAACATGTGGCGTGACAGAGCAATCCACCACGCTAATGAGAACACACACCGGTGCTAAACAACTGGTAAACACCGTGAGACACAATCTGGTGAAACTCTTGGGCAATTTCAAAATGGCATTGGGTGAATCCATGCAGGGTTCACTTGAGTTCTGGAAATCCAAGAAAACTGGAATGGAAAACAAGTGGGAACTGTAAGGGCAGATAACATTGCAGTTTGTACAATTAAGGTTATGTTTTGTCAAGCATTTTTAGTTGTGAGGCAGCTCACATTGAAATGACAAGTCAAATACTGGCATAGGCTAATTTATCTTTGGTTTTGTGGTCTGTCTCTCCAATTGCAAAATAATCTTAAAAATAGAAAAAAACTAGAAAACTGTATGACAGGAGAGCTCACAATGAATACAACACATGATGTAAGAATTACCACATTTTTATTAAACCTAAAGCTATTAAACAAGAGTGTGACTGATTACATTTTCTTTTCATTTAGTGCAAAATGCAGAACCTTGTTAAACATAGTTATGGTCTTTAAGACTGACATCCATGACATCTTGCCAGGTTATTACATAATGATAATTATTATTATTGTTATCTTTATTATTATTATTATTATCATTATTATTATTATTATTGTTATTATTATTGTTATTGTTATTGTTATTATTATAATAAATTAGACTTATATTGTGCTTTCCTCCCAAGGGACCAAGGGACTCAAAAGGTGTATCTTGCTGTTCTGTTTTCACCTCACCTGGTGCTTGAGCTTATCAACACCAACAAGCTTTGGTCTCTCGTGAAGTTATCTAATCATTGTCAAACTTTTTATGGTGGTGCTTGCTTTAGAAAAATATTTGTACTTTATGGCTCAATTTTCCACTTCAATTCAGAAAGAAAAAGCAAAGTAATTCATAGGTTCCAAACACTAATTCAGAACCCAAAGGTGGGTCACTGGGGATTTTTGAAGGGTTGGCAAAAATATCTCGAAACATTATTTATGAAGGTTAATGGACATTTAATGAAAAATTGAATCTACTATCTGGAAATTGGTAAGAAGTATGGCACTTTTCTTAGAATAATTAAGTGGACACATTCTTTAAATTTTTTGAAATATAGGTCCTCTTAAAAAATGTTTGAAAACACTGTTGTAAAGAATAGAAACTCTGTCAAGACTAACAGACAAATCTTTTTCTCTTTCTAGCGAATGGCTATATGAGCGCCAGGGGCTCCCCAGGTCTGCTATCAGTCTCCAATGGCAACAGCATGGGAAAAGTAGTCCCGTCTAAGTCTCCTCCTCCACCCAGCCCTCAGATGGTCAACAGCCGCAAACCAGACCTGAGAGTCATCACCCCACAGAGCGGCAAGAGCCTCATGCAACTGGTGAGAACAAACCTACCACTTTTATTATTAGTGATCTTTATTTTCTTAATCTTAACTTTTTCAACCATAAAAACACGTCATTCTCTCTCAGGAAAGTAATAAAAATGAACTAATTAAAAACAAAAATGGGTCATTAAAGAAAACTGTGTAATAACAATAAAAACACAGGTGTACAAATAATTAAATCCAATGTATACAAATGCTAGAGCTAAACCAGATCTTCAAATGTAAAATTTCCCCAAAAAACAAGAATTTGAATAGATTTTTTTTCTGTTTAAAAAGTAAATATTGAATAATATTTATGTATAACGGTTAAATTGAGATTTCTCATGTTTCTTCTGCCTCTCATAACCCTCGTAATAAACTGTCCAGATGGTCCAAAAGAAATTACATTACATTTTTTTTACACCTTTGTCATGTTGTGTCACTGGCATTTATTATCTTGATGTCTAGATGGAAATACTAGACATCATGCGGCCATTCTATGTGGAATTAAAAAGGGTTTTTTTTATCAAAAATGTCCAGTTTGATTATATTGGTGCTGCATATTTTGTGTAATTCATGTATATGTCCAAGTAACAGACAATGAATTCTGTCCGAAACAACAGGCACAGAATTTGTGGCTACCTTCTACTCAAAGATTTTTAGTTTTGACTTAAACACACATAATGTTCAGGTTCCTTAGTATGCGACTTATGAGTTGTGCAACATGTGGAGCACAGATGCACAATTTGTTTAAAATTTCTTGTATCTTGGGAATATAACAATACTTATAACCATCATATATTTACAACAAACTACATCTGATCTCTCAAAGTTGTAGTGTTTTTAGTCGTTACTACGTCCTATTCAACTAAGTGTATTCTTAAATATTTCAGATTTCTGACTTTTTAGGTGTAAAAAATTAAAACATAATTTCACACCTGGGGCTCACCGCATACTTGATTTTGTTTCCGGTCGGGTCATTTGCCCAATGTCGCTCCCCTCTCTCTTGCCCTTTTTCCTGTCTGTCTTTCCTTTTCTGGCCTGTCAAATAAAGGCAAAAAGGTCCCCAAAAAATAGCCCCCGGTGTGTCAACGTCTGCCTAAAATAACAAGTTTAGTAAAGGAGGAAAATTCCAACTTGGTGGCGACAACAAAACTATTCACTATAGGTATTAGAGGAAAACAATTCAAATCCAAACTTTGGCCTACATGTCTTTGGATTTATGGTTAATAAATACACTTTGAAGCAAATCCTAGATGGTCAACCAAGGAAGCCATATGATTCCATTTCTTTCTATTTCTAAAGTGAGCTTTAGTTGTTGTGGAATGATAACAGTGGTCTGTTTTCACCCCTGTCCACCCACACCGGCCCCGCAGACAGAAGAAGAGCTGGAGTTGGTGAGTGAGGTGAATAGACTTTAAGACTTGTAGCCTAATGAATGTGGTGTGTGATTTCACCCAGCAGCATGATGGCCACACTGTCAGCACATGCATCTTTTTAAGGCTGACTCAGTGGCAATGTCAGAACACACAGTGAACTTCAAGCATGGCAGCAGCACCCAAGCAGAAAACACATCAGATGGTTGTCTCGTTTCCCTTATTATTATTATATTGTATAACGTCTTTTACAAGAATTTGTGTTTAAACAATCAGCTTTAACTAGTCTCCAGAAAGCATAAACGTACAAGTGTGCTCAAAACCCTGGCAAAAATTGAGATTTTCTTTTATTTATTTTTTTATTTTTATTTTTTCACTCATAGTTAGTGGTTGGATGTAGCCATTTTTTTTTGTCAAACAACTGTGTTTACTCTTTTTGAATCATAATAACAACAGAAACTACCCAAATGACCCTGATCAAAAGTTTACATACCCCCGTTCTTATTACCATTACTCATTACCTTATTGTGAACTTTAAGTTGCCCATTCTTCTTGGGAAAAAGCCTCCAGTTTCTGTAAATTCTTGGGCTGTCTTTAATGAACTGCACATTTGAGATCTCTCCAGAGTGGCTCCAAGATATTGAGGTCAGGAGACTGAGATATCCAGAACCTTCACTTTATTCTGCTGTAGCCAATGACAGGATGACTTGGCCTTGTGATTTTGGATGTTGTCATGTTGGAACGTCCAAGTACGTCCAATTCACAGCTTCCGGGCTGATGAGTGCAGATTTTCCTCCAGTATTTTCTGATAACATGCGACATTTATCTTGACATTAATTTTGACCAAGTTTCCTGTGCTTTTGTAGCTCACACATCCCCAGAACATCAGATCCATCTCCATGTTTCACAGTAGGAATGGTGTTTCTTTCATCATAGGCCTTGTTGACTCCTCTACAAATGTAACGTTTATGGTTGTGTCCAAAAAGTAAAAAAAGGGTTACCTTTAGTAGCCATTCAAACCTGTTTGAATTACTTGTCCATATTATTAGGCCAAAATGACCAGGGTATGTAAACTTTTGATCAGGGTCATTTCGGTAGTTTCTGTTTTCATTATGATTTAAAAAGAGTAAACACAATTGTTTGACAATTATTGCCGTCACCCAACCACTAACTATGAGTGAAACTATGATAATATGATGATAGCAATTCTGAAAAAACTGTAAGGACATGCCTTAAGTTTTTCAGAGATGCTAACTTTTGCGCATTTTCACATTACATCTTCGTTAAGCCGGTGTTTTAGGATCTGATGCTCCAGGTCCTGTTTGTCCTCACTGATTGCTTGTCAGTAGACATTGCATCTAAAATGCTAATGGAAATAAATACAATTTTAATGTCCTTTTAATTCTACAAGGCTATTTTAAGTAGAAATCGCACCAGTTTAGAAGAAGAGTTTAGAATGTTTTGCAGGAAAACTTAAACTACAATGTTACCAAAGTGAATTTGCTCAAACCTCACAGGTTTACAACAAAGATAAATTTCACATCAAAGATTGAACCACTGTTTTGTCCACGGCGTTTCTAAAATCCAAATGTAACCTTCACCCAAATCTTTTTTAGGTATTTCAAATTTACTAATAATGTAAATCAATATTGACATTACGTGAAGCCAATATACTTAAGACCTGTCTTGACACTAATACATTTTACTTGGTCTTGGACATAGAATAATTGGGGTTTAAAACAGAACTATCTAAGATCACAAATACCATACTAATCCCTTTTATTTTTGAAAAAAAAACATAGATATCTCTTTGGCCTGCACTGGTCTTGGTCTTGGTCCTGACTCTGTGTCAGCCCCTGAAACTATTGTTTTTGCCTTGGTGAGAACCTGAGCAACCATCTGACCTATCTGCTGTTTATGGACACTGCTCAGCATGTGCATGTCTGGTTTTATGTCGATGCTCATGAGGAGAGCCACAGAAAGCTATGGTTTCGAGTCTACAGTTTGGACTAAAACCTGACATGTCCAACTCACTGACCTCTTGTAAACACAGTCCACCTGTATGACACATGTTCCAGTTAACGCCATGACTCATAAACCTCTCATCCATCTTATCTTATCATTTTGAAGCATTGTAATTGCTTATAGAAAAAAAAATACTCAAAGCAACATATGCAATTGGACAATTCATATTTGTTGGCATTTCTGCATTTAGTTAGTTTTGTACTCCAAGGCTTTTGCTTTGTAAATTAAAATAACTGCTTTTATTGTCTACTTAAACTAAACACAGTCAGACCTAATGACAGAGGAAGTCGGCTAAAATATGTCAGACTCACGCTGCTCTAAATATTGCTGGTTATAGTTTAATTGCAACCACAAACAGTGGTTTTCTAATATTTAGTACATACAGCATGTTCTACACCTCTAGTCTTTTACGTTACTAAAGCGTTTGTACTTTTTCATAGAAAAAAACAACTTAAAATGTCACTTTAAATTTATTGTATAATATATGTCCTGGCCGATGCCCCATTTGTCACAGCTCCTGTCCATGAACCACAAGTCTACTTTATACTTGACTTCCTTCCTTATGCACAAACATACCACACAATCCGCGTTCACACCTCTCCTGCCAGCCTTGTTGATGCATGCATTCTTGTCAGCATGATTCTTTTCAGCACAGCAATGCCTCTCATAACACCTTCCACCGTGACGCCACATAACGCGAGCGCTCAAGCCCTGGCGACGGCGTTGCTGTGCCAACGCCACCTTGAGATGCAAGACACTTCTCATCTTGCACGCCGATGTTAAAGTGTCACAGAAGTTAAATGCCTCACAGAGAAGCTTGAAGCTGGGAGCAGAAATGTTCCTGGATGAGGCAGGAGGAAGAAGTCACATAAGCCTCATTTTCAAGTGGTGTGGTACAGTTCAGTTCAGAATGGTTTTGGATCCATTTTCAGAGTAACAGTGCAAAATTTTCCCAGAATAAGTGTACCATACTGTAACCCTTTTATCAAACTTCTTCTTGACACCTCTGTTTACATAGTGTTTACTAATGCTGCGAGCATTACCTTTTTACTTCTCCTGGAATGAAAAACCAGGATTTAGGGTCATACCAAAGTACACTGTACTGAACTGAACCATATTGTACCACTTGGAAGAAACAAGGCTATATTGTAATATTTAGTCTAGCATGCTTTTAACAAAGCACGGAGCGAAACGTAGACTTTGGTCAATCTTTTTTGTTTTCTGTTTATTCTCTAAAGTAGTGCAAATGTGTTCAAGATTCATCGTAATGATGTATGTTATTGTTTTGTCATATTACTAGACCCTGATGTTCTTTGAAAGGCACATGCAAACTATTACTGTTGATGAAGTTGAAAGTGGGTGGAGTCATGCGCATAAATTCATGCGGTCAGCCCTTATAAGGTCATAAACAAAACTGAGCTGGATCCATGGATACGAGAAAAAGATGTAGAAGCATCATTGCAGTTCAGACACACATGTTGTTTGTCATAGCACCACCCTCCTGCTACACATGCCATGTCCCCTGACTTCACACAGAATCTTAAAACTGTTACCAATTGCTGAGCAAATATTAACATATGAGTTACATGTTGAACTTTTATGCCCGTCTTCTTTTGTCTTCCCAGAATGCCCAGCGGCTTGGTGGCTCCCAGGTGACACAGCCACTTACCACCCCAGTGGTCTCTGTGGCAACGCCCAGTCTCTTGGCACCTTTCTCCGGAATACAGGCCTATAACACCGGTAAGAAAAAAATAACCCATGCCCTCAATATATTTTATAAAATGATTTAAAGTACCATCAAAGCTAAGACTAATTGCTTTATTTGGGTGGTGCTGAGATGGTGACAGTTTTATTGTTAGGAAATGATTTATTTGAATTTGGTTTGTTCAAGTGCTTTGAACTCAAATAGTGAGTCAGTGTTCACAAACTCCCTTAATGATTTTTATTAGTGTTAACCACTGCAACTAAATCAAGTTTAATATTATCTCTTGAAGTCTGAATGCCAGTAAATACTTAGCTTTGGCTAATATACTTTGTAGCTCACCATTAAATAATGTTACTAAATAGTTTAAATAATTAGTTTGTCTCATTTTGTGTACAACTGGTAAGCCCTAACCTTGCGCTGCAGCTAGATTCTTGCAAGATTTAGGAGTTTCCTGATTTGAGTAAATCCATCTTGTTTGACGCCAAGCCAACTGTTTGAGTCAAACCATGGGCTCACCGGCCTCTTGTGAGGCATCAATGCTATTTGGTTATTCAAATAGCATTGATGCTAAAGCTAAGAAATGTAGCATTAAAGGATTCTCTGGAAGGAAAAGATGTTTGTGCTCTATTCCTACTGGCTTTGGCATTTTCTAAATATATACACACTCTTTTCATTGACCAACATCCTTGTTTCATTTACCAATTTAGTGTTAGTTAACGTTCCCTTTATTCATAGGTTCACTTTGTTAGGTCAAATGAATTGTTGCTATGATTGGCTAAAACAAAGCTTGTGGTAGGCGGATACTAGTTGGTGCTTAATCCAACCATCTAACAATTTTCCAACAGAAGACACCTCCCTTTTGCAAACGCTTTCAACAGGGGCCTTCCCAGATGGTTCTGTGAAACAGACTGTGTTCTGTGAGCAGTTCAAGGTTAGGTAACCATAAAAATCACGAGTTGACAAAAATGTATACACGCCTTTAACTTTGCTCATTTTACATGTAGAAAAGAAGAACTTGTGTTATATGAATAAGATAAGTCACAAATAGTTTTGCTTTAAAAAAAAAAAAAAAAAAAAAAAAAAAAAAAAGTAGTATAAACATTAATCTAGGACAGTCTTCCCATCGAGATAAATTCATGTTTGCTATGAAAGGATAATATATCAAAGCTACATCTGAGATGCAATGTTTTTGTCCATATTGTGAGAAGAAATTTTAGAAGTGTCATGGATAAAATAAAAAGCCCCACACTGCTCTTCCACAAACCACTATGAATATTCACTTTGTTCATTGTGTGAGAGCTTCTGGAACCATTCCACTTCAAAGGTCCCCATTAATATGGATTAGACCTGATTAATATTGATGCACCAGAAAGTTGGATGATGTAAAACAACACCCATCCCCCCTAGCCTCACTGCTGTCTTCACAGTCCCTACGGGTGCTTGAAATTCTTGGATTTTTTCAAATTCATTTTTAATTTTTAAGGTTTTAAATGCAGTTCAATTGTGAGTCTTAAAAGACTAACAATAGCTAAACATATTGCAAACAATCCCATTTGACATTATAGTAAAAAATAATTTTTGTAATTTTAAAAAATTTTGTAAAAACTCAATACGCTAGAAAGTGAAAGTGCTACAAACCAACAGCAATTAAGTTTAGGATTTGTGCCAAATAAAGTTGCAGAGTGTAATTTCTGGTGGCAACATTCCAATGCACACCTCATCCCCTCCTTGCTACAGCCTGCAAGCACCTAAGGTAACCCTGCTGGGACATACTGTTGTCGATGAACAAACCCATTGGAAATAGCTTAGATGATGTTGTTACAAAAGCGTCTTCATGAACGAGTGTGTGTTCTAATAAGAAAGATGAAAGGACATGTAGTGCTTGAACTTGAAGTTGTATGACCTTTGTATTTTCTCAGAGTACCTGATGAGCGCAGACCTCACGGCGCTCCAGACATTCACACCACCAGGGCTGGTGCCTGGCAACATGACCGCCTGGCAACAGCAGCAACAGGCCATCCCCCAGCCACAACAAGCACAGCAGCAACAGTCGCAGCAGATCAACCTGTCCTCACTCAGTAACTTACTGTAAGCTCCTTTCCCCTTTATTCCTTATTAGATATCAAATGTCACCTCAAATGTATGGCATTTTGAAATTTGAAAAAGTACCATTTCTTATTGCATGGTTAAAGCTACTTCAACACTGACCTTTGACTTCACTCACAAGTTCGAGCAGTACATTGTTGTTAAACATACCTTATGTCTGTTAGCTGATTCAGAGCACCAGCCACAAAAAAGCAGAGGCATCTCTCTCTGATACGAAGCCACAGCAATCACCCCAGCTGCGGTTGGTTGATTCATCTTTCTGGTGACCTAGATACCACCCCCACCCCTCTCCGTCACCCACCCTCGCTCAGCCACGATTCCCACCGGAGTACCACTCTGATTTAGCTCCTGGTATGAAGGCAAGGATCTGAGCTGTTTTATGATTTCGCACAAAGGCACTCAGGATAAAAAAAAAAAGAAACAGGAAAGAACAGCTTAATTTTCTTTTTTTGTTTGGTCAGCCGTAAATTATGGGCCGGACAGTAACTTAAGTCTCATTTCCACCTGGTAGTAACGTGTTGTTCAACTCGGTACAGCACGATTTGGTATGTCGAGACTCATCAGACCAGCCAACATTTTTCCTGTCTTCAACTGTCCAATTTCTGTGACCTCGTGCAAATTATAGCCTCTTTTTCCTATTTATAGTGGAGATGAGTGGTACCCGGTGGGGTCTTCTGCTGTTGTAGCCCTGTTGTGGCTTCACAAATGCTTTGCTGCATACCTCGGTTGTTCTGAGTGGTCTTTTCAGTCAAAGTTGCTCTTCTATCAGCTTGAATCAGTCGGCCCATTCTACTCTGACCTCTAGCATCAACAAGGCATTTTCGCCCACAGGACTGCTGCATACACAATGGTTTTCCCTTTTCACACCATTCTTTGTGAACCCTAGAAATGGTTGTGCGTGAAAATCTCAGTAACTGAGCAGATTGTGAAATACTCAGACCAGCCCGTCTGGCACCAACAACCATGCCACGCTCAAAATTGCTTAAATCACCTTTCTTTCCCATTCTGACATTCAGTTTGGAGTTCAGGAGATTGTCTTGACCAGGACCACACCCCTAAATGCACTGAAGCAACTGCCATGTGATTGGTTGATTAGATTCTTGCATTAATGAGAAATTGAACAGGTGTTCCTAATAATCCTTTAGGTGAGTGTATATTGGGTATATTAACTTTTTCCTAACTTTTTTGTGCCTGAAAAAACTGAAAACATAATTTATTTAAAAAAATATTTTGTAAATTTATACAACTCATAACCAGTGTAATATTAACCAGAGCTGTGGCTTCCAAACACTGGGTGAACCTTAAAGTGAGCCACAGGAGTTTTTTTATGTGGGTCGCCAAAACAAACTTACTTGATAACTTGATAATCTGTGAAAGTCTATAGGCATTTAAAGAAAAATAAAATAGCTACTTTTGTAAATTGGCTATTGTCACAAATGAGACTGTATTAAAAAGAAAGGACACTAATAAATTAATGAAGCTATCAATGAAAAAAAAGAACACTTAATTAGTATACAACAGATTTTAGACCTTTTAAACCAAGAACATTTAAATAATGTTTAGCTTATTTGACTTTAGTAATATAATTAAGTTTACCCACTGATGATTACAGTTCTACATTCACAGACATAATACTAATTTTTAAAAAAGCTGCCATCACATTATCAAGTAATTATTGGTGTTATTTCTATTCATCTAATGACCTTGGGAATTGCTCTGACTTTGGATTTTTTTAAACAGCTAAAATTAGGATAATTTTAGGTCTTGTTTGATTTCAAAGTAACATCAGATGAGATTGTGCTTCTAAGTCTCCCCTGCCACTTTTCTATTAACTCCAATGACAAAACCATACTATTTTAGTGCTGAAATCGACCCAATTACTAACAAAACAATTGCACAAGTGATTACAAGCATATACGCATAATGTCAAATTGTGCTTTATGCATTTTCCTCTGTCTTCTGTGATGCCTGTTGTTGCTTTGCTGTCTTTAGACATCATTGCCTTCCTGCCGTTGTTTAAAAAAGATGCACTTCTTCAGATGACAAGCGACGTGTGCGGTTGTAGGAGTTTGGGTGGCACCTAAAGCTTAGATGTGAAGCGCGTTAGAAGTGTCACAAACAAAGATGAAGACGCTGCGGTGTGACAGCAGCACAGAGCCCGACTACGTGCTGGAATGAAAGGAGTCTCTGGGAGGCTTTTTTACTCC
Organism: Neodontobutis hainanensis; assembly: GCA_024349245.1. Taxonomy (NCBI): domain Eukaryota; kingdom Metazoa; phylum Chordata; class Actinopteri; order Gobiiformes; family Odontobutidae; genus Neodontobutis; species Neodontobutis hainanensis. The sequence goes on from JALDNG010000187.1 coordinate 2,892,406, forward strand.
CGAACAGAAACCAGAGCACAGCTGCGCACAACTGACATGTTCTCAGCATTAAAATTTAACTTTTTAGCCATTTAGCTGTCACTCTGCGCTGACAGTCATACTGCAACATGTAGGCTCCAGTCCCACAGATAGATGTAATGGCTCTTAATGCGTGACTAAAAAGAATAATTTAGATTTGGCTCAGCTGTCAAAGGAAATTAGCGGAAATTATCAGATTTAATGGCATGCTGTTTGGGGTTTAGTACAGTTTGATAACCAATTAAAGCCTGCAGTTGTGTTGGATCTGCTCCCATTTTCTTGCACAGTTGTAATTTCACAAGTCACATTTAAAATAGTGCCTAAAGTCACAGAAGGTAGAATTACAACTCTTACAAAGCTACATCTTGTTGTAAGAAATGAATCCACAATATTACAACAGGAAACTGCTTTTGTGAACCAAATTTTGTAAAGTAACTTTTTCATATACATTGGTCAAACTGCCATTGTATTTTTCGTCTTTGACCAGCTATTTTTAAGGCTTAGAGAAGGGTTTGTTGTAAAGGTGATGTAGGCATAATTAATCAACCAATCCAATGCAGGATTGTGTACAATGTACATTCGAAAATACTGAAGGAAAATTGTCAATTGTTGTGAATGCTGTTGTCTTGACTTGTTATGCGGCAACCTGTAACTGCAAACAGATTTGCCCCTGGGAATAAAAAAGCCTGGTCCATCAGGTTTGGTTTCAGGGGAAACCCCTCCCTCTAGAGATATAAGCTCAGCTCTCTTACCAGTTGATCTCAGAATTGATAAAGTCTCTTGGAATTAGAGAAAAAACATCTTCACCTTGAAAACTGAGTCCAGATCCTTCTACTTAAACCTTTTTTCAAGATGTCCTGGATGAATGAGAATCTTCATAGACATCTTGGGAATAAAGTTTTCTGAATTTGAATCAGTTCTAATAATCAGCCACCGCATTCATTTCTCAACACTTGTAAAAAATGATTCAAGACATTCAAGATTCAAGAGTTTTAATTTGTCACATTCACAGTTACATACAGAATATATAACCGGAAGACAAATGTAAACAGGTCCGCTCCATGGACAGTGCAAAACAATTACAAAAAAACTTTAAATAAAAAAAAAATAAAACTTAAAAAATGTACAAAAAAAACACAAGGAGGAGGTAAACTGTGGACTTATAAATAAGTGAAGCAGAAATGTACAAAGAAGAATAATGTGCAATGATGTCCATTACCCACTTTCAATGACAGCCATCAAAATAGTTTGGGGGCAGATTTAGAAAAAAAAAATGTGAACATGCAACTATTGTTTTTATTTAGGAATTATTGAGAATTAGACAAAGACACTGTAAAGAATAGAAAAAAGGAAAGAAAGTAAAATGCTCATAAATTCTGGCTATGCATTTACACAATGATGAACAGAGCGGACATAATTGAAGCATTAGTCTAATGCTAAACTCAGAGTTAGACATTTAAGCTCTAAACGTTTGATGTGGAAAATTGGTTCCCTTTGATAAAAGTCAAAAAATAAAAAAACAATAAAAAAAATAAAGGGTTGTATTTTTTTTTACAAGCTACATTTTGAAGCCTATTAAAATTGCAGCAATAGAACTTTGAAATCCTTCCATAAAATGAGAATACGTGTGCCTATAACAGCTGCGTTTCCAGAGTATGTTCTGAAATCATTTGGCTCATACCCACTACCCGGGACTGCCTTGTCAATGTTAACAAATGTCTGTCCAGATTGTATGAAATCCTTCAGCAAACAGATCAGTGAAGCCATTCTGACTGTGATCAGGCAGCCAGCACTTCTTTTACATAAGAGTCCAACTGCTGTTAGCCATATGTACTTCTATATTCACTAGTGTCCAAAAAACTGTACAAGAAGTGCTGTAATTATTGTTTTCCTTCTGATTCATCTGCTGTCAAAGCTGTGAAGTTAAAGCCCATCACAAGTTGCTAGGACACAAGCCGACAACTGCACGGTTGCTTGTTTTGGCTTTAAAATTAATATTCCACCACATATATATGAGCACAAAACACTCCACCTTTAAAATCTACATTTTCTACATTATTTTACAGCATAAGCAACTCTAACCTCTCAGAACTACTTGTATTACAACAATAATTTAAATAAATCCAATTTATTATTTTTCTCAAAATTCTGTTCTTTTATCTTAAAATGGGGTGCACGTGGCAGAGTGGTAAGCACTCCTGCCTCACTGCAACAAGGTCGTAAGTTCATAAACCCGGTCGACTTTGGTCTTTCTGAGGAGTCTACGTGTTCTCCTCGTGTTACAAAGACATGTACTGTATGTTTAGTTTAATTGGCAACTCTAAAGTGTCTCTAGTGAATGAATGTGAGAGTGAATGGTTGTCTGTCAATGTCTGCCTCTAAGTGTTATCCCTGCGACTAACTGGCCACTGTCCTGGGTGTACCCCGCCTGAGTCCCAAAGCTGCTGGGATAGGCTCCAGTCACCTGCGACCCCTAAAGGGACTAAGTGGCAGTAAAATAAATTGTTTACATTTTGACAATTTCTCAAATTTCTGGCTTTAGCCAAAGAATTCTGCCTTAAATTTCAAATGTCTTGATTTTTTTTCTTTAAATTCTCAATTCTCCAAAGTAAAATCCTAATTGTAGACCTTGATCTCAGCATTCTGACAAAAATCTAGACTACAAGAAACTCTTTTGCCCTGTCTTCATCTTAAAATTTTTATTTTATTCTAAGTGATATTATAAAATAAGTAGTACTGGGCAACAATTAAAGTGTTTAATTGCGATTAATCGCATAATGTTCTGTGATTAATTGCAATAATTTGCATTATACACAAAATTTTATAATTAATTCAAAATTTGTAAATTGCATACTTTTATTTTGAAAGAACGTACTGCTATCTAAACAAAAGTCATTTATTCATTTCATTTATGAAAGCGTCATTATCCAAAGTGACTTACACTGAGCTACAAATTACCAGTGTTACAGCCACTGGAGGCAAGGTGGGTTAAGTGTCTTGCCCAAGGACACAACGACAGTATGAACTGTGGGGAGAGTGGGAATCGAAAAACGCCTGCGTTCTGGTTGAAGAACGACCACTCTACCACTGAGCCACTGTGGTAGAGTAAACTAAAAGTTAGTTGCAGTTAAAATAATTCTTGTAAATCTTAAATTAAACATTATTGTTATCAAATAAAATATTAAACCAAAAGCCATCACTTTTGTACTTCTCTCTTTTTCATACAACTCGTGTATTCTTCTTGAGATGGTGTGTCATGAGGAGGGCTCATAAGTGCAGGCATTCGTTGTGAATTATGTTCTTCAGACAAACATCTTTCACTATACTAATCGGCCGACGTTAATGCGCAATAAAATAATTGTTTTAATGCGTTTAACGTAATAATAAAGCGTTAACTTGCCCAGCACTAAAAATAAGTAGTAACATAAAATAAAATACAGTGGCCCTAATCCTCCTTCATGAAAAGCTTTAAATCATCATCATCAAGAAACTGCTTTAAATGTTGACAAACAGTAGATAAGGTTTACAAATCCTGTTCACAGCGATAACTATCCTAATCTTAGTATTTTACATTACTATTCTACCCTCTGTATATTGTTCTGTCTCTACAAAGCTAGCATGTTCCAATTAATATTTCACTCTTTGGTTTAACACTAGATGAACATGCAAGATTAGTGGTATAAGTGGGAATCCCAGAATCGATGTCACTGAAAACAAAAGAGCAACACTAAACTAGAGTAGCCAGCATGCTGCACTGTAGAAACTGTTGCGTTACTACAATTGTTATGAGCCCCTTCAATCAAATCATGGCTGACAGCTTGACTGCCAGCTTTGTCTTTGCTGTCGTCTACACTTTCACTCACCACAGAGAAAGTGATAATGTTAGTTTCATTGGCTATGTTCACACTGTCCTCAGAGGGGCCTAAACCAGAGTTTATTTTGTAATTTTAGTGTGAACAGACTGAAGCACAGAACATAGTATTTTTCAGTATGTTACTTTTGTTTCAAACTGATACTTTATTAATGTTTTATTATTATTATTGCATTTGAAGGAATATTTACTCAATACATTTAATTATGTTCACTGGGGTAATTTCCCACCAGTTTTTTTCATTTATTCTTTGGGGCATTTAATCAGATTTAATATTTTAAAAAATAGTAATCTGTTATCAATTCCAATCTGGTCCATTTTTACTCCGCAGTGTGAATAAAGCCATCGATTTCTTCTCAGCTGGTCGTACTCTGCTTCATCCTCAGCTCATTTCCTGTTCTTTGTGCCTCTTAATTCCACACGCACCTGTTTACTTGGTTGGTTCTCCCCCCACTGGCCAATCTAAATGTTAATGTTCCGAGGGCCTCTCAGACTCTCTGCTGCTTTGTCTGAGAACACTCTATTGCTCTCCAGATGCCACTTGTCTGTTGAGAATGAGCTTTGTTTGTTCTGTCCCCCAGTCAAGTTTAAACTTTTGTAACAGTCAATTCTATAGTAGACATTTGGAGTTTTATTCATTTATCTGTCAAAGATATTTTGTTTGATAGCTATGTTTTGAGCAGTGGTTACCTTTGAGGTGATGGAAGCTAACTTATTAGTAATACAGAAATAGTGAGTCTTGGGAGTGATAATGAAAAACAAAAGCCCATGTTGAAGGTAAGCTACAAGCTAAGTCTAGCAGCTGTGGGCAAAACCAACAACGGTAGCTTCCAGTTTACAATAGCTCCATCAGAATATCAGCTTTTTATTATTTTTTGTGTAGCATAATTTTATTACCATTAGGCATTTGAGTAAATGCCACTACCTAAATTTCCATCCATGCTAGTGTGTTAGCCTAACTTAATTGTAGCTACTTGCAGCTACAACACAACACAATGTAACTTTTAGCCACGAGGGCCACAGATCCCTGGGTGTTGTTTGTTTTCAAGAGGAAACTATTCAAATCCGGCTAGTTTGGAAGGAAAAAACTTTCCCTGCGTTTGCATGCCGACTCAAGGGACTCAATCATTTATATCTGAGTTTTCTGTCCAGCTGAGGGCACTGAGTCAGTGAAATAGGTGTGATTCTACCAAATGCATGTCTAAGAATCATTAAAACAATCCGAGAGTTTATATTTTTGGAATAAAAAATTACGCAAGGCTGCTAGCTAAAAGTGCATGTTACAGGTAAAAGAGCAAACAAATAGTGAATAAATAGATATTACTAGCGTAGAAACTGTCTAAAATAACAGTGTTACAAAGTGCACTGTTCCTAGGTATAACATGTTATTGGTATGCATTTGGGTAAGTCTTGGTTCAACAGTAAGTTTTTTGTCTGACATAAACACGACTCCTACCATTTTTCTCTTCTCTCATCTGTGGTTAAGTGGGAAAAAAACAACAACACTTGGAGATGGTGCACACCTGGCCAAATTGCTTACAAGGCACAGGGTTTGTCTACAGACCACAATGCACACATGCTATCAGAGACTGTTTACTAAAACCTCCCTAGAGGCTCACAGATTAGAAAAGCACACTGGAACAATGCAGCAGCAGCAGCTTCATTAGGCATTCTTATACTGTTGCAAGTGCAATTATACGAGATAACGGGTTACAAACTTTGGACGTAGATGAAGTTAAAAAAAATAAAAGGCTGACAATAGAAAGTCAGGAAGTATATACTGTAAAATGTGAAATAATATACAACATTTAAAAACTGCAACAATATCCCACATCTTTTGCATTTAGTGAAATGGTCTTTAGCATTTTTAGTTAGCAATGCTATAGTCATGTCTCAACAGCAGGACACTAAACGTGCAGCTCCCTCACGAAGCTCACTCCTTACCTAACTTAAGCTCTTTAACTTTTGATTCCTGCTGTCCACAGTGAGCCTTTGTCCAGACCAGTGTGCTGTTAATTGGGGGTTTTTAAATGTGGCACTAAACTGAACAAATAGGAAAAAAACAAAGCCATGTTAGGGCAGTAGATGGGACATGAAACCCAGGACTTCCCACTGCAGACTGAAGTTTAATAAGGCTACTGACCACTTCAATAGATTGAAAAGTTTTTTTTATTTTTTTTTTTACGTTTTCCTTACATTCTCGTCTACAATATCCAAACACATATCTTTGGGAAAAAAAATTAAGCCGAAGTATTTTTATAGTGGAAAAACAATGACTTTGACTTGAGTGATCTCAAAACCAAGACCAGTCGCTAGTGTGAGTGTGTGAGTGAATGTTTGAAGAAATGTGAATGTTTAGAAAAGACCAAAAAGTGATAAGAGTTGAAAATTAGCATCATCTATAAACTCATAAACTCCTAATAATACAGGATTTGTATTGTAACTATGTTTGACTGCATTGTCCCTTTCAAATAAATAACCACTACAGCCACAACCTAACCATGTTCGACATTGCCTATGTTGAGCTAGTTCTAATAATTATTTGACAACCACATTCAAGCGGTCTGTCTGAGTTTATTTTAACCGCCAGCTGGTCCTCATAAAGCAGGTCATTTTGGGAAATGGCGGCCTTTTTTTTATTTTTTGCCAGAACACTCTACGGCACGAGTGAGTGTTTGCTCCCGGCTGCTCCTGTTCTGTTACTGTTACTGTTGGGGCTAGCCCGTCGCCGCTTCCTTCATCACTGTCATCAGGCCCGCTGACTCGGCTCTTTTCACTCGCCATAGCAACAGCACCCCCGTGGCACCGCCATCCATCTACCTGCACCGGGGCCGAGCAGCAGCACGCTCAGCTTGATGAAGTGGGCTCGGCTGGCTGCTGCCCAGGGATTTAAAGTCTGTCTGTGAGACCGATTACAGGCAAGGAGTAAATTTAGAAGATAGCAACAGCAACACAAGATACTTACCAAACAAAATTAAAATATACTGTATAATGTTCTAAAAACAAAGTAAAGTTCTATATTCTTTTAAATTGTTTACATTGCATTATGGATAACTTTTATCTTAATGAATATATTTTTAAAGTTATGTTTAGGCAGGATTCATACCTGATTGATGATGGGGAAAAACAGTGTCTTTATCAATATGATAAAAAGTTTGGTAACATTAAATATTATTAAGCAAGTATGACTAACTTAATAAATTATTATTATTGATATTATTATTAAATAATATTATTAAATAGAGTTATGAGGTTATATTGATATGGTTTTAGTCTTGATTAATAAGCGTGTGTGTATAATTATTGTAATTTGTTGGACAAGGGCAAAAATGTTGTAGTAATGGAACACATCAGTCCAATCTACATTTTGTCTACATTCCTGTAGACATTTGTATAATTGTACCAAAATACAATTTTATTTGCATATGAAAAAAAAATACTTATCTTCCCATAAAACTGCCCAGAGCGGACAAACTGAACACTGCTGAAGCAAAAGTACAATATTATTTTCTTATTTAAACACCAAATTAAAGAGTATTTATGAACTGAGCGTATCAAACTAAATATAGGAGTCATAGGGACATGGAAAAACATATTGCGACTAACACTTATCCCCATAATATATAACTGTTATTTGTGATATTTCAGTGTGGCCCAGTATCAAAAAAGGATTTTCAGTAAGATTTATGTAGACCATAAATGGAACATTACATAATAAGTAGGTAAAATGTATTTATTTACGCCGTTCACAGACAATATTTACAAGGTTTTTCACACTTAAAATACATAATAAAATACAACATGAAATACAGAGACATTATTAAAATACAAATACTAACAAGGTACAGTCAATGATAACAGCCCTAAAAAGGCTGGTTTAAAAAATAATGTATTGAGTTGCTTTTTGAAAGCATCTATTGAGTCACTGAAACTATATTCATTGGGATGTCCTACCTTATCTGTCCCATCCACCATCTTAACTACCATTTTGCTTGTTGAGAAAAGGTGATAATTTTAACATAAAAACATATTTTTAATATACTCATCTTAAGTAATATTAGGTATAGTAAAAGCTGAAAATCTTTGTAAATCTTGTCCAATACTGAAATAATTTGTGAGTCTGGTGTGTGTCACACCAGTGTGCTGCAGATCGCCCGAGGAGTGAGTTCTTAAATCCCACTCTGGGTCTGTCAGTAATTGAGGGAATATTAGAGATCCAGTGCTGCAGATGGTTCATGATATGACATATTAGAACACACCCGAGGGGCCAGGCACGATAATTGGGATCTTCACACTCAGAATGGTCGTGTCAAGCCGGGGAACATAGTGTGACAGTGCTAGCCGAAAAAAATCCTGTCGACTCGGGCAAAGGAGGGAGTGCACAGTGCGGTGTCAACAGTGTGTGTCAGCCGCTGTGACAGGTTCCCATCAGCACCCGGCCCGCAAAAGGTGGAGGTCTTGATCAAAGGGGTGTGTGGAGTCCTGGTACAGGCCCGTTGACATTGGTGTAGGCTCTTTGACATATGCTTTTGTGCTGAGACTCTTAAGGACACATTAACATTTAAGACCTGATCACATATTGAATACCGCTGGGCATGTTTTGTCAGTGACAGGTGTCTGAATGACATTTTGTTGGATAAGCATCTTGTCACAAATTAAGTTTTTTAAGCTTGAAGAAAGTATGGCACCAACTCCTGTTGGAAACAGTGCTTGGAATCATGTGATATCCATGTGAATTAACTTGAAGTTTAGTACCAGTTTACATTAAGGGAAACTTTGTAAAGATTGTATTAGATTTTGTGACATATCAGAATTAGGGAAATGGTGACCAGTTAGTTAACAAATAGTCAACCCACTCTAAAAATCTGAACTAAACAAATAAGTCTTAAGGGTATAGAGAAGTGGCCTTACTTTTTGGCAAGCAACTGGTCACCACTTCATTTATAAGGGCCTTTTCACACTTTTCTAAGGCCTGCATCAAACACACATGAATTGTGAGTTTGTACTTGTTTGGTAGCTTTCAGTTTTACACCACGCATTTTTTAAAACCGACGCAACCAGCTTTTTGTGACACTCCGTTTACTGTTTTCATAAAAAGGGGAAGGTCTATAGTAGGAAAGTAGGCATGAGTGATAGTCTCATGGAGTCCAATGAGACTTTTACATCTGCAAATTATGGAAAATTTAGACCTAACTGCAGATATGACAGCTCCCCAGCCTAATAGCTGATTAAAGTGAAATCTATCCAATACCTTATTTATATTTTTGAAATCATATAGTTTCTTAAGATATCTTGAAGGAGAAATGAGTGACTTGGTTTAGCAGAAGTATTTACAACAAATCAATATTTCCAAAAACAATTAAGAAACCTTTTTGCATGTTGACTTATTGAAACTGTGCATACTATTAAATTTATTATATTCTTTACTATGTGCTGAATAAAATGTTCAATCTTTTATTAAGTTCTGAAATGTAACAGTGCTCCCTAGTGGGTTAGCATGCACACTACGCAGTTTCTTCCAATAGCTTTTGCAAATGTGTGTGCACAGAGATTATTTTGATTATTATTATTATTGTAACATATAATTGCAGATTTTTCTGTAGAACACATAAGAAAAGACAGAAAGCTGATCTTTACTGCTCTTTCCACTTTTAATAATTCCTGTATGATTTTTCTTTCCAGGCCAGTGAGCCACCTATCACAAGGCGGCGCTCTCACCATCAACACAAACCCTCACATCAACATCAAAACCGAACCTGTCTCTCCTAACCGCGACCGCAGCACCCCCTGCTCCACCAGCGGCAGCCACATCCAAGTCCAGGGACAGGGCCTGGTGTCCATCGCATACCCTGGGACTCTTCGCCTGGACGCGGTGGGCCAGGGCCGCTCGCCAGTGGACAGCCTCAGCAGCAACGGCAGCTCATATGAGGGCAGCGACCGGGACGGGGGCATGGGCGGGGACTTCAGCCACCAGTCTGGAAATGTGTCCCAGCAGCCCACCATGGTCCTGCTGAGGCCCTCCTCCGCTGAGCCGCAGGAGCAGGAAGGGACCAACGTGAAGAGGATGAGACTGGACGCCTGGGTGACATAGACTGACACTGCACAGATTGAGAATGGCCATGTGGACTTGTGGCTTGTGTACTTGCACCACTAGAACAAAACCAGAACAAAACCAGAACAAAACAAACTCATTACTTGTGCTTAATTACACACATGCATATTTGGTCTAAGGTTGTGTTCACAGTTTGCTTCTCCTAATTCAAGACAAAAAAGGAAAGAATCTTTTAGAATCTTTTTTTAAGATACTTCTGCAATTCTTACACCTTATCTTGACTCTAAAATAGTACTAATTCAAAAACTATTATAACCACTCAAACTTTACCTCTATGTAAGTTGTATCCACAATACCGCAATACAGTCATGAAATTTTGGAGGTAGAATTTCGTGACATCCTTCCACTTCTTGGTTTCTGTGTACTACACAAACATAACTACTGCCCAGGATTTTTTTTTTTTTTTTTTTTTTTACTGAACCCAACCTGACAAGCGTGAACACACCCTGGACTATGCAACCCGACAACACAAGCATGCCAACACTTGTTTTCAAGTCTCACATTTAGATACACACTTTCTACCAAAGTGCGTCTACATTCAAACTCTTCTGTATCCTCTATCACACCTGCAAAACCCCGAGGGGTTGACTCGCCAAACCAGGGATTGCCAGAAGCCTCTATTAAGCTGCATTTGATTCAAGCCAGAGTTACATAAGACACAAGAAGACAGTGTTATCGGTATTGTTTGCTAATGCCTAAAACGCTCTCCCAAAACCCACTTGGCCTATTTCACTATCTTCATCTAATATGGCTGAGTACATCAGCCTTGGTTTCCCAGCATGTCCTACATTTGGTTAGCAGTGGCCTCTCTGGAGGCGTTTATCTTTGCTGCAGGATGAGTCTTGTACACTTGGGCCCGGCCGCTTTGTGTTCTCTCGCTGTAGATTTTTGGGCCCTCTATACAAATTTTCTGTCTTGACTGTTGGATCTTCTCACAATCTTGGAATTGTTTTGGAAACAAGAACATACACTAATTGGGCAGCCATCTTGGCGGCTGTCAAACAAGGACGACACTATGAGGTAAAAAGACTGCATTTTTTTCGAATCAGGGACGAGCTATGGCAGCTCAACGACGCGACAGAAGTTTGGAAGGCAAATGCTGACAACAGTGTGCGTGTGGTGTGTTTGTTACCTCAACCGGTTGCTTTTTTTAAAAGTTATATGAGCAAAAGTTCACTCACAATTGTATCACACACACACGATGCACACAGCTGAAATTATTTTTGTGAAGTTTGTTTAATGGATTGATATAGTAAAAAAAAAAAAACTGGGGTGGGACTTAAGGGTACCATGTATATAAGCAATCTGTAACCTTTGTGGCTTTTGTGTGGCAGGGATACGGTGTTTTTGAAGGTTTTAAAATTATTGATACAAGTATATATTTAAGCAGCTTCAGGATCCTGAGGCAGGACACTACAACAGACGACAGGGATTGTACATAGAAGCTCTATAATCGTCAGGATATCCCTCAGCAAAAACGGTCAAATGGCGACGCACCGGCCTCTTATTATTATTTATGTGTGTATATAAAATGACGGAGCTGAGGCGAGGGAGCCGCAGAGAAAAGGGAAGATGTAGCCGTAGTGACGTGGACTGTTTAAAGTAAGCAATGTTTCGGACTCTGTCACTGACGGAGCGCACTTTACCTGACCCCCTCCCCTCAAATTACACACACAGATTCACACTAGAAACTAGGGTTGGACTGATGCCTGGCTTATGTCACAATATTCTAATATTATAATGTTTGTGCTATTTATTTCTTGTATATCAACCAATTAGGTGTTCCAATTCTCAAAACAAATCACTTTGAACATTTTTTTAACTCTAAATCTCATTTGGCCACTTTCCATTTTTTTTCCATGCAATGTCACTAAATCATTACAATGTGTAGCCTATTTATTATAATGATGTAACAGTGGAATAGAAATCATGGTGACAGTTTAATATATTTTGATGTTTATTCTTTTCTGCCATTTTTCAGTAGTAAGCAAACGTTTAACGTAAGTTTTATTAGTAATGGAGATGAGGTTAGCAGGTTATGATAGCTTCCATGCTAACAGCTGTGTCCGTGCGCTAACATGGTTGTGTGGCTCGATGGAACCCCGGAAGAAAACTTGGACATATGCATGGCCACTAATTAATACGGCAACAGATCTCGTCTTTATGAAGTCATTATGAACTAAAACACACAAACAAGCATTACATTTCAAATAAAAAATAAAACAAAGCTACAATAAATGGTAAAGTTCTTCAATTAAGTTGCTGTGATCTGCACCTGCGCATTCTCGGTTCTGATCAAATGTAGCAGCTAAAACCAATCAAACCAAATTTTAATTATTCATAATATGTTTTTTAAGTAGTTTGTTGTTTTAAAACATTTTTGAAACAACATTAGGGCTTTGTTAATGGGTTCCTGTCCGGTTTTGTACGTTCTGTGTCTTGTATTATGCTGTTATTGAGTGGGGTCTAATTTTCTTCCAGGGTCCAATCGTGCCATTTTGTTGTGGTGTCCAGATGAACCTAAATGTTGTCACAATATTATGAAAATAATATAATGCACTAGACACAACTTGAACTTGAATAATGTGACGTGTCTCAAGTTTAGAAAATTTAAATGACCTTAATGTACAAGTTTAAATAATTGTGTGGTGACTAAGCTGTATTTGCATCACTTAAGTGTAAAATTGCTAACATTGCTTACCTTAGCTTTCTCCACGCTAAAGAGAGAAAAGAGACCTATAAAGTCGCCAATATTTTGACTTTCTAATTTAAAATCCCATGAACATCTCAGAAACACAAGTACACAAAAGCACCGCTAAAGTGGCCATCATTCAAAGTACTTTCTATAAATTGTGTCAAGATATGTCAAATATATTACATATTATTTAATATGTATTAGTATGCATTTATAAAAGCAACAGAAATACCGTTTAAATATCATTCTAAAAAATTCATTGTTTTTGTTATTTATGACTTGAATAATACACAGTTTCTGTTATAGTCTCAAAAGAAACACTAATTATTCTCTTTAAAAGCCTGTGAAGCGTAATTTTTATTTATTTATATATTTTTGTCAAAATATTTAACTATATGATCAAACAGCTTATAAAAAGCCAGTCTGACAGTCACTCTAGAACACACACCTACACATATAAACACAAAGAGCTAAAGATGCTCAGCTAATATTAAACATTTTCTGGTCACTTAGAACAAAAGCTTTCCTAAATAAAAGCCATGCGTGTGAAAGATCTCTCCTTTTACCTCTTTGTAACAGTAAGGTTTCTGACGCAGGCAGCAAGGATGTCATTTTTGCACTTTGTCAGAGAAGTATGATTTCAGAGCCTAGTGGATGGATTTGGGCAAAATGAAATGAGTGCAAATTTCTGTTTTTAATTTATTAAGAATTGAGACTGAAAAGCCTCGGAGTCACGGTTTATTTAGGCCTTTAATTTTTTCCCTACTTTTTTTAGTTCTGAGCCAGTCTATCTTTTTTGGACCACCTCCCAAATCCAACAGCCATTTTTTATTTCAACTTCATTTGTAGCACAGTCTCTTCACTTTCACCTCCCCTTTACCCATCCTTATCCATTAAACTGTTTAGATTCCTCTGCCCAGACCACCAACAGTAGAAACAAGACAACAATCGAATGCTGATGTGACAATTGACCTGTGAAGACCAGGAAGTTTATGGAGCCAGATCAGATGTCTATTTGTCACATAAATATAAATTTTGTTTTGTGTGACCCAAACATCACAATTTAAGATGACCTATTTGTCACTTTAACATTTCTAACATTCTTCTAAATATTAATGTGACAATTATGACTAACACAAACATTTGTTGTAGTAGTAGTTATTTATTTTGTTATTTATAGATTCATACAGTAATATTGTATAATTAAATACAGAATCTTCTTCATGGCTGAGTGTTGACACATTAGCTACTCTACACTAGCTACACCAAGACCACTTTCCTTTTACAGCGTAAACAGTCACATTTAGCCTTAGTGATGCTAACAGCCCTTAGAGTACTACTAAGCTTTTAGTGGAACAGAAGCAAATGATTCACTTCATAGTTCTGTTCTATCATTTCTACTGTCTAATGTTAAATCATCCTAAATCATCCTAAACTAAACTTTACGTTTCTTTATGAAAACAGTAATATTTTCACAAATTTAGAAAAAACGTATTGTTTGCAAAATATTTGTCTTTTGTGTCTAATTCATGCACAGTAAAACATTTTCCATGTGCCACAATTTTTACCATCTAGCTTTCAATTTGAAGTGATTTGGGTCACACATCCCTTATGTGACCACACAGTTAATCCAATGAGGGCTGACTAGAATCTTTAAGTAAAATTTCAACAAATATATATTTTATGAAAACACAGCTTCTCTGGCTCCCATCCATGCCACATGATTGTGAGTATAGAGAACATAACCCCTTAACCCTGATTGAAAACATTTTCAGTTTTATTTGCACCCGGCGCTATGAACAAAAACACAACAGCAAAAAATGTCATCCTTTGTGAGAGGAGTTTGAGTCCTAGTTTTAGTTTTTGGGGAGGTATCGCTGTAATCACTAAAGACAATCGTCCTCAGAATCCCCCTGATGCTGAAGTTTCTGTACAACATTTCTCACTCTGTTTTGATTTGTGTGTTTTCTCTGCAATTTGATGATATGCTAGCATCGAGCCATGGCTTTTGCTGTCGCCGTGGCAATGAAGAAATCAGCATTATTTTCTGTCATTTTATTTTTGTTGGAAGTTGACTTTATCATAAGACTATTATATACATATATTTTTATGTAGGGGGCTGTTTGTTTTTGTTTGCTTTCCGAAGGGTGTTCATATATTGCACGATTTTAGAGGCAAGCGGCATTTGTGGGACGGCGGCGAAACTCGTCTAATTTATTTCTGACCAGACACCATGATGTCATGCATGGGCGTTAACAAACGAGTGACGTGTACTTTTAGAAAGTCGACTGTAATATCCACACGAGTATCACACACGAATACGTAAAACAAAACAAAAAAATTGACGAAAAAAAATTAAGGTAAATTATAGCTAATATATTGTGTTTGGCTAGTCTGCTTTTTTGTTGTAAAGATGATTTTATTGTTGTTTTTGGAGAATGATATACAGTTTGTGTATATTTTCATAATTAAAGTATGCACTGATATGTTACTACAAATTCTATACTGCTTTTACAAAACAAGTGTTTGTTATTGTACCAAAGTATCCATTGGTCCCCTCTTCTCCTGCCCTTTTTGCGTATGTTTTACCGTATTTTATATATTAAATAGACACGTTGACCTACACAATTGTTGCCTTTTCCTTTTTTGTTTTATTTAAAAAAAATGTCTATGACATGTTTCCAAAAACGTGAAATTTAATTTAGACTTTCTAACTTTCTTTTTCCGTGGGTCACCACAGCAAAGTATTTTGCGTGAGTAGCTTGACATTGTTTGACACCGGGTGTTCTCTCTTCCTAACGCAACCCCCTCCATTTGGCCTGAGTTTGGCACAGGTAGAGTTGTTTTGTTTTTGTTTTTAGAGAATATGAAGAACACAAAAAACTTTTTTTCACTCATGGTTAGTGGTTGAGTGAAGCCATTTATTGTCAAACAATTGTTTACTCTTTTAAAATCAAAATGACAGAAACTACCCACATGACCCTGATCAAACGTTTACATACCCTGGTGATTTTGGCCTGATAACATGCACAAGTGACACAAACAGGTTTGAATGGCTACTAAAGGTAACCTTCCTCACCTGTGATCTGTTTGGTTGTAATCAGTGTGTGTATAAAAGGTCAGTTTCTGGGCTCCTGACAGACCCTTGCATCTTTCATCCAGTCCTGCACTGACGTTTTTGAAAATTCTTGAGCTTTTCCCATGACTCAGAATACAAAGGATCTGTGGGATAAGGTAATTGAACTGTATAAAACAGGAAAGGGATACAAAAAAGATATTCAAGGAATTGAGAATAACAATTAGCAGTGTTCAAAATGAGAGATTCTGTTGACACCACACCAGGAAAATTGGTTGTGATGCAAAGAAAAACAAATCATTTCAGCTGAAATACAGGACTTCCTGTCCTGTTACAGGAACTGGAGGCTTTTTGCAAAGAAGAATGGGCAGCTTTACCATGTGAGAAAAAAGAGCCTCATCCACAAATACTTACCACAAAAGACTTTAACTGTCATTGATGTTAAAGGTGGCAATACACAGTGTTAAGAACTATGTAAACATTTGATCAGGGTCAATTGGATTGTTTCTGTTATGATTTATTGCTGATTTAATAATAAATGACTTAACCCAACCATTAACCATAAGTAAAAGAAAGTTTTTTTCTGTTATTCATATTCTATGAAAAACACCCCACAAATTCTGCCAGGGTTTATATACTTACAGTATTGTTCAAAATAATAGCAGTACACTGTGACTAACCAGAATAATCCGGTTTTTAGTATATTTTTTATTGCTAAGTGGCAAACAAGTTACCAGTAGGTGCAGTAGATTCACAGAAAAGCTTCAATACCCAGCATTCATGATATGCTCGCTCTTAAGGCTGTGCAATTGGGCAATTAGTTGAAAGGAGTGTGTTCAAAAAATAGCAGTGTGTCTTTCAATCACTGAAGTCATAAATTTTGTGAAAAAACAGGTGTGAATCAGGTGGCCCCTATTTAAGGATGAAGCCACCAGCACTTGTTGAACATGCATTTGAAAGCCTGAGGAAAATGGGTCATTCAAGACATTGTTTACAACTTTGATTAAAAGGTTATTTAGAGTAGTGGAAAACCTATAAAGAGGTGCAAAATGATAGGCTGTTCAGCTAAAATGATCTCCAATGCCCTAAAATGGAGAGCAAAACCAGAGCGGCGTGGAAGAAAACAGAAGACAACTATAAAAATAAATCAAAGAATAATCAGAATGGGTGGAAGTAGCTCAGTGGTCCTTCGACCGGTTTGCTCGAAACGTCCCAAAACATCATAATATCCCGCTCTCCTCCACAGTTCATTCTGTTGTTGTGTCCTTGGGCAAGACACTTAACCCACCTTGCATCCAGTGTTCAGCTGTAACACTGGTAAAACGCTTTGAGTGCCTACAAGGTGGAAAAGCGCTATTAAAAAAAAAAAAAAGGCTTAGCCAATGATCAGCTCCAGGATGATCAAAGACAGTCTGGAGTTACCTGTACGTACTGTGACAGTTAGAAGACGTCTGTGTGAAGCTAATCTATTTTCAAGAATCTCCTGCAAAGTCCCTCTGATCAAAAAAGAGGCAGAGGTTACAATTTGCCAAAGAACACATCAACTGGCCCAAAGAGAAATAGAGAAACATTCTGCGACTGATGAGTGTTAAATTGTTCTTTTGGGGTCCAAGTGCCACAGACAGTTTGTAAGACGACCTGCAAACTCTGAATTAAAGCCACAGTACAAAGTGAAGACAGTGAAGCAAGCATCTTGATATGGCCATGTTTCTCCTACTATGGTGTTGGGCCTATTTATTGCATAGCAGGGATCATGGATCAGTTTGAATATGTCAAAAATAATTGAAGAGGTCATGTTGCCCTTATGCTGAAGAGAACATGCCCTTGAAATGGTTGTTTCAACAAGACAATGACCCCAAACACAAAATTAACGAGCAAAGTCTTAGTTCCAAACCAACAAAATTAATGTTATGGAGTGGCCAGCCTAGTCCCCGGATCTAAATCCAGTTGAGAAGCAAAACCAACTAGTGAACATGTCTTAAGTGGTAGGGGAAACCAAAGCACCTGGAACAAACCTACGCAGACAAGTGGAGAACATGCAAACTCCACACAGAAAGGCTCTGTCCTGGACCCTTATGCTGTGAGCCAGGAGTGCTAACCACTGTCCCGCCTGAACCTACAAGTAACCTGTTTGCCATTTAGCAATAAAAAGTATACAAAAAATCTGGATTATTCTGGTTAGTCACATTGTACTGCTATTATTTTGAACAATACTGTGTGCCGTTTACATGTGCAGACAAAACAACTATATTGGGAAGGACAAGAGTACAAAAAAAGAGAAAGCACTAGTGTGAAAGATCTATTTATTGGGAGAACAGATCAATACATTAAGATTTGTAATATGCTGTTTCATTCACTGCTGCAAGAACTGAATCAATTTGCATTAAGTTTAGCATCTAGGCAGTTGTGTTTGAGTTCCTTCAGACATCTACACATTGAAGGACATCTATAAACTTCAGCATTCTGCATGTTATGTAGATGCATTCAAATGACATACAACGCAGATAAATGGATTTACTGTACTGTCTTTGTTTTGTCTCCACTAGATGGCACCATCACCCCACCTGAGGGTCAACCCAGGACACCAACAGCAGCTGAAGAAACAAAAATATGTGTTTTATTTATTTTTAGTTTATTAATTTACTTGGTGCAATGGTTAAACTAAATAGCAATGCCCTGACAGTGAGAATCTCGTCCACACAATCTGACCTCAGAGCAGTTATTTCCACATTAGCACAGCTGCCGGCATCAAGACACAAATGTTAACTGCTGCTGATGTTACCATTTCCATTATGCCTAGAAATGTGGATTTACATCAGACGCCTGTTACAATTTAGTCGTGACACCTTAGAGCCGTATTCCTCCTGACCTCACACCCCCACACACAATCAATTCAAATCATTTATTCAAGGCACAAATCATTAGTCATTCGCAATTTACATCTCACTGAGCTCATACTTATTCATGAAGATGAATATAAATCTTAAAATTGTGATGCGTGTGGTATTTGAAAATACTCATTCTATACTAAAGGTCAAAGGTCAGCTGCGTTGCTCATGGAAACATTAGTATTTCTCAGGGTGGATCTGTATTCTCTTAACATGCCTCCTTGATGCTTCAACTCCTCGATCACATGGGAATTTAGTCTCGGTGCGCCATCTTTAGTGCTGAACCAAAGCTCTTAACCCTGCACCGAGAGGAGAGGAGATAGTAAAACAATAGTTTACAGATGGCATAAACTAAAATATTAATCAAAAATCCCACAAAGTCGCCATTGGGCTTCTCTTTTGGAGCAGCTTGGTGTGGAGCAAGCAGCAAGCTTCTTTCATGGAACCCCTTATAAGGGCCTCAAATATGGGCGCCACCGTGTAAGAAACTTCTAATACACCAGCCGCCAGTAGTATTGGACAAGTTGTCGCTACACTTTGAATAAATGTAAAAGATAATATACATTTGTGACTCTATAAAAGACTATTCAAGTAAGCCTGTGTTTATAGCTTTTTGATGACGTCAGAAAAAAAAACTGTGTCCCGCTTGAAGGGTCTGTCAGCTCTGTAATGATGATTAAATGCAGAGGAAGAGGTTTCCTGCCGGGGGCTGTCAGCTGGAGCGGTCAGCTGGTTTGTCCTGAGCAGCTGTCCCACACACTCTGGGCTCAACAGGACACTAATAATACCCCCACACCATTGCCCCCACCCATCAGGCAACTGTGGGACAGAGCAGTCACACGCCCAAACGGATAGTCCCCACATTGTCACCATGCTTTTCTACTGATGAATGATGAAGACATGGTTTATGGCTAATACTGTATAGCCCCAGAGTGTATGTAGTGGTGACATATCAAAATGCAGTCAATTTATTTGTTATTATGTTGAGTAATGAAAAGGGGTCAGCTTTTGATACTTTAATGTTTATTCAAGTAACATTTCAAAATGGATAACATTTTTCTCTTTCTTTCATATGAACACACACAGAGGCTATCTGGAGGAAGTGTCTGGGGAGAGGCATGTCTGAGCTTCCTTGCCTAGCAACTTGTAACTTTAAAGTCCAAAAATACCCATTTTTGTATTGATTTAATGGTTCTTACACATGCTATAGTTAGTCAGGCGTATTTCACTGACTCGGTACCCTCAGCTCGACAGAAAAGTCTAATATAAATGATATATAATTTCCTTTTACCTGAGGCTCTGCAGCTCAAACTGAGGGAGCAGAAGTATTCCAATACACTGGACCATAACAGAGTTGTATTTGAACAAAATTACAAAGTAAAATGACCTGATTTTCTTTTCTTCCAAACTTGTCTGTTTTGAACAGTTTCCTCTCAAAAAACAGTTTTGTAGCAACACAGAAAGTCTGTAGAGCAGGGATCTCCAACACGTCACTCACTAGCTACCACTTAGCTTCGCAAACCAACATACATATATATAAAATATATAAAATATTCATTCAAATTCATAAGTGCCCGCCCCCTCTGGCAACAAAATATGTATTTGACAATTTGTTGTCAATCAAACAATTGCACTGCAGTCAAGCTTGATGAGTCAGTGGTGATGTGAGCTCGGTCGCAAACATAATTGCGTCTAAGAGGCTAAAAACATACTATTATTATGAAGAGTGGAAAACAGTTTTGTTTCAGAAATGTAAACAATAAGTGTGTGTCTGATCTGGGGTCCACAGCAAGTTTTTATGGAACTTTCTTGCCGGTAGCAGTCTACAAAAAGACAAGATAAAGAAGCTAAAACAACATTTACTAAACCTCAAAATTGTAGAAATACTTAAATATATTTAAAAAATATATGAAAAAGCAACATAAGAAATTTATATTTAAATGACTAGTTGATAATTTAACCCAAAGTCTGATTGACCTGTCACCACCACAAATCCACATTTCTCTTGTGTTCATTTTGTTGCCGAAAACTACAATAGAGTTACAGAATACATTTAGTAGATTTATGTTTAGTGTAGCCAAATGTAATCCGTTGAATCCCATGTTCTTTCAGGCAGAGATATTCTTGTCTCTATGTGGACTGTCCCTCCTTTGCCCCCTCTCAGTTTCCAGGATCCATGCAGGATGGGTGTGGCCTCTGCTGGCGTCCGGCTAACTGCATTTCACTCTGACTGATTACATTAGTGTGGGCATCTGTAGGCAGAAATAGAGACAGGAAGGCACACAGGAATAACCTCGATTGTTGCACAGAATTGACAGTAGTATACAGCATTTGTTTTACTATATTTGCTAATTGTATATTGTGTGGATTATCTTGAGCATCTGAGCGTAAATTAGAGGATGTATGCTAGAGTTATGTTGGAAAGTATGAATTATACAAAGAAAGATACAGATAGCTTCTTGTTGTTTCTTGTGCACGACAGGAAAGTCTGGCTCGTGCTGAACACTAAAGACAATGGAGGACCAACAGGCAATTAACATACAGATGTTATCTATGCCAGTGGTTTTAAAAGTGTTCTGCAGGTACTGGGCAGGAGAAGAAATAAAAAAGCTACCCAACAAATGTAGGTTAGCTGGGTGGAATGGATCGGTTTGTGGTACAAAGAGAGACGAAAGAATCTGTATGACAGCAGGGTCTTCGGGCTGCTGTAGTTTGAGTTTTCACCTTTTGAGGCTTGACCCTCTAAGGCTACTGTAATTTGAGTTTTGATTTTCTGAAACTGCTGTAGCTTGTGTTCACAGCTTGAACATAAGCTTCAGAGTTTGACCATCTGAGGTTGTTGCAGTTTGAGTTTTGACCCTCTGAGGGTTTGAGTATTTGACAATATTTGGGTTTGTCTGTGCATTATTTGATTTAGAAAAGTATTTCAAATGTTTCTATGAGCTCATGATTGCGCTGCACATAAAAATGTATCAAATCATTAGCTTTCCTGTCACACAATAATTCATTACACTGAAAAGCAATACACTGGGGAATTTACATTTATTCATTTAGCTGACGCTTTTAGCCAAAGCGACTTACATTGTTCTACAGTAATTACCAGTGTTACAGCCACTGGAGGCAAGGTGGGTGAAGTGTCTTGCCCAAGGACACAACAACAGTATGAACTGTGGGGAGAGTGAGAATCGAACCTGCCTTCCAGTTGAAGGACAACCGCTCTACCCACTGAGCTACTGTCGCCATCTAGACTTTAACATTAATGAATCATAAAAAGTGTATTTCGCTGGAACAGGTTTGTGGACACAGAGAACATGTGGTGTAGTCAATTCCACACGTTCACACGACACCAGGATACAGCGGCCTCTGTCTGTGTAAAACAACTGAGGACAACAACCTTCATGCAACCTTTTCTCATTCCCCTTGTGTCAATTCAAGTTAATCATTTAATAAACAAGTCATCTCTCCGTCATTTTAGATCAGTGGAGCGGCCTATTGCACTGACCACTGCAACCTCGGCTCTATTTTTAAACAAGTACTTGTCACTGTCCGACAATGCTTTGATGCTGAGGTCACAAAGAGTCCCGTGCTAATGTAAAGTTTAAGAATGCGGCTAAAAGATCAATATCTGTTTGAATCAGGAGAGTTTATTTCCAGTAGGAGCGCATTTTCCTACAGCTGCTGATTTCTTGCAAGTGCCTTTGTGCATCTTTGAACGCAGCTGTGGATAAACCAGTCAAACGGTGTGCCTCGTCAATCATCCCCGCCAATAAAAAAGCAGCTGTAAATCAATGCAGACAGAATGACAGCTGGTTAGCAGGGCATATGCACGTGCACTCGTCACACACACCGTCAGCTCGCAGAGGTTTACTACATCTCTGCTAATGGACTCCAGCATTCTAACACGCAGCAACCCCCACGCCACGTTAAACAACAAACTGTCAATAGCCTTTGGTCACAGCTGACGGAGGAAACATGTCATGGTGTAGCCATCGGAATTTGGATGGAAGACTAAAATGGCTGTTGGAGGAATTCGATGTCCAAGACTGATGTAAAACTGGGTATGACATTATCCCCCAAAACAGAGAAAAACAGGGCAATGTTGACCACAATAATAGTGTAATAAAAAAAATAAACTAAATAAAACATCTCCAGAGTGGCAGTTCATCTCTGCTATTGTCTCGGTTTTGGAGAAGTATTGACCTGATCCTCTCTGGCACAGTGGGCGGGCCTATCTTTGTTAAGTTTGTTTCACAGCTTCCGTTACTGTTGATCCCAGTGCAACAATTAAGCAAATTTTAGTGAAGTAAAACATGAATAGCACTGTACCCTGAGTCCGAGGGTCAGTTCATTGCAATCACTGGTGTGTGTTGTCTTAGCTTAGTGTAGAACCTCCTTTATTGTCTATTGTCTACCCACTCTGTTATGTGTCTTGGGTAAACCACACTTGTTCCATTTGTGTTCCTTAGTGAATTGTTGGTTTCCTACCATGTTATTCTACCAACTATCTCCATGTTAAAACAAACGTTAACCAAAAATGCTAAGACAAAGTGGAAGTGTGTCAATCCCAAAAGTGGGCATGGCGGTATAATGAAACCGCTCTGGTGTCCGCTCTACCTCTGACCATGTTAACTAGCGGCACTAATGTGGCTTCTTTGTTGACCAATGGCTGTGTGGTTTTGCTTTTTTTTTCACATGACATCCAGCGTTTCTCTGATTGGTTACCATTCTTCTTCTAAACCCCGTCCTTGAAATCAAATTCAAACAACAGGGTACCAGACTAGCTTCTTTGTATAGAATAGGAAAAGAGTTAGTTGCGACTGCCCGGGCGAGGCTGATGAGGCATTTTAACACAACAATAAACAATATTGATAATGGACATTTTATGATATAAGAACTCATAGACTATCTAAAATCTCCATGCTATATATTGAAGTTTGACAGTAAATTAACATTAATATTTGCGTTTTGGAAGTTTATTTTCAATCAGAAAACTGATCATTTGATGTCCTCTTGGCTGCAAATTCTTTTAGGACTGAATAGCGACTGACTAACTATTCAATGTGCTATAGCTCCTCCAAAGAGCAGGAGAGCTCTTTTTGTGGCTGGACAATAGAAGCATGCCAGAGAGCTGCCGTAATACCATTCCTTACCATTCCAACACTTAAGCCTTCTGGGTGAATGCAGCTGCGCCTTCCTTCCTCCTGAATTGGCAGTCTAGAGGCGAGCATCTGCTAAAACAGCCATTGTTCACTGAAGTTCCTTCTGAATGACAGGAGAGTGAGGGGAGGTGGGGGCAGAGGCTGTGGGGAGTGGAGGGCAATGGAAAGAAGAGGAGGGGAGGTCATTGTTCCCTCCTCCTGTCCTTGGACATCTCGTGGGATGGCTGTTTGCTTCTCCATGTCTGCTGTGAAGCTTTGTTAGTAGATTCACCAGAAACTGACCACCATTTTGTAAAACCAGCAGTCTCTCTTTTTTTATATAGGCTTCTGTTGTTCTTTTGTTGAGATTTTAAATTCTTGCAACTCTTTTTTCATAGGTTGGCACCCAAAAGTGGATTGCCAAAGTTTTATTATTATTATTATTATTATTAGTCTTATTAGTTAAAAAAGGTTTTTGGGTAGTCCTGCACAATAGAAACAAAAGATCAATAAAACTGCAAAATGCCATACTGTTTGCATATAGCATCATCTTAATGTGCTTTTAATGCTTGTAAAGGTTTAATAAAAATAATTAATAAAAAATTATCTATAAATAAAATAAATTCCTATAAAAATCAGACATCATCCAATACATGCAAATAATTATCTTTGGTAATTTATAAAATGTAAACATAAAATGTATGACATTAAGCATATTATAAAATATAACTCCACTTTAATAATTTTATTCTTAAACCCAATCCCAAAAATGTAGTTGCTGGCTATGCTTTCTTTTTTTCTTTTTTTTGTTAGTGTATTTCATTTACATACAATTGGCATATACTGTAATATTTGTGAGAATTAAATACAGACACACTATCATGATCAACTTTTTATTCAGTCAATGTACCGTATTAAACTTTTCAAATGCATTTGAAGGAAACAGCTGAATAAATCTCCACTAAAACCTCCATTACAGTGAATCCATTCTGTGTCAAACATGCTTTAAGATCAGTCAATGGCAGACCAGTTCAATAAGACAACTTACTAGCAAAAACATTAGAAACTATGTAGAATAGCAACTCCACAAGGAAATCTAGCCTTATGGTCTTATTGATTTCCATTTTTTGCTGAAATCAGATTAGCCACAGATCAATAAATCCACTGACTTTCAAATGACACTCTTTGTTCCTACGACAGTGCAGTTTCTTCATGCAGATAAACCTTTCCGCAGCATGCACCGAGACTTAAATTAAGATTCTGAAAGATATTCAGTCAGTAATGTCAGTATGGAGAAGAAACAAGTGCTTGTCTCTACAATCAGAATTGGCACAATGTCTAATGGCGGAGCACAACTTTGGTTTCACTCATAAATTTCTAATGCAACTGTAAATAATGGAACTTGAATGGTACTATCTGTAATGATATATGGCTTTCTTATTTATTCCTCTCCAGATGACAGGGCATCACTATCATCCTCAGACTCCTCAGAATGGACGATCTCTCCCTTAACAGTGCTTCTGGTTAAGATTTGTGTAACCTCTTGCTCTTCTGATCCGAAAGCCATGGCAGATTTTTCATGTACTGCCATGGGATCCTCTGACTCCCTACGTACCACATCCCCAAAACCTAGATTCCACTCAGCATCTTTAGTATCTACATCATCTGGTTGATATGTGGCACCGGTTTCCAAAGGGGACACCCAGAATTCATTGTTGGCACCAAAAGTGAAAAGATCGTTTAGGTTAGGTTTGCCATTGTTTTTAAACAGTTCGGTTGAGTCTTTAACAATAAAGATGTCACTATCGTCATGAACAATTTCAGGGGACATATTGAGGGGCTCCCCTGTGGCACCATGTTCAACGCTGTCGTCACTGAGGAGGCATTTTTGCTCTAATTCAATATCAAACCTAGCATCATCATTACCAACATTTTCTTCTGGATTTTCTAGAAGTTCCCATTCAGCTGTTACTGGAACCTCTGGGGATTCGGCAACAACTTTCTCAGGCAAAAATATTTTCTCAGTTACAGGGTCCCTCAGCTCAACACAGTAACTATTATCGGGAAGTGAATTCTGATCTGCCTCAAGTACTCTGGAAGTTAGTTTGTCTGACTGGTTGACGTCATTATTCGAGCAGCCGCCGTCCTGAACAGAGTGGTTTTCTTCAAATTGTTTAGAATTTTGTTGCTCTTTATGTTCATCGGACGACTGGTTGACTTCATCATCTGAGTAGTTGTCGTTGGAATGACTCTCGTGCTTAATTAGCCAATCCTGAACAGTAGACTGTAGGTTTTCTTCTAGTTGTTCTGAATTTTCTTGCTTTTTAAGTTCACCTGACAAATTATCCATAGACAGACTTCCAACATCTTGACTTGGAGAGGACCATGCCGGTTCTTTCTTAATTTTGGTAAAGTCTTCTGTTACATCACAATGCATCACTATTGATACATCATGTTTATCTTCAACTTTTTCTGCATCATCTGACAATTCTTCATCCTCTTGCTGCTCTGCATCTCTGGCCATTTGAGGACCTTGAAATGTAAAGTCACTCAAATGCTCCTTCGAATCTATTTGACCTTCACTTATAGGGAGAATTTCCTCATCTACGGTTTCTGGGTACAAAGGCATGTCTTCCGTTTTCTCAATAGCCCAAACCATTTGTTGTACAGACAGCCTTTGCTGTAGCACTGTGTCTTTTGCATTAACTTGTTGTGCCAAATGAGTGCTATAACAGTCCGTGGACAGGTTTTCTAGTTCCTGTTCCACAAGCTTGTCTGTATCCAATTCTTCATCACAGTTTTCAACAATGCTTTTGTTTAGCTCTTCTGTTACTTCGTTGTGTTGTGCCTCGTTGTTTCCTGGCCAGTCATTCTCAGTCATTGCTAATTCAAGGCCATCTTCTTTTTTCACTCTTTGAATGTACCCTAGATCATATTCCTCATCCAACACCTCTCCTTCTGCATCTTCACACAGATCCTCCATAGTTCCGAACCTCCTCGTCTTGTCTTCAATCCACATTCCACTTTCCATCTCTTCGACCTTTTTGTCTTGCTCGCTGTCGCTGGAATCAATGTCTTCCACATCGCGTGACGCTTGAGTGTTAGCATCAGTCTCATCGCTCTTGTATCTAATCAGGGGTCTTGTGTCTGCAAGGGTGTTGTCCTGGGCATAGCTGTCACACTCCAGCTCAGTCCTCCAAGACATTGAGATGTTCTGAGAATCTTCTTGTTCATCGTCTGAGTCTTTATCAGAAAGCTCTTTGTTCATAGAAGCATTTTGTTCATCACTGTTAATTTGTGGTTCAGCCGTTGAAAAAGTCATGTTCACTTCTGGATCTACATCCTGTTTTATTACTTGCTTTGACGGCTGTGTTTCTTTTGCTGATATGTCTTCTTCTGGTTCAGCATGTTGACTTTTAGCTTCTTCTGTTTGTGCCATTTCATCTGTCTTCATACCTGGGTTTCTTTCGATCACACTATCCCAGGTGTCCATCTCTTCTCCATCAGGGTATAGCTTATCTTTGGTCTCACTCTGAACAGAGGGACTTGTATCATTACTTGCATCTTCGTGTGAGACGTCATCTTTGATAATATCCACTAACTGGTTTGTTGGACATTCGTCCGGCTCACATTTGGACGCTGGACTTCTGGACCTGGTTTCAAAATGTGCTTTCAGAACAGCTTCTGTTTCAGAGTCTGAAGATACCTGTTGCTCATTTATAGACTTAGTGTTGTCAATATATTTCTTCTCAATCCATGCATCTTTTGGTGGTTGTGGCTTATCTATTTCTTCTTTTTCAAATGGCATTTCTAATGATATGGATTTTTCTGTGAAACTGCATAATTCCCCAATCAATCCTGCATTATAAGGCTGTGGCTGAGCTTCGAAGGATATCTCATTGGTAAGGCTTGATTCAACCTGATAAGTAACGTCAGACTTCACAAAAGGTTGTTCCTCAGAAGGCTGATCAACAGAGTCGTTCCAAAATTCTTCATCTTTCTCCAACTTTGTTTCCAGAACCTCGTCTTCATTTGGAGGAAAAAGAGGCTCAGCAGTGACTTTTTCATGCACCTCCTCTGGCTGAAAGTTTTCAACTGTCCCATCCTTGAGTATCTTTGGATAGGGACTTGACTTTGATTCAGATTGAATCTGGGCTAAATTGTCGACTTTTCCCCTTGAAATGTCCAACCTTTCATTGACAGGTGCAGGTTTTCTATATAGCATAGGTGTGGCAGTTGTAGCTGCTGGTTTTGACTTTCCAGGGACACTACAGAATGATGAGAGGGATGTGGTCTTGGGGCGAGGAGGCAGCTGGGTCTGGTAATTCCCTTTAACTCCCCAAGGACTGAAGACTGAATCTGTGGACAAGAAGGGGAAGCTCATGAATACACAATGGCCTAAATGAGATACTGTATCAATAATGGCTCAGACTCATAACATTACCAAATACATTTTTTACATATTTCCAACATAGTGTATGTGATGCCTTCAGAATGCATTTAGATTATCTCATGATAGTTGTAGCTATTGCAAATAGCCAACATAAAGTAAATAGGTTCTCAGTGGAGGCAGTAGACACTAATGGGAAGATATTGATCATCATTTCCTTCTCTGTTGTCTGAGTTACCAGAAACCAAAGCCATCTGGCTGAGTATACTTTTGGGACTGCCGCTGGTGGCTTCCATTACAGCATTCAAAGTGCTGATCTCAGCCCTTTTAGAAAAGACCCCCACTCTGCACCAGTCAAGTTAACACAATTATAGAAAACATGTCCACACATGGAGGGGCTTTAATTTAAGATCAAAGAAATGATTGTGTATACCACTACAAAGTCAAGCAAAGGAAGGGATACTGTTATATAATGTAGGCATTCTAAATATAATGGTAGTGAACATTAGTGACAATTAAATTATCATCATTGTGAATACCTTTGACATAAATATTTCTTGGCTGCTTTTCCAAAGAAATGTCTCCCCTGAGGCCATCGCTGTCCAGCAATGCTCTATGAAAGCAGAACACACACACAACAGGTCATTTTCACAATAAAAGTGGACTATAGACAATAGAAATTGTGACCATCTAAATCAATTTACAATCAACTTCAGAGTCTTCAGAAGTCAAAGGAGTTTAAGGAGCTATTTTTATATTTGTAAAGAAAAAAAAGGCAAACTTTGCGCAAGTTTAAAGATGACAATGTTAGCTGTAGTTATGGTCTATGTGGCAACTCGTGTTAACAACAAAAAAAAATTACACATTTTAGAGGGTTAGGATATAGAAATATGTTAACATATATTTGGAAAAAAATGTTAAACTTTCAGCTATGAATTTGTGCTAGCGTGACTAAGTTTCATTTATGAAGCTAGCATAGCCAAATAAAAATATAATAATATTCTTCTTGTTGACAGTGTTCTACCTATATTTAAAAATAGATTATTTCTTGTAATTTTATAAATTATATTTAGTAATTAATTATATTTGTTAGTTTTGGAACCAGCCCTAATTTCCACTGCCACAGATCCCTTTTTCCATTATCCTATATGATATCAAGACTTATATCATCCTTATTGATGGTGGCCTTAGAGATTTGGAGAATCTTTTTGGAGCCAGCCCTCATATCTTTTTTTACAGATCCCTCATTTGCTATGTCTATATGATATAAACTCTAATATAACATTTATGTAATAATTCGTTTGTCTAATCATTTGTTTAAAGCCATAGAAAATTTGGAGAAGCTGTCACTGACATGATGCTGCACATAGAGGTGGGTGGGAAATGTGGGTTCACTTTTTGTAAATCTTGAGCAGCAGGAGCAGGCTGGAGTCTGTTGTTATGGTAATAGAGGACAGGCCTGTCATTGAGCCACCATCTGCAGCGCTCTGCCATCGTATATCCCCACGAACACAATGACAGCACATATGAAGAGCAGTCCATGCAGCACTAATACCTCTGTTTCGTTTCACACATGTGGAGCAAACCAGTCTACATTCCAAGACACGGCCAATTAGCTCCAGTCTGGTAAATAACTAACAATGTTTGGTTTGAATAGGCTTTTGATATCATGTTTACACAGAACATCATTGGGCTCTGCAGTGGATGACCTTCAAGCATGTCCTTTCCTAATGTCTTCCCCCCTCTCCTGTTATTCTAGACTCCCATTGCTCATAAAACAATGCTTCTCTCTGAAGGTGAGGGTCAATATTTTGAAGAGGGGGCAGAAAGAGAAATAAGACGCCACTATGAAGCTCTGTAATGGATAAGTTACTCAGCCCTAGAGAAAAGAGGTTGCAGTTTCAATGACTTGACCTTTAGTCTGGACAGCTGCACTCGCCTGGAAGGACACTGTGGATGTAAAAGGTTTTGTCTCATTTTTGTTCCAGTGGGAATTTGAATTCTACCCCTTAAATCAGTGTTGATGTGGTAGTAGTGATAATATATCGGCCCTGAAAGTTGGTTCTTTTACATGTACCCCATGTTTCTGTTTCATGTCATGTCTGTATATGTACTGTATATGTATATATTTTTTATCTAAAACACAACCATGTACCTGTAACCGGCCACTTCCAGATTCAGAGACATCTTCATCTGCACCAGGCCTCGGTTTTCCAGGAGAAGCTGGTCAATATGCTGCACCAGCTCCTGTCTCTCTCTCTCCAGGGCCTCCATGTGCTCCTGGCCAAACAGGAAGAGAAGCAGGAAAAGAAAGAGGGATTCAGTAGCACTCTCATTGTGCAGTTAGGCTGTCAAAATAAACAACTGGTCTGTTTGGGCTGGCTTTGTTTAGCTCAGACAATATGAGGCACTTTAAGGCCTACTGTGAGTGGGATCTTTTAGTAGAGTTCTTACTTGTTTACGGCATAAACATCTGGAAATAGCAATCGATGGCTGTGCCATTATTCTGAGCACAGGTTCAAAGACAAACAAACAGTATAAAAAGAAAAGATATTTGCATTGTGGTGGCTCTATACTTGGGGGTAGTACATACTATCACAGCTTCTAAATTCTATGTATTGCAGGGCCTGATGACGGCCTAGTGCCAAAACCTCATTTGTTTACATCTGAATAAAACTCATTACATGTCTCGCAGGGCTAACACTTAGAGACGTACACTGATTTACAGATATACACACAGGCTGGACACAGAAGAGCCATCAATGGCCAGCCTGGAATTTGTTATGTCATACTCACTCATGTTTCCTGTATTGATTTAGACATTATTATTCCATTACAAATGACCCTGAATGATACTAGAAGATCAGCTTTACCCAGCAGAACCCACCGATACATGTCATTTTCTAGTGTTATGGATTCAAATACCCAATAGATCATTTGATATACCTGTCCCAAAAATGATATAGAGGTAATCAGTGAGACATGATGAGGCAGAGTCCACGTGATGGGCGCAGTTGCTGTGGCTGTCTATTTGTGACAAAGACGTCAAACACAGTTCATGATTGCACTGTCATGAGTAATGGCAGATAAGCTCTGTGGCATACTTTCCCAATGGCACAGAGATTTATATTTGGAATAAAGTAAACCCAATCATTTATTTTAGTGGTTCTCAAAATATGGTACACTTTTCCAGAGCATTGGGAAGTATAGTCCTGTGTTTAGAGGTAAAAAGAGCTTGGAAAAATTCCCCTAATGCACTACTCATTTTACATAACTTGATAAGAGTAAGAATTAAGTAATTATTGCTAGTTTCCTGTCAGTGTTTTCCTGTTTCATTGTATGAACCATACATATAAATCTGTATGGCATTTTTGAATGGTTCTTTCTTCTGACTGGATAAAAGGGACTGAATACTGGAAAATGTACGGATTTAGAGCTATTTGCTGTTGTCAGTCCCAGTTTAAGAATATAAAATACAAATACATGTTCTGGCATTCAGAATATCACACTGGCCACTGCTACATTGCCTTTGATGCACCCATAATCATATTATTATAGAGCCTGGCCTAAAAATAACCCTCTTTTTTATATGTGTCAAAGAATATTGTGCTAAATATCGCCGTGCTCTCACCTGAAGCTGCTGCATGTCCTGGCAGTGACTCTGTCTCCGCTGGTCTACCGTCTTCTCCAGATGCACCCTGACCTCCTGCAGCCCGGTCATCTCTTTTTCCAGACTTTGGAGCTTCAGCAGGCTCTCGTTCTTCTCGTGATTCACCTGAGTCAACCTCTTCCAGGCTTCATTCACAGACTCCTTCAGGCGAGCCAGCTGGCCTTGATACGCCTCAGTCGCCTCTTGCCATGCTTGGTTGGCCCTCTGAGAGTACTCCTGGCCCAGCTCCAGGACGTTCGGAGCTTGGTGAGCCGGTCTCACAGTATATACTGTGGCTCTGGACTGCATTAGTGTGGCTTCCAAGTGGGCGACATCTTCTTGGTGGGTTTGAATAAGTGACTTCATCTCATGTTCTAGTTGGTTGATCTTCTCCCTCAGCCACATCTGGGCTCTACGTTCCTCCTCGAGTTCCCGCCTGCTCTGATCCACTTTGGTTTTAGCTTCCATTCGGGCTTGGCTTTCCCTTTGCAACTGGAGATCCAAAGTTTGTAGTGCCTCAGTCAGCCTTCCTACTTCTACTTCAGCGTAAACTCTCTCTTTCCATATCATATCTACCTTTTGCCTGGCATGTCGAAGCTCTTCTTCCAATCCCTTCCGACGTGGCAAGTCACTTTGATGACTACTTCTAAGAGCTTGGATCTCCTTTGCCAGGGCTGCGTTCTCCTCATCCAAAAGTTTGACTCGGTTCAAGTAGGTCTCCAAGCGGTGGTTGAGGTTCCACATCTGCTCCTTCTCGCCTCCAAGAGGGCTGAAGTGGACAGATCTGTGCAGGCCCTGGAGCTCCATGACTGAGACAAGTTGTTGTAGTGCACCGTCCAGGCCGGAGTCAGCGTGTGTGGGATGTTGAGCTTGAGTGGTGTGGCTGCCAGAGAGAGGCTTCCTTTTGTAAGATTTGATGAAGGGGCTGGGCAGGAGGGTCTGGGGGGGAGGAGACTGGGGGCTGGAGGGAGGAAAGAGCAGAAACAATAAAAAAGAAAGAATAGAGAAGAGGACAGACTGAGGGATAAGGCAACAGAAAAGCTACAGTGTAGTTTCTACAAATGTCCAGGGAGGACAAACCAAGCACTAGTGTTGGAGAAGCACATTGCTGTTTCTTTTTTAATACGCAAAATTTTGTATGAAGGGTTAGGAGATGAACTACATTTTTCTAAAGTAAAACTCATTGTCTCGCCTGTTTTCACTGGGTTTGGTTTAAAACTATGGCACAGGGAATAGGTGCTCACAGCAGGGCCGTTTGAAGGAATTTGGGGGCCCCAAGCAAAATGGACATGGAGCCCCCCCCCCCTCCCCCCAACCCCCCGCACACACACAAAGCCTACAGGAACCACAGCATAGCCATACAGTTTAAGTTCACCCACACTTTATATATATATATAAAAAGGTTCACAGTGCAAATACTGCTGTTGCATATACTCTACATAAATAAAAACTGTTTACAATGCAAATACTGCTTGAAAAAAATATTTGAAATTTTAGCATTTTCAACCATTGAACATTTGCAAAAAACATCACTGTACCCTAAAATCAAATATACATTAAAAAGTGCACAATAACTATACAACAACGCTATAATGACAGTGCTTGTGGTACCTTGAGCTGTAGAGCAAACCTCAGTGTTGGGAAGTGGTGCAGACTCAATTTCTGTTCTGGATGCAGTGTCTTCCACTGTGAGAGATGGTATTGACGGTGTAGCTGGGGAAAAATAATGTTTTTATTAATATAATCCATATGATCAGGTACAGAATGCATCAGTGAGTGTCTGACACCTAGAAATTTGACAAGCACTACTGTATATTAAAAATTCTAAACTGTCCATGGGCAAAAGTGACTGGTATTTACACAGTTTGGTGGGAATTCAATAGTGATTTGCACTGTTTTTTTTTTTCTGATAATATGACAGCACACTTATCAATTTAAACTCTGGGCTGTGCAAGATATCAACTATAATTATAGAGCTTGTGGTACCTTGTGCTATAGAGGAAACATCAGCACTAAGAAGTGATGCATCTGTTGATGTTGATGTTGAAGTTGATAGTGTAGCTGTAAAAATAATTGAAAAAAAAATCTAAAATTACCGGTGGAGTACGTTTTACCATTTCACTGTTAGCATATTGAAAGAGGTCACTATTAACAGCTCAGTGAGAGAAATTCACTCTACCTTCATCAGTGGAGGTATCCTTAGGAAGAGCCTATTACTTATTATAAAGTTTACCGTTAGCAATGCTAGCATTTCCATATTTTGGTATTAGAAGGGAAGGGATGCAGGCAGCTGCTTACCATTGCTTAAAAATATCCCAAGCTAATGTTTGACGCACGGAATTTATTGTGTGGTTTTCCTTTCCTAACACCCATTTGGTAAATAGATTATCACGGTGGAAAAGTATAGCATGCTATTTGCTATGCCACTTTCATCAAAACCTATTACAAAGCTATAGCAATGTCATGTCATTAAATACAATAAACAGTGATTCTGGAACAGATCTGAGTCTTCTTTATACCGTAAAAATACATATTACAGTAACCATATTCTGTCCAAATCGAAAAAAAAGTTGCACTAACTGTTCGTTAAAGCAGCATTTGCCGTCAGGCAGGTAACGTTAGCTAACATAAACATATTTTTGTTAGCCTAACCTGCTGGATAATTACACCATTTGTACAAGACTGACAAGTAGAGCTATTTTATCCAGTGTAATTTATCACTTACCACTATCTTGTTTTTTCTTATCCTCCTCTTCCTTTCTCTTCTTTCTCTTCTGGATTCCTGAAGCATAATTCCTCTTCATGACTGCCGAGGAGGTTTTGTATTTTGCCGGCTGCTGCAAACCTGATCTCTCCAGCCGGGCTGCAGAGATCACGTTGGCAGGCCGGTTAAGAAATAAATATTCTTAACCGGTCGTTGTCCTGGGGCCCCAGACCAGCTCGGGGCCCCAAGCAATTGCTTGGTTTGCTTGCCTTGTCGCGACGGGCCTGGCTCACAGAATGTGATATTCCTATTTTCCACAAAATGTCTCCAAAAAAAAAGTACAGTATCTAACTACTAATCTGGTGACATGCTGGGTAAAAAGCTGCAAACTACTACTTTTCACCTAGAGCTAATGCTCCAACTCTCCTCAACCATGCAGCCCTTTCAAATATGCAATAAAAATTATCAGTAAAACACATTACTTAATAATAATAATAATAATAATCTTACAAAAATTACTTACATCTGCCAGGATCTATAAAGTGACTCAGCCAGTGAAAAAACATTAAATGTTGCTATCTAAAAATAAGATTGTCTATGATCATACCATCATCGCCATCTGCTGGTCTATTCTCAACACTACACAATTCTTCCTCTCGAAACCATTAGCCTACTACTACCACAAGGCGGACATTTAATAGTTCTTTATGAACTTTATCTAACAATCTAAGAACTCAGACAGATAGACATTACAAACAACAATACAGGTCCTTCTCAAAAAATTAGCGTATCATGAAAAGGTTCTCTAAACGAGCTATTAACCTGATCATCTGAATCAACTAATTAACTCTAAACACTGAGGCTTTTAAAAACTCCCAGCCTGGTTCATTACTCAAAACCGCAATCATGGGTTAGACTGCTGACCTGACTGCTGTCCAGAAGGCCATCACTGACACCCTCAAGCGAGAGGGTAAGACACAGAAAGAGATTTCTGAACGAATAGGCTGTTCCCAGAGTGCTGTATCAAGGCACCTCAGTGGGAAGTCTGTTTTAAGGTAAAAGGAAAGAAAAAGTGTGGCAAAAAACGCTGCACAACGAGAAGAGGTGACCGAACCCTGAGGAAGATTGTGGAGAAGGACCGATTCCAGCCCTTGGGGGACCTGCAGAAGTGGACTGAGTCTGTAGTACAAACATCCAGAGCCACGGTGCACAGGCGTGTGCAGGAAATGGGCTACAGGTGCCGCATTCCCCAGGTCAAGCCACTTTTGAACCAGAAACAGCGGCAGAAGTGCCTGACCTGGGCTACAGAGAAGCAGCACTGGACTGTTGCTCAGTGGTCCAATGTACTTTTTTCGGATGAAAGCAAATTTTGCATGTCATTCAGAAATCAAGGTGCCAGAGTCTGGAGGAAGACTGGGGAGAAGGAAATGCCAAAATGCCTGAAGTCCAGTGTCAAGTTTCCACAGTCAGTGATGGTCTGGGGTGCCATGTCAGCTGCTGGTGTTGGTCCACTGTGTTTTATCAAGGGCAGGGTCAATGCAGCTAGCTATCAGGAGATTTTGGAGCACTTCATGCTTCCATCTGCTGAAAAGCTTTATGGAGATAAAGATTTTGTTTTTCAGCACGACCTGGCACCTGCTCACAGTGCCAAAACCACTGGTAAATGGTTTACTGACCATGGTATTACTGTGCTCAATTGGCCTGCCAACTCTCCTGACCTGACCCCCATAGAGAATATGTGGGATATTGTGAAGAGAAAGTTGAGAGACGCAAGACCCAACACTCTGGATGAGCTTAAGGCCGCTATCGAAGCAAGCTGGGCCTCCATAACACCTCAGCAGTGCTACAGGCTGATTGCCTCCATGCCACGCGCATTGAAGCAGTCATTTCTGCAAAAGGATTCCCGACCAAGTACTGAGTGCATAACTGAACATAATAATTTGAAGGTTGACTTTTTTTGTATTAAAAACACTTTTCTTTTATTGGTCAGATGAAATATGGTAATTTTTTGAGATAGGAATTTTTGGTTCATCAGTATTAAAACAATAAAAGACCTGAAATATTTCAGTTGGTGTGCAATGAATCTAAAATATATGAAAGTTAAAATTTTATCATTACATTATGGAAAATAATGAACTTTTATCACAATATTCTAATTTTTTGAGAAGGACCTGTATAGTTTTGATTAGTTAACTAAAACATAATAAGCATGTGGTTTAGTTAGTTAGCAAGCTACTGTTACAAGTTAAAACCATTTCCCAAATTTGAAAGTAACTAATCGCCGTATTTTTTACATTGAAAGCTAGCTAAGCTAATAAGATGTTGGCCTAGGTTTTGATTTACTATTACTTATACTATTTAAGTTGGACTAACAAAGCCTCGCAAAAAATAATGTATGATATGAATGAGGCTAATGAGGTATGTCTATCTGAAGGTCTCTATAACATAACCAATAACGTTATTCAGTTTTTACTGTACTAAATTCATACTTAAATCATTGTTAATATAGCAGTCTCTTTTATACCCATGTTCACTCTCTTATGTTTTACAATTATTGAATCTTATTTGTAGGCATTTTGTATAAGTAAGTGGTGTATAAGTGGTGTACAGTCTAACATCACAAATGTATTCTTCAAGTGTGTCTGTCACTGTCTTGTAGCCCCTCAGCTCCAGCAGCCCGTCATCGAGTCATTAAACTCAAGTGAAGACAGTCCATCTCCAGAGTGGCCAGGTTCTGTTTATGTTATACTGTATAGAGATTAGAATTTAGTATGATAGTTTTATATGTGTTATTTTTCTTAATGTCAGTGTACAGCACTCTGTAAATAAACTAGACTGAGATTGAAATTGAGATTTCACAATATGCTGAATATGCTATTATCAAACAAGAGCATCATCTAAATGTGTTATGAAAACTGTTTGATTGCTTTGTAGTATCTAATAGAATTAGTTCTGATCACACCCACAAGGTTTCAATTAAATGTAAATTACTGCTTAACCATGTTAAGTAAAATGTTTAAAATCTGCTAGGTTGAGCTCAGTTTATAAAATATAGGCCCAGTTTAAAACTAACAATATTATACTAAATATTTTTGTTATAAGAAACACATTTTTATGAATATAGCATGCACTCTGTGTCTTTGACTTTCATTGAGCCAAAACTAGTTGTGTGAGTGTATGAACTTGAGAATTGTCCTACAAACAAACTGCATTTCTCTATCTCCTCTTTCTTGACCCCTGAAATAATTTTCCTTATACATTGTCTAAACAGGTATTTTGGTGCAACTGGGCTTTGGTCTAAAATCAAAACAATTGACAACAAAAACAGAGTTTAAGCTCAGCACATCTTTCCTCAGACATGACTGCAGGCTGTTTTTGTCACCAGAGCCTCCACTTCAGTGGCGTGAGAGAGAGGAGCAGCTACAGGCAACGGGAACAGGCCAGGAGCATCTGTTTCCAGAGAGGACAGGTAGGATGCACAATACATCTCATAAATTATACATTCTAGACTAGTACTATATATATGAACTATACCTTAACTATTAACCTATTAACCTGGTGATAAACCTGCTTATATACCCTTTCATATTATTATGCTATTTTTCAATTTTAATATGGACATGTGGAGTTTATGGGTGAAAGAGTTCCAGGAACGATGGTTTAAAGGCGAGCCTAGGGGTTATGTTTTGGCCAGTGGTGAAGTTGTTTATTTTGTTATTATCACTCTCTTGCAGCCTTTGCTCTCCGGCAGCCCCTCAGTGAGAGAGACGGGCAGCAACATTCAGTGGGTATAAGCCAGGAGCTTATATCTGCAGAGAGGACAGGCTTCAATCGGTGTTAGTCTGCACAAGGAATGGAATAGTTCTACCAGATGGCCTGACAAAGTAAAATTGTGACTGTGTTGTAGTCGCTCAGCTCCAGCAACCTTTGAGTGAGAGAGAGGAAGAACAAAAGCCAACAAACACAAGTCAGAAGCCTGTATTTGCAGAGAGAAGGGGTTGGATTCATTCAATGTTAATATGTAAGTGCACACAATTTTGACAAGTTCAGAAAAAATGTAAAAGACATAACCTTTTAGCTATATAAACACAACTAACATGACCATGTGAATAAACCATGTGGCGTTGTATTGTCTGAACATAGCACAAATGTTGCTACTGTCTTTTAGCCTCTGGGCTCAAACAGCCCCCCCGGTGGGAGAAAGGAGCATCTACAGCCAGCAGGCACAAGCCAGAAGAGTCTACCTGCAGAGAGGACAGGTAGGATTCTAATTGTTTTTTGACCTCATGAATAAAAATGAAGGTTAAAATTTGTTTTTAAAGGATGTTGAGGCATGAGAGGGTTGCCAAGTGAAGTTAAAACCATTTACAGCTCACCTCTTAAGTAACCTGCCATGGTCATTGTAGCAATGCACAGTAGGGTTTTACTGGCAATGTCATTAGAAAGATAACTGGCAACTACACACAAGAAGCAGTATTTCACCAGTGATTTACTCATGGACTCTACTGGATTCTGACAGGATTTTTTAAAAAAAATGTATTCTGCGCTGTAAACCTGCAGGCTTACAGTCCGTATTGCAAAGAACTACTTGAATCGCTGTAATACAGTTTTCAATGTGACCAATATTCATACTTTGCAAGTAAAATTCCTGTCAAATCAGTGCCTTTAATCAAACTGTGATGCAACTAAATGTAAAAGTAATCAGCCCCAATGTGACCTGTGGAAGTTCAGTATTTCTTTAATACTTGAAATGCAAAGAAAAGTATGTCAACTGTAGTGTCACTTGGAGCAACACTGCTTAAAAGCTATAGCCTTCACATATTTCAATATACTGTAGGTCTCGAACCATTTGGCTTTAGCTAATGTAGACTTACTAACGTGATATGTGTGCTCATTTCTGCAGCAGATTTTGACCTTGAAGCACAGGTTCTAAAACAATCTGTGTATGACACAGCCCTCGATTAAACAAGGCATCTACTTAATTGAATCAAGATAAATTAAGAAAAGTGATTGAAAAGCTTAAGTAAAGCAGACTTGTACAAAGATTAAAAAACAGCTAAAATGTTTTATGATGAGTAAGTTTGTCACCTCAAAGTGTAATGAAAACCTGGCACCTCTTACCACCCACATTTTTACAGATGTAGATAAAAGACATAAAAATAATTGTGGAAATGTTATATTACTTAGAGAACAATTACATTAGAAGATTACGCAATTACAACAACAACTGATTGTGAACTTTAATGTCCTTGTAGCCCCTCAGTGAGAGAGAGGAGCCACAGCAGCCAACACCTTACCTCCCATGACCCAAAAGCGTCTGACAGTGAAGTGGCTAAGTGGGTTTGGATTAGCAATCACAACCACAGAGAACACACCATCAAGTTAATCTATCCCAAATTTATTCTTCTCAAGACATAAATACATGACACATAGGTGCTGTTATAAAGTCTAACGTCACAAAAATGTTACAAGAAAACAAAAATTGTGACTGTTTACTCTCCTGTAGCCTCTCAGCTTCGCCAGCCCTTCATTAGGAGAGAGGAGCAGCTACAGCCGACAAGCACAAGCCCACAGTGTCTGTCTGCAAAGAGGACAGGTAGGATTATACAAGTATTAACCAGACCTCATTACCCACTTATACTATGGTTATGTACCTAGTCATGCATTTTGAACAATGGGTCCTCTGAGAAGACCTCTATGTCACGCTCCCCTCTTCTACTTAACATACTGTAAGTGCTTTACTTACCCTTTGGCTAATGCAACATTCCAAAGTATATTCAATTTTGGGTTCTTTCTGAGACTATGGTGTCGAGAATTAAATTATGGCAGGCTCCAGGGTCTCTTTAAAGTGATAAGATGTGTTTTTTACACGGGTCAATGGCAAGTGACAACACAAATACAAAAAAAAGGTAATATGGTGTTAACTAGTGTAACAACAACAACAATTATTCTAAGTGTGACTTCGACTGTCTCTCAGCCCCTGAAGCCTATCAGTGAGAGAAAGAATCAACTACAGCTAAATATTCAGAGAGGACAGATTCAAATAATGTTAACAGTGTACCTCTGCAGTAAATCAATTTCCCTCACAACAAACGTTATTATCCATTTCTCTGAAAACAGAACAATACAACAATTAAAGAAAAGTGTCTGTCACTGTCTTGTAGCCGCTCCTGCAGCCCCTGAGTCAGAGAGAGGAGCAGCTGTAGCCAACAAGCACAAGCCAAGAGCGGTGATCTGCAGAAGGTTGCATGTTTCTGTCATGTAGTGTGGAAAGTTGTTTGTTTGGTCAAATAAATAGTGCTTTTTTGTACCCTTCTCAGGCACCCAAAGCTCTTTACATCATGCTTCCATCCATTCACCCTGTTCACTCAAATTCACAGTTGCGGTGGCAAACTACCTCTGTAGCCACAGCTTCAATGGGGAAGTCTGACGAAGAGACAGCCTTCTCCGACCACCATCACACACACCCCACCTATCATTCTTTTATACACCAGTGCTCTGACACGGGAGGTAAGGTGAAGTGCGACAGTATGAATCAGACTGAGAGGGAATGGGATGCTCTCCTCTACTTCCTGAAATACTGCACCCCAGATAGGTGTTTTTGTACAATGGTAGCATTATAGTGCTACCATAGTTACATAGTGGAGAAACAGTTCGGTTTGGGCATTTACAGTGGAACCTAATTGGTTTTAATACCTCCCAAAGCTAGGCTTTATAAAGAAAAATGGCTGAGGTCAGAGAAAATCATCATTCATCATTGGAGCTCAATGGGGCACCAAAGGAGTAAATGCAATTTCCATCAGTGTAACAATGGATGGACACCCCCTGGCTGCCATCTACTACAGAAGTGGATTTGTCAAAGAAAAGATTTAATCTTTTCAAGCTATATATTTCTGGCAAGGTTTTTAGGCATGTCCCACTGGAATCTCTAAGCGGGCTAGGGAACACCATGTTTTTTCCAATAAGAGTTGGCGGAAGGGTCTTGGGAGTTGATGGGCTAGGCTTTTCTGCTAAGGTGGCCTGGCAATAAGCAGGTTGAAAATGGATGGGACTATAATCATAGTCTTGTTAATTAAATTTTTTTCTAAATAAATCTTTCCTTTCTTGTTCAAAGAAATATAATTATAATTTATTTTTCATATTCTATACCAGTGAAACACTGTATGCTGTACTTTATACTTTACTTTATACTTTAACACTGTATTTTTATGCTGGCAAACCTTTTGGCATTTTAAATTGTATTTCAGACAGTGATGTGTTGGACACAAGTTTTGTTTTATTGAGCTACTACACTCAACACACTAGGGTGACCACCTGCTATTAAGCCCAAGGGGGGACAAGGGGTATTTTTCTGAGGGACAATGTGGGACACTGCCTGGCGCGGCGGTGCCCCCACCCCACGGGCAGACTCACTGATTGTGGTTTACCCATTTCTAGCACATAGCACCTTACATGGTCTCTTATTATTGCCCTATTCCCCTAAACATGTATAATACCTGATGTATGCTCATGAATAGGCCAACCAAAGTGTTTTCTTAACATAATATTTTGAACATTCAATGAAGTGACAGATGCACTTCCACTTACAATTTACTTTTATTTTTCATTACAATATATTCACTTTAAATCAATTATAATATAAAATTATAGGATTAACAGGACTTGTAGTTGCTCAACCCCACAGGAACAGTTTAAAAAAAAAGTCTTAACTCACAACTCCAGAGGCTTACGGAACGAGAAGGAAGGATGGTGAACTTGCAAGGCAGGCACAGGAAAAAAAACTTTGGGGACACCTTTAGGACTAAAACCTTTTCACCAGCATCTGAATCAAATAAGGAAGAAAGATAAGAGACCGATTTA
This sequence comes from Neodontobutis hainanensis, assembly GCA_024349245.1. Taxonomy (NCBI): domain Eukaryota; kingdom Metazoa; phylum Chordata; class Actinopteri; order Gobiiformes; family Odontobutidae; genus Neodontobutis; species Neodontobutis hainanensis. The sequence continues at coordinate 2,934,807 of JALDNG010000187.1, forward strand.
AAGCAACATTCATTTTTATGATAAGCTTCCAAATGTTTTTTCAGTATAGACAGAGGAGTGCAAACCCATCACCATCACAAGGTGACAACAATGCAAAAAGGTGCCAAGATACAATCCGATGCAAAACAATGACATATTTTGACCTAAAAGGCTACCGTTTTCTAAAAGTGACACATTTGCCCCCCTGTAGACAGTCCACCAATGTTCAAAATCAATCAAACTTCATTTTAGACAAATGGGGTTTTACATAACTAGGTTTCTTACCTTCAGGTTTCTTCTTGAACTTGTATTCCGTGCTTCAGACTCCATTTTTCAAATTGCAAAGCGGCATCTAAAAGTTCACTGCCAGCGTGTCTGGTATGCACGTGCGTGCGCTGTCATGGCAACAACGAAAGAGTTGGGGTGGGTGTGGAAACAGCGTGCTGAACTGTCGAGGAATGTTCATGTGGCTGCCTGGGGCTCGATGGTATAGAGCAGCGGTCCTCAACCTTTTATGCGCCACGGACCAGTTCAATGTCAGACAATATTTTCACGGACCGGCCTTTAAAGTGTGGCGGATAAATACACAAAATAAAATCAGACAAGCTATAAGAACTGTAATATTTTCTAAATATACTAATACACGTGCAGATTATTAAGCAGTTTTGAAGGCTTCATTGCCTCATTAGAGCCGGCCGCATATGCAGAATCACCTGTCTATAAATTTATATTTTAAGTAGGACTCTTGGTATTGTCTGTTAAATGTCACTTACTTTCTCTTGGAATTAGTATGCTCTTCTTCTGTCTCCTCACTGGGTCTTTTCTCCTTTTGAGAAGAAACTTTACAAAGACTAACGTTAGCTTTGGGGTTTCACTTTAGCGGCTACGTATCACGTGACCGGGACAAGCGTCAAGAGTGAGTCGAGGAATGTAATAGAGGGAATCCGGTCATTTTTCAAAATAAAACATTATTCAGGCTCAAATAATATATAAAACGGAAATAATGTAAGTTGTTTATTTATTCTCTGCGGCCCGGTACCAAATTACCCACGGACCGGTCTGCGGTCCGGGGGTTAGGGACCGCTGGTATAGACTTTTTTTGGAGCAAGACCTGATTATGCGTGACACGGTCTCAAATTGCGGGACGCGTAAATTCGGCTTCAAACGCTGTGCAAGCACGCGCTACGCGGGACGGGTGGTCACCCTACAACACACACGAGCTCTGTACTTTAGTTTGGACAAGAGGCTGCGTGATCTGACCACCAGCCGTTTTTCCCACCCACTGCCTGCCCTCGAGGAGCGCCTCATCGCAAACACACGTAACGTAACGCGCAGCTAGCTGTACTGCCCATGCGCGAGGAGATTCCCCGGAAACACCATGGTTGTTTTGGTTTCCGCTAGTTGTCAAATAGTTGTAGCCTCATTTTAGACTGACTGAGCAATACTAATGGCACTAAACCAATGAGAAAATCGCCAGTATGTTGTTTTTATTTTTAACCAATAACTCGCGATACAAGTTAGAGTTGGACATTTTGTGAGTTTCACCACAGAGAGCAGCTGGCTAGCTTCAATAGCTTGTCACTGTAGTGGGGTTGTCCTGAGGATGGATAGCACGGCGCTGGAGCACGATGCTGTCAAATTTGCTCAAACAGCCGTTACTTACGACCAGAATGGAAAATATAACGAGGCTGTGTTTTATTATAAGGTATGTGTGCGCCTATAACAACTAACCAACTGTCTCTTCTCTGGCAGTGTTTACCTCAGTATTTCACTTTCATTTCTTACTTTTGCCAAACTGAATATAGATAATAAAGACATTCACAGGAATATAAATTGGCCAAATGCATATGAATATAGCCACCATATTGTCTATTTGTCACAGACACTACTTTTTAACACATCTGAAGGATGTAGACTAGTCTGAATAGTCATAAATACTTTTTTTTAACATTTATGAAAGACCTTTACTGTATTTTCAAACCTGAGCTGTCAAATCAACAGCAGCAATAATTCTCCTATTTATAATATGCTTACTATGTTTGTGTTCAGGAGGCGGCCCAGGCCCTTGTATATGCTGCAATGGCAGGATCTAAACTGGAGGGGATCCAGAACAAAGTGAATGAATACTTGGATCGGGTACAGGCCCTTCATGATGCAGGTAAATGTTGAATAAAGTAGTTGTTTAAATGGTACTGTAGTAGGTGGTAGTTTATGTTGTCAAACATGATACAAGGCCTCTTTTAAGCTGACATAGGGAAAAGTTTCGTCTTAGTGAACGCTTGTTTCCATGACCTGGCTCCGGCTCTGGGTGTGTTACAGCAGCCAGAGTGGGAGTGTCCTTGTTGTTTGCGAGGCAGTGACTAGTCTTGCATTGATAGTATAAAATAATAAAGTTATGTGACTGCAGCTCTGCACCTGTGTTTAGTAAACAATGTCACTTTTTTATTGACCACACATACTACTTTTATTTTTGGTTTACTTTTAGTTAAAAAAAAATCAAATTTAGTTTAAGTGTGTTACATATAATTATTTATGTATATGCTTCTATTTTGACCTTAGGTTGCTTTGCATTTGGTTCTGTTCTCATTTATACAACCACAGAACTTATACATTGACCCAAACCATGGACAATCTTTCATTAACCAGAAAGAAAATGCTCAGTTTAAGTGTTTGTCCCTTTAAGGTGGCTTTTGTTTTTTGGGACCTTGGACTTTACAATTGCTAAAGTATAGCATAAAAGTTGAGTGAAACAGTATAAATTGTGAAAGACACTTCATTATTCCAGTAGTATTTTTGTCACTTAATGTTAAAATATCTGCTTTCATTCAAACCTGCTCCTTGATGTTTGACTCCAGTTAAAGCCCAGAAAAGCGACCCTCTTAAATCCAAGCAGCAGGTGGACCTAGAGCGGGCACATTTCCTTGTCACTCAGGCATTCGAAGAGGATGAGAAGGGAAACGATGATGAGGCTGTTGAACTTTACACTCAGGCTGTGGAGTTGTGTATCAAAACGGTAAGTACCCTGATTACTTAACTTAGGTTCACTTAGCTTAATCTAACTCATTTGTCCCAGTTTACTGAATTTGCTTCTTTGTTTCCTCTCCTCAACAGTCAAACGAGACATCGGACCAGGTGCTGCAGAACAAGCTGAAGCAGTTAGCGCGGCAGGCCTTAGACAGGTACATTTTATAAAATGCAATCATTGTATTAAATCATTGTATTAATTAAGCTCTGTGTCGTGGTTGGGTTGTGGAGTGCATTTCAAACTGAAGCAGGACTGATCTCTGAGGAGTCAGTGGCTGGAGTCATAAAAGAACTGTTGGACAAAAAGCTGACCAACTTCTACAAACAGTTCATATAGGGCTATTTGTTTTTTATGAAGCATTGTGTCAAATTGAATACAAGTCTGTTTATTTATTTATTTTTAAATTTTTTTGCCAAATAACCTAGCCCTAGTTCCAAGTCTCCAGAACCAAATAAAAAGCAAAACTTGACCCGACATTGGCCTAACCGGTGTAACAGGAATGTAAATAAAATCTGTTTCCACAAAATTCATAACAGTACATTCAAACTGTTGTATGGTAAACTGTTTCAACAACTTTTACCATTTCCAAAATGCAGCATATATGCTAAGTGAAATGCAGGACAAGTTATACCCTAAAGAAGAAACCCATTATATTCTACATCTTATATGTCATTGTAGTCGTATTTTATTCATTCTTTTCTTACTGCTGTCTTGTATATTTTGTCAGGGCGGAGGGTCTGAAAGAATCCCAGTCCAAATCTGCTGCAGCTCAGGATAAGTCAGGAGTCTCTGGCACAAGGCCTGCCACTGGTGGGAGTTCTGGGCCTATGCGTCAGTTTTTTCCTTTAGGATCAGACTTTTCGCTTCACGATCGGCCACAGCCTCAGCCTGTTCGAGCTGTTCAGTCCGGTGAACCTCAAGGCCAGAAATACACGGCTGATGAAATAGAAGTACTCAGGTGAGCCCACCAGGAGAGTCTTTAACAATTGCAGTAACTACTAAATAAAAATGAAGACTTGAAAGACACTCACCTAGAAAAATGAATAATGCAGCTCAAAAGGGAAACATATTACTTCTTGACAGTAAAAGAAGAAGAATAACTGCCTTATGGCATTTTACATCCTTGTTCCTTGTTCCTTTTAATATTTCCTTTTGTTTGATTCTTTGGTTTGATCCAACATTAAACTCACAACTGAACTGACTATCGCTGCGTGCCTGGGACAAATGATGGAGCATGTGATGCTGCGGAGGTGCGTGACAGAGAGGATGTAGTTAAACCTTATGTGAGTTTAATTGGACACCACAGAAAAAGTAGGTGAACTGAAACGGATTTCCATGTAGCTCTCAGCTCCCATCAGATAAACACCAACAAAAATATAGCACTGTTCAGACTGAGCCTATCTGCTCTCTGACCTGCCTCAGTCTTTAAACGTGTCCTGTTCCTTACCTCCAACAGTATGAAGCAATTATCCACTCGAAACAAAGTCCAAACTAATGCATTATTAATTTAATCCATGTAAATAAATAAAAAACCGTGTGCTCTCGTAGCACAGAGCAGAACAGTTGGACCTCACAGCTGCAGAGACTGCTCCATTTGCTGGTTATATTCTTCTCTAGACAAAAACACTTTAATTGAGCCCAGGGTCCAAGCACACACCTGCTGCTCCAACAAAAGGTGGGCGGCAGTAGCTCAGTGGGTAGAGCAGTAGTCTTTCAACAGGAAGGTAGGTGGTTCGATTCTCGCTCTCCCCACAGTTCATACTGTCGTTGTGTCCTTGGGCAAGACACTTAACCCACCTTGCCTCCAGTGGCTGTAACACTGGTAATTACTGTAGAACATTGTAAGTCGCTTTGGATAAAAGCATCAGCTAAATGAATAAATGTAATGTAATGTAAATGAAAGCTTTCATTAGTGCGCATGTAATTAATCAATTAAGTTATTAATATAAATATAAATACAAAAAAAAAAATAGTTAAACTCAATACCTATAAAACTTAATATCGCAAATACGTTTTGTTTAACGGTACTGATACCATCTATCCATCCATCTTCTACCACTCATCCGGGGCCGGGTCGCGGGGGCAGCAGTCTAAGCAGAAACGCCCAGACTTTCCACTCCCTAGACACTTCCTCCAGCTGTTCCGGGGGGATACCGAGGCGTTCCCAGGCCAGCCGAGTGACATAGTCCCTCCAGCGTGTCCTAGGTCTTCCCCGGGGTCTCCTCCCGGTGGGACATGCCTGGAACACCTTCTCACAGGGGAGTCCAGGAGGCAGATGCCTGAGCCACCTCATGTCTCGATGTGAAGGAGCAGCGGGTCTACTGACCGAGCTCCTCACCCTATCTCTAAGGGTGCGCCCCGCCGCCCTGACCCATGACTTAAAGCTCATGACCACAGATGAGAGTAGGAACGTAGATTGACAAGTAAATCAAGAGCTTTGCTTTACAGCTCAGCTCCTTCTTCACCACGACAGACCGGTACATCGACCGCATCACTGCGGGAACTGCACCGATCTGTCTGTCACTCTCATGCTTTATCCTTCCCTCACTCGTGAACAAGACCCATAAGATACTTGAACTCCTCCACTTGAGGCACGAGCTCTCCACCAACCTGGTTGATACCGTGGCAGTTTAATACTGTGGTATACCGTAAAACCCGTCTTATCCCTAGTGAGGAATCTGCATGTCCTCCACGTGTTACTGTAGGTTCTCTCCAGGTACTCCGGCTTCCTCCCTCCGTCCAGAGACATGCATGTAAAGGTCAATTGTCAAATCTAAAGTGTCCCTATTGAATGAATGTGAGAGTGAATGGTTCTCTGTCACTGTCTATGTCTCAATCTCAGCCCTGTAACTAAGTGGCCATTGTCCAGGGTGTACCCCACTTCAGGCCCAAAGCTGCTGGAAAAGGCTCTAGTCACCCGTGACCCCTAACGGGAATAAGCAAAAGAAAATTCAGTGGATGAATGATTGTCCATGATTTACCAATTGCACTCTTCTTTTTCAGGACAACTTCTACAATCAATGGCATTGCCTATGTGCCATTCATGAGTGTGGACCTGAAGGAGCGTTTTGCCTTCCCTGTCCCATTCTCGTGAGTCTGACCTTCGATCTTTACTTTAAACCTTGATGTTTTTGTGACAATTGATCTGTGTAGCTTTAGACAGTTGAGTGTATTCTGAGTAACATTTTGTCTTGTTTTCTCACAAGGGACAAAGCCGGTAAACTAGCCCTGTCCCCAAAACAGAAGGCCATCTTTTCACGCTGGGTTCGACCAGATGAGATCTCCAACAACCCCACAATGATCATGTCTGTGTCCAGCTTCAGTATCAAGCAGGTGAGATGAATCAATATATGACACAGCCACTCACACCTGCTAATGACGAGGAAGCATTATTGTGGGCACCTGGCTTCAGATTACACTTTATAAATCTGATTGATGGAGTAAGTGGGTACTACACTGTTTCCTGTTTACACTGTTTAAACTCTTATCTTGTCTTCACACAGATGAGATGATTGTTTTTTTGTGTTTAGTTACAGCATTCTTCTTCACAACTAATTTTACATTTAAATCTTTATTTTCCAGACGGTGGTTTCTGACTGTTCTTTTGTTGCATCGCTAGCTATAAGTGCGGCCTATGAGAGGCGCTACAACAAGAAACTTATCACCAGGTTTTGCTTGACTATGGAATTTCACACTATATTGGAATCGCATCTTTGCAGCTCCCACTAAAACAAACATGGTATGTGTTTTTAGCATCATTTACCCTCAGAACCGAAGAGGGGAGCCCGAGTATAATCCCTGTGGAAAATACATGGTCAAACTTCACATTAATGGAGTTTCCCGGAAGGTACAAGATGAATAAAAGGAAAACTATTAGGATAGAAATCTGCTCCAACTGGCAGAATACTTTTTTAAATGTCTGTCTCTGTTCTAGGTAATTATTGATGACTTCTTGCCAGTAGATCGGAACGGAGAGCTGCTGTGTTCTTACTCCAGCAACAAGAATGAGCTGTGGGTGTCGCTCATTGAGAAGGCCTACATGAAGGTGATGGGAGGATATGACTTCCCCGGATCCAACTCGGTGGGTAAACGCACATTAATTGAAGGACTTTGTTTTCTCAGTAACTCATTAAAGAAGTGTCCACTAAACAAATGTGGCACAATTCTGTGTAGATGTTTTTCCATTGTCAAAAGTGGACCTAGATGGATTAGTAACTCTAAACTTGTTCCTGAGGGAGTGAATATGAGTGTGAATGCTTGAATCTACACAGTGCAGTGAAGAAACAGCCCACTGTCCCATTTGCTCAGTGGAAGCCAGGCGCAGTGGGATATTGATTTAACTGTAGCCAGATAAAACCTAGCATGATATGTTTTCTTTTTGTTTCCAGAATATCGATCTCCATGCACTCACAGGCTGGATCCCTGAGCGCATCGCTATGCATTCAGACAATCAGTCGTTCAGCAAGGATGACTCTTTCCGCATGCTGTACCAGAGGTGAACACAGCACTGACACCCACACATTCACATATTGGAAGTAAAATAAAGAAGTTATTTAACTATTAACGTTTTGACAAGTAGAGAAACTGCCCACAAATGAGATCTGCCCTTGTGTCCAGAAGGGGGCACTCTAGTTTAGGTTACAGAAGCTTCTGTGTCTTCTCTGTGTGACAGGGCCTCAAAATTGATGTTGATTACCTTTTTTTATCCTTTTGATTAATGGCCCAGCCCCTAGACACATCGGTTATAGATACACGTATAAACAAAAAACACTAGTTACAAATAAACCCTAATAAAGAAATAAAAAATAAGAGTCTCAGTCATTCTTTGGTCATGTGATATCTGCTAAAGATATGAGTTGGTAGTAATTTTGCATATCTGTCCACCCCTATTGTTTTTTTCTTAGATTTCACAGAGGGGACGTCCTCGTCACCACGGCGACGGGAGTGATGACAGAGGAGGAAGGCGAGCGATGGGGTTTGGTGCCAACACATGCATATGCTGTTCTTGACATCAGGGAGCACAAGGTAAGGGTTCATATCTAGTGCGAGCAGATATTTTCTGAACTGACACTGGAACTTTTATGCAATGTTGCTAGGATTCAGTCATTTGTTTCAGATTGTATCATCAGGGCAGGGATATAGAACAGGCTGTACAGAAAGCAACACCTGCATGATTACTCTTCAAACAAATCCAAACTGCTTTATTTGACACATTACACAAGTCTGTAGATAACGGCTGGCTAAAATATGTTAGCCAGTATGTTATGTTAGTTTGTAACAGAAAACAACCATAAATCAACTCTATTTGAGTTGCTGTTTTAGGTCATTTCCAGTGTTGGACAAGTTACTTCCATAATGTAATGTTCTTGTCATGGCCTTCACAGGATTCTGCTGACAAGCTTTTTAAAAACCGGTGATAGTGTTCCACAGTACTTCTCAAGTCTCTTCACTTGTTGGGCTTTAAACAGCTTGGCAGGCTGAGAGAAACTGAGTGTGTTTTGTTTCATCTAATTCTAATTCAGAATAGTTGGAGTATGCCCATCTCACTAATGTAGAATCCATCTCTGCACCAGTCAACTATCACCTGCTGGATACAGAAAATGACACATCTTTTTAAGAAAAAATAAAAAACCTTTTAAACTGAAGCTAGATTTTTTTTTAATTTCCATTCTGGCTTCACTATTTCTTGCTCTTTTTTTTTTTTTTAGGGAATGCGTTTCCTGCAGTTGAAGAATCCATGGAGTCATCTTCGGTGGAAAGGACGTTACAGTGAGCGCGATGAAAAGAACTGGACTCCGGACCTCCTCAAATACCTCAACTTTGACCCCAAGACAGCACAGAAGTTTGATAACGGTAACACTTCTCTAACACTGTTATGCAAATCAACACCTGAGAAAGACGGGTTACATTTCTGCATTATGGATTGTAAATATTTAGTGTGGTTACCCAGGTGTTTTCTGGATTGCATGGGAGGACCTGTGTCAGTACTATGATGTCATCTACCTGAGCTGGAACCCTGCACTGTTTAAAGAGTCCTCCTGCATCCACAGGTTTGTTCATGCAGGCCTTTTTTTTTTTTTTTTTTTTTTTCTTGAGTTTCAAAGACTTGTGTGTGCTTCCTTTATGGTCTGTAGTAGCTGGGATGGAAAGCAAGGACCTGTTAAGGATGTTTACAGTTTGGCCAACAATCCCCAGTATAGGCTTGAGGTCCAGTGTCCAGCAGGTGGTGCTGCTGTCTGGGTCCTACTCACCAGACACATTACTGATAAGGTGGGTTCTTAGTGCATACTTGTGTTTAGCTTTGTTTTTGTTACAACAAAGCTGTCAAGGAACAATTGTTTAAAAGTTGCCAGAAAACTTATCTCCAAAGCCTGCTTAGGGTTAGACATTTTGAAAGGAGATGAAACAGAGATGCATAAAAGAGGGAGAAATGGAAGAAAGAAAAATTGTCATTTTTACATTTTCTTTTCTTTATTTCCAGGATGATTTTGCACAAAACAGAGAATTTATCACTCTGGTTGTTTACAAAAATGATGGAAAAAAGGTCTATTATCCCGGTAAGATTTGATGGATTCTTTGGTTAGCTTTTTTTCTCCAGCACAGATTCCCAGGTGCTCAGTGTTATGATGACTGCGAGGATCGGGTTATGTTTTTTGTTTGTAATAAATCACTCACGTTTCTTTCACAGCGGACCCCCCTCCCTACATTGATGGCATCCGTATTAACAGCCCTCACTACCTGACAAAGATCAAGCTGACAAATGCCGGGTCACACACCTTCACTCTGGTGGTGTCCCAGTACGAGAAACAGAACACCATTAACTACACACTGCGGGTAAGGCCCTCTATTCTGAGACCAAAAAAAACAAACCACGCTGTAGAGGTTATTGCCTGCTCCCCTGTAGCACTAAATGGCATGGTTCAGTTTAGTGTGGCTCACTTTTGGGTTTACATTGTCAAAAGAGTTACTAAATAATTCTCAATGCCACACTGGACAACCAGCCTAATTCAGTACAGTTCCCTTTAGGTTATAGCCTATAGTCCAAGATCACATCTACAGTTGCCTCAAAAGGCTTTACTGACAAAATCATAACACCGGTCCTCAGACATCAGAGTATACAAATATTTAAAGCAACACTTTTGTTTTTGCCCCAGGTGTAAGATTTTTTCTTTGTACACAAAAGGCCTTTTTCACATACAGCCATTCGAAAAAAAAAATTTTTCTTTAGGTTTGAATCTTGCTCTCTAAAACATTTGTGTGTGTTTGTGTCTCTCTGTAGGTGTACTCAGGCTGCAAATTCACCTTTTCCAAGATCCCAAATCCCTTCACCCATGTCAAAAGGGTATGTTTTTTTTAAGTTTTTGTATGCTCAGTTTCAGTACAATTTTACTTTATTGGTAACTTTTTATTGTGGTTATGTACACTATTTAATTGAGCATAGTGTTATCTATGTAGACATTTGTTTAACAGTTTCTGTTTCTACAATATGTTGACCACTGTAGAACTAATAATTACTACATGCCCTATGTATGGATTGGTGACTAGTTTAAGAGTGAGCGTTGCTGTTTGCTAAACTTTTAAGATCTTTAGTTATGATAAAATATTCCCAGTGTTGTATAGAGAAGATGGATAATAAGTATTAGTATTGATATGTAGATAACTTTAGTTACATGTAACAATGATGTAACATAAGATGCTTTCCACAGAAATGCATCTATAAATAACCAACCATTGTTCATGGTTATGACCCCGTGTTTTTGAACAGATTAACGGCCAGTGGAAGGGTCTCAGTGCAGGAGGCTGTGGAAACTATAAGGATTCATACAAACACAACCCTATCTATCAGATCAACTTGGATCGGTCCGGACCACTGCTCATTGAGCTCAGAGGCTCCAGGTGAGGCACACGGAAGAGTTATATCAGTGCATTGACTGACCCTGCCCCTCCGTCAGAAGGCTGTGCAGTCTGCAAGTCAGAACAACAAGGCTAAAATACAGCTTCTTCCAATGCAGCTCCAAACTGGGAAAGTGGGGACAGTTACTGTAAAGAATCAGATCAGTTACTTATCTCTTGGTGTCTAGACCCAGTAATAATGGTTACAGAGGACACAAGAAATATATCTATTGTACTTAAACTGAAGGATGTGTGCAGCCAGAATATGTGTTAATCTGGTATTAATTCTTCAGATACAAACCTAGAAATACATTACATTGCACCAGACTGTGACATTAAAAATGTATGTGTTATTCAACAATTTTCAACAATTAATTATATTTAGTGTGCCTGTCGGACTAATAAAGGGAACATAGACCACATTGAACTAGGCTCGTCATAAAGTGCAAGTCATTTGTAAAAGAGGTCAGGCGGGTGTCACAGGGACAGGAAGTGATTGTATTACTATGTTTCAAGCAGAAAACATGTAATTAACAAATGATGTAATAATGTTCTGAACAGTGAGATGTTTCATGAGCTGAGAAGAGCCCTGTTGTTGACGGTTGATTGTCTCATGTCTGCAGACAGTACAGTGTTGGATTTGAGATGGTCACAGTGTCCACAGTGACTGATCCAGGAGCAGCAGCTTTCCAAAAGAAGAACAGTGGAGACTACAGGTATAAGACCAGACCAGTGCCACTATAATTCCACCAGAACTAGGTTCTACAGCATTTATTTCATCTTAAAGCTTTGCTGCTGTTTAACTGCAACATGTCTGCGTGTTGCATGACAGCTGTCGACGTTTTGGCAAATTGAGATTGTGTTCACATTAGAGCTGACAGCCTCAGGTCGACTCTTTGTTCGTCACTGAGGTCACAGTCAATAAAAAGTGCCATTGGTCGATAAGAAAGTCTGACGTTTTTGCCAGAGTGTGCAAATTCATTTAACGGCCTGTTATCTGGCTGCAGGAGTTTGACTAGTTGTACTGAACTGTTTGTGGAGGAAGTACCGCACCTTGTGCACAGATGAGGTGCAGAGAATGTGAAATGTTGTGTAAAAACATGGTCATTCCTAGAAAAAAATAGCTCTCTTCCATCTTCTGGACTAAACAGAAGCACTGCTCATTCTCCAAACTCCTCACAAAAAGCCCCTCAAAAAAATGTGTAAACATCCTAAAAGAAATCATAAAACAAATAAATCCAGAAGTGTAGTTTGCAATAATTTCTGTATGACGCATTCCTACAATCAAAAACACTCGCATATTACCTCTTCAAAATATACATATCACAACAAGAACGGAAAAGTAAATTGAGTTAACTTTATAATTCTCCATAAATGATTGAATTAAAACCCGAGTTATTACGCAGCAAGAACAACAAGCAACAAAGAAGTACGAGGGGTTTTACAAATGTCTGTTGCTCTCCAGTGATGACCCACTTCAGCACAGTCCGCTCTGTTGAGGAATGGATGCCTAACACAATTAGAACGGGACAGAGCTGGTTTTAATTATAATGGTCTTAGATTAACATCACTGGTTTTAAATTTTTATTGGAATAAAAGACATTTTATTAGAAATGAGGACAAAAATTTTAATTTTACAAAGAGGGAAGTCTTTGTGTGACAACTACAAATCTCAGTATAATTAGTTAATTTCTCAACATTCAATGTAGAGCTTGGTATATTTTTTTAAATAAACAGTTCAGATACTGCCCAGGCCTAGACATATGTCGTTGTTAGATGGTACTATTAAGAGGATGGACCTAAATCCTGAATCTGTGCGTCACATTGTAGTTGTGAGTACATCTAGTGCAGTATGTCTTTGGAGGTTTTACTCAAACCTTTTTTCATCTAGTGCAGTACACACTATAACAGTAGCCTCAAAAGTACAGTAGATAAAACTAGTGGAATAAACATTGTGTGGTGCATTGCCTTATTTTACGTCACAGACCAAACTGGCAAAAAACAGTAAACACTGTGTTGTGCACCAGACACACTTGTGTTTGGGTGGACTCGACCACAGTGTAGGTCAGATGCATCATTTCAGACTTTAATTGATACTGGATATCTTTGAGCTGTAACACATGCGTTTCTTCCTCACTTCTGTCTGTCCAGATGTGGCTTCTGTTACATGGAGGCGGAGCACGTCCCCGCAGGCATCTACAATGTCATCCCCACCACCTTTCTGCCTAAACAAGAAGGACCTTTTTTCCTGGACTTCAGCAGCATAGCACCTCTTAAAGTCTCCCAGCTTCAATGAGAAACACGGCAATCACAAGTTACTTTCACAACTCAATATAGAATACAGTGAAAGGCCATAAACAATCATCATAATAAAATCACAACAGAGCTTAGTAAAGTAGTGGACGATCTGCTTTAACATCATATATTTAGTTGGAACTGTTGACCTTCTGATTGGTTACAGACCAACCAGTCAGAGCGCTTCTTAATTGGACAAACTTTCCACTGAACTCGGTTGGTTTACATTGGCACAAAGTTTCCCAACAGTGATAGAAGAAAAACTTTTTTTTTTTAATTGTATAATTTTTATTAGTTTTGATTATGCCATGGTATACTCCTTCAATTTCACAATGTTCTTTTTTTTCCCACGTGGGAATGAAGTGTGCTTGTCTAACCTAGCAACAGTAGTAGGGCTTAGCAAAAAAGTCGAAATTTGTTAAACAGAGTGGAAAAAATAGGCAGAAATGTAAAGTGGAAGTTGTGCCTACAAGTCTGATTGTATAATCTGTGTTCTCTCGTTGTAAATGTATGTCAAAGAACAAGACCAGAGTTGTTGATACTAAATTTATTATCTGCTTGACAGCAATGACAAAATATAAATGATTAGCAGTTTAATTAGTATTTTGCTTTTCATGCACAAAATCCAACTAAGCAATTGCACAGTATGGATGTAACGTTTTAATTAAGTTCAGCTAGAAGTCAGTGGCAAACTGATTTAGTTGTATTTGAGTCACAGGTAGACAGCTTATGTGGACAAATTCTTCAAATTTATGAGTCAACTCTGGTCTCCTGATGACCTAAAGATAGAGGAGCTAATCCTCTGACTAATCCAATATCTGAGTTTGGAAAGTAAACTTATCTACAACATTTTTCTTTTACTTAAATATAAAAAAATAGGTTTCTTCATGCTGCTGTAGGGAAATGAAGCCAAATTATTGTTCATAAAAGCTGCCATGTTATTTTATGGTCACATCACATGCTGGGTTTTCTTAACTAAGAATCAAGTGAAAACTAGTTTCCACAATGTCACAACAAGAAATGGTAAAGCACAACAACAAAAAGTAAAACCAAATGTATTTTCAAAGAAATAAATGACTTTAATAAAAACTTTAATGTGACTTCCCCTTTAGGGCCACTGTAAGTTTTAAAACTAGCTATACGTATCTCATTTCCATTTTGGAGCTAATCTTTAATCACAACAGAGGAAACTAGCGTCCATAGTTTTCATCAGATGACCATGAAAGGGTTTTCTTCTCAGGAGCAGCAGTGCAGCACCACAGGGAACACAAAGACTTCTTCTATAGTGTCTGCTGTGTTGAGTGAATGACTGAGCTTGGCCTGATTTTTGCTGAAAGGCCTCATGATGTCAACGGCAGTTCTCGTCTGTGTAAATGATTTGAACACTGTTGCACTCATGATTGTTATAGGAGCAAAAAAATAATAATTTCCAGGTACACATTGTCTTTTTAGTTTTATTAATGCACTTTTCATGCTGTTTGTATCAACTTTGCAGTATAATTTATGCTCTCTCCCTTTCCTTGAGGACACTGCAGCCACTTATGTAGGGATATGGTACATTATAACTATTAATTATTCTCAAGAAAGTGTAAAGTGCGCTGCTAAAAGGTTAAATTGCTCTACAGAGGAAACATAGCTTACATATCTGTTGCCAAGTACCTCTGCCAAATGTATTCATTACTTCACCGCTGTTATTTTTTTTTTGAATCGGGTCTGTTATTCAGTCATGTTCTTGTTTTATTTTAAGTCTGCTGCAGGAAAAGAAAGGGTTACAGAAGCTGATGTATGAATGATGATGTAAACATAGTTACCCCTGCAGGACTTGCAATAAACTGTTCAAATGAATGAAAAGTTTGAATACAGACAATGTGCATCTTTCTGCTGTTTATGCGGTTTATGTGTTCAGGTCTTATACTTCAGACTTGTGGTAGAAGGAAAAAAAACAGTTGGAAGAGCTCCCGAGGTCACATAAGAACGTTCAGAAATGCTAGTCAGCTAGAAGAGGCAGGAGGAGTTTTGCAGGACAGCAATACCAAGTACATCAGTTAAGTGCAATGTTGATTTTACAAAAGAAGCACAATTCAGATTCATTAAGTGACAAGTTGGAGGTTAGCAGGACCCCAAATCTCTTAACGTGTGCTACAAAAGGCTAAAGCTAATCCTCACAATCCACAGTGTGCCATGGTCCAGACCAGTGTGCTGTTTATTTTTGAATGTGGTGTAAACTGAGCCAGAAATTTACAAGGATTACAAGCACTGACACTGAATAAGTAAAATGTTTTTTTGATGGATTTTTTTGTTTTCAGGAAAATAAAACAAATCACTTTCACACAAAGTAATCCTCTGTTAAAGTAGAACACACGTCATGGCAATGAGATGAACATTTATTTAACTCTTCATCTGGCTGCTGCAGTGTCACAGAAAATACCACATCTGACATTTACAGGTAGACGCGCACAGTTTATCACAAAACCATTTACATGACAAAGAGGGCACATACGATGGATCCAGTTAGTCAAGTCTCGTCTTCAAAGTGACTATAAAAGTACTCCCAAGAGATATATACGATCTGTTTCACAACATGCTTCATAACGTAAATAAAAATCAGTGTGCTAGGACTGTACATAAATGTACAAATAAAACCTAGTAAACTGTTTTGTACCATTGAACAATTATTTTCTTATGAAGTAGCAGCTGCTTATGCAATGAGTAGCTTTGGATGCTTTACAGTCAGGGGCTATAGCAGGATAATTTTATCATTTGGCCTCAAACAAATGCAACAAGGTCTCAACAAGCAACGTATTTGCAAACCAATTAGCATTAAAATTTATATTTGTCCAGTTATATTCTTGCCTGAGAAAAATAATGATTTCAAAATGGCTGGACTATAGCATTACAGTTTACTAGAGCAGGACAGTGGAACTGATAACACACAAATTTATGTTTTATATGTAATTTTGTATCACACTGGGTCTTAGTTTTTAGTTAATATGCCCTTACATAAACAACTTAGCAAAAAATACAATTAAAATGTAGCCTGAGAATCATTACAATATACAGTATATAGCCACATTTGTTTTGGGTGGTTTCCTAACATGAAACAATGGGAACAACCTTTCTGGTCCAGGGTTATGTAACTCTGAGTGGCAATGTATTACGCTACAACTTGTTACAAAACTTGACATATATTCAAGAAGACATTCCTGTGTCAAATCCTTTAACTTTACAGTGTCATTTTAACAGAAGTGACAAAAATGAGGACTGGGGTGCTGCCAAACACCTGCCTTCAATCATCAGCAGACCTAGGACTAGCTTTACCATCGAATTATTTTGAGTTCAAAGAGGGGCAATAACTATTTCACCTGACTGTAGCTTTCTCACCGGATAGAACATTTCTCAACCTTTGAAAATATTCAGTAACTTTAAGCAACACTTTAACTTTTTAATCATTCAATTCAGAGCCTTTGAATTATTCAAACATGTAGCTTTAAAGTCATTTTGCTGCTCTTTGACATGAAAAACTTACAATAGACAGTGTTTCTCCACATCCAGAAAAGTTACAGAATCACTTTAGGATGAAACGTCCAGGTCTCATTAGAAACAAGAGCATCTGAGCCAGGTTTTTATTTAATATCACCACATGTGACTGAGTTCAAATAATCCTCCGCAGCTCTGTGTTGCATACGGCACGTTAAGTGGCATGGTTTGACAAAGTTTTCAGAGTGGACATACTGTAGTTATATGACAGGAACTAGTGCACTTTTGCAATTGTGACAAGCTGTTTAAGCTTGAGTGAAAATAATAGTAGCCATCTTGTCCTTGCAAAACCTTTTTACAATTGTCCTTCATGAAGGGAATGAGGGTCTGTTTGCAAATGGAGTGCAGTTGGGGCTTCGAGTGTACAACAGTTTGAGTCTGAAGGAATCAGAGGTGACTGAAAATCTGTTCCATAATGTCTCTCGGTCCTTCACACTCCTTTGACTAAGACAACGGCTTGTCCAGATTCACTTTTCTGGGAGCAGTTGTCCGTGTTTTTGTCCAAGCGGGGGCGCCGGAGGTTGAGAAAGCTGAAGCGCGCCTCCAGGCTGAAAGTTTTTTTGGTGCTGGGCATTAAACCGTTATTGTTGTTGTTGACAGGAGTGTTGTCCAGTTCTCCTTCTGCACCTTCAGCCCGGTCACCTGAAAGAGACAGGTGTACAGGTTGATTGTGCTAATGCTTAGATTTAGCATAGATTAGCTTCTGTGAACCTGGTTGCCTAGTACCTGCGCATGTTGATCCTTTAAGTTTTGTCATTTTTTTGAGCTGTGCGGTTATATGTGTATCCTATATATACACGGTCTATAGTATTTCTTTTCCATTTTTGTTGGGCCATATTCTTCAAATAATGTATATGCTTAAAAAATGTCATTTGAATTTGAAACACTGGTCGACCAAAATAAAAACCTAGCACTAAAGCCCAGATATTCATCAACCAAATTCAAGCTGTTAATTTATTATTCATTTTAACACATTGTAAAGTACTCCAGTCTTTTAGAACCAATAACACTGAAGATATTTAGTGCTTTTTTAAATACATTAGAGTGGATGTACTGTTACTTTACTGACCTATAAATTAGACTTTTGTGATTTTTAACATTTCAAAAATAGTTCAATTGGATTAAAAGGTAAATGTTCTCCTCTGACTGCCTCATGTTTTCCAGTGTAAGAATGCTGATTCCAGGCCCAGAGCAATACTGTATACATGTCCCATTACGTTAACAGAGCAGGTGGTAAACACACAAACCCTGAACTCATTCATCAGATCAGTCTGCGACCCACTGCTGATGAGTTTTTGCTCCCTGCAGGTGAGGCCGTTAGCTCAGTGTCACTGTGACTAATGGGCTCCTCCTGAAGAGCAGGTGTGAGCTGCACAGGTAGAAGCAGATTGGAAGATTTTCAGCAACATTCATCTGACCCCTGGTGTTTCTTTCGCCCGACTCGCAGCAAATGTAGCACATAAATAAATATAGCCCACCTTTTTTTAGACTGTGAATGTAGGGCACCTCAAAAGCTCTGTAGTAATCCTCTCCCTAGTGGCAGTTGGAATCTTATAAAAGTAACATCTATGTTCATTTTTCATCCTGTTTTCTATTACACTTGGGTCAAAACTGACTTTGCATTAACTATTTTTCTACTTCACAATATCACTTAAAGTATAGAATATGTTCTGCTCTTTCACTGGCCAGGTTCTCACCTCTCTCCAGGTCACACTCGGGTGAGGAGGCCCCGCTGCACTCACTGCGGGGCCCCAGGACGGGAGAGATGAGGCCGAAGTCCGACAGCGAGACGGTGCTGGGCAGGTCCAGACTGCAGGGCCTGGAGGGCAGTGCGGGGGAGGACGAGGAGGACGATGAGGAGGGACTGGGGGAGGGCGAGGCGCAGGAGGAAGTGCTGGTGAACGGGCACGGGGACAGCATCAGGTCCTGGGGGCTGCTGGGAGACGAGCCCAGGCTGCAGGTGGAGCGGGTCTCCGAGTCCTCCTCAGACACGATGCTGCCGTTGACGCAGGGCTCGTCTTCGAAGCAGTCGGAGGTCACTGCAGGATGTAGACATGTTAGAAATGAGTCAGACAGAATGAGACTAATACTAGTGGACTCTTATAGACAGGCACAGAGCTCATTTAACTGTGCTTCAGCTGTGTATCTTTTAATCTTTTTGTGCTTTGAACCTCTGCTGCTGTTACTATGGTGACATTATCCTATTTTTTGCCGTAGTAAAGATGGGGCGGCCGTTCACAGTTAAGCAGGTCAAAAATCTGTCATTGCTTTATTGCTTTCCCAAAAAATCTGACATCCTCCCTTTCATTTCGATGCACTGTACGTTTGAAGTGAACAGTCTGATATCCTGGACATGCCGTTACCTCACTTCTGTTGAATCAATGGAATCTATTAGCATTTTCATCTCAGACTTAGAATTTCCAGCTGGACTTCACTGGAAAACAAAGGAGTCCCTACGATGAAAGCAAGCCCTCTTCTCCAGCGTTTTCACATAAACTAGTGCTATTAGATGAGCTAACGCAGCATTCATTCAGACTTGTGCCATTGTTGCATTCTTGCCAATTCATGTTAATGCTGTAGTCTTATTCATAATAATTGGAAAGTTGTAATTTTTGGCATTTCTGTCTTTCCAGTCTGACAAAAATGTATTAATCAAGTGATTATGAATATTTAACACTATTATTAATTTGGGTTACATTAAACTACCCCTATTTTAGTCAAGGCCAAATGCTAATACTTAACTTGCCATTGTAGTTCAATGTTAGTTTAAAATAATGCTAATACTTCAGTAAAATCTCAATGGGCAATATTCTTAATAACAACAACTTAAAAACAAGTACATAATTCCAAGTATGAATGCAATGTGTAGCCTATGTTCTGTGCTTTTACCAAATAAGGTAAAACACCAACACTTCCCGTGTTATTCTACAAAAACAAAGAAGTCTAAATGGCATCTAAACGTGGCTAAACATCATTATGCCTGAACCTGACCTTTGCAGCGTCACTGGGTTGTGCAGCTCTTACTGTGGACGTCAATAAAAAACAACCCCAATCGGAAGATCTAACCTTTACTAAAGAGCTTTTACTCCATCGAGAGAAAGCCAGAGGTCTATATATTTTGATTCTTGATTAGGGAAAACTGTATTTAACATTCTACATTATGTTACTGTGACGCTTGGTGGAAGGACTACTGCAAAAAAAAAAACACTTTTGTAGTTCTTTTTAAAATCCATCCATTGAGTTCTTGGGTTCTGGGACACCTCTGCATAATGAAAAACTATAAAACTTTTTATTTTTAGGGACAATTTACCCTAATGTTCAAAAACAGTACACTTGTCTGGACCATGGACTAACTATGGACACCAGGCGTTAACTATCAGCAACTGTTCCTACAGAGTAAAAGGAGTGTGAGACGGGAAATGTGAGTTTTCTTCCTCAGTGAGACAAAAAGAAGACGTACTGTAG